>OX451741.1:626549806-627296349 GCA_948472305.1 Vicia faba | reverse complement strand
GGTGCTCTTCCTCAGTTTGAGACCTGCTATCATGTCATCAACATAAACTTCGATCTCATGGTGAATCATATCGTGGAACAAAGCGACCATGGCGCGCTGATAGGTTTCCCCAGCGTTCTTCAACCCAAAAGGCATTACCTTGTAGCAGAAGGTGCCCCATTGTGTAATGAAGGTTGTCTTCTTCATGTCTTCAGGAGCCATCTGGATCTGGTTGTAGCCAGAGAAACCATCCATGAAGGAGAAGATTTTGTGTTGCACGGTGTTGTCAACCAGAACATCAATGTGAGGAAGTGGGAAGTCATCCTTGGGGCTTGCCCTGTTCAGATCTCTGTAATCAACATACATCCGTACCTTACCATCCTTCTTAGGTACCGAAACAACGTTAGCAACCCACTGTGGATACGAAGTGATAGCTAAGAATCCTGCATCGAACTGCTTCATGACCTCTGCCTTGATTTTCTCTGACATTTCGGGGCACATACGACGGACCTTCTGTTTAACTGGAGGACAGTCTTCTTTAGTCGGCAGGCGATGTACCACAATATTAGTGTCCAAATCAGGCATGTCTTCATAGGACCAATCGAAGATCTCAACATAGTCATGCAGCATCTGTACCAACCTCTGTTTAACACCAAAATCCAGATTTGCACCTATTTTAACCTCTTTTCTGTCTTTCTCATACCCAAGTTCACTATCTCAACCGGCTCTTCATGAGGCTGTATGGCCCTTTCTTCCTACTGTAGTAGTCTAGCAAGTTCTCTAGGCATCTCACAATCATCCTCATCTTCGTCTTCAGCTTGGTTGATCGAATTTTTGAAGTCATAACTGGCAATAGTAGAGCTATTATCAATGGGATCTAAAGTGGATATGGATCTGCATTATGATACGTGAGTGTGTGTAAGAGAATAGTTGTTTTGATAGAGTGGAAAATAGAAAAGAAAAACAGAGAGCGCAAAATTTGTATGCAAGAAACGTCCAATGCTTTATTAATGATTATGAAATGACAAATAATAGCCCTCACAAGCAAAGCCAAGGTGCCTCGGGGCAAGGCACCGGGCTATAAAGTTTCAAATTATTTGTTACAAATCTAAAACAGGTAAGACAATTAATGCGGAATAAAAGAAACAAGTATAAAGTCCCTAGCTGTCCAGTTACTCGCGTCCACCGTTGGTAGTTGGGTAGATCCAGCTGTCAATGTATGAGTCCTTTTCACTGTCTTCAATGGCGTTAATCCCATGATTGCTGATGTGTAGGGGAGGTCCTCCAGCCCGAGCGCGTCTAACAGCCCTTTGAGCCCCTATAGTAAAGCCCAAACCAAATTTGTCAGTTTTATGAGTGAAATCAGGGAGCTGACCCTAATTGGCACACCCACCTTCTTCAACCACGGCCCTGGCGTCCTTGAGAGAAGTCATATTCAAAGGAGGCTTATTGGTAGTAGTTTCAGTCGATGCCAAGATCTGAGGGACTTCTTCAAAATTCTGACATGGAGTTTCTATGAATTCCCCGTCTATATCTATGTAGCGGAAGGAGTTGAGGTGGCTCACCATATACTCCTCTTCACCCTACACTGTGACAATCTTCCCTTTTACAAGATACTTCAGCATTTGGTGGAGTGTGGAAGTAACTTCCTCTGCCTCGTGGATCCAAGGACGACCCAGCAAACAAGAATACGACGGCCTGATATCCATCACATAGAAGGTGGACCCAAAAGTATGAGAACCTACTTTGATAGGGATGTCTACCTCCCTGTGCACCATTCTTTTTTACCCATTAAAAGCCCTTACCACAATGTTACTAGGCTTTAAAGTTAAACCCTCACAATCCAGTCGGTCCAACGCCTTCTTCGGTAGAACATTCAGCAAAGACCCAGTATCTACCAGCACATGAGCCATAGTGGTGCCCCTGCATTCAATCAAGACATGCATAGAATCGTTATGCTTCCCTCCCTTCAGCGTTAAGTCTGTATCTGAAAAACCCAGCCCATTTTCAACAGTCAGGTTGGCCACACAATCTTTGAACTGATCAGCTGAGGTTTCCTGCGGCACATGTGCAGTCTTGAGAAATGCAATTAAAGCCTTCGCATGGGCTTCAGAACACAATAACAGAGACAAGATGGATATCTTTGATGGGGTATGCCCCAGCTGCTCAACCACATTGTAGTCACTCTTCTTAATGATTTTTAGTATTTCCTCCCTTTCTTGTTTAGAGGCTTCCACAACAATTTTCTTAGGCGCCTTCGTTCCTTGTCGCGGGTATCAGACGATTCTCTGACAGGAGTAATAACCGGAGTAAGAACAGGAACAATAGTGGATGTACTAGCAGGAACAGTAGACAGAATGACAATAGGCTTGTTAACACTCTTAGGGAAAATCTCAAGAGAGAAAACCCTTCCGCTCCATGTGTTTTTGATGGTTTCGACAATGTTATCAATATCAGGATCATGCTCTTCATCTTTCAGATCTTGTTTGATGCCATGATAGTACACATTAGCACCATAATTCCATGGGACAGCTTTGTCAGAGACATACGGGACAGGACCAGGAACAGTGATTATCAGTGGAGCAATTCTTGGAGCAGATGTAATCCTAACAGGTCTTCTCGAGGAAACTTTGGCCGGATTGGCGGAAGTGGTTATAATAGCAACGTCTTAAATTGGAACAACAGGAATCATAGTTTTCTCAAACAAAATCTCTTTGCTATCCATCAAGCGCTAAATACCTGACTTCAGCAAACGGAAACCAGAAGGTAGAAATGAACACATGTGGCAACCTTCCCCACAACCCGAAAATAAACTGGCCAACAGCAAATTCTTCTTGATAGTCATGAGAGGAGTAGACACTTCATCGACAGAGGTAACAAACAAATCATTATCAATAGCATTGACTCCACGGTCGTGCTTAGGCATGGGAGCAGTTATGACATTTGGCTTCTCTGGAGCATCAAAATCTATTTCCTTGGCTTCAATCAAGTCTTGTATCTTATTCCTCAGAGCCCAGCAATCATTTGTATCATGGCCAGGACTCTCAGAATGATAAGCACATCGGGCATTCAGATTATATCGGGGAGATGTAGTATTTGGATTCTTGGGGGCCTCTCTCAAGGTTGCCAAGTTGGATCTCAGCAGGTGAGGTAGAACTTCAGCCAATGTCATGTTGATGCGGGTAAACTGTGGTTGTGGTTTTTCCACCCTTTGTTGATTGTTGCATTATGGAGCAACTGCAGATCTAGGTATTATCACGACACTTACTATTTGACGATGTTCATCCCTGCTCTGACCCATTGAGTTGTAGATGGCACTGGCTTCCTTCTTACCAGCAAAAGGCTTCTTTACTGAGCTTGAAGAGGCATCCTTCTGTATTTTACCGCTTCGAATCCCATCTTCTACTCTTTCTCCGGTTAGAATCAGCTCGGTGAAACCAACTGATGAATTGTCGATCAAATGATTGAAAAATGGACCAGATAGCGTCCCCAAAAACATATCAACCAACTCCCTATCAGACAATAGGGGTTTAACTCTCCCAGCCAAGTCTCTCCATTTTTATGCATAATCTTTAAAGCCTTCACTTGCACCCATGGACATAATCTGGAGTTGAGTACGAGTAGGAGCAAGGTCGGCATTGTACTGATATTGATTGTAGAAAGCAGCAGCCAGATCTTCCCAATTTCGGACATTGGCTCCCTCCAGCTGGTAGAACAATTCAAGTTGAGTCCCTAATAGACTATCTTGAAAGAAATGAACCCACGAATTTCTATCAGTTGTGTGGGGCTGGATCTTCCTAATATAAGAACGGAGATGGAGTTTTGGGCAGGACACCCCATCATACTTAGCAAAAACTGGAGCTTTGAACTTCTGTGGGATGACCACTCCCGACACTAATCCCAAATCTTCAAAATCCAATCCAGGTATCCTATGAACTTCCATGGCACTCAAACGATCTTCCAATTGTTTGTATCTATCCTCAGCAGGAGGATATTTCTCATCATTGTAATTGGTATCATTGTCAGACACTACAAGACTGGGGTCTTTCTCTTCTTCTTGATTCTCCCCTTCCTTAGATGAAGAGGTCAGGTCGACTTGTCGCTTCAACCGCTCTCCAAACCTTATGGCCATATTCAGAATATCGACAGCCTTTTTCTTTTTCTTCTTCTCTTTTAGGATAAGGGTTTTCAGATCCTCCTGCCCTTTTTCCAGACTTATGAACATTTGTTGGAATTGGGTGTTCTGTGCCTGCAGGTCCTTAGTGCTTTGTTCGGAAGACATTTCTGCTGAAATAAATAGCGAAGGAGATGAGAAACATGTAATGGTACCTGTAATGATGTATATGATAATGGTATGCGCATGCAATGATTTCAAAGACTTCGGGAAATTTAAATTTGCAAACCAAAATAAACAAAGATTTTATTATCTGAATTTGAAGTTCAAATTCCTTTTAGGCGTTACAATTAAAAAAACAAATCTAAAACTATTAAAGACATCAAAATTCCCATGGATGCTTCCTCTTTGTGCCAAGATAGTCATTCAGTCATTTTTCTTCATGCAGTTGCTTTGTGAGCTCTAAGACCTTCCTCTCCTGAGCATGGAATTGATCCCTGTAAGTATCCCGTTCCTTCATCAATTGAATCCAAGACCTCTGTGATTCCCCAAGATCAGTGGGCATGTAAGGATAGAGAATCGTGTAAGGAATGCCTTTTTCAGTAGTGGGTTCCACAATTACTGGTAAAACAGCCACATAGGGCGTCATAAGCTTTTGGGCCCGAGTTTGTACCCATTGGAGGTAAGGTTCCATAGGAATGGAAGTCTTTGGCCCCAAAGCCCTGACGCCAAATCTGTTTACCATGCCCCAAGCTCGTATGAACCTTCGACGATACTCTTTAACATCATCCTCATAGTTGAATATAATGCCCTTGATAAGTAACTCATGAGGGCTATCCCTTCGAGCGTGACCAAATTGTCGCAGAGCTAAACAAGGATTATAGGTTATACCCCCTCTGATACCAAGCAATGGGACATTAAGGTACTCCCCGCAATGGTCAATAATAACAGTGTTTTCCATAACTCGAGAACACCAAAGAATATCCGTATGAGCGAGCGACATTATCCTTTGCGACCAAACCAAACCCTCTTCATTCTTCAGTATGGACTTAGGGAGGTGAGAAATAAACCACCTCGACAGCAATGGCATGCAGCACATAAGAATCCCTCTTCTCTTCATGGTGCGAGTATGGAGAGTCTGCAAAATATCTCCGAACAAAGTAGGCACCGGGTTGCGAGAGAGAAAGATCTTGATAGCATTCACATCTACGAATGAGTACGGATTAGGGAAGAGAACTAAACCATATATAAGAAGAGCCAAGACCTCCTCAAAAGCCTGAAAATCCATATCCTCCCAAAACAGTCGGGCCTTGTCTATCAGAAACTTAGCTAGAAAACCTTTGACTCCGCTTCTAGTTTCTCAATTGGATACCACGTTGGTCTGTTTCAGACGCAGAGCTGAGGCAATGACTTCTGGATTAGGAACTTCTTATAGACCTGTGAAGGGTACCTGTTTAAGAATGGGTATATCCAATAGCTGAAAGAATTCTTCCAAGGTAGGCACCAACTGATAGTCTGGAAAGGTGAAGCAGTGGTGCTTGGGATCAAAGAACTGAAAAAGTACACTCATTATTTTTTCATCAAAGTTTGAATTAACTAGGTTGAGAAGTTAACTATGTCTCTTAGTGAACACAGAAGTTTCAGAAACCCTTGATGCTAGCTCTTTGAGTTGGGAAGGTATCTTCACAAAGTTGATTGGGATAGTGTTCCTACGAACGGAAGCCATGATCTACAAAATAGAATAAAGATAAATTCCCTTGGTCTTTGAAATGGTTAGTGCAATAAGAATGGATGTCATGTTATGATTCATGATGTCATGATAAACCACAGGTATAGCCAACACAGGTATAGCAAGCACAGTCAAATCACACAAAGTCCTTAGGTTTAAGGCTTGCATGAGGTCAAAGGTAATACCCTCTTGAAGTTTAGTTGGTTTCAAATTTGTCTTAAAAAGTAACCGGGTTCTAGAGGATCTCAATATCACTGACCATTCTTTATCGGACATTATTTCATATCAATCAATCTTTTCTTGCAGCCAAAATATCCCGAAAGTCTGGTCTCAATGAGTGTAGTATCGAGTATCAACCAATCCTCAGCTCTACACCGAGGTCGGGTATCTCACTACTTTCTAATGGCCAAGTTTGTTCAACTAAGGCTCTAAGGTTCGTTAGTGCTTCACGACACCACGCAGCGGTCCCGTATTCTCCTCGTTTCCCCATGAAGGATACCGGTACCAACCAAAGTGCCACACCAACACAGCCATCGCTTAAACCATATCGCTCTACGCCGTACAGTCTCCACGATCTATTGTTGTTTACCTAATGAGTGCCCCCAGATCCGGGTGTAGGATCTATAGTAACCCCAAATAAACCCTCAAAAGTAAAGCAATCAAGAAAATCAAGAGAAGCAATTTAATGACCTAGATCCTAAGGTAAACCCTACTTATTTATATCCCCAGCAGAGTCGCCAGTTCTGTGATACGATGGCAGAACCGACTGTTATATTGGTTTGCGTTTTTTGTTTGCAAAATGTTGCGGTAAGCAAGAGTCGCCATCGACTTTTATTTCATCCAATCATGGAAAAGGAAAAAGAACAAAAAAAACCTTTTTCGAGATATTCTGAGTACGGGGGGTAGATTATAGAAAGGGAAGGTGTTAGCACCCTTCTTATTCGTATTTGTCTACGGGCTCTTAGGTACTTGCTCATTTTTCAAATTGCTTGTGTGTGTGTTTGTCTTGAAAATGTTTTACTTCCTGATAACCCTTGTATCAGTCCTCAAGGATATGACGAAGTTTGTTTTGAAAATTTGTTTTGAAAGGTGTTTGTGTGAAAAAATTTCATTGAGCAAGTACTTAATATTCTACCTACTCGAAAAAAAGATTGTTTGTTCTATTTCCTTTTGACAGCGCTATTCCACTATTAAGGAGTAGGTAGCGTCGTCGTTGGAGTTGTAAGGGACGTTCGAAAGGGACAAATACAATCACTAAAGCAATAGTTAGGAAACCTTAGTAGTAACCCTAGAGTCTTAAGATCTTTTCGTGGCAACGTTTCCGAGGCAACATTTTCGAGGCAACATTCGAATGGGACATTGATCTTTTAGACAGGAGGGCAACCACTAAAATTTCCTATACTTAATGACTGTTTACCGAAGGCAACCGTAGTGAGGCAAACCCTAGGAGTGAACATGTGCATGTGAACTTTTTTCAGTTATTTAGTCTTTGCACATTAGGTGATCTACCGTTTTAAATTTCAAGCATTCTTTTCATACAATCCTATTAGCCATGCATCTAGACAGTTAAAGATTGCGGGAATTTAAAGTGCGAAAAATAAACCTAGCTATTACAAGGCTTCGGGGAGGGGAATTAATTACATGACCAAAAATCGGGGATTTAAACAGTAAATAAAAACCCTATGTTAACTATTACAAACCCTGAACATTTACAAAGTAATGGACAAATAATTAACAAGCGCGCGGCAAATTAAATGCGAGGACGATTGAAATAACCTAAAACCGTAATTGAGAGAGAAAAGATTTTTTTTTTATGGATTTTTATTTGAGAAAACATTTAATTGCAAATTAATTAAACCTAATTTCTAATTGTTCTTTAAATTATGAAAGAATTTAAATCAACCTAATTTTCTAATTAAATTAATTAACTAAAGGAATAAATATTTATGAGAAAAATGATTTTTGATGTATTTTTAAAGAAAATTAATTAAATTATGTACAACTAAAATCCTAATTCTAATTATTTTTAATTATAAAAAGAAGATTAAATTACCCTAAATTAATTAAACTAATTAATTAAAAATATTTATTAAAAAAAAAGATTTTTGTGATTTTGATTTGTTAATTTAATAAAAAATAATTTTTTATGTTAATTAAAAGGAAAAAAAATAATTAAAGAAAATAAACAAAGAAAATTAAAAAAAAAAGAATAGAAAAATAATAAAATGGGCATGTGATGAATTACTGAAGGGGGGTGTGAAACTGAAATTCTTGGCCCATTAAGTTGAGCCCGGTCAACCATGCTGGATTAGGTGTAGCGTTGACCTAAAGGTGTATCATGGACCTTCAGGCTGGAAGCATTGGATCTGGGTAGAAGTGCATCCAGTGATCAGGAATTGCTAGCGCATGGTGGATGGTTGAGAGCGTGATACACCTGATTATAGAAGAAAAAATAACACATAAATCGTTGGGACCTGGGATCGAACCCAGGTCCTTATACTCACCACCGACGATGCGTTTCCAGTTGCGCTAACTTATTAACTTGTTTATATAATGAAAACAAAACGTAATAAATAAAATAAATTAATGGATTCAGAAAGGCGCGCGAGATTCAAATCAGCCAGTCATGGGCTGCCACGCATCATCTTCTTCGCAGCAACCGTCGTATTAGGTGATTGACCTATACCTACAGGCGTTTGCTGTAACTACAGTCCTGCAAAACTCAAAAATCTCATACAAGCATGATAAATTAATTATGATGGCACCAATCAACTCGTCTTGGCCTCACGAGCATCATGGTACCTCATTCATAGCCTAATTTTACCTGTATACAAAGACCCTAAAACTCATGTTGAAACCCTAACAATGGCAGATGCGTGTAAAGGTCCCAAATGCAATTAAACTATGTGGTCAGCTTGAAAACATGATAATGATCACAAATATAACAATTAGAGGTGCTAATGATTCGTAAATTATAATAATCGAAATTGAAAAAACTTGCAAACTATTATGTGTCTAGGCGATGGTTCTTGACATTTTGAAGGCTGCAAATGATGTTGCTGGCTTCAGGAGATGGCCAGGAAGTGGTTAGGGTCTTTGAATGGCCTGGAATCGTCCTCTAGGGCAGAAATCAAATGCGTTTTTTTTTTCCAATTTTTGAGTTTTTGTTCTTGCTCCCTACGACTGCAAAACCTTGTCTTTTGATCTGCAATTGTTCAATATATATCATAGGATGAATTAGGGTTGTAAAAACAGATCACATCTTTGAAAGTTTTGAAGATTTGATTTGATCTTGATGGCATATGTAAACTTGCTATAATGAGCCAAATTATCCCTTTCTTGTTCTAATTAGCCTTGATTCGAATTGATCATGATATCCTTGCATTATTTGATTGAGATCCTGTCCAAAAATCAGATCACAACATATCTTTTCTATTATTCATCAATTGTTTGATTTAATTGAAACTTTAATTAACAAAAAATCCAAGTAAATTAAAAATGAAGCAAATAACATGAGGTTGGATTTTTGGGTCGTGGACCATGCTATAAGTGAGGTGCAATCATGAAATGCTAGGCCCATTTGGTAAAAAAATGCACTTTTGAGCATATTTGACTTTTGGCAATTTTGCAAAAAAGGTCCACTTTGACAAGGCATATCTCTTCCAATTTTAACCATAGAGAGGTGTTCTTGGACTTTTTATAAATCTTAAGATGTCCCCTAAGGAACCCTTTTGGTCTCATTTCAATTGGATCTTCCATGTTCATGTATGAAGCTTTGACCCAAAAGGTGTTTTTGTTGACTTTTCAAAAGGACCTATAATGTAAAAACTCATATCTTTTGATGAGTGCATATTTTGAACTTGTGGCCTGAAGATTAATTATAGGGAATTGAATCCTCTTTAAAATGAGCCTTGGATGGAAAATTTCTGATAAAGTATGAAGAATTTATGCTTGGTCAAAGTTTGGTTGACTTTTACTAAGAAACCCTAATTTAGCAACTTTTGGGTTTTGATGAATTTGGAGCATTCCTTGGGGAATCATGGTCAACCCTTGATCAAATGATGAAAGTCACTTAAAAATGTTGATATTGATCAAAAATATTGAATATTGATTGTATGTGGGTCACAGTTGACTTTTGACCTAATACAGTCGATTCTCAAGCATCTGAGCAGTTGACTTAGCAAACTTCTTGTGCAAGGCATGAAACTTGACATGTAGGGTATTGAGAACATATTAAGACCATGGAGAGCATATGAGGCCTTTGTGGTTCACCCATATTGATTAAAATAGAAACCCTAATTTGAGGTACACTGCCTTAGGAGAGAGTTTGTCTGGTCAACTCTTGGGCAACCTTAAGCAAATTGAGAATCTTAATGGACATGTATTGAATAAAATGAGAGGGAAAATTTTGGGGTACAACAAACACATTTTCACTGAGGAAGAAACTACCAACTAATCTTCTCAATGTCATTCTATCTTTATTCGAAGCACCAATCAGGTATTCCTGAGTCTGAAGAAAATGCTTGATATCAAAATACCAAGGTTTCTCATCTGCTATCTCCTCTATTATAAACACACGAGCGGGCTTATCCGGTCTCCGAACCATAATTCGAGGTATATCATTCCATTTATTTACTTGATACATAGAAGCCAAAGTTGCCATAGCATCTGCCATTTGATTTTCGTCTCTAGGGATGTGATGGAATTCAACTTTATTAAAGAAGGGTAACAATCTTCTAGCATAATATTTGTAAAGGATCAATTTGGGGTGACGAGTATCCCACTCTCCTTTAATCTGATTTATTACCAAAGCTGAATCGCCATACACATCTAGAATTTTAATTTTGAGATCAATAGCTTCCTCGAGACCCATGATGCAAGCCTCATATTCTGCCATATTATTAGTATAATCAAATGCCAACCTTGCAGTAAAAGGAATGTGTGATCCATGTGGAGTGACAATCACAACACCAATTCCTTTACCATAAGCATTCACAGCTCCATCAAATATCATACTCCAGCGAGATTCAGGATCAGGACCTTCCTCAAGAAAATGTTCATCACAATATTTCACTTTCAAAAACATCACTTCCTCATCAGGGAAATCATACTTCACAGACTGATAATCATCAACTGCTTGGTGAGCAAGATAATCTACTAACACGCTGTTTTTAATAGCCTTTTGAGTGCGGTATTCGATGTCTTATTCAGATAACAGCATCTGCCAGCGGGAAATTCTCCCGGTAAGAGCAGGCTTTTCAAAAATTTACTTGATTAGATCCATTTTGGAGATCAACCAAGTAGTGTGATTCAACATATACTGCTGCAAACATTTTGCCGCCCAAGCCAGAGAGCACAACATGTCTTTTCCAGCATGGAATACTGCGACTCACAATCAGTAAACTTCTTACTGAGATAATAAATGGCATACTCTTTCTTCCCTATTTCATCTTGTTGTCCCATAATACAACCCATTGAATTATCTAACATTGTCAGATACATAATCAACGGTCTTCCTTCAACAGGAGGGAGCAAGATAGGAGGTTCAAGCAGACATTCTTTAATACTTTCAAATTCCCTTTGACAGTTATCCGTCTATACACAACCTTGATCTTTCTTTAACAACTTAAAGATCGGTTCACACGTTGCAGTCATGTGAGAAATGAATCTGGAAATATAATTCAAACGCCCAAGGAACTCTCTGACTTGCTTTTCAGTTCTTGGAGCTGGCATCTCTTGAATTTCTTTGACTTTGTCAGGGTCAACTTTAATTCCTTTATGGCTTTGATACGGTGGCCAGAACCGGGACGTGGTTTCCCTATTTCGTTAAGGAATTTGCTGGTTTGCGTTTTGCATTTGTGTTTGTGAAAATGTCGCGGTAAGCAAGAGTCGCCACCGACTTTTATTTTATCCAACAAGGAAAGGAAAAAAGCACAGAAAAATTCCTTTTTCGAGATATATCTGAGTACGGGGAGTAGATTATAGAAAGGGAAGCTATTAGCACCCTTTCTATCCGTAGTTATCTACGGGCTCTTAGGTACTTGCTCATCATTTTCAAAATTGTTTTCTTTGTGTTTGTGGGTTTTGAAAAAGTTTTTATTTTAACTTCGATTTAACTCTTGCTTCTATCTTCAAGAGTGTAATGAAATGTTTTTGAAAACTTTGTTTGTAAAGGAGTGTAAGTGTGAAAATTTTGTTTGGATTGAGCAAGTACTTAAGAACTAATCTACCTACTCGAAAAAAATAATCGTTTTATGCTTGTTTCCTTTAGGCAATGCTATCCCACTATTAGTGAGTAGGTAGCACCATCGTTGGAGTTTTGAGGGTCAATTCGAAAGGGTCGTACGGTCACTAAAGCAATGTTAGGACATCTTAGTATTGACCCTAATGTCCTAGATCATTTATCTGAGGCAACAATATCCGAGGCAACCTTTCCGAGGCAACTTTGATCTTTGGACAAAAGGAAGACCACTAAAACATCCTATGCTCAATGACCGTTTACCGAAGGCAACCAAGTGGAAGTGTACCCTAGGAGTGCGCATGTGCAAATGATTCAATTTCAGTTTATTTATCTTTGCACATTTAGGGTGATCTAACTGTTTTAACATTAGTCATACATTCTTGTCATGCAAACCCTAATTATTCATACATCTAACAGTTAATAGTTTGCGGAATTTAAAATGCGGAATTTAAACTACGCTATTGTGATCGGTGGATCTGGAACTGACTGTTTAACGCTGGTTCGCGAAATGTCGCGGAAGCAAGAGTCGCCACCGTCTTTTATTTTCTCCAACATGGACAGGACAAAAGCACAGCAAAATTCCTTATGAGATAGTTTCTCGGTTCGGGAGGTAGATTTATAGAAAGGGAAGGTGTTAGCACCCTTTCTATCCATGGTTATCCATGGGCTCTTAGATACTTGCTCATTTGTGTTTTCAAAATGTGTTTGCTTTTCAAGTGTGAGTGAGTTTGAAAAAGTTTCGTTTTAAAGATTTCAGATCGACTCTTGTATCAGTCCTCAAGAGTGTTTGAAAAATGGTTTTGAAAGCTTTTTTGAAAGTGTCGGTGTGAAAAGAAGTTTTGATTTGTTTTGAATTAGAGCAAGTATCTATGAGTCATCTACCTACCCTAAGGAATTAGGCTGTGTAAATGTCCTTAAGGTAGTGTCATCCCACCATTGAGAGATAGGTAGCACCACCGTTGGAGGTGTTCGGGTCAATTCGAGTTTAGGGACAGTGTGGTCACCAGAGCAACAGTAGGACACCTTAGAAGCTACCCTTATGCCATGTTCATGGACATAAGGACTTACTAAAACGTCCTATACTCGACGACCACGTTTCGAGGGGCAAGGCAACAGTGAGGCGTACCCTAAGAGTGGTGTGTGAATTTGTGTATCGTTTTCAGTTATGTTTTATCTTGTCATGCATTATGGTGATCTACGCTTGCTTTTATTTGGGCCATTCATCCTTTCATGCAAAGTTTAGCAGTTTTAAGGGTGCGGAAATTAAAGTACAGAAAATAATGTCCTACGCTATTACAAGGCGCAGCGGGTCTATACATCGCCAAATTAACAAAGACTCGTTTTTTAATAAAATGCAGAAAGTAAATAAATTTCCTAATTACTATTACAAGGCTTGAGCAATTACACAATAAAGCGAAAAATAAGAACAAACGCGCGAAAAGAAATTAGAATCGAGAGTTCGAGGGCGTTGGACCCTTTAAAGAAGTTAAATGAAATTAAAGATTAATTAATGATCAAATTAAAAGAAAGAAATGTTTTTAGGTTTTTTTTGTTTTGGTATTTAATGAAAATAAGGAAAATTAATTAAAATTAGAAGTTTAAACGAAACCCTAGTTCTAAGTCGTTTTTAATTATTTATAAAAAATGTTCAAGTTTAACCTAATTTACCCTAATTAATAAATTACATGTTTATTTACAAAATAATTAATAATTAATAATAATAATAATGAGAAGGAGAAATTATTTATTAAGAAAAAGATAAAAATGCTAAACCTAATTTCTACCTATTTTAGTTATTTAAGAAAAAAAACATTAAAATTTTAACCTAATTTACTAAGTTGATTATTAAAAATTTATTTACAAAAATATTAATGCATTAAATATTAAATAAACATATTTTATTTTTTTGATTTCTGATTTTTGTATTATGAAAATTATTTTTGTGAATTAAATAAATAATTAAAACAAATAAAAAAAGAATTGAAAAGAAAGAAGAAAATTAGAAAGAAGAATAGAATACAAACAACACGGGGGTATCTGGCCCAATTTGGAGGTCCATTAAAGCATTTTGGTCCACTGCAATCTAAGCCTTTTTTGACTTTTCAGGATCACATACTTGTGGTTGACTGAGCGTGCATCATAGTCTCCACATTTTTGCCTTTGGATTGATCATGAGGCCATTTGTCAAGCCAGTGTATGAGGGTGTATGGTGAAGCCTTGAAGGAACGCTGCACAAGAACGCATTGAGACAAAAATTATTAAGCTTTTGGGGGGACCTGGCAATCGAACCCAGGTCCCAGTGCCTGCATGACAATGCAACAACCATCTGAACCAACGCGTTTCTTTGTTAACATTATAGAACATGAGTAATATATGTAAAAAAAGGTATTATGCTGAGCAATTAAAAAAAACGCGCTAATCGTTCAAACCCTCCAATCACGTTCCAACAGCTTAGCGTCTTCTTCCTTTTTCCCTACAAATAACACCAAATAGCGGGGGTTTTAAACCCCCACTAAACCAGACCTGCAATAATAGCGATTAGACGATAGCCAAAAATAAAAAGGGCGCGAGGTGTGGATTCCATTCGTTTGGAGGTCCTGATTCCATTGGCATAGGTTTTATTGTCTAATTTTTCCACATGAAGGAAACCCTAATTTTAAACTTCTGAAACCCTAGAACACGTCCATGGTGAATTCCTATTTAGACAGCTATTCTTAAATTGAGTAATACCATTAGCTTTAGAAGGTTCATGTTAGTGTAAATCAACATTAAAAACATATGAAAAATGCATGTGAATCATAAAATGATAATGGATAATTTCATGAAAAGCAAGACATCGTTCTACCACTTCTTTGGGTATGGAGGCCTGGATTTGATTGCAAATGCTTCCTAGTAGTGTCAGGAGTGTATTGGAGTACTTTTCAAGCCTTGAGACGAGCTCTAAGTATCAAAACAGTTTTCAACTTTTTGTCCAAAATTGCAAGTTTGTTATTGATTCTCTGCGCAGCTTCTTGTGTCCAGGGCATTAGGTTTCGATTGTGCTTATGTATGTGAGTGAATTAGGTTAAGAAAACCAGCCTATAATCCATGCATTGATGATTTGGAGATTTGATTTTCCATGAGATCAATTTCAATCTTTTTGCCATGAAACTATTGCCAATTGTGTAAAATCTTTCCTCTTTGAATGATGCACGAAATATTTGATTCATAATGGAAGAATTTGCTGCATAAAAAGATTTAAAACACATGATTTAGTATTTTTCTCATAATTAATTTTAATTAAATGAATTAATAAGTTTAAAAATTCAATTAATTAATTAAAAATAAGAAAATAACTCCCTTTTAGCTTAATGGGTCGTGCATAGCCTTTGGGTGATGATTCATGGAAGAAATTGAGGCCCATTAGCAATTTTGAGGCATTTGAAGCAAAGTTGACTTTTCAAAATTCCCAAAACTTTCCCAACTTCCACACGGCATATCTTGCTCAATTTTTAAGGTTTGATCATGTTCTTGGACATTTTGGAAAGGTCTTGAAGTCCTATAACCAATGTCCTTGGTCCCATGTCATTTTGATTTACCAATCTCAAGTTATGGTCTTTGACTTGAAGTGTCTTTTTGTTGACTTTTGAAAATGACCTATAATGTTGAGATTGATAACTTTTTGTGAGAGCATTTCTTGGACTTGAAGTGTGAAGATGAGTTGTAGGAAATGTCATTCTATTCAAAATGAGATTTGGATGGAATTTTTATTATAAACCATGTGGAAGTTATGCCTTGGTCAATTTGCAGTTGACTTTTCCAACTGTCCAAAAATAGAAACTTTTGCATCTTGAGACTTTTTGAGCCATGCTTTGAGAATCATGATCAAGAATTGATCAAATGGTGTTTGTGGCTTCAAAATAAGATGTTGACCAAAATTTTTGACTTTTGACTGTCAAATGACCATTTTGCCCCTGCAGTTGACTGTGAAGCAATTAGGGTTTTTGACTGTGCAATTTGATGCTGTGAGTCTTGAAACTTGGCATATGAATGCTTGAAAATGTATATAGGCATGTGGGACTTGTTTGGACCCTTGGAAACTTCAATTTCTTTGCCAAAACCAAAACCCTAATTTTTTTACTGTTAGGAGGCCATTGGACTGTGCAACCCTTGGGAGATTTTGAAGCATGATCTTAGCAAACCTTGAAGAATATGGGAGGGCAAATTTTGGGGTACAACAGTTGCCCCTGTTCAATCTTCTTAAACCGAAGGATGTAGATTGGTTGTCGTGCCTTTCGTAATCCGAAGGTGGAAGATGATTGAACATTAGATTGCCCAGAAATTTGCACTCACATAGTAGTGTGATGGTGGGAATGGGCTTATAGATGCCATTTGGAGATTGATGGATAGGAAGATGGGCTTACAGATGCCATGTTGAGAGGTGATGGATAGGTGGATGGGCTTATAGATGCCATCTGGGTGTCGATCGCGTAAGAGTTTCCTTAGCGAGAACTTGCGTACCTGAAAAAGAAAGATAATTACCTGGCCTATTACAGGAGTTGGTCTTCAAACTCTTTGTGTAGATGCGCCCTGGCTGGATACAGGAATCAGATCTTTAAACTCTTCAGACGTACCCTAGAGAGATACAGGAATCGAGTCTGGTAATGTTAGTCGTCAACAGATACACCCTGGCAAGATACAGGAATCGGATCCTCAAACTCTTCAGACGCACCCTGGCAAGATACAGGAATCGGGTCTGGTAATGTTAGTCGTCAACAGATACACCCTAGCAAGATACAGGAATCGGATCCTCAAACTCTTCAGATGCACCCTGGCAAGATACAAGAATCGGGTCTGGTAATGCTAGTCGTCAACAGATACACCCTGGCAAGATACAGGAATCGGATCCTCAAACTCTTCAGACGCACCCTGGTAAGATACAGGAATCGGGTCTGGTAATGTTAGTCGTCAACAGATACACCCTGGCAAGATACAGGAATCGGATCCTCAAACTCTTCAGACGCACCCTGGCAAGATACAGGAATCGGGTCTGGTAATGCTAGTCGTCAACAGATACACCCTGGCAAGATACAGGAATCGGATCCTCAAACTCTTCAGACGCACCCTGGCAAGATACAGGAATCGGGTCTGGTAATGCTAGTCGTCAACAGATACACCCTGGCAAGATACGGGAATCGGATCCTCAAACTCTTCAGACGCACCCTGGCAAGATACAGGAATCGGGTCTGGTAATGTTAGTCGTCAACAGATACACCCTGGCAAGATACAGGAATCGGATCCTCAAACTCTTCAGACGCACCCTGGCAAGATACAGGAATCGGGTCTGGTAATGTTAGTCGTCAACAGATACACCCTGGCAAGATACAGGAATCGGATCCTCAAACTCTTCAGACGCACCCTGGCAAGATACAGGAATCGGGTCTGGTAATGCTAGTCATCAACAGATACACCCTGGCAAGATACAGGAATCGGATCCTCTAACTCTTCAGACGCACCCTGGCAAGATACAGGAATCGGGTCTGGTAATGTTAGTCGTCAACAGATACACCCTGGCAAGATACAGGAATCGGATCCTCAAACTCTTCAGACGCACCCTGGCAAGATACAGGAATAGGGTCTGGAATCAGTCGTCAACAGATACACCCTGGCAAGATACAGGAATCGGATCTTTAGTTGCGACCGTTGATAGTAATTATCTTTGTATTAACCTTTGTCCTGAAAAGACAAAACGTTAGTTGTGCGTAATGTCATGATGTATGACATGCGAGATGAGATTGTATGTTCATGATGCGTATATGCATGCTGTAATGTATGAAAATGCGAGGTTTATGAATTGTATTTTCGTCTAGGAAAATAAATCCTTGACGGGTGTCGGGAAGTGAACTCCTGGGCTAATGTGAATAGCACTCTTTGTTTCCACTGGGGGGTGATGGTTGCAAGAATACCGGTAGGAGAAGATGACTTCGTTAGGGAATAAACTTGGCGAATAGAATACTCTGCGGGGAAAAATTATTCTAGCGATCTTGCTGGGGAACAATACTCTGTGGGACGAGAGGTACTTTGCTGGGATGTTGATGATAACTCCGCTGGGGATACCGTTGTTATGTTGGAAGTTTTAATAGACTCTGCTGGGGGTAAGAAGACTTCGCCGAGGACGATCTTTCCGTGGCTTTTGGCTGAGGATAACCCAGTTATATCCTGGTAGGGAAATAACCTTTGAATAAAGCCGGGAGACGCGTTCGTGCTCTGCAGGTGGAAAGCTTCCAGAATCTTCTGGGATTAAACTTCCTGCTGGGGAGATTGATTCAAACTTTCCTGGGGAAATCTTTTCAGATTGGACTGGACTTTCCTGGGGAAATTTTTGAGATATATTAGGGAAGTGGCTCCACTGAATGTCTGGTATACCACCGGGGAACAATCTTAGATCAAGACTGCCGGGGATGCTTGTTAGGAATGTTCGTATATTGTGCTGGGGAATGTTGAGATCTGCTGGAGGATACCCAACTTCCTTAAGGCTGACAGGATAACTCTGCTTGGGGAGTGTTGCTGACTTGATGGCTCGCTCTCTGGGGAGTCAAGATATCTTGGTTACACTCTCAGCTGAATTTACCTTGGTGCCTTGGTGGACAGAGCAATTAGATCGCTTTAGATAACTCATTATTGCCCCTGTTTTTGCGGGAGAAGGTACCCGTAGAGGTGCTTGATAACTGCCGATTTGACAAATCGTCTTCTGGTAGACAAGTGACGAGATGACGGGACATAGTCGTACGCTTTGATCCCTAATTTTTGCCTGGACCGCCCTTTCGGGTTTTCATTCCACCGGGATACCCATTTTCGCCCAAGCCGCCTTTGCAGGTTTTCGACTTGTCGGGTGTACAGATTTTTTTCATATTCATCCCTTATTTTGCCTGAACCCTTTTGGTTCGCCGAGAAGCCCTTATTTTTGCCTAGGTGTGTCAACCTAGCGGGTCTTTGATTATGCGCAGTATTTTTCGACTATGTCCATTCTCTCAGAATGTAGGGAGTTGCCCCTGTTAGAAGTGTTTTTCCATGCCACCAGAAGATGTTTGATCAGGCAAGATTCGTTGCTGGAATGCCCCAAGTGACTCAGACGGAGATTTGCCCCAGGCTGTTTGGCCTTTTGAGAGATTCTCCGAATCTTGATTGGACTGCCCCAGATAATAAACCATGATCATGTCTGCCCCTTGATTGGAAGTGCTTCTTCCATTTGAGCTTTTGTTGAGAAGATTTTGTTCACTGGATATTCGTCGTGCGAATTTCTCTGCTGTTCAAATAAAAATTCATATGCAAACAAGGTTATATCAAAAATGCAAAGCTTATGTCTGTCTTGAAGATTTTGAAAATGCATTCTTTTTCATAAAACAAGTGAATGTTTGTAAAACGTGATGTCAACTCAGTATTTTACAGCAAGCCTTAAGGAGTCAGGATACCTTTTGTAACAGTATGCTTTCAAACTAACCCATGCTTCAGCTAGGACTTTTTAGGGTTATAATGTGGCCTGGTTCACGGTTTAAGAAACAAAGGGTAAAGGCTCAAATTATTTGTACCCACCCGCTCTTCGTGATGTTCTCCAAACCTAAACTCAGTTGATCATGCGTTAGACCTTGTTTGAGTCTTTTGCTCTGATATACCAGTGATGGTTCGGATATTGACAGTTTATTTTGAATAGGCAGTGTTGTACCCCAAAATTTGCCCTCCCATATTCTTCAAGAAATTGCCAAGTCAAGCTTCAAAATTTCCCAAGGGTTGCACAGTATAAGGGCCTCCTAACAGTCAAAATTAGGGTTTTGGTTCTGATCAAGAAATTGAAGTTTTCAAGGGTCCAATCAAGTCCCACATGCCTATAAATATGGTCAAGCATCCTCATACCAAGTTTCAAGACTTTCAGCACAAAATTGCACAGTCAAAAACCCTAATTGCACTACAGTCAACTGTAGGGGCAAAATGGTCATTTGACAGTCAAAAGTCCAAATTTTTGGTCAACATCTCATTTTGAAGCCACAAACATCATTTGATCAATGATTGATCATGATTCTCAAAGCTTGGCTCAAAAATCATCAAGATGCAAAAGTTTCCTTATTTGGACAGTTGAAAAAGTCAACTGTAAATTGACCAGGGCATAACTTTCACATGGATTATCAGAAAAATTCCATCCAAAGCTCATTTTGAAGATAAAGACATTTCCTACAACTCCTCTTCATACTTAAAGTCCAAGAAATGCTCTCACAAAAAGTTATCAATTTCAACATTATAGGTCATTTTCAAAAGTCAACAAAAAGGGACTTTAAGTCAAAGGCCATAACTTGAGATTGGTAAATCAAAATGACATGGGACCAAAGGCATTGGTTAGAGGACTCAAATACCTTTCCAAAATGTCCATGAACATGAGCAAAGCTTAAAAATTGAGCAAGTTATGCCTTGTGGAAGTTGGGAAATTTTTGGATATTTTGAAAAGCCAACATTGATTCAAATGACCTAAAATTGCTAATGGGCCTCTTTTTCTTCCACAATTCATTATCCAAGGCATGTGCACGACCATTTGGCCCAAATGGAAGTTTTTTATCATTTTTATTTATTTATTTGGATTTTTAATTATTAATAATTCATTTAATTAAATTAAATATGTGAAAAATACTAAACCTAATTTGTTGAATCTTTTTGTGCATGAAATAATTTCAAGATATTGTGTATAATCAGATTTGGAAAGAATCTTGCTAATTGGTCATGATTTGGTAGAAGTTTGCATGAAAAGATTAGAAAATATTTTGCCTTGAAAATCAAATATTATTCAATCAATGCAAAGGTTTTTTTGGATCAAATTTTAACCCTAATTGGTTCCATACATAAGCTGGATCAAGACCTAATGCCTGCTAACCTAAAAGCTGCGCTACAGACCAAGAACTACATTTGAGTTTTTTGCTTAAAAGTTAAAAACTGAAATCACGATTGCAGGGCCTTTTAAGACAAAACAACCACTCCATTAGCTTGCCAAGGTTGCCAGGAGACGATTCCAATCGAGAACTGTGTCCCATACTCAAAGAATTGGTAATTCGAAGGCAAACTGCATAGCTCTTTTTGCATAATCGTATTTTGTAATTTAGACCATATCATTGCATTTTTATGATTGATTTGTACTAATGGGACCTTCCTGAAGCTAACCATGTAGATGAATTGAGTTTTTACGCACTATACAAGAAACCACCATGGGCGATGCTTAGGGTTTTCAGGACCTTGAATTAGGGCTTCTTAGTTAAGGAAAAATTAGCACTCAAGACTTGGACCATTGAAACAAGCATGCCTGGACGATGCAAAATCCACCCTCGCGCCTAATTTATATGGCCATATGGCCTAATCGTTATTTTCTATAATGATGCCTTTTGGGACGGTTCAAAACCGTTGCCTATGTCTTTTGTATTTCAGGAAAATAAACAACCACGAAGACGATGACTCGGTGGCAGGCAGCGAATGGTTGGTTTGAATTTTCGCGCCAGACTTCCACTAACCCTTATTTTCGTTTATATTATTTGTGTGTTGTTTTATGTACAAACGTGTCTCACTAGCTCCACTGGTCAAGCGTCTTAGTGGTAATCTTCAGGACCTGGGTTCGAGCCCCAGGTCCTCACCCTTTCCATATTATTTTGCAATTAACGTTCATATGCAATTTCAGCATCAAGGACCACCATGCGTCCATAATTTCTGGCATGCCACTTGGCCAATAATGCCAATCCAAGGGACCAGATCTGATGGACACCATAGGCACTAGTCAACGGAGCTACATGCTAGCCACGAAAGTCAATCAGGCCATGAATTTAAATGGGCCAGAAATGCTAATAAACCCTCCTACTGGGGACAGAACCCCCCATGGTTTGAATTTTCTTTCTTTTTCTTATCTTTTTATTTCAATTATTGTCTTTATTTTAATTAATTCTTTTAATTTAATTATTTTCACAATAATATAAAAAACACAAAAAAAAATCAGAAAAAGATAAAAAATAGTAAATATTTTATTTAACTAGTATTTTTGTAAATAAAGTTCATTAATTAACTCAGTTTTTTAATTTAGGTTTTAACCTTAACTTTTTAATAAAAATCTAAAATTGGTAGAATTAGGGTTTGTAATAATTTTTATCCTTTTTTCTTTTCTTTCATAATAATTAAATATTTCCTATTATTTATTTTTGTAATTAAATTGCATGTAAATAATTAGATTAAGTTTAGGTTAAAATTTAATTCTTTCTTAATAAACTAAAAAAACAACTAGAATTAGGGTTAGCATTTTATTTTAATTAATCTTTTTCCATAAAAATCTTAAAATACCAAAAACAAATTTCTTTTCATGTTAATTTTATTTATTTAATAATTGTTTAATTTAATTTAATTAAAAAGGGTCCAACGCCCTCGTTTCAATTTAAAATCTCAATGCGCGTATTTATTTCTTTTTTCTTTTAATATTTATGTATCTCTCCCAAGGCCATGTAATATTTATATTTCTCGCACTTTAGTTCTTTATTTTTTGTCAAATCGGGTCCTGGATTTTAATTTGGCGATGTGGACCCGCGCCTTTGTAATAGTTTAGGAACTTTAATTTCCGCAACTTTTTAACTGTTAATAATTGCATGCAAGAATGAATGTCTAAATAAAAACAAACGCATAGATCACCTTTAACATGAACAAGATAAAATAACTGAACATGACACACAAATCACACACCACCCCTAGGGTACGCCTCACTGTTGCCTTGCCTCGAAAGGTGATCGTCGAGTAAAGGATGTCTTAGTAAGTCCTCATGATCCGGGAACCTGGCATGAGGGTAGCTTCTAAGGTGTCTTCCCATTGCTCTGGTGATCACCATGTCCCGAACCTCGAATTGACCCGAACACCTCCAACGGTGGTGCTACCTACCTCTCAATGGTGGGATGGCACTACTTTAAAGGACATTTACACAGACGAATTCCTTAGGGTAGGTAGACGACTCGTGGATACTTGCTCTAATTCAAAACAAAACAAATCAAAAATACTTTTCACACCAACACATTTTCAAAAAGCTTTCAAAAGCATTTTTTCAAACACTCTTGAGAACCGATACAAAAGTCGAACTGAAATTTTCAAAGAAACTTTTTAAAACCCACAGTTGAAAAGCAAACAAACCATTTTTGAAAACACAATGAGCAAGTATCTAAGAGCCCATGGATAACCATGGATAGAAAGGGTGCTAACACCTTCTCTTTCTATAATCTACCTCCCGAACCGAGAGCAATCTCTATAAGGAATTTTTCTGTGCTTTTGTCCTTTCCATTTGGAGAAAATAAAAGACGGTGGCGACTCTTGCTTCCGCGACATTTCGCGAACCAGCGTTAAACAGTCAGTTCCAGATCCACCGATCACAGAACTGGCGACTCTGCTGGGGAATAAACTTAAAGTGAGGTGTACCTTAGGGTTAATTCATAACTGTGTTTTCAATTGTATTGACTTGTCTGCTTTAAATTTGTGGGTTGCATGGGAGTTACATAGATCCTAACCCGGATCTGGGGATACCCTGTTTAGGTAGCATAAGCTGTGAGGGACTTGTCCGGCGTAGACCGACACGGGTGAAACAGTGGCTACGTTGGTGTGGCACCTTGGTCTGTACCGATATCCCTTGTGTCGCAACGAGGAGAATATGGGTCTTCTAAGGAGTCATTAAGCACCAACAACCTTAGAACCTTAAATGACACAACTTGGCCAATAGAATAGTAGCAGTATGCTACGCCCATTGAGGCTAAACTCTCGTGATGGTTCTGGCCGCAAGAAAAGATTGCGATGCTGGAGTTATGACCGATTGAGGGTAGTCAATGATATTGGGATCCTCTAAGAACCCGGTTACTTTGATAGGACAGGTATGAACCAACCAACTTCAAGAGGGTAATACCCAGACCCCATGCTGGCCTTAAACTCTAAGCGCTCGTCCGGTGTGACTTGTGTGCCTTCGTACTTGACTACTTGCATGCTTGTTACCTGACACATGAACTACTTGCAGGTTTTGTTTATAGTCCTTAATCGGGACTCATAACAGGGTATACTAAGTTTCTTACAGGTTTTGGTTTGCAGTCCTTAATTAGGACTCATAACAGGGTTTACCGAGTTTCTTGCAGGTTTTGTTTTTTAGTCCTTAACTGGGACTCATGACAGGTTTTACTTGAGTTTCTTGCAGGTTTCTGTTTATAGTCCTTAATAAGGGCTCATAACAGGGTTTATTCATATTACCCCATGCATCATGACATCATATCATTGCATACATCCTAACCCATTTCAAGGATCTCAAGGGCTTGTGATGCAGGTCATGATGAATCAAACATCTAGCAAGGGGTAAAGAGGATTTATTTTCCTCTAGCCAAAGTAGTCAGGGGCTATGACCCACTTGATATGGTGAGCCTTTGACCCTTGGAAGAAAGACTCTCAACAAATATGAAGTTCTTTCAATCAAGCTACCGGATCCAAATGCTAACAAATTTTCTTGTTTACCCCGCGAGGTCCTTGAAAACATTACATGCATATATCATACACATCATTGCATAACAGGTACCCTTGTTGCAGGTCACTTACCTCTCTCGCTGTTTATTTCAGCAATGGCTTCACAACAAGATAACCAGGACCTTCACACTCAAGAGACTCAGTTCAAGGAGATCTTCCTAAGCCTATCCAAGGGGCAGGAAGAGTTGAGAACACTCCTCATGGGGAATCTGATCAGAAAGAGTCCTGAAGATGACAAGGACGAACAGCTGAAACGTCTACAAGCTGAGGTAGACACATTGAAAACCCAGATGCTGGGGCAAAGGGCCCTCATTCAAGGTTTAGCTCAGGAGCAAGGAGAGCTGAGGGCCATGATCAGTCAGCTTCCTCAAGGCATGAAGCAACCAGCCCAAGTCAGGGACTCGGTCATTAATCAACTTCCAAGAGGTCAAAGGTTTGGACCTCTCCAAGCTGCTACTACTTCACGGGTCCAACAACGACCTCGCCCAGAGCAACGGACTGATCAGAGCAAACCAGACAAGCCTAAAAGGCAGTTCACCAAGATCAACATGTCGTTGGATCAAGCACTACAAAAAATGTTGGAGGCAGGGCTGATCACCTTAAGGGCTCCTCTCCGGAATCCAAACACTTCTGCTCCTAACTATCATCCCAACGATAGGTGCGCATACCATTCTGATAGCCCGGGGCATACTACGGACAACTGCTGGCCTCTCAAAAACAAGATTCAAGACATGATCGATGCTGGAGAGATTCAGTTTGAAGTATTCAAGACTCCCAACGTGATCACTGCTCCCTTGCCAAAACATGGCTAGGATTGAGAAATTTTTGTTCATTCGAATGTTCAAGTTGCAATTTTCTTTTGTTCAAACATTTATTCATGTCAAACATTGTTATTTCATTAATGCATCGCATATGTCTGTTCTGAAACAATATATTCGTATTCACTAAATGCAAATTATTTTCATATTTTTTTCTGATGATCAACTCTTAAATAATAATTCTAAGCCTCTTGAGGGAGGATGACGAAAATGATACCACAATCTACAGTATGCTTTTGAACAGACCCCGCTGATGAGGTACAGGCATTGTTTCAATTCCTAAACACTGGAGTAATAAGGAAGATAATCCCTCGTCAACCCATCTGAGCCAAAGAAGTAGGAGTTTTTCTTTTCGAAATTTAAAACCCTCAATCATAACCTGGGGCAGGGTAGTTCTCTCAGTTGATCCGAGTGCATAACTAATGGCACCAAAAGAGATCCTTACGAAAAAAAGAAATACAGTGATGGTTCCGAATGATCAATAAAGAAAGGCAGTCATTATCTTTCAAAATAAAAAAAAAACCCATTAAGTCAAAACCCATGAAGGAGACTTACAAAACTGGGGCATCCCGCTGACTGTAATTCCAAAAAAGGAAACAGTTCAGGCAAAAAAAGAAAGGGATAACAAAAAAAATCAGACAAGAAAGAGGTCTTACAAACCCTCAACAAAAAAGGAATGACTGCATATTCAAAATAAGTTATCAACATCCGAATCATCACCGGAAAATCAGAGCAAAGACTCAAACAAGGTCTAACGTATGATCAACTGAGTTTAGGTTTGGAGAACATCACGAAGAGTGGGTGGGTACAAATACATTTTGAGCCTTATCCTTTGTTTCTTAAACCGTGAACCAGGCCACGTTATAACCCTTAAAAGTCCTAGCTGAAGCATGGGTTAGTTCGAAAGCATACTGTTACGAAAGGTATCCTGACTCCTTAAGGCTTACGGTAAATACGGAGTTGACATCACGTTTTACAAACATTCATTTGTTTTATGAAAAAGAATTCCTTTTTCAAAATCTTCAAGACAGACATAAGCTTTGCATTTTTAACATAACCTTGTTTGCATATGACTTTTTGTTTGAACAACAGAGAAATTCGCACGATGAATACCTAGTGAACAGAAGTACCTCCAATCAAGGGGCAGACATGACCATGGTCCATTATCTGGGGCAGTCCAATCAAGATTCGGAGAATCTCTCAAAGGCCAAATAGCCTGGGGCAAGTCTCCGCCTGAGTCACCTGGGGCATTCCGACAACGAATCTTGCTTGATCAGACATCTTCTAGTGGTACGGGAATGCAATACTACTGACAGGGGCATCTTCCTACATTCTGAGAGCATGGACATAGTCGAAAAAATACTACGCAAAATCAAAGACCCGCTAGGTTGACACACCTAGGCAAAAATAAGGGCTTCCCGGCGAACCAAAAGGGTTCGGGCAAAATGAAGGGATGAAATGAAAAAATCTGTACACCCGGCAAGTCGAAAACCTGAAAAGGCGGCTTGGGCAAAAATGGGTATCCCGGTGGACTGAAAACCCGAAAGGGCGGTCCAGGCAAAAGTTATGGATCAAAGCGTACGACTATGTCATCTTGTCACCTGCCTACCAGAAGTAGGTCGGTCTATCAACAACTATCAGCCCCCCACAGGTGCCTTCTCCCATAGAAACAGAGGCAATAAAGTGTTGTCTAAGCAATCTAATTGTTCTGTCCTCCAAGGTACCAAGGTAGGTTCAGCTAAAGAACACAACCAGATGTCCCAACTCCCCAGAGAGTAAGCCAGCAAATCAGGGCACTCTTCCTCAAGTAAAGTTGTCAAACCTTAAGGAAGTTGGGTATCCTCCATCAGATATCAACTTTCCCCAGCAGTATATATATCCTTAACAAGCATCCCCGGCAATCTTGGTCTAAAGATTGTTCCCCGGCGGTATACCACACATTCAAAGGAGTCACTTCCCCAACGCAGCTCAAAACTTCCCCAAAAGAGTCCAATCCAGTATCCCCAGGAAAGTTGGAATTCATCTCCCCAAGCAGTAAGCTTATCCCCAGTAGATTCTGGAAGCTTATCCCTCGCAAATCACGAACGCGTCTTCCGGCTTTATTCAAAGAGTTATTTCCTTACCAGGATATAACTGGGTTATCCTCAGCCAAAAGCCACGGAAAGAGCGTCCTCGACAAAGTCTTCTTATCCCCAGCGAAGTCTATTAACACTTCCAACACAACAAGGGTATCCCCAGCAAGTTATTATCAACAACTCAACAAAGTACCTCTCTCCCCACAGAGTGTTGCTTCCCAGCAAGACCCTTAGAGTATTTTTCTCCCCGCAGAGTATTTCATTCGCCAAGTTTATTCCCCCAACGGAGTTATCTTCTCCTACTGGTATTCTTGCAATTATCGTCCCCAGCGGAAGCAAAATCTATTCTCCAACATCAACCCAGGATATGACTTCCCGGCACCCGTCAAGGATTTAATTTCCTAGACGAAAAATACATTCATAAACATCGCACTTCCATACATCATTATAGCATGCATAGACGCATCATACAAATCTCATTTATGTTGAGAACATCATTGCTTGGTCCATATCATGCATTGCATATGACTGACCTTTACCTTTCAGGAAATATTCAGTTAAATTCTCAATCATATTTCAAGACTCTAAGACCTTATCTGGTTCAGTTAAATCGACTCCAAAGATTTCTCTGGTTATTATCCAGTCAAAGGCCTTCTCTGGTTCGGTCAGATCGACTCCAAAGATCTCCCTGTTTCTTATCCAGTTGAAGACATTTAAGACCTTATCTGGTTCAGTTAATCGACTCCAAAGATTTCTTATCCAGTCCAAGGCCTTCTCTAGTCCAGCTAAATCGACCCCAAACAGATTTTTCTGATGAAGACTCAGTAGAAGTTATCCAAGGTTTTCTCAATGATTGCTATTGAGTTGTAATCGCCTATGGTTCTCTCCCCAATGCTGCGGAGATGATAATTCCATCCCAGGTTTTCTCAATGATTGCTATTGAGTTGTAATCGCCTATGGTTCTCTCCCCAATGCTACGGAGATGATAATTCCATCCCAGGTTTTCTCAATGATTGCTATTGAGCTTGTAATCGCCTATGGTTCTCTCCCCGATACTGCGGAGATGATAATTCCATCCAAGGTTTTCTCAATGATTTCTATTGAGATTGTAATTGCCTATGGTTCTCTCCCCAATGCTGCGGAGATGATAATTCCATCCCAGGTTTTCTCAATGATTGCTATTGAGATTGTAATCGCCTATGGTTCTCTCCCCAATGTTGCGGAGATGATAATTCCATCCCAGGTTTTCTCAATGATTGCTATTGAGATTGTAATCGCCTATGGTTCTCTCCCCAATGCTGCGGAGATGATAATTCCATCCCAGGTTTTCTCAATGATTGCTATTGAGATTGTAATCGCCTATGGTTCTCTCCCCAATGCTGCGGAGATGATAATTCCATCCCAGGTTTTCTCAATGATTGCTATTGAGATTGTAATCGCCTATGGTTCTCTCCCCAATGCTGCGGAGATGATAATTTCATCCCAGGTTTTCTCAATGATTGCTATTGAGATTGTAATCGCCTATGGTTCTCTCCCCAATGTTGCGGAGATGATAATTCCCACCAAGATTTTCTTAACGATTGCTGTTGAGGTTAAAATCACCCAAGGTTCTCTCACCGTTCCTGTTGAGGTAGTAACCATCCCTAGTTCATTCATCACCGTTTGAAGCTCCAGATCCAGCTCCTGTAACCAGGCAGGACATATCTAGACAAAGCATCTGAAGACCAGATCCTGCAACATGTCAGGTACTCATTTTTCTTTTGCAGGTACGCAAGTTCTCGCTAAGGAATCTCTTATGCGATTGACACCCAGATGGAATCTATAAGCCCATCCACCTTCCATTATCTCTTAGCATGGCATCTATAAGCCCATCATCCTATCCATCAATCTCCAAATGGCATCTATAAGCCCATTCCGCCATCACATTGCTACTATGTGAGCGCAAATTTCTGGGCACTCTAGTGTTCAATCATCTTCCACCTTCGGATTACGAAAGGCACGTCAGCCAATCTGCATCCTCAGGTCTAAGAAGATTGAACATGGGCAACTGTTGTACCCCAAAATTTGCCCTCCCATGTTCTTCAAGAAATTGCCAAGTCAAGCTTCAAAATTTCCCAAGGGTTGCACAGTATAAGGGCCTCCTAACAGTCAAAATTAGGGTTTTGGTTCTGATCAAGAAATTGAAGTTTTCAAGGGTCCAATCAAGTCCCACATGCCTATAAATATGGTCAAGCATCCTCATACCAAGTTTCAAGACTTTCAGCACAAAATTGCACAGTCAAAAACCCTAATTGCACTACAGTCAACTATAGGGGCAAAATGGTCATTTGACAGTCAAAAGTCCAAATTTTTGGTCAACATCTCATTTTGAAGCCACAAACATCATTTGATCAATGATTGATCATGATTCTCAAAGCTTGGCTAAAAAATCATCAAGATGCAAAAGTTTCCTTATTTGGACAGTTGAAAAAGTCAACTGTAAATTGACCAGGGCATAACTTTCACATGGATTATCAGAAAATTCCGTCCAAAGCTCATTTTGAAGATAAAGACATTTCCTACAACTCCTCTTCATACTTAAAGTCCAAGAAATGCTCTCACAAAAAGTTATCAATTTCAACATTATAGGTCATTTTCAAAAGTCAACAAAAAGGGACTTTAAGTCAAAGGCCATAACTTGAGATTGGTAAATCAAAATGACATGGGACCAAAGGAATTGGTTAGAGGACTCAAAGACCTTTCCAAAATGTCCAAGAACATGAGCAAAGCTTAAATATTGAACAAGTTATGCCTTGTGGAAATTGGGAAATTTTTGGATATTTTGAAAAGCCAACATTGATTCAAATGACCTAAAATTGCTAATGGGCCTCTTTTTCTTCCACAATTCATTATCCAAGGCATGTGCACGACCATTTGGCCCAAAGGGAAGTTTTTTATCATTTTTATTTATTTATTTGGATTTTTAATTATTAATAATTCATTTAATTAAATTAAATATGTGAAAAATACTAAACCTAATTTGTTGAATCTTTTTGTGCATGAAATAATTTCAAGATATTGTGTATAATCAGATTTGGAAAGAATCTTGCTAATTGGTCATGATTTGTTAGAAGTTTGCATGAAAAGATTAGAAAATATTTTGCCTTGAAAATCAAATATTATTCAATCAATGCAAAGGTTTTTTTGGATCAAATTTTAACCCTAATTGGTTCCATACATAAGCTGGATCAAGACCTAATGCCTGCTAACCTAAAAGCTGCGCTACAGACCAAGAACTACATTTGAGTTTTTTGCTTAAAAGTTAAAAACTGAAATCACGATTGCAGGGCGTTTTAAGACAAAACAACCACTCCATTAGCTTGCCAAGGTTGCCAGGAGACGATTCCAATCGAGAACTGTGTCCCATACTCAAAGAATTGGTAATTCGAAGGCAAACTGCATAGCTCTTTTTGCATAATCGTATTTTGTAATTTAGACCATATCATTGCATTTTTATGATTGATTTGTACTAATGGGACCTTCCTGAAGCTAACCATGTAGATGAATTGAGTTTTTACGCACTATACAAGAAACCACCATGGGTGATGCTTAGGGTTTTCAGGACCTTGAATTAGGGCTTCTTAGTTAAGGAAAAATTAGCACTCAAGACTTGGACCATTGAAACAAGCATGCCTGGACGATGCAAAATCCACCCTCGCACCTAATTTATATGTCCATATGGCCTAATCGTTATTTTCTATAATGATGCCTTTTGGGACGGTTCAAAACCGTTGCCTATGTCTTTTGTATTTCAGGAAAATAAACAACCACGAAGATGATGACTCGGTGGCAGGCAGCGAATGGTTGGTTTGAATTTTCGCGCCAGACTTCCACTAACCCTTATTTTCGTTTATATTATTTGTGTGTTGTTTTAGGTACAAACGTGTCTCACTAGCTCCACTGGTCAAGCGTCTTAGTGGTAATCTTCAGGACCTGGGTTCGAGCCCCAGGTCCTCACCCTTTCCATATTATTTTGCAATTAACGTTCCTATGCAATTTCAGCATCAAGGACCACCATGCGTCCACAATTTCTGGCATGCCACTTGGCCAATAATGCCAATCCAAGGGACCAGATCTGATGGACACCATAGGCACTAGTCAACAGAGCTACATGCTAGCCACGAAAGTCAATCAGGCCATGAATTTAAATGGGCCAGAAATGCTAATAAACCCTCCTACTGGGGACAGAACCCCCCATGGTTTGAATTTTCTTTCTTTTTCTTATCTTTTTATTTCAATTATTGTCTTTATTTTAATTAATTCTTTTAATTTAATTATTTTCACAATAATATAAAAAACACAAAAAAAAATCAGAAAAAGATAAAAAATAATAAATATTTTATTTAACTAGTATTTTTGTAAATAAAGTTCATTAATTAACTTAGTTTTTTAATTTAGGTTTTAACCTTAACTTTTTAATAAAAATCTAAAATTGGTAGAATTAGGGTTTGTAATAATTTTTATCCTTTTTTCTTTTCTTTCATAATAATTAAATATTTCCTATTATTTATTTTTTTAATTAAATTGCATGTAAATAATTAGATTAAGTTTAGGTTAAAATTTAATTCTTTCTTAATAAACTAAAAAAACAACTAGAATTAGGGTTAGAATTTTATTTTAATTAATCTTTTTCCATAAAAATCTTAAAATACCAAAAACAAATTTCTTTTCATGTTAATTTTATTTATTTAATAATTGTTTAATTTAATTTAATTAAAAAGGGTCCAACGCCCTCGTTTCAATTTAAAATCTCAATGCGCGTATTTATTTCTTTTTTCTTTTAATATTTATGTATCTCTCCCAAGGCCGTGTAATATTTATATTTCTCGCACTTTAGTTCTTTATTTTTTGTCAAATCGGGTCCTGGATTTTAATTTGGCGATGTGGACCCGCGCCTTTGTAATAGTTTAGGAACTTTAATTTCCGCAACTTTTTAACTGTTAATAATTGCATGCAAGAATGAATGTCTAAATAAAAACAAACGCATAGATCACCTTTAACATGAACAAGATAAAATAACTGAACATGACACACAAATCACACACCACCCCTAGGGTACGCCTCACTGTTGCCTTGCCTCGAAAGGTGATCGTCGAGTAAAGGATGTCTTAGTAAGTCCTCATGATCCGGGAACCTGGCATGAGGGTAGCTTCTAAGGTGTCTTCCCATTGCTCTGGTGATCACCATGTCCCGAACCTCGAATTGACCCGAACACCTCCAACGGTGGTGCTACCTACCTCTCAATGGTGGGATGGCACTACTTTAAAGGACATTTACACAGACGAATTCCTTAGGGTAGGTAGACGACTCGTGGATACTTGCTCTAATTCAAAACAAAACAAATCAAAAATACTTTTCACACCAACACATTTTCAAAAAGCTTTCAAAAGCATTTTTTCAAACACTCTTGAGGATCGATACAAGAGTCGAACTGAAATTTTCAAAGAAACTTTTTAAAACCCACAGTTGAAAAGCAAGCAAACCATTTTTGAAAACACAATGAGCAAGTATCTAAGAGCCCATGGATAACCATGGATAGAAAGGGTGCTAACACCTTCTCTTTCTATAATCTACCTCCCGAACCGAGAGCAATCTCTATAAGGAATTTTTCTGTGCTTTTGTCCTTTCCATTTGGAGAAAATAAAAGACGGTGGCGACTCTTGCTTCCGCGACATTTCGCGAACCAGCGTTAAACAGTCAGTTCCAGATCCACCGATCACAGGCAGTCATTTCCTTTTTTGTTGAGGGTTTGCAGGACCTCTTTCTTTTGATTTTTATTATCCCTATTTTTTGCCTGAACTGTTCTTTCGTGATTACAGTCAGCGGGATGCCCCAGTTTTGTAAGTCTCCTTTATAGGTTTTTACTTAATGGGTTTTTATTTTGAAAGATAGTGACTGCCTGTCCTTATGATTATTCGGAATCATCACTGTCTTCTTTTTTTTTGTAAGGACCTCTTTGGTGCCATTTGTTATGCACTTGGATCAACTGAGAGAACTACCCTGCCCCAGGTTATGATTAAGGGTTTTTAATTTTCGAAAAGAAAAACTCCAACTTCTTTGGCTCAGAGGGGTTGACGAGGGATTATCTTCCTTATAACTCCAGTGTTTAGGGATTTGAAACAATGCTTGTACTTCATCAGCGGGGTCTGTTCAAAAGCATACTGTAAAGATCGTGGTATCGTTTTCGTCATCCTCCCTCAAGAGGCTTAGAATTTTCAATCAAGAGTTGATCATCACAAAAATGAAAGCAGTTTGAATATAGAGAATGCGAATATATTGATTCAAAACAGACATATGCGATGCATTAATGATATAACAGCGTTTGACATGATAATTGTTTGAACAGTCAAAAGAAAATTACAACTTGAAAATCCTAATGAACAAAAAGTCTTTTCATCTCAGGGCTTGTTACTTCAACTGGTGAATCCTGTAGGGATGGTAGAAGCACTCAGCCTGGCCATCTTGGGTGAATTCCACATCTCCTTTATCAATCAGGTCCTGGATCTTGTTCTTCAAGGTCCAACAATCATCTGTGGCATGCCCCGGGCTGTCAGAATGATAAGCGCAGCGAACATTGGGGTTATACCTTGAAGGTGTCCTGTTGGGATTACTAGGAGGATCCCTTAGAGTTACCAAATTCAACCTCAACAGTTGTTGTAAAGCTTGAGGCAGCGACACGTTGAGCTTGGTGAATTGCCTTTTGGGCTTGTCTGGCTGAAGCTGGTGAGGTTGATGCTGAATTTGTGACACTGAAACCATTTGAGGAGCTCTCCCCTTATCTTCTTGTCTCAAAGGTGGTTGAATGATGACTGGCTCTTCACCCTTAGATGTTTTCCCCAGTTGGTTACCCCGAAGCAGTTGGTTGACGAGAACCCCGAGCTCCTCTTGTCTTTGAGCTAAGCCTTGAATGATAGTCACCTGCCCTAGCATTTGGGCTCTCATTGCATCCACCTCAGCTTGCAGATGTTTCAGCCGTTCGTCCTTATCATCCTCAGCACTGTTCCTGACCAAAGTCCCCATGAGAAGTGTTCTCAGCTCTTCCTGCCCCTTGGATAGATTCAGGAGGATTTCCCCGAACCGAGTCTCTTGAGCATGAAGGTCCTGGTTGTATTGTTGGGAAGCCATTGCTGAAATAAACAGCGCAGATGGTAAGTGACTTGTAACAAGGGTACCTGTAATGCGATGATATGTATGATATGCATGCAATGTTTTCAAGGACCTCGCGGGGTAGACAAGAAAAATTGTTAGAACTTGAAACCGGTAGCTTGATTGAAGGAACTTCATGTTGTTGAGAGTCCTTCTTCAAGAGTCAAGGCTCACCATATCAAGTGGGTCATAGCCTCTGACAACCTCGGCTAGAGGAAAATAAATCCCCTTTGCCCCTTGCTAGCCACTTTGATTCATCATGACCTGCATCACAAGCCCTTGAGATCCTTGAAATGTATTAGTCCTTATGTGGGATGTATGCAATGGTATGATGGTATGCTATGCATGGAGTGATGTAAGTAGGCCCTGTAATGAGTCCCAATTAAGGACTGTAAACAAAACCTGCAAGGGAACTCATGTGTTAAATAACAAGTATGCAAGTAGTCAAGTTTGAAGGCACACAAGTCACACAAGAGAGCCCTTAGAGTTTAGGCCAGCATGGGGTCTAGGTATTACCCTCTTTAAGTTGGTAGGCTCAACCTGTCCTATCAGAAGTAACCGGGTTCTAAGGGTCCCAATATCATTGGATTGCTTTCATTGTTCATCATTTCGATTTAGCCACTGAACTGGCGACCAAAATATTCCAAGAAAACAACCCTCAATTGAGTGTAGTATCGAGTATCAACCAACCTCGGACTGCACCAAAGTCAGTTATCTCACTACCCTAAAGAGGCCAAGATGGTTCAATTAAGGTTCCTAAGGTCAGTTGATGCTTCACGACACCACGCGGAGGCCCCGTACTCTCCTTGACTGAACTCAAGGGTTACCGGTACACACCAAAGTGCCACATCAACGTAGCAGACTGCTTCAACCATGTCGGTATACCCCGCACAGTTCCCTCACAGCCTTGTTGATACTTTCTAAGAAGGTATCCCCAGCTCCGGGTTAGGATCTATAGAACTCCCAAGACAGGCCCACAATTTAAAGCAAACAATTCAGACAATTGAAAACACAAGTGGTCTTAGTCCTAAGGTACACCTCACTTTAAAAGTTATCCCCAGCAGAGTCGCCAGTTCTGTGATCGGTGGATCTGGAACTGACTGTTTAACGCTGGTTCGCGAAATGTCGTGGAAGCAAGAGTCGCCACCGTCTTTTATTTTCTCCAACATGGACAGGACAAAAGCACATCAAAATTCCTTATGAGATAGTTTCTCGGTTCGGGAGGTAGATTTATAGAAAGGGAAGGTGTTAGCACCCTTTCTATCCATGGTTATCCATGGGCTCTTAGATACTTGCTCATTTGTGTTTTCAAAATGTGTTTGCTTTTCAAGTGTGAGTGAGTTTGAAAAAGTTTCGTTTTAAAGATTTCAGATCGACTCTTGTATCAGTCCTCAAGAGTGTTTGAAAAATGGTTTTGAAAGCTTTTTTGAAAGTGTCGGTGTGAAAAGAAGTTTTGATTTGTTTTGAATTAGAGCAAGTATCTATGAGTCATCTACCTACCCTAAGGAATTAGGCTGTGTAAATGTCCTTAAGGTAGTGTCATCCCACCATTGAGAGATAGGTAGCACCACCGTTGGAGGTGTTCGGGTCAATTCGAGTTTAGGGACAGTGTGGTCACCAGAGCAACAGTAGGACACCTTAGAAGCTACCCTTATGCCATGTTCATGGACATAAGGACTTACTAAAACGTCCTATACTCGACGACCACGTTTCGAGGGGCAAGGCAACAGTGAGGCGTACCCTAAGAGTGGTGTGTGAATTTGTGTATCGTTTTCAGTTATGTTTTATCTTGTCATGCATTATGGTGATCTACGCTTGCTTTTATTTGGGCCATTCATCCTTTCAAGCAAAGTTAAGCAGTTTTAAGGGTGCGGAAATTAAAGTACAGAAAATAATGTCCTACGCTATTACAAGGCGCGGGTCTATACATCGCCAAATTAACAAAGACCCGTTTTTTAATAAAATGCAGAAAGTAAATAAATTTCCTAATTACTATTACAAGGCTTGAGCAATTACACAATAAAGCAAAAAATAAGAACAAACGCGCGAAAAGAAATTAGAATCGAGAGTTCGAGGGCGTTGGACCCTTTAAAGAAGTTAAATGAAATTAAAGATTAATTAATGATCAAATTAAAAGAAAGAAATGTTTTTAGGTTTTTTTTGTTTTGGTATTTAATGAAAATAAGGAAAATTAATTAAAATTAGAAGTTTAAATGAAACCCTAGTTCTAAGTCGTTTTTAATTATTTATAAAAAATGTTCAAGTTTAACCTAATTTACCCTAATTAATTAATTACATGTTTACTTACAAAATAATTAATAATTAATAATAATAATGAGAAGGAGAAATTATTTATTAAGAAAAAGATAAAAATGCTAAACCTAATTTCTACCTATTTTAGTTATTTAAGAAAAAAAACATTAAAATTTTAACCTAATTTACTAAGTTGAATATTAAAAATTTATTTACAAAAATATTAATGCATTAAATATTAAATAAACATATTTTATTTTTTTGATTTCTGATTTTTGTATTATGAAAATTATTTTTGTGAATTAACTAAATAATTAAAACAAATAAAAAAAAGAATTGAAAAGAAAGAAGAAAATTAGAAAGAAGAATAGAATACAAACAACAGGGGGGTATCTGGCCCCATTTGGAGGTCCATTGAAGCATTTTGGCCCACTGCAATCTAAGCCTTTTTTGACTTTTCAGGATCACATACTTGTGGTTGATTGAGCGTGCATGATAGTCTCCACATTTTTGCCTTTGGATTGATCATGAGGCCATTTGTCAAGCCAGGGTATGAGGGTGTATGGTGAAGCCTTGAAGGAACGCTGCACAAGAACGCATTGAGACAAAAATTATTAAGCTTTTGGGGGGACCTGGGAATCGAACCCAGGTCCCAGTGCCTGCATGACAACGCAACAACCATCTGAACCAACGCGTTTCTTTGTTAACATTATAGAACATGAGTAATATATGTAAAAAAAAGGTATTATGCTGAGCAATTAAAAAAAACGCGCTAATCGTTCAAACCCTCTAATCACGTTCCAACAGCTCAGCGTCTTCTTCCTTTTTCCCTGCAAATAACACCAAATAGCAGGGGTTTTAAACCCCCACTAAACCAGACCTGCAATAATAGCGATTAGACGATAGCCAAAAATAAAAAGGGCGCGAAGTGTGGATTCCATTCGTTTGGAGGTCCTGATTCCATTGGCATAGGTTTTATTGTCTAATTTTTCCACATGAAGGAAACCCTAATTTCAAACTTCTGAAACCCTAGAACACGTCCATGGTGAATTCCTATTTAGACAGCTATTCTTCAATTGAGTAACACCATTAGCTTCAGAAGGTTCATGTTAGTGTAAATCAACATTAAAAACATATGAAAAATGCATGTGAATCATAAAACGATAATGGATAATTTCATGAAAAGCAAGACATTGTTCTACCACTTCTTTGGGTATGGAGGCCTGGATTTGATTGCAAATGCTTCCTAGTAGTGTCAGGAGTATATTGGAGTACTTTTCAAGCCTTGAGACGAGCTCTAAGTATCAAAACAGTTTTCGACTTTTTGTCCAAAATTGCAAGTTTGTTATTGATTCTCTGCGCAACTTCTTGTGTCCAGGGCATTAGGTTTCGATTGTGCTTATGTATGTGAGTGAATTAGGTTAAGAAAACCAGCCTATAATCCATGCATTGATGATTTGGAGATTTGATTTTCCATGAGATCAATTTCAATCTTTTTGCCATGAAACTATTGTCAATTGTGTAAAATCTTTCCTCTTTGAATGATGCACGAAATATTTGATTCATAATGGAAGAATTTGCTGCATAAAAAGATTTAAAACACATGATTTGGTATTTTTCTCATAATTAATTTTAATTAAATGAATTAATAAGTTTAAAAATTCAATTAATTAATTAAAAATAAGAAAATAACTCCCTTTTAGCTTAATGGATCGTGCATAGCCTTTGGGTGATGATTCATGGAAAAATTGAGGCCCATTAGCAATTTTGATGCATTTGAAGCAAAGTTGACTTTTCAAAATTCCCAAAAATTTCCCAACTTCCACAATGCATATCTTGCTCAATTTTTAAGCTTTGATCATGTTCCTGGACATTTTGGAAAGGTCTTGAAGTCCTATAACCAATGTCCTTGGTCCCATGTCATTTTGATTTACCAATCTCAAGTTATGGTCTTTGACTTGAAGTGTCTTTTTGTTGACTTTTGAAAATGACCTATAATGTTGAGATTGATAACTTTTTGTGAGAGCATTTCTTGGACTTGAAGTGTGAAGATGAGTTGTAGGAAATGTCATTCTCTTCAAAATGAGCTTTGGATGGAATTTTTATGATAAACCATGTGGAATTTTTGCCTTGGTCAATTTGCAGTTGACTTTTCCAACTGTTCAAAAATAGAAACTTTTGCATCTTGAGACTTTTTGAGCCATGCTTTGAGAATCATGATCAAGAATTGATCAAATGGTGTTTGTGGCTTAAAAATAAGATGTTGACCAAAAATTTTGACTTTTGACTGTCAAATGACCATTTTGCCCCTGCAGTTGACTGTGAAGCAATTAGGGTTTTTGACTGTGCAATTTGATGCTGTGAGTCTTGAAACTTGGCATATGAATGCTTGACAATGTATATAGGCATGTGGGGCTTGTTTGGACCCTTGGAAACTTCAATTTCTTTTCCAGAACCAAAACCCTAATTTTTTGACTGTTAGGAGGCCATTGGACTGTGCAACCCTTGGGAGATTTTGAAGCATGATCTTAGCAAACCTTGAAGAATATGGGAGGGCAAATTTTGGGGTACAACAGCTATTACAAGGCTTCGGGTATTTTTAAGCTTTGATCATGTTCCTGGACATTTTGGAAAGGTCTTGAAGTCCTATAACCAATGTCCTTGGTCCCATGTCATTTTGATTTACCAATCTCAAGTTATGGTCTTTGACTTGAAGTGTCTTTTTGTTGACTTTTGAAAATGACCTATAATGTTGAGATTGATAACTTTTTGTGAGAGTATTTCTTGGACTTGAAGTGTGAAGATGAGTTGTAGGAAATGTCATTCTCTTCAAAATGAGCTTTGGATGGAATTTTTATGATAAACCATGTGGAATTTATGCCTTGGTCAATTTGCAGTTGACTTTTCCAACTGTTCAAAAATAGAAACTTTTGCATCTTGAGACTTTTTGAGCCATGCTTTGAGAATCATGATCAAGAATTGATCAAATGGTGTTTGTGGCTTAAAAATAAGATGTTGACCAAAAATTTTGACTTTTGACTGTCAAATGACCATTTTGCCCCTGCAGTTGACTGTGAAGCAATTAGGGTTTTTGACTGTGCAATTTGATGCTGTGAGTCTTGAAACTTGGCATATGAATGCTTGACAATGTATATAGGCATGTGGGACTTGTTTGGACCCTTGGAAACTTCAATTTCTTTTCCAGAACCAAAACCCTAATTTTTTGACTGTTAGGAGGCCATTGGACTGTGCAACCCTTGGGAGATTTTGAAGCATGATCTTAGCAAACCTTGAAGAATATGGGAGGGCAAATTTTGGGGTACAACAGCTATTACAAGGCTTCGGGTATTTACATAGCCAAAAACAAACCCTTTGAAAATAAAAGCGATAAATGTAAAAGTCCTAATTAAAACCATTACAAACTGTAAGCAGTTACATCAATATGGATGAAAAATAATAATAAAACGCGCGATGACAAATTAGATCGAATGCGAAATTAGGGGTTTGACCCTTCTATCCTAATTAAAAGAGAAGATTATTTTTTTGTTGTTTTTAATATTTTTAAAAGAAAAGAACTAAGTTTTTTCTAAATTAAATATGAAAATTAATTAGTGATTAAATTAATTAGCAAAAATAATTACAAGACCTATTTTTGGTTTTTTTGGTTATTTTAGAAAATAAAATTCAATTAAGTTAGTAATAAAAACCTATTTATTCTAATTAATTTTAATTATGTAAAAAGAAATTAAAATTGTCTAAAATTAATAATCTAATTAAATTAATTACCTTTTTTAATAAAAATAAATATCTTGAATTTAATTGGATAGAAAAATGTTTTTGTGATTTTTTTATAAAAAGAAAATGATTATTGGTTAGTAAAATAAATAGTAAAATTAAATAAGATAAATATAAAAGAATTAGAGAAAAACAAACTGGGCCTGCAATGTGGGGGTGCAAAGAGCAATTTCCTAGGCCCATTTGAGTGAGACCCGTTTGACCTTTGTGATCCAGTATGGCACGCTTGACTTGGCTCATGATGCACCTTCCTGGATGGCCATCAGATTTGGCCCTCCAGCCACTTGGCATGATTGATGATGAAGACCTATGGTGGTCTCCTGGCTTGCACGCACACTGAATTGCCTGAAAGAAAATAATAAAATAACAAATGCTGGAGGCAGGGATCGAACCCCTGACCTCCAGCCTTCCAATGCCTTAACACCCAGTTGGCTACCACTGGGCCATTTGTTTTTGTTGTAATAATAACGTAAAATAATAAATAAATATGAAATAAGCGCAGTTATGGAAATTTAGCGCGAAAATTCAAACAAGCTAATGGAGGGGTGCCACATGGGTCTTCTTCTTCCTGGCACCGTGGGTAAAAGTGAAAAGACTTTTACCTACGGACGTTCGCTCGTAGCTATAGGCAGTGCTCATTCCAAAATCCTCTATGGGCCACATAAATGAAACCTAACACCATGGTTGAGTTTGTCTCGTCCTCCTGAACCTAAAGGTACCATTCATGAAGGCCAATTTATCCTGCAAGAAAAAACGCTAAAACGGAGCTACGAAACCTAGCAATGGTGATTTACAGTATAGGCCATATAAATGAAATTAAATGATGCAGAAAGCTTGCATATGTTCCATAGATCAAGAATATGTGACTAATTCATGTTAACAATGCCTATATTATGAGATTCGAATTCAAGAACAGGGCTATGTCGTGATGGACTTACAGTGTGTTTTGGGGCTTTAACGACTTGGTTCTTGATAGCTTTAGCTTGCTGAGAGTCCTAGGAGTCGATTGAGATAGGAAAAGAGTCTTGAGGATGCCTCTAAGTGCCAATTCGATCTCACACTTTTTCTTGATTTTTTCAGATTTTGTTCTTACTCATGCGCCTCTTTCTAACCTGTTTTTGGGTCTGCCTCGCCTCCTTATGTACCAAGGACTGAATTAGGGTTGATAACTGCATCCAATCTTCCTCCATCAATGATTTTTGAATTGATTTTATTCACCTTTAAGATCTTTCCAAACATGGCTTTTTTCAATCTTTTTGTCCACTCTAATTCCTTGCACGAGTTTGAATGTTTGCTAGCTGTATAATAAAGCCTGAAACAAGCATAAAATCTTTGGTTTTCAATAATTTTGATTTTATATGATTTGTTTTGATTTAAATTGAATTAATTCAAATAAAAATCAAAATAAATAATAAAAATAAGATATGGATAAGTGGAAAAGGCTAGAGCTCGTGGATTATGTTGCCAACTCAAAACAAGTGAAAAAGATTGGGCCCATTTGGCAAAATTTGAAGTTTTAGGGATAGTTGACTTTTGGCAATTTTACAAAAAAGGTCAACTTCACCAATGCATAACTTCCTCAATTTTGACTCTTTGGAGGTGTTCTTGGACTTTTTATAAATCTTAGGATGCCCTCTAAGCAACCCTTTTGGTATCATCTCATTTTAATATTCCATGCTCATGTATGAAGCTTTGACAAAAAGGTGTTTTTGTTGACTTTTCAAAATGACCTATAATGTCCAAATTCATAACTTCTTGTGAGTGCATATTTTGAACTTGGGAGATGAAGATGGATTGTATGGAATTGCATCCTCTTCAAAATGAGCTTTGGATGGGTCATTTCTCATAAAGTATGAGAAAGTTATGCTTGGTCAAAGTTGAGTTGACTTTTCCTGCAAAATCCTAATTTAGCAACTTTTGAGTCTTGATGAATTATGAGCATTCCTTGATGAATCATGATAAATCCTTGATCAAATGATTAAATATACTTCAAATGAGGATGTTGACCAAAAATCTTGAAGTTTGACTGTATGTGGGCCATAGTTGACTTTTGCCCTAGCACAGTCGATTTTCAGGCCTTTGAGCAATTGACTGAGCAAAATTCCTATGCAAGGCTTGAAACTTGACATGGATGATCTTGATAACATATTAGGACATTGGTGAGTATTTGGGATCACTTGGACTCAAGTATCTTGATGCAACATGAAACCCTAATTTGAGGTAGACTGCCTTAAGAGAGAGTTTGTCTGACCAACCCTTGGACTTCCTTGAGCAATTTGAGGATCTTTCTTGAAATATTTTGAGAAATATGGGAGGGAAAATTTTAGGGTACAACAGCTGCCCCTGTTCAATCTTCTTAAACCTGAGGATGTAGATTGGCTTTCATGCCTTTCGTGATCCAAAGGTGGAAGATGATTGAACACTAGAGTGCCCAGAAATTTGCACTCGCATGAAGTGGTAATTGTCTTGTGATGTCGGGAATGGGCTTACAGATGCCATTTGGAAATTGCTGACGAGGGAATAGGCTTAAAGATGTCATCTGAAGGAGTGTCGATAGCATAAGAGATTCCTTAGCGAGAGCTTGTATATCTATCATTGAGGAAGATTCCTCTGGGGAATGCTGATCTCTGTTGAGAGAAGTAGAATTTTAGGAGCTTCGATCGTCCGTATTCTGCCTGTGAGTCGTCTCTGTTTGAATTTTAGGAACTTCGATCATTCGTATTCTATCGAGGAAACATCTCTGTTGAATTTTAGGAACTTCGATCTTTCGTATTCTACTGAGGAAACATCCCTGTTGAATTTTAGGAACTTCGATTATCCGTATTCTATCGAGGAAATATCTCTGTTTAATTTTAGGAACTTCGATTATCCGTATTCTATCGAGGAAACATCTCTGTTGACATTTAGGAGCTCGCCCGTTATTCAACTGAGGAAACATCTCTGTTGACATTTAGGAACTCGTCCGTTATTCAACTGAGGAAAACATCTCTGCTGACATTTAGGAGCTCGTCCATTATTCAACTGAGGGATCATCTCTGCTGACATTTAGGAACTCATCCGTTATTCAACTGAGGAAAACATCTCTGCTGACATTTAGGAGCTCGTCCGTTATTCAACTGAGGAATCATCTATGTTGACATTTAGGAACTCGTCCGTTATTCAACTGAGGAAAACATCTTTGCTGACATTTAGGAGCTCGTCTGTTATTCAACTGAGGAATCATCTATGTTGACATTTAGGAGCTCATTCGTTATTCAGCTGAGGAAACATCTATGTTGACATTTAGGAGCTCGTCCGTTATTCAACTGAGGAAAACATCTCTGCTGACATTTAGGAGCTCGTCCGTTATTCAAACTGAGGAAAACATCTTTGCTGACATTTAGGAGCTCGTCCGTTATTCAACTGAGGAATCATCTCTGTTGACATTTAGGAGCTCGTCCGTTATTCAACTGAGGAAAACATCTCTGCTGACATTTAGGAACTTCGGTCATCCGTTATTCAGCTGAGGTAAAAGCTTCATAGCTTGAATTTTGTGAGAGTTTAATCGTATCCTTCCTGAAAGGTAAAGGTTAGCTGTAAGTAATGCATGATATGTATCAGGCAAATGATGTTCTCAAAATAAATGAGATCATGTCGTATGATGCATATGCATGTCATGATGTATGGAAAGGTGATGTTTTTAGCTGGGGAAAATAAATCCCGGATTGCTACTGGAGAAAAGAATTGAATTCTTCAATTCCGCCGGGGATAGTGAATGAAGATGATTGTGAGAATAAACCTGCAGGAGAGGATAATTCTGCTGGGGAATAAACTGATGAGAGAATGACTATGTGGGGAAGAGATGCTATGCTGAGGATTCTGCTGATAAATTCAGCTGGGGATGAATTACCGTTGCTGGTGATAATGAAACCTGTTGGGGATTGAATTTCTGTTTGTGAAAGGAAAGAACTCAGCTGGGGATGATTTTCCAGTTGCAATTTCACGGGTAATAACCTTTTAGACTCTACTGGGGATGATCTTTCAAACTCCACTGGGGATATTTTTTATACTCCGCTGGGGATAACAAAACTTTTTAGTGCTAATGGTAGATAAACTCTTCTTTGGGGAGAATATCGCCAATTCATTCACAGTTGCGAGTCTCAGCTGGGGAGAGCTAACACCACTATCTTTCTCCTTACTCTGCGGGGAATGAATGTACTTTCAATTGTTTCCTCCAGCTAGGTCTATCCCTATACCTGGTGGACGGAGCAACTGTACGGTTTGGACATTTCCCGTTTGCCCCTTGTTCCTGATATTACGAGTAATCGTCTTTTGTTTTGTATGTAAATATTTATGAGCAGCAATTAATGTCAAATGCATATATCAAAAATGAACATTAGACGTTCTCGCAAAACAAAACAGAAAAAGGAAAACAGTTTGAAATTTCTTTGTAAAAATGACTTGTATTGATTTTGAAGTTAACCTGTAAATAGGCGTTTTTATACAAGAGGTTGACGTCCTAGAAAGAGAATGCCGCCGAACAACATAGTTTATACAATTTGTGAAAAACAAAGAAAAACAGCTATGTAAACAATCCCACTGGGCTCCAACTCTGCTATTGCCTTTATGTCCTCGAGCATCTCATCACTTTGCCACTTGGTTGAAGGTGGATCAGATTGTTTGGTGTCGTCCGAGCTTGATAGTTGATATCGAAGTCTGGTTGCAAGGTGATCCAATGAGACATAGTGTTACGCTTTGATCCCTAATTTTTGCCTGGACTGCCCTTTCGGGTTTTTAGTCCACCGGGATACCCTTTTTTGCCCAAGCCGCCTTTTCAGGTTTTCGACTTGCCGGGTGTACAGTTTTTTTTAATTTTCATCCCTTATTTTTGCCCGAACCCTTTTGGTTCGTCGGGAAGCCCTTATTTTTGCCTAGGCCAGTCGACCTAGCAGGTCTTTGATTATGCGTAGTATCTTTTCACTATGTCTGCATTGACGGGGTGAGGGAGGTCGTCACCATCCATGGTGGTTAGAATCATAGCTCCTCTTGAGAAAATTTTCTTAACCACAAATGGCCCTTCATATGTAGGGGTCCATTTTCCCCTGGGATCACCTTGTGGCAGTATGATGCACTTGATTACCAGATCCCCAACTTGATACTCTTGTCGTTTAACTTTCTTGTTAAATGCCTTGATCATCCGTTTTTGATATGTCTGACCATGACAAATAGCAGTAAGTCTCTTTTCGTTGATTAAGTTCAGCTGATCAAGCCGGGTCTGAATCCAGTCATCTTCGCTCAAACCTGCATCCTTCATAATCCGGAGAGAGGGTATCTGAACTTCAATGGGCAAGATGGCCTCCGTGCCATAAACCAAGGAATAGGGTGTTTCCCATGTTGATGTCCGTGCTGAGATACGGTACCCATGAAGAGAAAATGGTAACATCTCGTGCCAGTCTTTGTATGCTACTGTCATCTTCTGCACAATCTTCCTAATGTTTTTATTAGCCGCTTCTACAGCCCCATTCATCTCCGGCCGGTAAGGAGAAGAGTTGTGATGCTGTATCTTGAACTGTTTGCAGAGTTCGGTGATCATCTTATTATTGAGATTTGTACCATTGTCCGTAATGATCCTCTCTAGTACACCATACCGACAGATCAGATTATGCCGAATAAACCGTGCCACGAAGTTCTTGGTTATTGTAGCAAAGGAAGCTGCTTCAACCCACTTTGTAAAGTAATCAATAGCTACCAAGATGAAACGATGCTCGTTGGATGCAGTAGGTCTGATCTCACGAATCATGTCGATACCCCACATTTCAAAAGGCCAAGGAGTTGTCAAGACGTTCAGAGGTACCGGAGGTATGTGCACCTTATCAGCATAGACTTGGCACTTATGACAGGTCCGAGAATGCTGATAACAGTTGGCTTCCATGGTGGACCAATAATATCCTGCCCGAAGGATTTCCTTTTCCATGGTGTGTCCACTGGAATGAGTTCCGAAAGTACCTTCATGCAACTCTACCATAATCCTTTCTGCCTCGTTTTTATCCACACATCGCAGTAAGTTCGAGTCATGGTTACGCTTGTAAAGAATGCCATTACTGATGAAGAACTTCGCCACGAATCTTCTCAGAAACTTTTTATAATTAACAGATGCACCCTCAGGGTATTCTCGAGCCTCAAGATACCTCTTCACCTCATGGAACCAGGGTTTTTCTGTTACCTCTTCAGTCTCAATGTCACAGCAATGTGCAGGTTCATCCAACCTTTCAATGGTAATCTGGGGAGCCTCATTGTTCCACCTGACTTTGAACATAGAAGACATTGTAGCTAGCGCGTCCGCCAACTGATTCTCCTCTCTAGGGAAGTGTTCAAAGGTTATCTCCTCGAAGTGTGGAAGCAAAGTCAATACATACTCCTTGTAAGGAATAAGATTTGGGTGTTTCGTATCCCACTCGCCTTTGATCTGACTGATCACGAGAGCAGAATCTCCGAATACACTTAAGAACTTAATCCCTCAATAGCTGCTCGAAGGCCCGTGATGCACGCTTCATACTCCGCCATGTTGTTGGTGCAATTGAAACATAGTCGGGCGGTGAACGGAGTATGAGAGCCTTCAGGAGATATGATCATGGCGTTAATTTCATTACCTAGGGCGTTTGAAGCTCCATAAAAGTACATAGACCATCGGGATCCCTCCTCAGGTCCTTCATCCGGTCCAGGTGTCTCACAGTCAGTCACCAACATGATGTTCTCATCCGGGAATTCGAAGTTCATAGACTGGTAATCATTCACTGCCTGATGTGCCAAATGATCTGCTAACACACTCCCTTTGACTGCCTTTTGGGTCGTGTATTGGATGTCATACTCAGTCAAGATCATCTGCCATCTTGCTATCCTTCCAGACAAGGCAGGCTTTTCGAAGATATACTTGATCGGATCCATCTTTGATATCAATAGAGTAGTGTGAGTCAGCATATACTGTCTCAGCCGGCGAGCAGCCCATGACAAAGCACAACAAGTTTTCTCAAGCAACGAGTATCGGGTCTCACAGTCGGTAAACTTTTTTCTAAGGTAGTAAATAGCATGCTCTTTTCGGCCAGACTCGTCATGTTGCCCCAACACACACCCCATCGAATTGTCGAGTACTGTCAAGTATAAAATCAAAGGTCTCCCTTCAACTGGAGGCATCAGAATAGGTGGCTCTTGGAGATATTCTTTGATCCTTTCGAAAGCGGTATGACATTCATCATTCCATCTTACCACTTGATCTTTCTTCAGTAGCTTGAAGATTGGCTCACAAGTAGCAGTCAGGTGTAAGATGAATCAGGTAATATAGTTCAAACGTCCCAAAAAGCCTCTGACTTCTTTTTCGGTTCGAGGAGATGGAATTTCTTGTATAGCCTTCACCTTTGCAGGATCCACTTGAATACCTTTATCACTAACGACGAAACCCAGCAGCTTACCAGATCTCACCCCGAAGGTGCACTTGTTTGGGTTTAACCTCAGCTTGTATAACTTCAACCTGTCAAATAGCTTCTTAAGATTGTCAAGGTGTTCTTCCTCAGTCTGGGACCTTGCAATCATATCGTCAACGTATTCCTCAATCTCATGGTGAATCATGTCGTGGAACAAAGCGACCATGGCGCGCTGATATGTTGCCCCAGCATTCTTCAATCCGAAAGGCATGACTTGGTAGCAAAAGGTACCCCACTGCGTAACAAATGTCGTCTTTTCCATATCCTCGGAAGCCATTTTAATCTGATTGTAACCAGAAAAACCATCCATAAAGGAGAAGACCTTATGTTGTGCGGTGTTGTCAACCAGAACGTTGATATGAGGCAGAGGGGAATCATCCTTGGGGCTTGCCCTATTTAGATCCCTGTAGTCAACACACATCCGTACTTTACCATCTTTCTTCGGCACCGGGATCACGTTGGCAACCCACCACGGGTAAGAAGTAACGGCTAGAAAACCGGCATCAAACTATTTCATCACTTCAGCCTTGATTTTCTCAGACATCTCCGAGCGCATTCGGCAAACTTTCTGTTTCACTGGAGGACAGTCTTCCTTGGTGGGCAAGCGGTGAACCATAATATCGGTATCCAACCCAGGAATATCTTCATAAGACCAGGCAAAGATCTAAACATAGTCACGCAGCATATGTATCAACCGTTGCTTAACACTAGGCTCCTGATTTGCACCGATCTTGACCTTTTTCTTGTCTACCTCTGTACCCATATTTACTGTTTCCATTGGCTCTTCATGCGGTTGAATGGCCCTCTCTTCCTGAAGTAACAGTCTAGCAAGTTCCCCAGGCACTTCACAATCATCCTCACCTTCATCCTCGACTTGGTTGATCGGACTTTTGAAGTCATAACCGGCAGTAGCAGAGTCGTTATCAGTGGGATCCAGACTGGATGTAGACTTGTATATGTGAGTGTGTGTAAGACAAATAGCTGTTTTGAAAGATAGAAAAGAAAAACAAGGAGCGCAAAATTTGTAATGCAAGAAAACGTCCAATGCTTTTATTGATGATATATGGAAATGACACATAATAAGCCCTCAAACAAAGCCACGGTGTCTCAGGTAAGGCACCGGGCCGTAAAGTTTAAAATTGTCTGTTACAAATCCAAAACAAAAGTCTATTACTGTGTAATAAAAGAAATTGGCACGAAGTCCTTTATCATCCAATTGTTTAATCCGTCGTCGGTAGTCGGGTAAATCCAGTTGTCAAACTCAAACTCTTCATCATCATCTTCAATCGCATTCACTTCCGGATTAGTGATATGTAGAGGAGGTCTTCCAATCCGTGCACGCCGAACTGCTCTTTGAGCTTCTGCAGTAAAACCCAAACCAAACTTGTCAGTCTTTTATGCAAAGTCAGGGAGTTGGCCCCAATTCGCACACCCACCTTTTTTAATAACAGCCTGGGCATCCTTGAGGGAAGCCATCTTCATTGGAGGATCTTCAGCAACAGTTTCAGTCGACGCCAGCGTCTGGGGGACTTCTTTAAAGTTTTGACACGGGGTTTCAATGAACTCCCCATCCATCTCCACATACCAAAAAGAGTTGAGGTGGCTTACCATGTACTCCTCTTCTCCTCGTACTGTAACAATTTTCCCCTTCACTGGGTATTTTAGCATCTGATAGAGCGTAGAAGTTACTGCCCCAGCTTTATGGATCCACGGGCGACCCAACAAACAAGAATAAGATGGTTGAATGTCCATCACATAGAATGTAGACGCGAAAGTCTGGGAACCAACCTTAACAGGAACATCCACCTCTCCATGTACCATCCTCTTGGACCCGTCAAAGGCCCTAACCACAATATTACTCGGCTTCAGCACCAACCCTTCACAATCCAACCGGTCTAACGCTTTCTTGGGTAAAACATTTAACGAGGACCCAATATCCACCAATATGTGAGCTAGAGTAGTGCCCCTGCACTCGATGGAAACATGCAGAGCGTCATTGTGATTCTTTCCTTTGGCAGTCAAATCTACATCGGAGAAACCCAACCCGTTATCAGCAGTCAAACTAGCCACACAATCTTTGAACTGGTCAGCAGATGTCTCCTGGGGCACATGCGCAGTTTTCAGGAAAGCAATCAGAGCCTTAGCATGGAATTCTGAGCATAGTAATAAAGACAACATATAGATCTTTGACGGGGTTTTCCCCAGCTGTTCGACTACGTTGTAGTCGCTTTTCTTGATGATCTTTAAAATCTCCTCTATCTCCTGTCTAGAGGCTTCAATAGTAATCTTCTTCGGTGCCTCTGTCTGGGCAGGCTCACTAGTGATCCCTTTGCCCCGAGTGTCAGATGACTCGGCGACAGAGGTAATGATTGGAACATGAACAAGGACAGTAGCAGATGTACTGGCAGGTGAAATAACAACAGGCTTCTAAATAGTTGGTGGGGAGATCTCAGGAGAGAAAAGTCTTACGTTGTGGGTGACCTTGCTAGACCCAACGATATTGCTGACATCAGTATCAGCCTCTTCATCCTTCAAGTCTTGTTTAATCCCATGATAATACACATCGTCCCTATAATGCCACGGGACAGCCTTATCCGACGTGTAAGGGATAGGTCCAGGAACAGTAATGATCAAAGGAGCAATTCTCGGAACAGATGTAATTCTAACAGGCTTTCTCGAGGAAGCCTTGGAAGAATCGGCGGAAATGGTGATTATGGAAACATCTTCAACAGGAATCAATGGAACCAAAGTTTTCTCGAACAAGATTTCTTTGTTATCCATCAGGCATTGGACACCTGACTTCAATAGATGGCAACCAGTAGATAGGATGGAACACAGGTGGAAACCTTCGCCACAACCCAGAAATAAATCGGCCGATAATAAGTTCTTCTTCACTGTCATCAATGGAGTAGGAATGTCTTTCACGGAAGTCACGAACGAGTCATCATCCACAGCATTCACTCCATGTTTTAGCATAGGAGCAGTAATGACATTAGGCTTTTCTGGCGCTTCAAACTCAATCTCCTTAGCATCAATCAGGTCCTGCACTTTATTCTTCAAAGCCCAGTAGTTATTGGTATCATGCCCTGGGCTATCAGAGTGATAAGCACAGCGGGCGTTCGGATTATACAGCGGTGATGTAGTGTTGGGATTCTTTGGAGCCTCCTTCGAAATCACCAAGTTGGTCTTCAAAAATTGCGTCAGAATTTGAGATAGAGTCATACTGAGCCGAGTAAACTGTCTTTGCGGTCTCTCTACTCTTTGCTGATTGTTGCATTGTGGGGCAACAGTTGGTCTTGATATAACTACCGCATTAACTGCTTGGCGGCGCTCAGGTCGATTTTGGCTCCTCGAGTTGTAAACTGCACTAGACTCCTTCTTGAAAGGCTTCTTCTTTGTACTTGACGAAGCACCTTTCTGTATCTTTCCGCTCTTGATACCGGCTTCAACCCTCTCCCCAGTCATAATCAACTCAGTGAAACCAAACGATGAACTTCCGATCAAATGATTGAAGTATGGACCAGACAAAGTCCCAAGAAACATATCCACCAACTCCCTATCAGCCAGAGGGGGTTAGACTCTACTAGCAAGATCTCTCCACTTCTGAGCGTAGTCCTTAAAACCTTCGCTCGCACCCATAGACATACCCTGAAGTTGGGTACGTGTGGGAGCAAGGTCGACATTATACTGGTATTGCTTGTAAAAAGCAGCAGCAAGATCCTCCCAGTTGCGGACATTAGCTCCTTCTAGTTGATAGAACCATTCAAGTTGAGTCCCTGACAGACTATCTTGAAAGAAATGAACCCAGAGGTTCCTATCAATAGTATATGGTTGAATCTTTCTGACATATGAACGGAGCTGTAACTTTGGGAAGGAGACCCCATCATACTTAGCAAAGATAGGAGCTTTAAACTTGTGGGGGATCACCACTCCAGATGCCAAACCCAAATCTCCAAAGTCCAACCCAGGTATCTTCTGGATCTCCATTGCACTTAGCCGGTCTTCGAGTTGTTTATACCTATCCTCGGCAGGAGGATACTGGTCTTCATCAAAGTCAGTGTCATTGTCAGAAACAACAGGGCTAGGACCCTTCCTTTCCTCTTGATTTTCTCCCCCTCCAGATGAGTGAGATAAATCAACTTCCTCTCGCAGCCGGTTCCCAAATATGTGACCCATATTCAGGAGGACCGTCTTCTTCTTCTTCTTGTCTTTCAAGATAAGAGTCTTCAAATCTTTCTGCCCTTTGGCCAGGTTCATGAACATTTCCTGGAACTGAGCATTATGAGCTTGCAGAGCCTTGATGGCTTGATCAGTAGATGTTTCAGAAGACATGATGTGCTGAAATAAACAGCGAAGAAGATGAGAAACCTGTAAGGGTACCTGTAATGAGGTGTATGGGAATGGAATGCGTATGAAATGATTTCAAAGACTTAGGGAGATTCAAATTTGTAAACCAAAATGAAACACACTTTATTAGATTGAAACTTGAAACAGTGTTTAACAAATGCCCTTAAGGCATTACAAAAGAAATACTGAAAAACAAATCTAAACTAGAAATAGCATAAGACATCAGCGCTCCCATGGTCGTTTTCCTTCCGTGCTGACATAGTCGTTGATTGTCCTCTCAGTCTCCAGCTGCCTTATAAGCCTCAGGATCTTCCGTTCTTGCTCATGATACTTCTCTCTGTAAGTATCTCGTTCTTCCCTTAGCTAGATCCAAGACCTCTTTAATGCCCCAATATCAGTAGGCATATAAGGATGGAGAACCGTACAAGGAACCCCTTCTTCATCAGCATGTTCTACAATCACCAGTAAGATAGCTTCGTATGGCATCCCCAGCTTTTGAGCACGGGCTCGAACCCACCGGAGATATGGTTGCATCGGGAGAGAAGTCTTCATTCCTAGCTCATGTGGATCAGACCTGTTAACCCTATCCCAAGCTCGTATGAACCTGCGGCGATGTCCCTCAACATCCCCCATGAAGTCAAAGACAATGCCTGTAAGTAGCAACTCATGAGGACCGTCCCTTCGAGCTCGTCCAAATTTTCGTAAGGCCAAGCAAGGATTATAGGTTATCCCTCCTCTAATTCCAAGCAATGGAACATTGGGGTATTCTCCGCACCGGTCAATGACATCTACTTCTTCCATATCTTTAGTACTCCAAATGATGTCCGTGTGAGCAAGGGACATGATTTTGTAAGCCCAATCCATACCTTCCTCATTCTTCAATACAGATTTGGGGAGGTGAGAAATAAACCACCTTTCCAGCAGCGGTGCACAGCACATAAGGGTTCCCCTTTTCCGAGCAGTACGGGCATAAAGAGCATGTAGAATGTCACCTAAGAGAGTGGGCACTGGATTACGGGACATAAAGATCTTGATTGCGTTCACATTGATGAAAGAATCTGAATTACGGAACATAACCAAGCCATAGATGAGAAGTGCCAGGATGTCTTTAAATGCTTGAAAGTCCAAACTATCCCAGAACTATTGGGCTTGATCAATTAAGAACTTAGCCAGGAAGCCTTTAAACCCACTCTGAATGTCCCAGTTAGACACTACATCAGCCTTTGTTAGATGGAGGGCTGAAGCAATATCCTCTGGCCTAGGAGCTATCTCCAAACCTGTAAAGGGTGTCTGCTCTAGAATAGATATGCCAAGTAAATCAGAGAACTCCTCCAAAGTAGGGACCAACTGATAGTCCGGGAAGGTGAAACAGTGATGCAACGGGTCAAAGAACTGGAACAAGACGCTCATCATTTGCTCATCCAATTTGGAAGTGACCAGGCTGAGGAGATGACCATGTCTTCTAACAAAGGAAGAAGTATCAGGAACCTTTGAAACTAACTCTCTAAGCTGAGCAGGGATTTGTACGAAGCTGATCTGAATGGTATTTCTGCGCATAAAGGCCATGACCTACAAAACAGAACAAAGATGAATCCCCTCGGTCTTTGAAATGGTTAGTCTAATGAAATATGCATGCGATGTCATGATGCATAATGTCATGATAGAAACACACCACAGGTATCACAGATAGCAACATGGTAAAGGCACACAAGTTACACAGTAGCCCTTAAATTTCAGGCTGGCATGGAGTTTAGGTATTACCCTCTTTCAGTTTAGTTAATTCAACCTATCCTAGTAATAGTAATCGGGTTCTAGAGGTTCTCAATATCACTGACCATCCTCGATCGGTCATAATTCCAATTTAGCAACCTTTTCTTGTGGCCGGAATCATCGCGAGAGTAAAGTCTCAATGAGTGTAGCATACTGCTACTTTTCTATGGCCAAGTTGGTCAATTATAGGTTCTAAGGTCAGTTGATGCTTAATGACCCATTAGCAGCCCCATACTCTCCTTGTTCCTCCACAAGGGATATCGGTACCAACTAATATGTCACATCAACGTAGCTATTGCTTCAACCGTATCGGTCTACGCCGTACAGTTCCCTCACAGTCTATTGCTACTTACCTAAAATGTGTCCCCAGATCCGGGTTAGGATCTATAGTAACTCTGATACAAATCCTACAAAGATAAAGCAAACAAATCAATTAATTGAAAACAATATGATTAACTAATCCTAAGATACACCCCACTTATTAACTCCCCAACAGAGTCGCCAGTTCTGTGATACGGTGGCCAGAACCGGGACGTGGTTTCCCTATTTCGTTAAGGAATTTGCAGGTTTGCATTTTGCGTTTGTGTTTGCAAAATGTCGCGGTAAGCAAGAGTCGCCACCGACTTTTATTTTATCCAACAAGGAAAGGAAAAAAGTACAGAAAAATTCCCTTTTCGAGATATTTTTGAGTACGGGGGGTAGATTATAGAAAAGGAAGGTATTAGCACCCTTTCTATCCGTAGTTATCTACGGGCTCTTAGGTACTTTCTCATCATTTTCAAAATTGTTTTCTTTGTGTTTGTGGGTTTTGAAAAAGTTTTTGTTTTAACTTCGATTTAACTCTTGCTTCTGTCTTCAAGAGTATAATGAAGTGTTTTTGAAAACTTTGTTTGTAAAGGAGTGTAAGTGTGAAAAATTTGTTTGGATTGAGCAAGTACTTAAGAACTAATCTACCTACTCGAAAAAAGAATCGTTATATGCTTGTTTCCTTTAGGCAATGCTATCCCACTATTAGTGAGTAGGTGTCACCGTCGTTGGAGTTTTGAGGGTCAATTCGAAAGGGACGTACGGTCACTAAAGCAATGTTAGGACATCTTAGTAGTGACCCTAATGTCCTAGATCATTTATCTGAGGCAACAATATCCGAGGCAACCTTTCCGAGGCAACTTTGATCTTTAGACAAAAGGACGACCACTAAAACATCCTATACTCAATGACCGTTTACCGAAGGCAACCAAGTGGGAGTGTACCCTAGGAGTACACATGTGCGAATGATTCAATTTCAGTTTATTTATCTTTGCACATTTAGGGTGATCTAACTGTTTTAACATTAGTCATACATTCTTGTCATGCAAACCCTAATTATTCATACATCTAACAGTTAATAGTTTGTGGAATTTAAAATGCGGAATTTAAACTACACTATTACAAGGCTTCGGGTATTTACATAGCCAAAAACAAACCCTTTGGAAATAAAAGCGATAAATGTAAAAGTCCTAATTAAAACTATTACAAACTGTAAGCAGTTACATTAATATGGATAAAAAATAATAATAAAACGCGCGATGACAAATTAGATCGAATGCGAGATTAGGGTTTTGACCCTTCTATCCTAATTAAAAGAGAAGATTGTTTTTTTGTTGTTTTTAATATTTTTAAAAGAAAAGAACTAAGTTTTTCTAAATTAAATATGAAAATTAATTAGTGATTAAATTAATTAGCAAAAATAATTACAAGACCTATTTTTGGTTTTTTTGGTTATTTTAGGAAATAAAATTCAATTAAGTTAGTAATAAAAACCTATTTATTCTAATTAATTTTAATTATGTAAAAAGAGATTAAAGTTGTCTAAAATTAATAACCTAATTAAATTAATTACCTTTTTAATAAAAATAAATATCTTGAATTTAATTGGATAGAAAAATGTTTTTGTGATTTTTTGATAAAAAGAAAATGATTATTGGTTAGTAAAATGAATAATAAAATTAAATAAGATAAATATAAAAGAATTAGAGAAAAACAAATTGGGCCTGCAATGTGGGGGTGCAAAGAGCAATTTCCTTGGCCCATTTGAGTGAGACCCGTTTGACCTTTGTGATCCAGTATGGCACGCTTGACTTGGCTCACGATGCACCTTCCTGGATGGCCATCAGATTTGGCCATCCAGCCACTTGGCATATGATTGATGATGAAGACCTATGGTGGTCTCCTGGCTTGCACACACACTGAATTGCCTGAAAGAAAATAAGAAAATAACAAATGCTGGAGGTAGGGATCGAACTCCTGACCTCCATCCTTCCAATGCCTTAACACCCATCTGGCTACCACTGGGCCATTTGTTTTTGTTGTAATAATAACGTAAAATAATAAACAAATATGAAATAAGCGCAGTAATGGAAATTTAGCGCGAAAATTCAAACAAGCCAATGGAGGGGTGCCACATGGGTCGTCTTCTTCCTAGCACCGTGGGTAAAAGTGAAAACACTTTTACCTACATTCGTTCGTCCGTAACTATAGGCAGTGCTCATTCCAAAATCCTCCATGGGCCACATAAATGAAACCTAACACCATGGTTGAGTTCGTCTCGTCCTCCTGAACCTAAAGGTACCATTCATGAAGGCCAATTTCTCCTGCAAGAAAAACCCTAAAATGGAGCTACGAAACCTAGCAATGGTGATTTATAGTATAGGCCATATAAATGAAATTAAATGATGCAGAAATCTTGCATATGTTCCATAGATCAAGAATATGTGACTAATTCATGTTAACAATGCCTATATTATGAGATTCGAATTCAAGAACATGGTTATGTCGTGATGGACTTACAGTGCGTTTTGGGGCTTGAACGACTTGGTTCTTGATAGCTTTAGCTTGCTGAGAGTCCCAGGAGCCGATTGAGATAGGCAAAGAGTCTTAAGGATGCCTCTAAGTGCCAATTCGATCTCACACTTTTTCTTGATTTTTTCAGATTTAGTTCTTACTCATGCGCCTCTTTCTAACCTGTTTTTGGGTCTGCCTCGCCTCCTTATATACCAAGGACTGAATTAGGGTTGATAACTGCATCCAATCTTCCTCCATCAATGATTTTTGATTTGATTTGATTCACCTTTAAGATCTTTCCAAACATGGATTTTTTCAATCTTTTTGTCCACTCTAATGCCTTGCACGAGTTTGAATGTTTGCTAGCTGTATAATAAAGCCTGAAACAAGCATAAAATCTTTGGTTTTCAATAATTTTGATTTTATATGATTTGTTTTGATTTAAATTGAATTAATTCAAATAAAAATCAAAATAAATAATAAAAATAAGATATGGACAAGTGTCAAAAGCTAGAGCTCATGGATTATGTTGCCAACTCAGAACAAGTGAAAAAGATTGGGGCCATTTGGCAAAATTTGAAGTTTTAGGGATAGTTGACTTTTGGCAATTTTGCAAAAAAGGTCAACTTCACCAATGCATAACTTCCTCAATTTTGACTCTTTGGAGGTGTTCTTGGACTTTTTAGAAAGCTTGGGATATCCTCTAAGCAACCCTTTTGGTCTCATCTCATTTTGATATTCCATGATTATGTATGAAGCTTTGACAAAAAGGTGTTTTTGTTGACTTTTCAAAATGACCTATAATGTCCAAATTCATAACTTCTTGTAAGTGCATATGTTGAACTTGGGAGATGAAGATGGACTGTAGGTAATTGCATCCTCTTCAAAATGAGATTTGGATGGGTCATTTCTCATAAAGTATGAGAAAGTTATGCTTGGTCAAAGTTGAGTTGACTTTTCCTGTAAAACCCTAATTTTGCAACTTTTGAGTCTTGATGAATTATGAGCATTCCTTGATGAATCATGATCAATCCTTGATCAAATGATGAAATATACTTAAAAATGAGGATGTTGACCAAAAATCTTGAAGTTTGACTGTATGTGGGCCACAGTTGACTTTTGTCCATGGCACAGTCGATTTTCAGGCCTTTGAGCAATTGACTGAGCAAACTTCCTCTGCAAGGCTTGAAACTTGACATGGATGATCTTGATAACATATTAGGACATTAGTGAGCATTTGTTATCACTTGGACTCAAGTATCTTGATGCAACATGAAACCCTAATTTGAGGTAAACTGCCTTAGGAGAGAGCTTGTCTGACCAACCCTTGGACTTCCTTGAGCAATTTGAGGATCTTTCTTGAAATATTTTGAGAAATATGGGAGGGAAAATTTTGGGGTACAACAATGGCTAACAATGAAACCCAAAAATTTCCCTGATCGAACACCGAAGGTACATTTATTTGGATTCAAGCGGAGACGATACTTCCTCAAACGCTGAAACAACTTCAACAAATCTTCTACATGCCCTTCTTCAGTCTGGGATTTAGAAATTATATCATCAACATATACCTCGATTTCCTTGTGCATCAGATCATAGAATATGGTTGTCATAGCCCTCTGGTACGTTTCACCAATGTTCTTTAACCCAAAGGGCATCACTCTGTAACAGAATGTTCCCCAGGGTGTGATAAACGTTGTTTTTTCCATGTCCTCTAGAGCCATTCTTATTTGATTATATCTGGAAAATACGTCCATGAACAAGAATACTTTGAATTTTGATGTGCTATCCACTAACATGTCAATGTGTGGCAATGTAAAATCATCTTTTGGACTAGCTTTATTTAGATCTTTATAATTTACGCACATGCGAACTTTTCCGTCTTTCTTCGGTACTGGGACAATATTGGCAATCCATTAAGGGTAAACTGATGTCACAAGAAAACCGGCATTAATCTGCTTTAGAACTTCCTCTTTGATCTTCACTGCCATATTTGAGTGAGTTCTTCGCAACTTCTGTTTGATTGGCGGACACTCTGGCTTCAACGGCAAATGGTGCTCTACAATATATGTATCTAGACCAAGCATATCTTGACAAGACCAAGCAAAAATATCCACATACTCTTTCAACAACTCAATCAACTTGTTTTTCACATCAGGATGCAACAATGCTCCAATCTTGACTTATTTCGGATCTTCTTCTGAACCCAAATTGATTACTTCCAATGGCTCTTTATATGGCTGAATAGAATTTTCCTCATGCTCAAGCAACCATGAGACCTCTTCTGGAATCTTATCATAGTCTTCTTCTTCGGCCCCATACACAGGAAATTCAAAGTTGGGAGAGGGTGCAGGGTAATTGTATTCAACGGGTTTTTTAATTAATCTGCACATAGGATTTATGATTTTTTTTTTAGAAACTGACACATATAACAAGTGATCATGCAGATTGAATTTCAGTTATTATTTATTTTGAAAGGTTTTTTCTAATTACCATTTTCCAAGAAAAAGCAGAAAATAAAGACACAATTTGGGGAACAAAGACAACTTTTATTATTGCTTTTAAAAGTCAGAGTAAACAGATAAGCCCATACAATATTAATACTTCCACCTAGGGCAGAGTGAAACCTTTTCAAAAAGATTAACAATACAAATTACATTGAAACATGTATGCAAGAGGGAACGTCAATGGTGATCCAATTCTGAACCCTAACTCCGTGTATCACATAATTTGGCATTTTAGGCTCTACTTCATCTTCCACAATGGCATTAATCCCAGAAACAGTTGGATGAAGATAACCCCCGCTACAGAAGATGTCTTGATATTTTCCTGCAGCAGACTTCAGCTTCATCCTCTTACCTTTGTCATTCTTCAAAGAGAACCCCAAGCCAGCTTTGTTCTTGTTTACAGGTGGATCCATAACATGTCCATGTACCTCACTATGACCCTTACACACAACTTGTTGTGCATCCTTAAGCAAAACCATGGAATTCTCATTTCCTCTTATATTATCAATGGATAAAGCTTGGAACTGGGTTCTGACAGCAGCTTTGTCCGTCTCCACAATTCTGAAAGAGGACAAATGAGATATCAATAATGCTTTCTCTCCATTTATAATCACCACTTTTCCCTAACGTACAAACTTCAGCTTTTGGTGTAAAGTTGAAGTGACGGCCCCTGCCTCATGTATCCACGGTCGTCCCAGCAAGAAGCTATAAGCGGGTATAATATCCATGACCTGGAAAGTAATATGAAACAAATGTGGGCCTATATGAATAGGCAAATCCACTTCACCAATAACATATTTCCTTGATCCATCAAACGCTTTCACAGTAATTCCACTTGGGCACATGGGCGTTCCTTGATATTCCAATTTCATAAGCATGCTCCTCGATATAACGTTTAATGCAGATCCATTATCATTCAGCACATTGGATAGTGAATCATTCTTGCAGTTCATAGAGATGTGGAGGGTCAGGTTGTGATTCCTTCCTTCATCTGGAAATTCATCATCGCAGAAACTCGGGTTATTACATGAAGTAATTTTCCCTACTACACTGCTGAATTGGTCTATAGGCATGTCACTTTCCACAAAAGCTTTGTCCAATACCCTCGTCAGAGATTCTCTGTGAGCAAAGGAGTTCATCAATAAAGCCAGGATAGATATTTTTGAAGGAGTCTGCAGTAGATGATCTACAATTATGTAGTCGCTCATCTTGATTATCTTTAAAATATCATCCACTTCTTTCTCTAACGTAGCTCCACTAGATTCACCTACAACCTTCTTGGGTTTAACACTTTCCATAACTTCCTTTCCAGTTGTGATACGGTGGGAGAACTGACTTGAAGGTTTTGCGTTTGTGTTTGCAAATGTTTTGGTTTAGCAAGAGTCGCCACCAACTTTTTATTTTATCCTAAGGAAAGGTCAAAAAGCACAGGAAAGACCTTTGAGATGTTTTCTTGAGTTCGGGGAGTAGATTATGAAAAGGGAAGGTGCTAGCACCCTTTTCATCCATGGTTTTCCATGGGCTCTTAGTTTTAGATCACTTGCGTTTGATTTTCAATTTGTTTAAAATGGTGCTTTGTGTGTGGTTTTTGAAAATGCTTTTGAAAATAGGCCATCGTTGTGGTAACCTTTGTAATGATTCTTGTTTGAATGTATACAAAGGTGTTTTTGTCTTTTGAAAAGATTTCAATGTTTGAAAGTTTATTTTGAAATTGTGTTGTGATGTGTGTTTGAAAGTAGCAAGGATGTTTTGCAAGCTTTTTGATCAAGTAACTAAGAGCAATCTACCCTATTTTACTCAAAGATCTTTCTTGTGTTTTTTAACCCTTTTGGCAGTGTTGTTTTACCATTGAGTTTGGTAGACAACCTTGTATTAGGATGTTAAACGGGACAGGCACGGGTCATCGTATAGACCATGATAGCAATTGTGTCAAGTATCTTTGGCAATTTTCCGAGGGACTAGATCATTTTGTATAGGCAACCAAGATAGCGTCATCGAGGGACTATGATCTTTTGTTTTGTTTTTGTTTTGCCAAGATACCTAGCATGCATACCATGGCCCATTTGTTTAGGCAACCAAGTGGAGATACCTTAAGGGGTGTTTATGTGCAAGTGTGTTTTATTGCATGCAAGAGTTTATCTTGAATTAGGATTTTCTATTTCATTGATTTTATATTGCCATACATATCCTAATTACTAGCATTTACATTTGAAATCAATAAAATACGGAAATGTAAAATCCTACGCTATTACAACATTTAGGGGATGGGGATACACATTTGTACATGGGGGTGGTTCAACGAGAAAAATAGATAAGAAAAGAAAATAACAAGGGGAAGATAGAGAGAAAGAGAGAGAGGGCTAGCGCACTGCTGAGAGGAAGTCAGAAGTTCTGACCCATGCCTGTTGCAAGATTATCAACCTTTTGGTGAAAATGTATGAGCCAGAACTTCTGACTCTGGCACCTGCAAAACAGAAACCTGTTAGTGGGAAGGTCGGAAGTTCTGACCCCCATGCGCTGCAAGACAAAAGTTTGTTAGTGGGGAAGTCAGAAGTTCTGACCCTGCTGGAAATACAATAATTTTCAGAAGTTCTGATATTATTGATAGCAAAACAGGCTTCATATGTGCTAACGTCAAGGTCAGAATTTGGCTTCTCCCTGTGCTAGCCAGAACATCTGCAGTTTTATTATTTTTCCATAAAATAGAAAACAAGCTTAGGACAACCTCAGCAAATGTCAAAGTGTTTCAGGAGACAAAACCAACAAGGTCACAGGTAGGTTCTACACTGATTCACTTCCTACTTAAACACTCAGAGGTATGAAAATCCTCAGAACGCAAACAGCAGCAACATGATATTTACATTATGTTTTATTGAGTCTGCAAAGCTGATGATGCTTAGCAGCGTGATGAAAGTCAGCAGGTGCTTAACTGGCTGTTGAAAAAGTCTGTGAGTGGGAGCTAGCTTTAGCTTTGATGGTGTTCTGGACAAGTTCTTTTTTAGGATGGGTGGATGGAAAAAGTATGTGTATGTATGGTCAGAAACTGTATGGATGTTCTTTGGTCACAAAGCAAACTGAGTATTAATGAAGTTTGGATGTAGGAAGTTCAAAGTTTATGAAAATACTAGGGATTTTTGGACAGAGATTCACAAGGTTGTTGTTGTTGTTTTTTTTACTTGAGTTTTCTGTTTCTTCTCTAGCAATTTTTTTTCTGGATGGTGTCTCACGTGTCCTTTGTGATGGACAATGGTGTCCTATTTATAGACAAGGCTTTGTGGATTTTTGAACGTTAAAGGGCGTCAATATTTAACTTGTTTTTGAAGGAAGTTCATGAAAAGTTGTGATGATGGACAACTTTTCAGCCTAAGCTGGAACAATAGGCAAGGATTGAGGAGAAGTGACCTCTATAGGCGAAAAGTGGCGCATAGACCCATGCCTAAACCGGCACAAAGGTGTTTACCAAGCCTCACGTGGAGAGACCCCTTGGATGAATGTTCAGAGTGGTTGTGAGCATTAATGAGCATTAAATGGTGATGAGATTTATCAACATCAAAAATCTTGTAATAGGAGATTTTGCATCATTACCTAAAACCTGAGCCAGTAGTTATGATTTACCAAAAACAACGTAAACCAAGCTCTGACCTTGGCCTCTTGCTGTCTCAGCAAGTTCTAAGAGTTTTCCAGCATGCTCCTTTGATCTGTCTTTAAAGACTCTGGACTTAGTGATCCTACTTCAGTACTTTACCCCATCTGCTGATCCCATTACCTTCTGATCCCAGTACGTTCTGAAGGAGTTTCAGGCTTTGTTACCTTCTTCACACTTATCTAACAAATTCTGGCTGAACTTTGCGTAAATGCTGAAAGAGCCATGTTCTGTTCAAAGATCAAGTGCTGAACCATGTTTACAATCTCTGGCTGAGTTAGTGTAACTGCTGAAAGAGCCATGTTCTGACTGAATGTTATGTGCTGAACCATGTTTACAATCTCTGGCTGAGTTGGTGTAACTGCTGAAAGAGCCATGTTCTGACTGAATTTTATGTGTTGAACCATGTTCACAATCTCTGACTGAGTTGGTGTAACTGCTGAAAGAGCCATGTTCTGACTGAATGTTATATGTTGAGCCAAGTTTGCAGCTTCTGACTGTTTCTGCCTGGAGGTTGGTTCAGAAGCTCTGAAGTGCCATTTTCTTCTTAAACACCCCCCTCTTTTTTTTTAGAGAAAAATTCCCAATGTTCAGAATTTAATTTTTCCAAGGTAAAAGCTTTGCCTTTAGAGCTTGCAAATGACCATTTGGCTCTTGTAAATTGTTTGCTTGGAAAGGAACGATAATGAAGGGCTTGGCTTTGTTTAAGAGAAAAAACCTGAGAGTTCAGGATGAATTCCTGAAGGATGGGAGGGCAAATTTTGGGGTACAACAGTTGCCTCTGTTCAATCTTCTTGGGCCTGAAGAGTTAGATTGGCGAATCTACCTTTCATGACTCGAAGGTAAAAGAGGATTGGACACTAGAGTGCCCGTAAATTTGCACTCGTCATAATGTAGGTGAGGAAATGGGCTTAAAGATGCCATTTGGAGATGATAGAATCTTGCTGGAGATGAGCTTAGAGATGCCATCCAAAACTTATTTGTTGAATATTAGTAGAATGAACATCAGAATGGTATCCATATTTGGAACGTATCTGAGCTATATCTGGAGATTGGGTTCGTATGAGCAAAGGAATGGCGTCCGTGTCTAGAGCGTATCCTAGCTGTAACTGTATTTGATTCTTGAATAAATATCAGAATGACTGACGTGTCTGGAGTGCATCTGTATTCTGAATGGGTAACAGAGAAACATCTGCGTGGGGAGCATCTATGTGCTGGGGATAAATTCTGAATGAGTGACAGAATAACGACCGTGTCTGGCGCGTATATGGACTGTATCTGAAGTTGAGACCTGTATGAGTAGCAGAATAACTTTCGTGTCTGGAGTGTCTCTGTACTGTAATTGGGATCTGGACAAGTGACAGAATGACTTCCGTGTCTGGAGTGTATCTGAAATTGAGGTTTGGTAGTTGAATCTGAATGAGAGATAGAATGGCTTCCGTGTCTAGAGTGTATCTAGTCTGTATCGGATTGCTGAAGTCTGAATGAGTAATAGAATGACCACCGTGTCTAGGGTGTATCCATACTGTATCTGAATAATTGTTAGCGATAGCCTTTTAATCTTATCCTGAGAAGGGTAAAATGTTAGCTAAAACACATAGTTATGTTGCATGATATGTATGATGCAATGCACTATGTTTCATCAATGTTTATGATATATGAATGTAATGAATGCATGTAAGCTGATTAACCGTCTTGCTGAGGAAGATAAATCCTTGATAACTAGAGATAATGAAATCTTTGACTGCTGTCGGGGAAGGTGATTCCTTGAAAGATGTTGGGGATTCCAAAAAATCTTTGATTATTGAAGATGAGAAATTCTTGCTGACTGCTTGGGGATTAAAGATCTTTGATTGTTGAGAATGAGAAATCCTGGGGTCACTGTTGGGGATTGAATGTCCTCGATGACTGGTGGGGGTTTAACGAGAGCTTTGACAACTTCTACGGGGAATGAGAATCCCTCATGACTTTCCTGGGAAATATGGAGAACTCTAAAGACCTCTACTGGGGAATTAGAACCTGGGAGACTTCTGCTGGAGAAATGAGACCGAGAATCTTCGATCTGCTGGGAAATAAATCTGTGGGGAGAGTGTTTACTCAGCTGGGGAAATCAGGAGCTTGGGTGTATGCCAATCCACCAGGGAATCATCCTAGTTGGGGATAATCCAAGAAGTTAACTGTTATCCGCTTGGTTCTTAGACTTTTAAGATAAACTGCTGGGGAATTTGGGGAAGCTGAATGGTTCCCACCGGGGATTGATAGTTGGAAATTTTGACTTTGCTGGGGAAGAAGGTTTAGAATATTCTAGCTCCGCTGAGGGATAGGTATTTCAGGGTTTTCGGGCTCCACTAGGGATCGGGAGTTTGAACTCTGATGGGAACTTTGAAACTTAACTCCGCTGAGGAATAAAAGTTTAAAATACACTGGCTCTGCTGGGGATCTTGAAATTTAACTCCGCTGGGGATATATACTCCAAGGTTTTAGCTTTATTGAGGATCTGAATGATGTATTGTAGGGGATTTCTTCTAGGATAGCACAAGGATACCTTCATATACCTTCAACCTATCAGTAATTATCCTTTCTCAATTTCGTTTTATTTGTAAGCAGTGATTATATTCAAATGCATATGCCTATTTAACAAATTGGACGTTTTCAAATAAAACATAAGTGTGAAAAAAGAATGAAAGGCAAACAAATTTCTGCACTTTGAAGTATTTTTGTATTAACTTTTGTAAGTATATTTGTACAAAGGAGACAAACATCCTAGTAAGAGAATGTTGTCATAAAATTGAGAAAAAATTTATACAAAAAGAAAGATGGCTATGTGTAACAATTCCATGGGGTTCCCATTCTACTATAGCCTTCACAACTCTGAGTATCTGTCCATTCGTTGCTTCGTCCGCGGATGATTGGATTGATCATAAGCTCAGAGCTTGTTAGTGAAGATATTATTCTTAAAGTGATCCGACGAGACATAGTCATACGCTTTAATTCCCTAACTTTTGCCTGGACCGCCCTTTCGGGTTTTTGATCCACCGGGAAACCCTTTTTTGCCCAAGTCGCCCTTTCGGGTTTTCAACTTGTCGGGTGTACAAATTTTTTGTTTATCCCTAATTTTTTCCTGAATAGCCCTTTCGGGTTTTCGATTCACCGGGATGCCCATTTTTGCCCAAGTCGCCCTTTCGGATTTTCAACTTGTCGGGTCATTTTATGCGTAGTATCTTTTGACTATGTCTGCATTCGCAGGGTGCGGCAAGTCTTCACCGTCCATGGTGGTCAAAATCATTGCCCCACCAGAAAATATGCTCTTGATTAGAAATGGTCCTTCGTAAGTAGGAGTCCACTTGCCCCTGGGATCACTTTGCGGCAAGATGATCCGCTTGATTACAAGATCTCCGACTTGATATACCTGACGCCTGACTTTCTAGTTGAAGGCCTTGATCATCCGTTTTTGATACGTCTGACCATGACAAACAACAGTGATTCGTTTCTCGTCGATCAAGTTAAGTTGATCAAGGCGGGTCTGAATCTAATCGTCTTCGCTCAAACCGGCATCCTTCATAATCCTCGAGGAAGGAATGTGAACTTCCATAGGTAAAGCAGCTTCCATGCCATATACCAAAGAAAAGGGGGTTGCCCCTGTTGAAGTACGTGTCGTGGTACGATACCCGTGCAGAGAAAACGGTAACATCTCATGCCAATCTTTGTAGGTGACTGTCATCTTTTGAATGATCTTCTTGATATTTTTGTTCGCGGCTTCAACAGCACCGTTCATCTTTGGCCGGTAGGGAGATGAATTGTGATGATAAATCTTGAACTGCTCGCACAGAGCGGTGATCATAGTGTTGTTCAAATTTGTACCATTGTTTGTGATAATCCTGTCGGGGATACCATACCGGCATATGAGGTTCTGCTTGATGAAGCGGGCAACCACATTCTTTGTAACAGAGGCGTAGGAAGCTGCTTCGACCCACTTGGTAAAATAATCAATAGCGACCAAGATGAGGCGATGTCCATTGGATGCCGTAGGCTTGATCTCTCCAATCATGTCGATTCCCTACATTGCGAATGGCCAAGGAGCTGTTAGTACGTTGAGAGGAACAGGAGGAATATGTACCTTGTCAGCATAGACTTGGCATTTGTGACAAGTACGGGAATGTTGATGACAGTCAGCTTCCATGGTAGACCAGTAGTAACCTGCCCTTAGAATCTTCTTAGCCATCATATGTCCGTTTAAGTGGGTGCCAAAGGTGCCATTGTATATTTCAGTCATGATCAACTATGCTTCAACCTTGTCCACACAATGAAGTAGAACACAATCATGGTTGCGCTTATAAAGGATGTCATTGCTTAGGAAGAACTTGGCAGCAAATCTCCTTAAGAACTTTTTGTCATTGACAGAAGCTCCTTCAGGGTATTCTCGAGTCTGGAGATACCTTTTGATTTCATGAAACCAGGGTTGTTCCACTACTTCTTCGGTATTAATCTCGTGACAGTGTGTAGGTTCGTCCATTCGCTCGATGGTGATTTGGGGAGCCTCGTTATCCCAGTTGAGTTTAAACATGGAAGACATTGTAGCCAGAGCATCTGCTAGCTGATTTTCTTCTCGCGGGAAGTGCTCGAAAGTAATCTGCTCGAAATGAGACAACAGTGTCAAGACATGTTCTTTGTATGGGATAAGATTAGGATGTTTAGTATCCCACTCTCCTTTGACTTGACTAATAACCAAAGCCTAGTCCCTAAATACAACCAAATATTTGATTCCCAAGTCTATAGCAGCCTTGAGACCAAAGATGCAAGCTTCATATTTAGCCATGTTGTTGGTACAGCTGAAGCAAAGTCGGGCAGTGAAGGGTGTATGGTAACCTTCAGGAGAAATGAGTACCGCACCGATACCGTTTCCAAGTGCATTTGAAGCACCATCAAAGTATAGGGTCCATTGGGATCCTAGTTCAGGTCTGTCATACGGTCCTCTACCTTGAATGTTGTCCAATGTCATGACGTCCTCGTCAGGGAAGTCGAATCTCATAGATTGGTAATCTTTGACGGCTTGATGAGCTAGATGGTCAGCTAGTACACTCCCCTTTATAGCTTTTTGGGTAGTATATTGGATATCATACTCAGTTAGGATCGTCTACCATCTAGCAATCCTTCCAGATAAAGCAGGCTTCTCGAAGATATACTTAATCGGATCCATCTTGGAAATCAGCAAAGTGGCATGAGTCAACATATACTGCCTTAGCTGGCAAGCAGCCCATACCAAAGCGCAACAAGTTTTCTCGAGTAGTGAGTAGCGAGTCTCATAGTCGGTAAACTTTTTGCTAAGGTAATAAATGGCATGCTCTTTTCGGCCAGACTCGTCATGTTGGCCAGGTACGTACCATATTGAGTTATCCAAAATAGTCAGATACATAATTAACGGCCTTCCTTCGACGGGTGGCATCAAGATAGGAGGTTCCAGCAAATGTTCCTTGATCTTATCAAAAGAAGCTTGGCAATCATTGTTCCATTCAACTACCTGATCTTTCTTCAACAGTTTGAAGATTGGCTCATAGGTAGATGTCAGGTGAGAGATGAACCTTGTGATATAGTTTAAGCGTCCCAAGAATCCTCTAACCTCCTTTTCAGTGCGGGGGGTAGGCATTTCTTGTATAGCCTTTACTTTAGTAGGATCAACCTCAATGCCTTTGTTGCTGACGATAAATCCCAAAAGTTTACCAGACCTAACTCCAAAATTGCACTTGCTTGGGTTCAGTCTGAGCTTATACTCCTTTAACCTGTCAAACAGCTTTTGCAGATGATCAAGGTGCTCTTCTTCTGTCTGTTATCGGGCTATCATGTCGTCTACGTAGACTTTAATCTCATGATGTATCATGTCATGAAATAAAGCTACCATGGCGCGTTGATAGGTTGCTCCGGCATTCTTCAGTCCAAATGGCATCACTTTGTAGCAGAAGGTACCCCATTGCATGACGAAAGTAGTTTTCTCCATGTCTTCGGGGGCCATTTTGATCTGGTTGTATCACGAGAATCCATCCATGAAGGAAAATACCTTTGTGCTGAGTTGTGTTGTCAACCAAGATGTCGGTGTGTGGTAGTGGAAAGTCGTCTTTAGGGCTAGCCCTGTTTAAATCCCGATAGTCCATACACATTTTGACTTTGCCGTCCTTCTTAGGTACGGGCACAATGTTAGCAATCCATTGTGGATAGGAAGTAATAGCCAGAAAGCCAGCGTTGAATTGCTTCATTACCTCAGCTTTGATCTTCTTAGACATGTCGGGCCTCATTCGGTGGACCTTTTACTTGATCGGTGGACAGTCTTCTCTTGTAGGGAGACGGTGAACCACAATGTCTGTGTCTAGCCCCGGCATGTCTTCATAGGACCAGGCGAAGATTTCAACATATTCATTCAATAATTGCACTAAGCGCTCTTTGACACTTGGTTCCAAGTTAGCACCCACCTTAACCTCTTTCTTGTTTTCCTATGTTCCCAAGTTGATGGTTTCTAGCAACTCTTCATGAGGCAGAATAGCCCTCTCTTCTTGTTGCAAAAGTCTGGCTAACTCTCCCGGCACTTCACAGTCTTCATCAACTTCGTACTCAGCATGATTGACCAAATCTTCAGAGTCACCGAAGGCTAAAGCAGAATAGTCACCCATGGAATCCGGAGTGGATGGGTACCTGCATTTTGTGAGTGTGGGTGTGTGTAAGGGATAGCCATCCTTGAACAAAACAAGATGCAAAAGGAAAGAAAATGAACACAACAGTTTATAGATGAAAACGTCCAATGATTCATTAAAACATGGCATATGATAATGAAGAAAATCAAGCCCTTACAAATGGACCTATATGCCCCGGGCAAGGCATAAGGTGAAAATAGTGTACGAATTGTTTAGTTATTACAGACCAAAATAGGAAATTATTCAAAGATAAATTACTGGTTGATGAAAGTGATGGGAATAAAGTCATTTGCTTCCCAGTTACTTAATCCTCCTTCGACGGTTGGAAAGATCCAATCTTTAAAGTTGTCTTTTTCATCATCATCTTCTAAGGCATTAATTCCATGGTGAGTGATTTTTACGGGTGGTCCTCCCGCCTTGAAGCGATGCATAGCTTTCTGGCCAGCAGCAGTAAAACCTAGTCCGAACTTGTCCGTCTTGTGAGGAAAATCAGGCAGTTGCCCCTACACTGTACTCCTTCCTTCTTTGATTACAGCCTCTACATCCTTGAGAGATGTCATCCTAGACACAGGCTTGGGAATAATAGGCACACCAGTCATTGTCTTCGCAACTGCGACTTCAGGAGAAACTTCCTCAAAATGTTGGAAAGGCGTTTTTATGAATTCGCCATCCAACTCCACATAGCGGAAGGAGTTAAGGTGACTTATCATGTACTCCCCCTCACCGTGAACCGTTATAATCTTACCCTGAACAGGATACTTTAGCATTTGATGTAAAGAGGAGGTAACTGCCCCAGCATAATGGATCCACGGCCTTCCCAATAAGCACGAATATGAGGGACGGATGTCCATCACATAAAAGGTAGAGTTGAAGGTCTCGGTGCCCACTTTGATAGGAATGTCCATTTCTCCATGAACCATCCTCTTAGAACCGTCGAAGTCTCTAACAACGATGTTACTGGGTTTGAGGGCCAATCCTTCGCAATCCAATCTATCCAATGCCTTTTTTGGCAGCACATTCAAGGATGAACCGGTATCAACTAGGACATGGGCAAGTGTGGTTCCCCTGCATTCTACTGAGACATGCAGCGCGTCGTTGTGCTTTCTTCCTTTAGGGGTCAAATCAGCATCGGAAAAACCAAGACCATTATCAACAGTAAGGTTGGCCACGCACTCTTGAAACTGGTCAGCCGAAGTTTCTTGAGGCACGTGTGTCGTCTTTAGAAATTTGATTAAGGCCTTAGCATGAGCCTCAGAGCATAGTAGGAGAGCCAACATGGAGATTTTGGAAGGGGTCTGCCCTAGCTGTTCCACGACGTCGTAGTCGCTCTTTTTTATTATCTTTAAGATTTCTTCCATCTCTTTCTAGGTGGTTTCGGGGATTACCACAGTCTGAGCCTTCATCCTGACAGGAGCTTCTAGTATCCCCTTACCTTTGGTAGTATCAATAGAGGGTCTAACTTCAGGAGTATCCAATTCTTCAATTATCGGGCTTTGCACAAATGGCTTAACAGGCACAAAAGCTTTCGAGGTTCCAAAGACTGCTCGTGGAGGAGCAATCTCCAGAGAGAAAATCCTTCTGCTGCGAGTTATCTTGCTTGTTCCCGTGATGTTCCCTATATCAGAGGTTTCATTATCAGAGTTCTCTTGGACTGATTCAATCTGTTTGATACCATGATAGAAGATTTCTCCTCCGTAGTTCCATGGTATCGTTTTGTTAAATTGATACGGAACAGGCCCCGGCATGGTGATTTTTAACGGCACAAACTTAGGATCAGGCGTAATCTTGATAGGCCTTTTGCAAGCCTTAGGAAGATTTTCGGAGATGGTTATTATTGCAATGTCATTGGTTGAAGTAGAAAAAGTAGCAGGAGTAATGGGAGTGAAGGTATCAACAGGAGTCTTTTGGAAGAGTATCTCTTGGGTATCCATTAGGCGTTGGATGCCTGATTTCAACAGTGGGCAGTCAGCTCGTATGTTTAAACAAAAGTAACAGTCTTTTCCACAGCCTGGGAATATCCCGGCTTTCATCAAATTCACTTTAATCACTGGTAACGGAGTCAAAAGGTCAGCAACATTGGTAACATGAAGGTCTTCCATAACGGCATGAACATTATGATCGTGCTTGGGCATCGGGGTAGAAATCACATTTGGCTTTTCGGGCGCATCGAATTCTACCTCCTTGGCGGCGATCAGATCTTGGATTTTGTTCTTAAGAGCCCAACAGTTGTTGGTATCATGCTCTACACTGTCAGAGTGGTAAGCACATTTTGCATTGGAGTGGTAATATGGAGAAGAGGTATTAGGGTTCTTTGGCGCTTCCTTCAAATTGGTAAGATTCAGCTTTAGCAAATGAGGGAGTACTTTAGCCGGTGTTATGTTGATTCGGGTGAATTGCCGTTGTGGACTTTCTACCCTTTGCTGATTAGATCTTGGCTGATTGCTGCAAGGTTGATCATTTGAAGAGTTTTGAATCATCACTGCCCCTACTGTTGGTCGGCGCTCGGTTCTTCCTTGACTTTTCTGAGAATAAACAGCAGAAGCTTCCTTCTTAGCTGGGAAGGTCTTCTTAATAGCAGTGGACGCAGAGGCATCTTTCTGAATCTTACCACTTTTAATGCCGGCCTCGACTCTTTCACCGGTCAGAATTAGTTCGTGAATCCCGTAGAGGAACTCCCGATTAAATGATTGAAGAAAGGGCCAGACAGGGTCCCTAAAAACATGTCAACTAGCTCTCTATCCGACAATGGTGGCTGCACCCTTCCAGCCAGATCACGCCACTTCTGGGCATACTCTTTAAATCCTTCATTAGAAGCCATACCCATACTCTGTAGTTGAGTATGAGTGGGCGCTAAATCAGCGTTGTATTGGTATTGTCGATAGAAAGCAACAGCTAAGTCTTCCCAGTTATGAACCTCCGATCTCTCGAGTTGATAGAACCAGTCCAATTGTGTGCCTGACAAACTGTCTTGGAAAAAATGGACCCAAAGATCTTTATCAGAAGAGTGGGGTTGGATCTTTCTGACGTAGGATCTCAGATGCATCTTTGGACAGGACAAACCGTCATACTTAGCAAATGTAGGAACTTTGAACTTGGGAGGAATGACAATCCCAACAACCAGCCCTAGTTCTTCGAAATCTAAACCAGGTACTCTTTGCAATTCCATGGCTGCCAACCGATCCTCAAGATTTTTATATTTATCATCCGCCGAGGGATATTGTTGTTCGAAGTAATCTTCGTCTTCTTCCTCTTCCTCTTCTTCTCCTTCAACTTCAGATTTAGAAGGCATCGCAGTTCCTTTTCCTTTACCAGCCCCTTCATCAGACGTTGAGGGGAACTCGAGAACCTTTCTAGCATTGTTTTCAAACCTTCTTCCCATAATGACTACACCAGGTCTTTTCTTCTTTTTCTCTTTATCTTTCTCTAACAGTGCTTTAAGGTCCTCTTGACCCTTTGCTAAGGTCATGAGGAGTTGCTGAAATTGCAAATTTCGTGCTTGCAGATCCTTAACTGTCTGCTCCAAATCCATCTTGCTGAAATAAACAGCAGAAAGATAAGGAAACCTGGTGTGAAAACCTGTTTATGCATATGATGAATGGTATGTTATTCATGTAATGCATTCAAGGATTCAGAAATTCAAATTTGTTGCAAACAAAAAAGAACACACGTCATATTAAGAAGAAATTTGTTAGTACATAAGTGCCCCATGGGCAAAATATTACAAAATTCTTAATGTAAAAAGACATTGCGCATCCTCTTTGGTGTGATGTAAGTGTTGAGAGTTTCCTCCTCATGAACTCGGTAGGTAAGTTCCAAAACCTTCTTCTCACTGGCATAGAAGTTGGCTTCAAAATTATTTCGTTCTTCTTTGAGTTGGATCCAACTCTTTTGTAATTCTTCTAATAATGTTGGCATGTCTGGATGTAGGAGGGTGTATGGAACCTCTCCTTCCATAACAGGCTCTTTGATCACGGGGAGAATGTGAGGATATGGCATCATAATATTCTGGGCGCGGGTTCGTACCCACTTGAGGTAAAGCTCAAGGGGGATGGAATTCTTGTGCCCCAGTGTCTTACTGTCCACCTTGTTGGGCATCCTCCAAGCTCTGATGAACCTTTGTCGAAGTCCTTGCGCATCATTGTTGAAGTCAAAAACCAAGTCAGGAATCAGCATGTCATGAAGGCCATTCCTCTGAGCATATCCAAACTGTCTTAGAGCTAAATAGGGGTTGTAGGTAATGCCTCCCCTAATGCCAAGTAGTGGGACATTAGGGAATTCCCCACAACGATCAATGATGATGACATTTTCTCTGGACCGATAACACCAATGTACATCAGAATGTGTGAGGGTCATCAATCGTTGTGACCACCTTAAACCCTGCTCATTCTTCAAAACTGATTGTGGAAGGTGAGAAATAAACCACCTTTCTAGGAGAGGAGTACAACACATGAGAACACCTCTTTTCCTCATTGTTCGTGTGTAAAATAAGTGTAGGATATCCCCAAGCAATGTAGGCACAGGATTCCGAGATATGAAAATCTTGACAGCATTCACATCTATAAGTTGATCAGGGTTTGGGAACAAGACCAACCCATAGATGAGAAGTGCTACAATCTCCTCAAAAGCTTGTAGATCTAGAGAGTTCCAGCAGTCTTGTTCCTTCTCAAACAGAAACTTTTCCAAGAAACCCTTGACACCACTTCTGGTTTCCCAATGTCCTTTGATATCAGATGGTTGCAAGTGTAATTCTTGAGCAACATCTTCAGGCTTTGGTTCTTTTTCTGTACCGTTGTAGGGTAGTTGATGAAGAATAGGAATTCTCAGGAGTTGAGAAAATTCCTCCAAAGCAGGTACTAGTTGGTAATCAGGGAATCTGAAACAATGGTGTAGGGGGTCAAAGAACTGGAAGAGAACTTTCACCATGTCTTCTTCAATGTTGGAGTTGACCAAGTTGAGAAGTCTACCATGTCTTTCACTGAAGAGAGAATTCTCCAGAATCTTGGAAGTAAGCTCCTTGAGTTGAGGAGGGATTCTCACAAGGTTAACTTGAATTGTTTTCCTCCGAAGAGATTCCATGACCTACAAAACAAGAACAAAGATGAAGATCCAAACCCTTGAAATGGTCAGTGGATGCATATGATGCTTTATGATGTTCATGATGTATGCACAAGCATATGTACAAGAAAGTCACACAAGATCCTAGTTTCAGGCTTGCATGAGGTTTCATAGGTAAGTAGCCTCTTGAAGTTAGTTGGCTCAACCTGTCCTATAAATAGTAACCGGGTTCTAAGGAGCTCAATATCACTGGATTATTTTCTATGTTCATTGTTTTGGTTTAGCCACTTAATTGGCGACCAAAATATTCCAAGAAAACAACCCTCAATGAGTATAGTATCGAGTATCTACCAACTTCAGACTGTACCAAAGCCGGTCATCTCATTACCCCTAAAAAAGGCCAAGATGGTCAAGTAAGGTTCTAAGAGTTCATTAGTGCTTCATGACATCACTCAACAGCCCCGTATTCTCTTTGATTGACTCAAAGGCTACCAGTACTCACAAATATGTCGCACTAATATAGCTATTTCTTCAACCGTGTCGGTATACCCCGCACAGTCTCCACAACGTATTGTTATTTACCTATGAATGTTTCCCGAATCCGGGTAGAGGATTTCAAGCCCAAACAAAGAGAACCAAATGTAAAGCAATCAAAACAATCAAGATAAACATACAAAGGTGATCTAAACCCTAAGGTTACTCCACTCTCAATTCCCCAGTAGAGTCGCCAGTTCTGTGATACGGTGGGAGAACTGACTTGAAGGTTTTGTGTTTGTGTTCGCAAATGTTTCAGTTTATCAAGAGTTGCCACCGACTTTTTATTTTATCCTAAGGAAAGGTCAAAAAGCATAGGAAAGACCTTTGAGATGTTTTCTTGGGTACGGGGAGTAGATTATGAAAAGGGAAGGTGCTAGCACCATTTTCATCCATGGTTTTCCATGGGCTCTTAGTTTTAGATCACTTGCGTTTGCTTTTCAATTTGTTTGAAATGGTGCTTTGTGTGTGGTTTTTGAAAATGCTTTTGAAAATAGGCCATCATTGTTGTAACCTTTGTAATGATTCTTGTTTGAATGTATAAAAAGGTGTTTTTGTCCTTTGAAAAGATTTCAATGTTTGAAAGTTCATTTTGAAATTGTGTTGTGATGTGTGTTTGAAAGTAGCAAGGATGTTTTGTAAGCTTTTTGATCAAGTAACTAAGAGCAATCTACCCTATTTTACTCAAAGATCTTTCTTGTGTTTTTTAACCCTTTTTACAGTGTTGTTTTACCATTGAGTTTAGTAGACAACCTTGTATTAGGATGTTAAACGGGACAGGCACGGGTCATCGTATAGACCGTGATAGAAATTGTGTCAAGTATCTTTGGCAATTTTCCGAGGGACTAGATCATTTTGTATAGGCAACCAAGATAGCATCATCGAGGGACTATGATCTTTTGTTTTGTTTTTGTTTTGCCAAGACACCTAGCATGCATACCATGGCACATTTGTTTAGGAAACCAAGTGGAGATACCTTAAGGGGTGTTTATGTGCAAGTGTGTTTTATTGCATGCAAGAGTTTATCTTGAATTAGGATTTTCTATTTCATTGATTTTATCTTGCCATACATATCCTAATTACTAGCATTTACATTTGAAAGCAATAAAATGCGGAAATGTAAAATCATATGCTATTACAGCATTTAGGGGATGGGGATACACATTTGTACATGGGGGTGGTTCAACGAGAAAAATAGATAAGAAAAGAAAATAACAAGGGGAAGATAGAGAGAAAGAGAGAGAGGGCTAGCGCGCTGCTGAGAGGAAGTCAGAAGTTCTGACCCAGGCATGTTGCAAGATTATCAACCTTTTGGTGAAAATGTATGAGCCAGAACTTCTGACTCTGGCACATGCAAATCAGAAACCTGTTAGTGGGAAGGTCGGAAGTTCTGACCCCCATGTGCTGCAAGACAAAAGTTTGTTAGTGGGGAAGTCAGAAGTTCTGACCCTGCTGGAAATACAATAATTTTCATAAGTTTTGATATTATTGACAGCAAAACAGGCTTCAGATGTGCTAACGTCAAAGTCAGAATTTGGCTTCTCCCTGTGCTAGCCAGAACATCTGCGGTTTTATTATTTTTCCATAAAATAGAAAACATGCTTGGGACAACCTCAGCAAATGTCATAGTGTTTCAGGAGACAGAACCAACAAGGTCACATGCAGGTTCTACACTGATTCACTTTCTACTTAAACATTCAAAGGTATGAAAATCCTCAGAACACAAACAGCAACAACATGATATTTACATTATGTTTTATTCAGTCTGCAAAGCTGATGATGCTTAGCAGCGTGATGAAAGTCAGCAGGTGCTTACCTGGCTGTTGAAAAAGTCTGTAAGTGGAAGCTAGCTTTAGCTCTGATGGTGTTCTGGACAAGTTCTTTTTTAGGATGGGTGGATGGAAAAAGTATGTGTATGTATGGTCAGAAACTGTATGGATGTTCTTTGGTCACAAAGTAAACTGAGTATTAATGAAGTTTGGATGTAGGAAGTTCAAAGTTTGTGAAAATACCAGGGATTTTTGGACAGAGATTCACAAGGTTGTTGTTGTTGTTTTTTTTACTAGAGTTTTTTGTTTCTTCTCTAGCAATTTTTTTTCTGGATGGTGTCTCACGTGTCCTTTGTGATGGACAATGGTGTCCTATTTATAGGCAAGGCTTTATGGATTTTTGAACGTTAAAGGGCGCCAATATTTAACCTTTTTTTGAAGGAAGTTCATGAAAAGTTATGATGATGGACAACTTTTCAGCCTAGGCTGGAACAGTAGGCAAGGATTGAGGAGAAGTGACCTCTATAGGCGAAAAGTGGCGCATAGACCCATGCCTAAACCTGCACAAAGGTGTTTACCAAGCCACACGTGGAGAGACCCCTTGGATGAATGTTCAGGAGTGGTTGTGAGCATTAATGAGCATTAAATGGTGATGAGATTTATCAACATCAAAAATCTTGTAATAGGAGATTTTGCATCATTACCTAAAACCTGAGCCAACAATTTTGCTTTACCAAAAACAACTTAAACCAAGCTCTGACCTTGGCCTCTTGTTGTCTCAGCAAGTTCTGAGAGTTTTTCAGCATGCTCCTTTGATCTGTCTTTAAAGACTCTGGACTTAGTGATCCTGCTTCAGTACTTTACCCCATTTGCTGATCCCATTACCTTCTGATCCCAGTACGTTCTGAAGGAGTTTCAGGCTTTGTTACCTTATTCACACTTCTCTAACAAATTTTGGCTGAACTTTGCGTAACTGCTGAAAGAGCCATGTTCTGTTCAAAGATCAAGTGCTGAACCATGTTTACAATCTCTGACTGAGTTGGTGTAACTGCTGAAAGAGCCATGTTCTGACTGAATGTTATGTGCTGAACCATGTTTACAATCTCTGACTGAGTTGGTGTAACTGCTGAAAGAGCCATGTTCTGACTGAATGTTATGTGTTGAACCATGTTTACAATCTTTGACTGAGTTGGTGTAACTGCTGAAAGAGCCATGTTCTGACTGAATGTTATGTGTTGAGCCAAGTTTGCAGCTTCTGACCGTTTCTGCCTAGAGGTTGGTTCAGAACCTCTGAAGTGCCATTTTCTTCTTAAACACCCCCCTCTTTTTTTTTAGAGAAAAATTCCCAATGTTCAGAATTTAATTTTTCCAAGGTAAAAGCTTTGCCTTTAGAGCTTGCAAATGACCATTTGGCTCTTGTAAATTGTTTGCTTGGAAAGGAATGATAATGAAGGGCTTGGATTTGTTTAAGATAAAAAACCTGAGAGTTCAGGATGAATTCCTGAAGGATGGGAGGGAAAATTTTGGGGTACAACATCAGTACTAACATCCCCACGAACGATTGGTGCAAATATACGACCATTGCGGGTCACTCTGCTAGTCTCAGCAATATTTCTAACATCAGGCATTGGTTGGATGGGAACTTCCACACCATCCTCTAAGATTGTAGCGTTATATTTTTAGGGTACAACCTTATCTGACTTGTAGGGGATATGACCCGGAAAACTAATCACCAATGGAGTAATAGTCGGCTTGCTATGATACGCAACTTCAAAATGGGCGGGTGCACCAAAACAAGGCACAATGATGTTTACCCCTTCTTCAACATGATCAGTCATTATGGAGTCATCTCTGGAAAAAAAATCTTCATCTGAGGAGAAGAACTCTTCTGCAGAGGCATACTCATCATCCGACTCTTCTTCAGCCAAACAAACCTCAATCATATCAACTTCATGGTAATCACCCCTTTGACATGTAACCTTGATAGTTCTATTATCTAACAACAATTGAATACCATTCCTAACAATTGAACATCCTCGGGAGTCTCGGTAGCAAATTCGGCAAGATCCATACTGATGTTCCACCTAACCAGCCACGTGGCAGAAAGTAGCATGCAATTGTACAAGATCCTCATTCATATACTCCACATTAAAAATTCTGAACTTTCCAGGACATCCAGAAACCATGTTCACTTCCTCTTCATACTCTTCCTTAGGCCTGATTATATGGATGAGGCCCTCATCCATCATCTCCTGCAAATCAAACTTTATCTTATTGCAGCCCTGTATGTATGTACTGCAAATAGCACAATTGGAATGGTCATGCGTATAGTTGCTAAATTCATAGAGGTTTGCATGCATTTTCACCAAATCTCCTCTAACCATATTAATATCAAAAATCCGGAAGTCGCCTGGACAACCGGCCACCATATTCACATCATTCACTCCTTCATGCTTGGGTAAATGATTGTCTTTCACATTAGGGCCCACATCCTTGAAAGATAGAATACCAGACTTAACCAATTTCTGCACCTCGGTCTTCAAAGGATAGCAATTCTCAACATTATGCCCTGGTGCTCCCTGATGAAAAGCACATGTTTGGTCTGCTTTGTAATACCAAGGCAATGGTGATGGTACCGCAGGAGATGGTCGGGTTTGAACCAACTTCTTTTGAATCAATGCCGGTAGTAACTCTATATAACTCATAGTAATAGGTTCATAACTCTCCCTTCTCTGATTATACCCTTGATTCCCCTGCTGGGATAGTCTCTGATAAGCAACGGTGGTTGGAGCTACACCAACAATTGGAGTAACTGAGGCGACTTGTTAATGATGCTGATAATTTCTTCTAGGAGGATTAACCCTCCTCTCTTGCATAACAGCATTTGCATCCCCTTCTTTCTTCTTGGTAAACCCATGAGATGGATTCTTCGCACCTCCAGATCCTTCATTCTTTGTTAAACGGCTCTCTCTTACAGCCTCTTCTAAACAGATACCCATGCCTACCATTTCAGTAAAGTCACTTGGCGCACTTGCTACCACCCTTTCATAGTAGAAATCACCCAGAGTTTTCAAAAAAATCTTAGTCATCTCCTTCTCTTCCATGGGAGGAATCACTTTGGCGGCTACCTCACGCCATCTCTATGCATATTCTTTGAATGATTCTCTGTCTTTCTGAACCATGGCCCTGAGTTGATCACGGTCAGGCGCCATATCCACGTTGTATTTGTATTATCTGATAAATGCTTCTCCCAAGTCATTGAAAGTATGGATATTGGGGCTATCCAAACTCATATACCACTTCAGTGTCGCACCGGTCAAACTATCCTGAAAAAAGTGAATCAGCAAACGCTGATCATCAGTATGGGTAGACATTCTTCTTACATACATCACCAGATGAGCACGAGGGCAAGTGTTGCCCTTGTACTTCTCTAACTCCGGGACTTTAAACTTGGCAGGTGTCTTAACATTGGGGACCAAGCATAATTCATTCACGTTCTGCCCGAATAACTCTTTTCCCCTGAGGGCCTTCATCTCCCTCTGCATCTTGTCAAACTGCTCTTGAAAATCATCCATTATGTCATAAAGACCCAAGTCTTCACTTGGTGTAGGAAAAGGACAACACATATCATTGTTAACAAATGGAACCATATTCACCGAAGGAGGTGCAGCAGGAGCAGCATGCACCATAGGAGGTACGGAAGTAACAGTAGTCTAAATAACTGGAGTATCTTGAGGAACAAGATTGAAACCTTTAGGGGGAAAATTCGCTGCCATTCCCCATGGATAACCTTGAGGCATGCGATTCTGAACAACAGCTGGAGTAGCAGAAACAGGAAGAGTTGGAGCTTCAGCAGTAGCCCTAGTCGGTTGAGGTTGAACACTCGATGGCTGAGTCTGAGCAGCCACCAGAGATTCCATCAGAGCAGTAAAATTAGCCATGCCGGCCTTCAAAGCATAAACCTCCTTGCGCAGCTTGCGATTCTCTTGTTCTAAGTTGTCCATCTTCCTTCTGAAATTAGCCTGAGTGTTATAGTGGTGAGTCAGCTTGCTGAACGAAGTAAAGAAGCTTGGTAAGACACCTGGATATGCATAACAAATGCAAGAAATATATGTAATATGGTGCACATGATTTATTGTTTATTATTAATATTTCAAGGGACTTAAAGATTTATAGACACATTGCAAATATCAAAGTAATAACACATTTGAAATACTGGAAATTCTTATTATAATAACTTCAAAATAGGTTACAAGTCTCAACCATCCCAAGTACAAGATAAAAATAAAGTCTAAAACCCTGAGAAGCAAAGCTGTTGGAGATCACTCTATACGCTGGCGCTTTCCTGTAAGCCTGGCAATCTGATCCTTCAACCTCTGGTTTTCTTCCACATACCTGGAGGCAACCTCCTTCCAATCTCATGAATTAGGAAGTGAGCAACTAGCATCTGACTGAGGCTTAGGAGAAAATAAACCCCCTTGCCTCTCTATAGTCTCTACCGCTCGACTCTCAAGGATCTCAATTAAGTCGTCTTTCTCCTTCAAGTCTGTTGTGGTACGGTGGGAGAATTGACTTTTTTTTTTGAGTTTGTATTTGCAAATGTCGCAGTTGAGCAAGAGTCGCCACCGACTTTTCTTTTATCCAAAAAGGAAAGGTGAAAAAGCACAGGAAAGACCTTTAGAGATATTTTCTTGAGTTCAGGGGGTAGATTATGAAAAGGAAGGTATTAGCACCCTTTTCATCCATGGTTTTCCATGGGATCTTAGTTGCTTTCTAGATCACTTGCTTTTGTTTGAAAAATGTGCTTTTATATGGTTTTGAAAGTATTTTGAAAAGGTGCCATCGTTTAGGAAAACTTTGTAATAGTTCTCGTCCGTAAGAACGTATACAAAGTGTTAAGCTTTTGAAAATGTTTCAAGTTTGGAAAGGTGTTTGGAAAGTGTATGTGATTGTTTTAAAAATATCAAGGATATTTGTTTTGAAATTGAGCAAGCAACTAAAATTGATCTACCTACTCGAAAGGTCTTAGATGTTCTTTTCCTCCTCCTTTAGATGTTGCTATCTTACCATTGTTTTGGTAAGAAGCCCCATCGTTGGATGTGAAGGGACGGGCATTGGGTCATCGTATGACCATGATAGCAATGTTGTGAAATGACTTAGCACTTTTCTTTTAAGGACTAAGATCATTTTAGAAAGGCAACTTTGATAGCGTCATCGAGGGACTATGATCTTGTATTTTGTTTGTGCTAAAACATCCCACATGCATAACATGGCCATTTTTTAGGAAACAAGTGGAGTTAACTTTAAGGGTGCATGTGTGAATAGTGTGTTAGTTTGCATGTAATTTGTCTTGTATTTGAAAGTCATCTATTTGTTGATTTTATCTTGCCATACATCCTATTTACTAGCAATATATTTTAAAGCGATAAAAGTGCGGAATAGTAAATGTCCTACACTATTACAATCATTAGGGGGATGGGGTGCATTTTTATGAATGGGGGTTGCAAATAAAATTAAATCCTAAGTTACTATTACAACCATATTTAAATGTACAATATTAAGAAAGAAAAAAGGACTTGTTTAGAAAATTGTTTTTTTAGTCTTAAGTTAATTAAATAATAAAAGAAAATATTTTTATGTCTTTTATGTTAATAAGAAAAAAGGGTTGATATAAAAAATGATAAAAAAGGAAAATAAATGAAAGAGTTAAAAAACGTGATGCTGCAGGCGAACCACTGGGATCAAAAGTTTTGGAGTCAAGAGCGTTATGACTCAACAGGAAACGTCAATGTGTATCAGAAGTTCTGAGTTGGTAAACTCTGAGGTCCTGCAAGAAACGTTAAAGGGAAAACACAGAAATTCTGGGTGGTATTCAGATAGTGAGCCAAAAGTCAGAAGTTATGTGCTATGCTAAAAACAGTGAATAAACATCAGTAGTTTAGTGCATTATCAGTATGTAAGAATCAGAAGTTCTAAGTGTTAAAGCAGTGCAAAGAACTCAGAAGTTCTGTGTGTTTAAACTGTGAGAAAAATCCTAGAAGCTCTATGTGTTAGAATGGTGAGTGAAAAACAGAAGTTCTGTGTTATATTTCAACTCTTTCCTTACATCAATCAGCACAATGATAAGTTTTTCAGTTTTTCAGCAAACAGCAAATCAGAAGGATAAAAGCACAACAGTTTATGGAAGTTCTGATCCTGGTCCTGAGTCTAGCCATGATCAGAAAGTTATGATCCTGAGTCTTTCTACTTACGCAGTGGTATGGACAATATTAATACTATGATATTCACATGTTAATGATGTTCAGAATGAGAAGATGCAAAGTCAGGGAGACTTACCTTGAACTTGGAATGTGTGTCTGGGATTTGAGCTGCTGCCTTCAGATATTCTGGAGTCAGCAAGAGTAACGAAGGAGGAAATGCTAAGTTCTTTTACTTTAAGGGAGGAACAAAGGTTTTGGTTTTCTGCTTAGGAATTCTGGATTTTTATGGAGGTATCAACAACTTTATTTTCTCTCTTTTTGACGATTTTCTCTCTCTAAAAGCCATCCCTTTGCAAGTGTGATGGAGCAACTTATTTATAGATGAATTTGTTGTGGTTTCGGGGGGAAAAACAAATGGGATATGAACTTTTGGCACACTGTTCCATTGCTTTTCGATCACAGCTTTTTGTATTTGGTGCAAACACAATATTTGGGAAAATGCAGGCGTGGACTGGATTAACTGCTGGTTAGAGTATTATACTGTAGCAGTGCAGCAGGTTGTTTAAACGAGGTCTTGGGATTTGGTGATGTTCTGATTGCAGAAGATCAGAAACGTAATCTCTAAATGCTGAAGGGGCATCTTCTGACCAGAGTGTTGAACATAGCCTCCATATGCTGAAGAATCATGTTCTGATTGAAGACTATGTTCTGGACCATGTTAGCAACTTCTGACTGCACTTGCGTGGAGGCTGACTCAGAAGTTCTGAAGTATTAAATCCTCTTAACACTTAGAAAATTTTCCAAATGTTTAGAAAATTTGATTTTTTTTAAAGTAATTTCTGACTTCTGATTTTTGATGAGCCAATTTCATGTTTTAATGAAATATAATTGTTGAAATTTGGTTTTTTTTATTTAAGAGTCAAAATTTGACTTTCTTCAGTGTGCTTTTGACCATTTTGCCCTTGTGAGTGATTTTCTTGGAAAGTTGTAATTCAAGACTTGGGACCTGATAGGAGCAAACCTGAGAGTTCTGGATGATCCTTTGGGAAATGATAGGGCAAATTTTGGGGTACAACATCTGCTCTATAGGAAATCTCTAAAGTTTGGCACTTATTTTTCCAAGCATCCTTTTCATGTTGCATCTTGACCAAAGCAAGTTTAGCTCTTCTATATCATCCAATAAGGGAGGAGTGGTTTTCACAAACAAATCAGGCATAGGTGTTTCCCGGGAATACGACATCTTCAACTGAATAACTCTCGCTTGGACCCACTAAAGATATGGCTCCAAAGAAACAGCCCCCCTCGGTCCCAAGTCTTTCCTACTCTTCTTATGAATGTGACGTCAGGCCTTAGCAATCTGCTCCCTAGCTTCCTTATGTGTAATTGCAAGCTTCTCAAGTCATATTTAAAGCATGTGTTTTGATGAAGACAACATGGACATCAAGTTTCAAAGGATGTGCAAAAAGCTTATCAACATCAAATTAAAGTCTTGAAGATTATTGAAGAATTATTAAAGAAATCATCAAATGTCAATATGGTATAAATAATTCTTAAAACCTTGAATATAGATGTTCACAATATGCATTCATCAACATATACATATTCCATAACTTTAACATCAAGAAAAACTTTGTTTGAAATATCTTTCAAAATGTATTTTTGAAAATAAACCTTTAGGAACCGGTTCCTCCCTAACAGGGAACCGGGTTCCAGCTTTTCTCAAAAAACATGTCCCTGGTTTTTGTACCAGGAACCGGGTTGTACCAATAGGGGAACCGGTTCCTGCGTGATAAATTTGAATTCCAACTTATAACGTTCACTAAGAACCGGGTTCTGTCAGTGTCGGAACCGATTCCTAGCGAACCAATGCAGCTTTTACTTTGTTTTTTGAACATTTTTCAAGTGGTATCTTTTCATGAATGCATTGCAACTTTTCATATGAATTGGCATGAATGAAGAGGTTCTTACAACTTTATAAAATGCAGATTTTCTTATTTTCAAACAATGTTCAATACTTCAATTTTCAAATTAACAAATATACTTCTTCATTAACAATTTTCTCTTTTACTCACATTTGAATTTAAACTTTCATGTGTTCATAATTTTGTGAAACTTGCCATATACACTTTCATTATCATTTCAAGTTTCATACATACATTGTGAACATTTATATACATTGTTGAGAATTGTTTTTATCTTGAAGAAGAAGATCAATTGAAGATTGATAAAGCTCTCCATATACTTCAAAATTAATCATTGTATTACTTAAAGATTTTCCCTTACTATCCAGGATTGTTGGAAGTAAGTGTTGTGATTTGAAGAGGATTGTTCTTCATTCACATTAGTGTTTGTTTGGTCTTAAAGGTGTTAAGAACCTTTGATCACCCTATAGGTTAGATAGTAAGCATAGGTTGTACAATCATTCTAACTATAGTGAAATCTCTTTCGTGTTGGAAAGGGGACTGGAGTACTCTCGGATTGTGAGGGGAACCAGGATATATCACCGTGTTCTTTACTTTTCCGCATTTATCGCTTTCATCACCATAATCAGGAAAAGATAAAGATATAATCAAAACCTTCAAACACTTAACCAAAAATTACTACCAAGCATTCTCATAAAACCGAATAAATTTTTATAAGACCTAATTCACCCCCCCCCCCCCCCCCTCTTAGGCACTCTGAGACTTACAATTGGCATCAAAGCAAGTTATAGGTAACTTGTTCCTAAAGATCCAGAATGGCTTCCGCAAATCATCAACCAGTCTTCAGAGATAGTGGTAGTAACAACAAGCCTCCTCTATTATGTGGTGAATATTTTGACTTCTGGAAAATACGCATGAAGGCGCATTTAGAAGCACAAGGAGAGGAAGTATGGGATGCTGTTGAAAATGGTCCATTTATCCCAATATCAGTAATCAATGGCATTGGTTCTGTAAAACTCAAAACTGCATGAGACGACGATGATAAAAAGAAAGTTCTCTATGACAAAAAGGCAATAAACCTTCTTCAAGGTGCACTCATTGTGGACGAATTTTTCCGTGTCTCGAACTGCAAGACAGCAAAAGAAATATGGGATACCCTGGTTCAAACTCATGAAGGAACGGCTGAAGTAAAAAGATCAAGGCTAAATACCTTGAGTCAAGAATATGAACTATTTCGAATGCAGCCCAGAGAATCCATTCTTGACTTACAAAAGAGATTTGTGCATTTGACAAATCACTTAAATGCTCTTGGTAAAACCTTGACAAATGATGAACTCAACTTGAAAATTCTTAGATCATTGACTAGGGAATGGCAACCAAAGGTAACGACAATCTCGGAAAAGAAGAGTCTCTCCGCAATGACTTCCGCTACATTAATTGGAAAACTTCAAGAATATGAAATGGAACTCGGTAGACTTGAAAAACATGAAAATTTAGAGAAGAAATCCAAAGGCATTGCCTTGAAAGTTGATTCAAAGGAAAGTCAAGATAAAGATGCATCGGAGGAAGATGAAAACTTCTTGCTTCTTGTAAAAAGGTTAGGAAAATATTTTGGTCATAAAAATAATCTTCATAATGCTAACTTTGTCAAGAGGAAGAAATTTTATAATCATAAAGATAAAGAAGCCTCCACATCAACACAAGATGTCACATGTTATGAATGTGGAAAGCAAGGTCACATAAAGCCGGATTGTCCAAAACTCTCCAAGAAAAATGGATTCAAAGGCAAAAAGGAGTTCAAGAACAAAAAGGCTTATGTTGCATGGGAAGATAATGAGATAAGTTCTTCATCCGATTCGGAAAGCGAGGAATGTGCAAATCTAGCATTAATTGCTTCACATCACTCCGACAATGAAGAAGAGGTTAGTAATGAATTTAATCTTTTTGATGATGATGTTCAAGATGCTATTGATGAACTCTTGAAAGAATGCAAAAGTCTATACAAAAAGGTGTCAAATCAAGAAAAAGAACTTCTAAGTTGTTTAGAAAAAATTGACACCATGACTAAAGATTTTGATCTTCAAAAATAGAATTTTATTAAAGAAAAAGAAAACTTTGCATGCTCCAAGTGTGAATCAAATGTCTTTCAAATTGTTCAATTAAAAAGAGTCATTGAATGATATGAAAAATGACAAATAGGATTGGAAGGATTACTAAGCCAACAACGTTATCCAAATGATAAAAGGGGTCTTGGTTATGTGAATTCTAAGAAACCAAGTAACAATCCCACTGTTTTTGTAAAGGCTAGTAATAGTTCCAATCCCAAGAAAGTAGAAAAGAAGCAAGTTGTTCATAATCATCAAAAGAAAAAGGCTAATGTATCGAAAAAGAAAACATTTCCTAAGAAGAAATCTTATCCTTCTAGATATAGAAGTAACTTTGAACCTACTTGTTTTTATTGTGGTATTAAAGGCCATACACCTAATGCTTGCTATGTTAGAAACTTTAGTATAGCAAGTGGGCATTATGTGTGGGTGAAAAAGGGAACTAACTATTAAGGACCCAAGGCAACTTGGGTACCTAACAAAGAATAATTTGTTTGTGTGGGTATGCTTGAAATCCACATCAAATGTTTGGTATCTTGATAGTGGATGTTCAAAGCATATGACAGGAGATGTACACCAATTTTCATATCTAGTACATAAAGCCAAAGGGTATGTCACCTATGGAGACAACACCAAAGGAAAGACTCTTGGCGTTGGAATAGTTGGCACACTTCCATCCATTCAAATTGAGGATGTTCTCTATGTTGAAGGATTAAAGCACAATCTTCTTAGCATAAGTCAACTTTGCGATAGAGGGTTCAAGATCAAATTCAACAAAGATGAATGTCTCATTATGGATGAGGCAACCAATGAGGTAAAACTCAAAGGTATAAGAACTAACAATATTTTTATGATTACTTTAGATGATTTGTCTCTGAAGGTACAATGTCTTATGGTAAACAACAATGACGCTTGGTTATGGCACAAGAGGATCGCTCACATTCACATGGAGCACTTGAACAAATTGGTTAAGCATGACTTAGTTATTGGTCTACCAAAGATGAAGTTCATCAAGGACAAATTATGTAATGCATGCCAAAAGGGCAAACAGACCAAAACAACTTTCAAATCTAAGAATGTGGTGTCTACTACAAGACCACTACAATTGTTACACATGGATCTCTTTGGTCCATCAAGAACAAAAAGCTTCAGAGGTAATGTATACGCTTTAGTCATTATTGATGATTTTTCTAGATATTCTTGGACTTTGTTTCTTGTGCAGAAAAGTGATGCTTTCAAAGCCTTTAAGAAGTATGCTAAGCAAATCCAAAATGAAAAATCACTAAAGATTGTATCCATAAGAAGTGATCATGGTGGAGAATTCCAAAATGCTCAACTTGAAGAATTTTGTGAAGAACATGGTATCTCTCATAATTTTTCAGCACCTAGAACTCCACAACAAAATGAAGTAGTTGTTTGTGATGACGATGATCCTATAGATTTACCCCCGGAAGATCTTTCAATTGATCGAATTAAGAAATCACCGGAAAATTCAAAAAACATTGTTCAACAAGATTCAAACACCAATGATCTACCAAAAAAATGGAGAACTCATAGAGACCATCCTATTGACAAAATTATTGGTGACATTAGCCAAGGAGTATCAACAAGATTGAATCTAAAAGATGCTTGCTTAAACATGGCGTTTGTTTCTCAAATTGAACCTACCAAAGTTGATGAAGCCTTAGGAGATGATCAATGGATTATTGCTATGCAAGAAGAATTAAATCAATTCGAGAGAAATCAAGTTTGGGAACTTGTTCCTAAACCAAGTGGTAAACACATCATAGGTACCCGATGGGTGTTTAAGAACAAACTTGATGAGAATGGTCTAATTGTTCGAAACAAAGCAAGGTTGGTTGCCCAAGGTTACAATCAAGAGGAAGGAATCGACTTTGAAGAAACATTTGCTCTGGTTGCAAGGTTAGAAGCTATACGTCTTTTACTTGCTTATGCTTGTTCATTAAATTTTCAGCTTTTTCAAATGGACGTCAAAAGCGCATTCTTGAATGGATACATCAATGAAGAAGTCTATGTCAAACAACCCCCGGGATTTGAAGACTTCAAACATCCTTCACATGTCTTTAAGTTGAGAAAGGCTCTTTATGGCTTAAAGCAAGCACCAAGAGCATGGTATGATAGACTTAGCAATTTTTTGTGTGAAAAAGGTTTCGAAAAGGGTAAGGTTGATAAAACCTTGTTCATTAAGAGAATCCAAAGTAACACTTTATTGGTTCAAGTCTATGTTGATGATATCATTTTTGGATCGACTAACAAAGAAATGTGTGAGGAATTCTCATTGATGATGCAAGGAGAATTCGAGATGTCTATGATGGGAAAGATGAACTACTTTCTTGGACTACAAATCAAGCAACTAGAAGATAGAATCTTCATCAATCAATCTAAGTATTGCAAAGAATTATTGAAAAAGTTTGATATGGACAATTGTAAAGCAATGAATACTCCAATGGGCTCCGGTACATATGTTGATCAAGATGAATCCGGTACTCCAATTGATATTACAAAGTACAGAGGTATGATTGGTTCTCTATTGTACTTGACGGCAAGCCATCCTGACATCATGTTTAGTGTTTGTCTTTGCGCTCGCTTTCAAGCAAATCCAAAGGAATCACACCTCATGGAAGTTAAAAGGATCATGAAGTATCTTAAAGGACAATCAATGTCGGCCTATGGTATCCAAAAGGTAGTACTTGCACTTTAATTGGTTATTCTGACGCAGATTATGCAGGTTGTAAAACTGATCGTAAAAGCACAAGTGGTACTTGTCACATTATTGGAAATGCATTAGTATCATGGGCTTGTAAAAAGCAAGCATGTGTTGCTCTTAGCATGGCCGAAGCAGAATACATAGCAGCAGGTAGTTGTTGTGCACAAATTCTTTGGCTCAAGCAACAACTCCGTGATTACAGACTTGATCTCGGATGCATTCCTCTTCGATGCGACAATACAAGTGCTATCAATATTACAAAGAATCCGGTCATGCATTCAAGAACCAAACATATAGATATTCGACATCATTTTCTCCGTGATCATGTACTTAAAGGAGATGTCGAAGTCACTTTTGTGGATACTCATAACCAACTCGCGGATATCTTCACTAAACCGCTTGCTCGAGAACCTTTCTTCAAAATCCGAAGAGAACTTGGTATTTTGGATGAAGGTGATATCTAATGTTTCTCTTAAGATACTCGTCTTAATTTTTATATGTATCTATTTCACTCTTTTTCCCTATCCTTTTTGATGTTAACAAAGGGGGAGAAGAGTATGCATGTATGTTGTTTTGTTTCAAAGAAATTGCAGGCCCAAATAAATGTCAAACTCTCTCCAAAATTCAAAGAATCATGGACTTAGGGGGAGCATACAATTTAGGAGGAGCCTTGCATTTGCTCAACATGTTCGCTACACAAAACAACATGAACATTTCAAGAAATTGTTTTCAAGACTTGGTTGTCATCATCAAAAAGGGGGAGAATGTAATTGCAAGCTTCTCAAGTCATATTTAAAGCATGTGTTTTGATGAAGACAACATGGACATCAAGTTTCAAAGGATGTGCAAAAAGCTTATCAACATCAAATTAAAGTCTTGAAGATTATTGAAGAATTATTAAAGAAATCATCAAATGTCAATATGGTATAAATAATTCTTAAAACCTTGAATATAGATGTTTACAATATGCATTCATCAACATATACATATTCCATAACTTTAACATCAAGAAAAACTTTGTTTGAAATATCTTTCAAAATGTATTTTTGAAAATAAACCTTTAGGAACCGGTTCCTCCCTAACAGGGAACCGGGTTCCAGCTTTTCTCAAAAAACATGTCCCTGGTTTTTGTACCAGGAACCGGGTTGTACCAATAGGGGAACCGGTTCCTGCGTGATAAATTTGAATTCCAACTTATAACGTTCACTAAGAATCGGGTTCTGTCAGTGTCGGAACCGGTTCTTAGTGAACGTTATAAGTTGGAATTCAAATTTATCACGCAGGAACCGGTTCCCCTATTGGTACAACCCGGTTCCTGGTACAAAAACCAGGGACATGTTTTTTGAGAAAAGCTGGAACCCGGTTCCCTGTTAGGGAGGAACCGGTTCCTAAAGGTTTATTTTCAAAAATACATTTTGAAAGATATTTCAAACAAAGTTTTTCTTGATGTTAAAGTTATGGAATATGTATATGTTGATGAATGCATATTGTGAACATCTATATTCAAGGTTTTAAGAATTATTTATACCATATTGACATTTGATGATTTCTTTAATAATTCTTCAATAATCTTCAAGACTTTAATTTGATGTTGATAAGCTTTTTGCACATCCTTTGAAACTTGATGTCCATGTTGTCTTCATCAAAACACATGCTTTAAATATGACTTGAGAAGCTTGCAATTACATTCTCCCCCTTTTTGATGATGACAACCAAGTCTTGAAAACGATTTCTTGAAATGTTCATGTTGTTTTGTGTAGCGAACATGTTGAGCAAATGCAAGGCTCCCCCTAAATTGTATGCTCCCCCTAAGTCCATGATTCTTTGAATTTTGGAGAGAGTTTGACATTTATTTGGGCCTGCAATTTCTTTGAAACAAAACAACATACATATGTTCGCTACACAAAACAACATGAACATTTCAAGAAATCGTTTTCAAGACTTGGTTGTCATCATTAAAAAGGGGGAGAATGTAATTGCAAGCTTCTCAAGTCATATTTAAAGCATGTGTTTTGATGAAGACAACATGGACATCAAGTTTCAAAGGATGTGCAAAAAGCTTATCAACATCAAATTAAAGTCTTGAAGATTATTGAAGAATTATTAAAGAAATCATCAAATGTCAATATGGTATAAATAATTCTTAAAACCTTGAATATAGATGTTCACAATATGCATTCATCAACATATACATATTCCATAACTTTAACATCAAGAAAAACTTTGTTTGAAATATCTTTCAAAATGTATTTTTGAAAATAAACCTTTAGGAACCGGTTCCTCCCTAACAGGGAACCGGGTTCCAGCTTTTCTCAAAAAACATGTCCCTGGTTTTTGTACCAGGAACCGGGTTGTACCAATAGGGGAACCGGTTCCTGCGTGATAAATTTGAATTCCAACTTATAATGTTCACTAAGAACCGGGTTCTGTCAGTGTCGGAACCGGTTCCTAGCGAACCAATGCAGCTTTTACTTTGTTTTTTGAACATTTTTCAAGTGGTATCTTTTCATGAATGCATTGCAACTTTTCATATGAATTGGCATGAATGAAGAGGTTCTTACAACTTTATAAAATGCAGATTTTCTTATTTTCAAACAATGTTCAATACTTCAATTTTCAAATTAACAAATATACTTCTTCATTAACAATTTTCTCTTTTACTCACATTTGAATTTAAACTTTCATGTGTTCATAATTTTGTGAAACTTGCCATATACACTTTCATTATCATTTCAAGTTTCATACATACATTGTGAACATTTATATACATTGTTGAGAATTGTTTTTATCTTGAAGAAGAAGATCAATTGAAGATTGATAAAGCTCTTCATATACTTCAAAATTAATCATTGTATTACTTAAAGATTTTCCCTTACTATCCAGGATTGTTGGAAGTAAGTGTTGTGATTTGAAGAGGATTGTTCTTCATTCACATTAGTGTTTGTTTGGTCTTAAAGGTGTTAAGAACCTTTGATCACCCTATAGTTTAGATAGTAAGCATAGGCTGTACAATCATTCTAACTATAGTGAAATCTCTTTCGTGTTGGAAAGGGGACTGGAGTACTCTCGGATTGTGAGGGGAACCAGGATATATCACCGTGTTCTTTACTTTTCCGCATTTATCGCTTTCATCACCATAATCAGGAAAAGATAAAGATATAATCAAAACCTTCAAACACTTAACCAAAAATTACTACCAAGCATTCTCATAAAACCGAATAAATTTTTATAAGACCTAATTCACCCCCCCCCCCCTCTTAGGCACTCTGAGACTTACATTATGGTCTTATCCCTCCTTCAGAAAGAAATTACTCAAATGAATACTATTTGGTTTATCCCTCATCGGATAACCAAGTTATCGTCGTGCAAGAACAAGGTTATAGTTAATTCCTCCCTTTATACCAAGAAGAGGTACATTGGGGAAACTACCACAATTGTCAACAATCTCTACATCCTGGTAAGCTCGATGATACTAATCAATATCTGAGTGAGTAAGTGTCGTGATCTTAGGAGCCCAACGAGGTTCCTTCCCGACATCCCAGGAAGCATCAGACTAAGGCATATGAGAGATAAACCACTGGCACAACAAAGGCGTGTGTTGTACCCCAAAATTTGCCCTCGCATTTTTCCCTAAGAAATCTCAGCTTCAAGTCTTTCCTGATTTTTTAAACTGACTCAAGAATCGGACAAACGGACTTTTCTTGTCAGTCAAGCGAAATTAGGGTTTTTACTGATTTTCAGGACTCTGGATTGTTTCACAGTTGGCTTAGGGTTTTGGATGATTTTTGGTTCAATTTTGATCAAGCGAGCGTTACTTGGCATTTAATCAAGAATTATGGTTTTATGGGCATGTTCTCAGAAGGATTTAAATTCCACAGCACTTTGCAGTTTATTCCGAGATTCGGGTTTAAATTCGCATTATCTTGATTTAATCAGTAAAAGAGGCAGTTGGGTTGAATTCACGTTGGTTTGTTTGAGTCAGTCAAAAGAAACATGCAGTTTGGAATTACAGTGCTTGGCAAAAGAATCAGTGAAAAAAGGAATGCGCTTGATCAGTTTATTTTGGTTAACTGCTGCTTTGTTTTGGATATTGGAAAAGACGGGTTTAATTGATCAATTACTAAGACATTGTATTATTTAAATTATTTATTATTCTAAATTAAGTGATTGAAATTTATTTTTCAATTACTTTAATTCAAAGAGTTTTAAATAAATAAATAAACAATAAAGAAAGAGAATTAGAATTAATTGGGTAATAGAGATTTTATTGATATTTGAATTATTTGTACAAATGTTGTTTATAATTTAAATTACAAACAATAGTTTACATTAATTTAAATATTAAATAAAAAAGAAAATTATCCTATTTTATTTCTAAATTCTTCATTCTTCACTTCGTTCCGGTGCTCCGTTATTCATCTGCAAAAAGAAAAGAGAAAGTCAGAAAGCAGTTGAATTAAAAAAGACTGATAAAATTTGCTCATCATTAGAGGCCACTGACTGGGATCAGTTGACCCTCTCTGCAAATCACGGGATTTCTCCCGGTTCACAAAGAGGGAAGAGTTTTATCATAAATGGAAAATGTCAAATAAATTCCAAAGTTCAAACTGCATAATCCAATTCCAACTTTCTATCAAAAGCCAAAAGAGCAATTTACTGTCAAAGTACAAATCTACTCAAGGCTGTCAAAAAAGATTTGACAAAGATTTTGGAAAGATATCAATAAAAGCACACAAAGCTGTCAAAAGAAAGATAAAGATGCAGAGGAAATCCTATATGCAAGCAACTTAAATCTTAATCATCATTTCCCAGAATAAAGGGGCCCCTTCAGAACAAAATAGTACAGGAAAATCATATAATAATATTCAACTGTGCTATAGAGAGAGAAAAAAGAAGAGAAATAGAAGCAGGTTTTCAGGCTTTAGGTTTAGGCAGAAGAGACAAGAAAAAGATATACAAAAGAGAATACAGTTCAGCAAGCAAAAGGAGGAGGCAGCAGAACTCTCACCAAAGCACAAGAGAGAAAATATACAAAACTGTGAACCTGCTTTAACCAAGCGGACCAGAAGCAAAACCTGCTGAAGAGCATACAAAGCCTAACCACAGCATAGCTTGCCAAACCATATAAACCTGTCAAAGAACCAAGGCAAAGTCTAAACCAGCATCGTACATACTAAGAAGAAAACCTGCATCAAACTTACAAAAGCACCAAAACCATTCAAAATGCCAAACTGTGAACCTGCATCAGCCTTACCAAAATACAACAATCAAACCTGCTAATACCCCAAAAACCTGACCATACTGCCTAACAACCAAAACTCTGTTAAGCCAAGCCTAACCAGAACCTGCATCAAGCTTCACCCTCAAAGCCATCAAACACATTTCAAAACTCAAAAACTGCTAAGCATTTCACATACCAGAAACTAACCACATAAACCTGAACCATGCCAAGCCTCTACCATTAAGGCCTCACAACAAACCAAACACATACCACATGCTAAAGCTTAACCTGCACCCTGTAAAACACCAAAACTTTGGCCTAGAACACCAAAGCCAATCCAAACCAAAAAAACAGTTATCAACCAAGCATCATACCTGTCCAGTTCAGCATTCAAAACCAACTCCTAAGCCTCAGAAATTCTTCATCATAGGCCATAAACTATCGTTCAAAGGCATATAAACTCTAGGCAACTGTGAGAGAAAAGAAAAAGAAGCATTCCAAATCAAGGCCCTCAGTGAAACACATCATGGGGCGAGCTCAATAATCCATAGGCAAATCATTCAGAGGCAAGCATACACAAATCATAGGCAACAAGTACGAGCCCCTCAGAACTGTAAGTTCATCATGGGGGGAACAAATCACAATCATACAGCGTCAAGCACGTAAGCAGAAGCAACCATTCAAGATAACAAGCCAGCGAAGAGAAGAGATAAAGAGGTGAATATTGAAAGAATTTTCAAGGAAAAGGTTTTCAGTACAACTCATCATCAAAACCCTAAGGAACTAGATAAAAGATACCAGGGACATCAAGAAAGCTGTCATCGCGCAATCCCTTCACCAGGCCTCCGCCTCAACGCCTCCAGTTCCGGTTCCTCCTTCTCCATCCTCAAGGGTTAAGGTAGCTTTTCGTTCCTTTTCCTTAACCTCAAATAACAAACAATAAAAGAATGTGAAATCAGAAGTCAAACTAAGCGTGCAAAAAGAAACATCATCATAAAACCCTAATGCATAAAGAAGGTGAGATCGTTACCCTTTCCGTTTGGGTTTGGTCCAATCATGGAGATGAACAGAACCGGAGGTGGCGCTGGGTGGCTCGGCCTTTGGAATAGAATTGCATTCAACAACTATTAGAAAACGATGATGAACGAACACACGAACGCGGCGCCGTTCAAGCCCTAAACGCTTTGTCCTGACTGAATGAAAACATGAAACCCTAAAATTATTCTGACCCCCAAACGGGCCTTGTCCGTTCTGCATTGACCAAAGCCCATTAAAATTTTCACTTCTTTCATAAAACATAACACTAACTTCTTTTCCTTTTATTATAAAACCATATTTTCTTTTTTCTTTTTATTTATTCTTTATAAAAAAAATCACATTAATGCTAAAGTATATAAAAACACTTTTTTATTTAAAATACCTAATTTAAATTATATTTGTACATATCATACCCTTTTTTTTATCATATAGTTAAATATCCTTTTTCTTTTAAGTATGTATATTTGTGTATAAAATAATAAAATACTTTTTTATATATCATATAATTAAAATTGAAAACATCTTTTAATTAAAATATATCTTTGTACATAATAGACAAAATACATATTTTTCTAATATTAAAATTCTTAAAACACTTAATTAAAACATTTTTGTAAACAATGATACATCATTTCACAATCTAATTAAAACTTGAGCATTTAATTTAAAACGTTTTCTTTTGTATATATTAAAAATATACAAACCAAAGCTTCCTTAAAGCACATATTTAGGTCAAATACCCTAATACGCTTCAATTTCACATGTCGCACTTGTAAATAATTACACATACTCATATACATATACACTTACACAATGCAAATCCATTCACATTGCCCTATACACATTTGTTTATCTTATATCTGTATATTCGATATTTACATTTGATTGCGAATTCGATTTGGTTGTAACTTATTGGATACTATAAGTCTCATCCCCATTCATACACTTGTACCCCTAATCCCGGATACTATTTTGTAATAGCGTAGATTTTACATTTCCGCAATTTACAGTTTTCTAATTATACCATGGTTAGACCTAGGGTTTGTATGTACATAAAATCAAACGCTAGATAACCTAATACAAGACAAATACATGTAATCAATACACAATCACACTTGCACCCTCTAGGGTAATCCCACATGTTGCCTTCCAAAATGGGCCATGCTTGCACGCCGAGTATCTTTGGCAAAACAAAATCAAATGATCATAAGTCTCAAAGTGTTGCCTAAACGGAATGATCATAGTCCCTTCAAAGCAAATTGCCAAAGACACTTGGCATCATTGCATTCATGGTCCATACGATGACCCGCGCCCGTCCTGAATAAATTTCCTAAATGCAAGATTGTCTACCAATTTCAATGGTAGAACAAAATTGTTAAAAGGGGTTAAAACATAACAAAAACCTTTGAGTACAATAGGGTAGACAAAACTCTTAGTTACTTGAGATCAATTTGCAAAAACACTTGCCTTCTTTTCAAAAACCACAATCCACAACACTTTCAAACAAACTCTCAAAAACATTTGAAACATCTTTTCGAAAAGATCCACACTTTTGTAAAACACTCAATCACGAGTCAAATACATTAGTCGCCTAAGACAAGGCATCTTCTTCCAAAACATTTTCAAAAGTACCCACACACACACCATTTTCAAGCAATCGAAAAACAAGGCAAGTGATCTAAAAACCAAGTAACTAAGAGCCCATGGATAACCATGGATGAAAAGGGTGCTAATACCTTCCCTTTTCCTAATCTACCCCCCAAACCCACGAAATATCTCAAAAGGTTTTTGCTGTGCTTTTTTAACCTTTCCTTTAGGATAAAATAAAAAGTCGGTGGCGACTCTTGCTCAACCGCACAAGTGCGAATACGAACGCAAAACACTAGTCAGTTCTCTCACCGTATCACAGAACTGGCGACTCTGCTGGGGAGTTCCTTAAAAGTGGGGTTACCTTAGGGTTTAGATCACCTTTGTGTTCAATTGATTGCTTTGTTTGCTTTTACATTTGTGGGCTTTGTATCGGAGTTTTTATAGATCCTAACCCGGATCTGGGGATACCTTCTTAGAAAGTAGCAACAAGGCTGTGAGGGAACTGTGCGGGGTATATCGACATGGTTGAAGCAGTCTGCTACGTTGATGTGGCACTTTGGTGTGTACCGGTAACCCTTGAGTTCAGTCAAGGAGAGTACGGGGCCGCCGCGTGGTGTCGTGAAGCATCAACTGACCTTAGGAACCTTAATTGAACCATCTTAGCCTTTTTAGGGTAGTGAGATAACTGACTTTGGTGCAGTCCGAGGTTGGTTGATACTCGATACTACACCCAATTAAGGGTTGCTTTCCTGGAATATTTCAGTCGCCAGTTCAGTGGCTAAATCGAAACGATGAACAATGAAAGCAATCTAGTGATATTGGGATCCTTAGAACCCGGTTACTTCTAATAGGACAGGTTGAGCCCACCAACTTCAAGAGGGTAGTACCTGAACCTCATGCAAGCCTAAACCTAAGGCCTTGTGTGCTTTGTGTGAATATGTTTGCCTGTATATACACTCACTTGCTTGTGCATGCATGTACATAACATCATGACATCATACCATAGCATTTTCAATAACCATTTCAAGGATCTCGAGGGTCCTTTTTGATGCAGGGTTACGTTGAACCAGACGTCTATCAAGGGGCAAAGGGTTTCTCCTCTAACCAATCCAATCAAAGTTCAAGTACAACAGCTTGAATCAGTGGCTATGACCCACTCGATATGGCGAGCTTGATTCTAGTGGAAGGACGTCCACCGGTGCAGAGATCTCCAATCTAAGAGCAGAGTTCAACCTCTAACATTTTCTTGTGTTTACCCCAAGAGATCCTTGAAAGCATGCATCCACATATCATGCATTGCATTTTGACAATCTTTCCTTTTTTCAGGTTTCCTTACTCTCCTGCTGTTTATTTCAGCAAGAGATGGCTCTAGAAAGGTCCGTCAAAGACATTCAAGACCAGACTGCTCAGCTACAGGAGATGTTCCTGAACTTGTCTCTGGGGCAAGAAGAGATGAAAGCTCTCCTCACCAAGGGCTTGGGGAATTCCAACAATGCTAGGAGTGATCAGATTGCGGAGCTGCAGTTTGATCTGACAACACTGAGGACTCAAATGATGGGACAGTTGGTGGGCCAGATGGCTCTCATCCAAGACCTATCTCAAAGACAAGAGGAACTCAGAGTTCTTGTCCGCCAACTGCTTCCAAACAACCAACTGGGGCAAACATCTGAGGTCGAAGAGCAAGTCACCGCTCAGCCTCCATCCACTCAAGAAGACAAGGGGAAAGCTCCTTTGCTAGCTTCAGGGTCACAATCCCATCAACAACCTCGCCAGCGTCAACGGGGCAATCGACGTAAGCAAGAAAAGTCGGGAAGACAGCTCACGGAGACTGAAATACCATCATTCTTTATACTGAAGCGCCTGTTGGAGGTCAATTTGCTTACCGTAAAGGACCCTCCTCAGAAGCCCAATATCTCCTCTCCTCACTATAATCCCGACGCATTCTGTGTTTACCACTCCTACAGCCTGGGACACGACACCAACGACTGTTGGGCCTTGAAGAACAAGATTCAAGATCTAATCGACATTGGGGTGCTGGAGTTCATGCCAGACGGCGAGATGAAAATCTTCCGTTAAAGGGTTCTCCACTTGAAGTGACGAAGCTCGAGCTGAAAGACCTTTGCTTCTTTTTGAACTTTCAAAGTTGTAATTTCTTTTGCTGTCAAACAATTATCTGTTGATGTTAAACTCTGTTTTCATTAATGCATTGCATATGTTTGTCTTGAATTCATCCATTCGTTTCACTACTCTTATGCTTTTCTTTATGATATTTGACTCTTGATAAAAAGCTGCAAGCCTTTAGAGGGAGGATGACGAAACAATACCATGATCTTATACAGTATGCTTTTGAACAGACCTTGATGATGATGTACAGGCGTTTCTTTCAATTCCCAAACACTGGAGTTATAAGGAAGTTAATCCCTAGTCAACCCCTTCGAGCCAAAGAAGTAGGAGTTTTCTGTTTTAAAAACGATCAAAACCCTTGATATAAACCCGGGGCAGGGTAGTATCTCAGTTAATTCAAAAGAAAGTGCACATTAAAGTCGCAAACTCTCAGTTCGTAATACAACGAACGACGTCAAAAAAAAAAAAGCATTCCTTCGGAATCAAAAGACAAGGGTGGTTCCCTATCACGTAGACAGTCAATCTCTCAAAAAAGAAAAGCCCACCGGGCCAAAACCTGTAAAGGAGGCTTAAGAAAGCTGGGGCATCCCGCTGACAGTAATCCCGAAAACGGTAACAGTCAGGCAAAAGTTAGGGATAACAAATCAAAATCAAAATAGTGAGGTCATTACAAAATCCTCAACAACATGAAAAAATGTTGAAAAAAGAAAAAAGAGATGATGACTGTCTCCCAAAAATTCAAACTGGTGAACCATCGCCCGAAAGTCGTCCAAAACTCAGAACAGAGTATGACGCAATTAACTAAGCTTAGGTTGAAGAACATCACGAAGAGCGGGTGGGTACAAATATACTTTGAGCCTTTATCCTTTGTTTCTTAAACCGCGAACCAGGCCACGTTACAACCCTTTAAAAGTCATAATTGAAGCATGGGTTAGTTCGAAAGCATACTGTTACAAAAGGTATCCTGACTCCTGTAGGGCTTACTCTAAATCTTGTGTTGACTTATCTTATGAAAAGTTTTCTGCTAAAAACGCATTTTTCGAAATTTTGAGACAAACACAAACTTTGCATTATTCGAATATCACTGTCTGCATTTGACCTTTTTGTTTGACAGCGAGGAAATTCATACAGCGAATGTTCGGAGGAACAAAAGCTCTCTCAGTAAGTCAAAATCACTTCAAGAGGATAACACTTCCATCAAATCTCCTATCAACAAGGGGCATGACATGTCACAATTCAATTAACCTGGGGTAGTCCAGTCAAGGTCCAACAGATCTTTCAAAATCCAATTAACCTGGGGCAGTCAAGTCAAGATTTCAAGAAATCTCTCAATATGCAGAGTAATCTGATTCAAGACTCCTTCTTCACCACTTGGGGCATTCGAATGTCAAAAGTGTTCAACAAATCAATTACAACATTTCCAGACTCGATTCCTGTATCTAGCCAGGGCACGTCTGAAGAGTTTGAAGATCCGACTCCTGTATCCAGCCAGGGCATATCTATCAACTATTACAATTCCAGATTCGACTCCTGTATCCAGCCAGGGCATACCTGTTTACAACATTTCCAGACTCGACTCCTGTATCTAGCCAGGGCACGTCTGAAGAGTTCGAAGATTCGATTGCTGTATCCAGCCAGGGCATATCTATCAACTATTACAATTCCAGATTCGATTCCTGTATCCAGCCAGGGCATATCTGTTGACCACATTTCCAGACTCGATTCCTGCATCTAGCCAGGGCACGTCTGAAGAGTTTGAAGATTCGATTCCTGTATCCAGCCAGGGCATATCTGTCAGCTATCACATTTCCAGACTTGATTCCTGTATCCAGCCAGGGCATGTCTGAAGAATTCCAGATCAACACCTGTAACTACCCAGGAAAACATCTGTGAACGACCGATTGTAGACCAACACCTGTAATAAGCCAGGAATTTATCTACATCACCACTTGGGGCATTCAAATGTCAAAAGTGTTCAAAACTCGATGCAGTTTTACACAAGCTCATCATCAGGAAGCCCTACACCGGTTCCTCTTCAAGACTTCTGAAACAAGTTTACGGATTCTTCCCAACAACGGATGTTAATCTACCAACTTGTTCAGACTCTTCTCAACCTTTGAAATTAGTTTACGGACGCTTCCCAACAACGGATGCGGCTCTATTGCTGATTCAACTTCAAGATTTCTGAAAATAGTTCACGGGTTCTCCAAGTAAACGGATGTTAACCTATCACTTGTTCAGATTCTTCTCAAGACTTCTGAAAACAGTTCATGGATTCCTCCCAAGTAACGGATGTTAATCTATCAGCTTGTTCAGATGCAACCTTTGAAATTAGTTTACGGACGCTTCCCAACAACGGATGCGGCTCTATTGCTGATTTAACGTCAAGATTTCTGAAAATAGTTCACGGGTTCTCCAAGTAACGGATGTTAACCTATCGCTTGTTCAGATTCTTCTCAAGCTAACCACCACGGAAGATCGTGCTCGCCAAAATTCTCCCTATCCCCAGCGGAGTTCATCAAAATTCGCCAGCAGTAACTTATCTTTGCAAATCCCCGGCCAGAGAGTCCTCCGGAATTCAATTCCCCTCAGAGTTTAAGCTTCATTATCCCCAGCAAGGCTAAAACTTCAATTATCCATCCCCAGCGGAGCCAGACCATTGAACCTTCTCCCCACAGAGTTTTGGGAGGACAAATCTTGAGTTCCCCAGTGAATTCACCAGAGTTACTTCCCATCAAATTGAAGATTCTCAATCTGGCCTCCCCAGCATGAGTCTACTAGTTTGGAACCCCCCAGTAGAGGTCATCAGGAGTTCTCTCCCCCAGCAGCAACCAAGGACTTATCCTCCCCGACAGCAGTCAAGATGCTTTTATCTTCAGCCATCTCGGATTCATTTATCCTCAGCAAGTTTAGCTCATCAGCTCACATGCGCATCCATCACATTCATAAATATTGATGTCACGTACATTGCATCATGCATCATAACATTGCATACAACTAACCCTTTGCCTTTTCAGGTAAGATCAGTCGACAGACACAGATCATCTCCCGAGATTCATCCAGAAATAGTTCAGATGTGACCCGGACACGGCGACATTCTGATACTTATTCCAGATTCATTCAGACGCATCAGCAGGAAACCCTACACCGGTTCCTCTTCAACTTCAAGACTTCTGAAAGCAGTTTACGGATTCTTCCCAACAACGGATGTCAATCTACCAACTGATTCAGACTCTTCTCAATTTTTGAAAACAGTTTACGGACGCTTCCCAACAACGGATGCTGCTCCATTGCTGATTCAATCTCAACTTCTGAAAAACAGTTTACGGATTCTTCCCCACAACGGATGTCAATCTACCGACTTGTTCAGACTCTTCTCAATTCCCGAAAATAGTTTACAGATTCTCCAGACATGGACGTCAAATCTGTTGCTTGTTCGGACCCCTAATTCAGAGATGTTCCGAGACATGGAGGCCCTTCTGACACTTGTCCGCTCACCATTGACATACAATTCAACATTACCAGATGGCATCTATAAGTCCATCCTCCTACCAGCAGTCACCAAATGGCATCCTTAAGCCCATTCTCAGATGGCATCTCTAAGCCCATCCCCCGACAAAATTCTATCGCACCAGATGGCATCTTTAAGCCCATCACCAAATGGCATCTTTAAGCCCATTCACCTCCACCATCATATCGTCGAGTGCAAATTTTCTGGGCACTTTAGTGTCCAATCTTCTTTTACCTTCAAGTCGCGAAAGACAAACTTGCCAATCTAACTCTTCAGGTCCAAGAAGATTGAACAGGGGCAACTGTTGTACCCCAAAATTTGCCCTCGCATTTTTCCCTAAGAAATCTCAGCTTCAAGTCTTTCCTGATTTTTTAAACTGACTCAAGAATCGGACAAACGGACTTTTCTTGTCAGTCAAGCGAAATTAGGGTTTTTACTGATTTTCAGGACTCTGGATTGTTTCACAGTTGGCTTAGGGTTTTGGATGATTTTTGGTTCAATTTTGATCAAGCGAGCGTTACTTGGCATTTAATCAAGAATTAAGGTTTTATGGGCATGTTCTCAGAAGGATTTAAATTCCACAGCACTTTGCAGTTTATTCCGAGATTCGGGTTAAAATTCGCATTATCTTGATTTAATCAGTAAAAGAGGCAGTTGGGTTGAATTCACGTTGGTTTGTTTGAGTCAGTCAAAAGAAACATGCAGTTTGGAATTACAGTGCTTGGCAAAAGAATCAGTGAAAAAAGGAATGCGCTTGATCAGTTTATTTTGGTTAACTGCTGCTTTGTTTTGGATATTGGAAAAGACGGGTTTAATTGATCAATTACTAAGACATTATATTATTTAAATTATTTATTATTCTAAATTAAGTGATTGAAATTTATTTTTCAATTAATTTAATTCAAAGAGTTTTAAATAAATAAATAAACAATAAAGAAAGAGAATTAGAATTAATTGGGTAATAGAGATTTTATTGATATTTGAATTATTTGTACAAATGTTGTTTATAATTTAAATTACAAACAATAGTTTACATTAATTTAAATATTAAATAAAAAAGAAAATTATCCTATTTTATTTCTAAATTCTTCATTCTTCACTTCGTTCCGGTGCTCCGTTATTCATCTGCAAAAAGAAAAGAGAAAGTCAGAAAGCAGTTGAATTAAAAAAGACTGATAAAATTTGCTCATCATTAGAGGCCACTGACTGGGATCAGTTGACCCTCTCTGCAAATCACGGGATTTCTCCCGGTTCACAAAGAGGGAAGAGTTTTATCATAAATGGAAAATGTCAAATAAATTCCAAAGTTCAAACTGCATAATCCAATTCCAACTTTCTATCAAAAGCCAAAAGAGCAATTTACTGTCAAAGTACAAATCTACTCAAGGCTGTCAAAAAAGATTTGACAAAGATTTTGGAAAGATATCAATAAAAGCACACAAAGTTGTCAAAAGAAAGATAAAGATGCAGAGGAAATCCTATATGCAAGCAACTTAAATCTTAATCATCATTTCCCAGAATAAAGGGGCCCCTTCAGAACAAAATAGTACAGGAAAATCATATAATAATATTCAACTGTGCTATAGAGAGAGAAAAAAGAAGAGAAATAGAAGCAGGTTTTCAGGCTTTAGGTTTAGGCAGAAGAGACAAGAAAAAGATATACAAAAGAGAATACAGTTCAGCAAGCAAAAGGAGGAGGCAGCAGAACTCTCACCAAAGCACAAGAGAGAAAATATACAAAACTGTGAACTTGCTTTAACCAAGCGGACCAGAAGCAAAACCTGCTGAAGAGCATACAAAGCCTAACCACAGCATAGCTTGCCAAACCACATAAACCTGTCAAAGAACCAAGGCAAAGTCTAAACCAGCATCATACATACTAAGAAGAAAACCTGCATCAAACTTACAAAAGCACCAAAACCATTCAAAATGCCAAACTGTGAACCTGCACCAGCCTTACCAAAATACAACAATCAAACCTGCTAATACCCCAAAAACCTGACCATACTGCCTAACAACCAAAACTCTGTTAAGCCAAGCCTAACCAGAACCTGCATCAAGCTTCACCCTCAAAGCCATCAAACACATTTCAAAACTCAAAAACTGCTAAGCATTTCACATACCCGAAACTAACCACATAAACCTGAACCATACCAAGCCTGTACCATTAAGGCCTCACAACAAACCAAACACATACCACATGCTGAAGCTTAACCTGCACCCTGTAAAACACCAAAACTTTGGCCTAGAACACCAAAGCCAATCCAAACCAAAAAAACAGTTATCAACCAAGCATCATACCTGTCCAGTTCAGCATTCAAAACCAACTCTTAAGCCTCAGAAATTCTTCATCATAGGCCATAAACTATCGTTCAAAGGCATATAAACTCTAGGCAACTGTGAGAGAAAAGAAAAAGAAGCATTCCAAATCAAGGCCCTCAGTGAAACACATCATGGGGCAAGCTCAATAATCCATAGGCAAATCATTCAGAGGCAAGCATACACAAATCATAGGCAACAAGTACGAGCCCCTCAGAACTGTAAGTTCATCATGGGGGGAACAAATCACAATCATACAGCGTCAAGCACGTAAGCAGAAGCAACCATTCAAGATAACAAGCCAGCGAAGAGAAGAGATAAAGAGGTGAATATTGAAAGAATTTTCAAGGAAAAGGTTTTCAGTACAACTCATCATCAAAACCCTAAGGAACTAGATAAAAGATACCAGGGACATCAAGAAAGCTGTCATCGTGCAATCCCTTCAACGGGCCTCCGCCTCAACGCCTCCAGTTCTGGTTCCTCCTTCTCCATCCCCAAGGGTTAATGTAGCTTTTCGTTCCTTTTCCTTAACCTCAAATAACAAACAATAAAAGCATGTGAAATCAGAAGTCAAACTAAGCGTGCAAAAAGAAACATCATCATAAAACCCTAATGCATAAAGAAGGTGAGATTGTTACCCTTTCCGTTTTGGTTTGGTCCAATCATGGAGATGAACGGAACCGGAGGTGGCGCTGGGTGGCTCGGCCTTTGGAATAGAATTGCATTCAACGACTATTAGAAAACGATGATGAACGAACACACGAACGCGGCGCCGTTCAAGCCCTAAATGCTTTGTCCTGACTGAATGAAAACATGAAACCCTAAAATTATTCTGACCCCCAAACGGGCCTTGCCCGTTCTGCATTGACCAAAGCCCATTAAAATTTTCACTTCTTTCATAAAACATAACACTAACTTCTTTTCCTTTTATTATAAAACCATATTTTCTTTTTTCTTTTTATTTATTCTTTATAAAAAAAATCACATTAATGCTAAAGTATATAAAAACACTTTTTTATTTAAAATACCTAATTTAAATTATATTTGTACATATCATACCCTTTTTTTTATCATATAGTTAAATATCCTTTTTCTTTTAAGTATGTATATTTGTGTATAAAATAATAAAATACTTTTTTATATATCATATAATTAAAATTGAAAACATCTTTTAATTAAAATATATCTTTGTACATAATAGATAAAATACATATTTTTCTAATATTAAAATTCTTAAAACACTTAATTAAAACATTTTTGTAAACAATGATACATCATTTCACAATCTAATTAAAACTTGAGCATTTAATTTAAAACGTTTTCTTTTGTATATATTAAAAATATACAAACCAAAGCTTCCTTAAAGCACATATTTAGGTCAAATACCCTAATACGCTTCAATTTCACATGTCGCACTTGTAAATAATTACACATACTCATATACATATACACTTACACAATGCAAATCCATTCACATTGCCCTATACACATTTGTTTATCTTATATCTGTATATTCGATATTTACATTTGATTGCGAAATCGATTTGGTTGTAACTTATTGGATACTATAAGTCTCATCCCCATTCATACACTTGTACCCCTAATCCCGGATACTATTTTGTAATAGCGTAGATTTTACATTTCCGCAATTTACAGTTTTCTAATTATACCATGGTTAGACCTAGGGTTTGTATGTACATAAAATCAAACGCTAGATAACCTAATACAAGACAAATACATGTAATCAATACACAATCACACTTGCACCCTCTAGGGTAATCCCACATGTTGCCTTCCAAAATGGGCCATGCTTGCACGCCGAGTATCTTTGGCAAAACAAAATCAAATGATCATAAGTCTCAAAGTGTTGCCTAAACGGAATGATCATAGTCCCTTCAAAGCAAATTGCCAAAGACACTTGGCATCATTGCATTCATGGTCCATACGATGACCCGCGCCCGTCCCGAATAAATTTCCTAAACGCAAGATTGTCTACCAATTTCAATGGTAGAACAAAATTGTTAAAAGGGGTTAAAACATAACAAAAACCTTTGAGTACAATAGGGTAGACAAAACTCTTAGTTACTTGAGATCAATTTGCAAAAACACTTGCCTTCTTTTCAAAAACCACAATCCACAACACTTTCAAACAAACTCTCAAAAACATTTGAAACATCTTTTCGAAAAGATCCACACTTTTGTAAAACACTCAATCACGAGTCAAATACATTAGTCGCCTAAGACAAGGCATCTTCTTCCAAAACATTTTCAAAAGTACCCACACACACACCATTTTCAAGCAATCGAAAAACAAGGCAAGTGATCTAAAAACCAAGTAACTAAGAGCCCATGGATAACCATGGATGAAAAGGGTGCTAATACCTTCCCTTTTCCTAATCTACCCCCCGAACCCACGAAATATCTCAAAAGGTTTTTGCTGTGCTTTTTTAACCTTTCCTTTAGGATAAAATAAAAAGTCGGTGGCGACTCTTGCTCAACCGCACAAGTGCGAATACGAACGCAAAACACTAGTCAGTTCTCCCACCGTATCACAGCGTGCAACAGATAATCATCCCCCCATGATAAGAATTTCGAATATGAATAGAGTAATAAGCATCACCCAATAATGTACTTGAAGATGAAATGAGAATGGGCTTATAGATGCCATTTGGAGGGATGATGGTAAACACTGGAAAAATATCATCACAAATCTTCGTATAATTAGAGGGATTAGTTAAAATGCAAATGTATGCATGATGTTGCAAGATGAATGAAATTGTGCTAAATATATCTCGTATGTATATGCTATGATATATGAATGTGGGATGTACGTTTCTGTCTGGGAAAATAAATCCCTGGCTACGGCTGAGAAGTTCTCTGGGAAGTTGAATCCCGGGTTATGGTTGGAGATGAAGAATATGCATGCCTTCAAATTTTGTTAACATAATACTTTCGCTGGGAAATATTGATTTTGAGGAGAATTTCACTGGAGAACATTGATTTTTCTTGAGAAGGAAACTCTATGGTGAGCGTTGATCTCTGCTTGGGGGGTAAGAGTTTAGGAATTTTAGTTGTCTGTTGCTCTACTGGGAAATTTTCTTTGAAAGTTAATTGTTATCTGGTCGGATTCCAGGTTTCACACCAACTTGCTTGGGATAAGGAAGTTAACTATTATATGGTCGGATTCCAGGCTTTGCAGTAACTTACTGGGGATTGTAGAAAATTCTACTGGGGAAGAAGAGTTTTACTAGTGTTTAAACTGTTATTTGGTCGGGTCCAAGCTCTAACCACTCAAAATTGAGGTTTAGTGTTGTCCAGTTGGGTCCAGGTTTCAGTAATTAAAGAGATCAAACTATTATCTGGTCGGGTCCAGGCTTCAGTATCTCGAACTGTTGTCTGGTCGGGTCCAGACTTCAGAAACTTGGGCTATCTACTGGTCGGGTCCATGTTTAAGCAATTTTGAAGAAGTTAAACTAATATCTGGTCGGGTCCAGGCTTTAGTAACTTAAAATATGAGATTAACTATTATCCGGTCGGGTCCAGGTTTCAGTAATTTAAAAGAAGTAACTCTGTGAGGATATTTCGGATGTCCGTCACATTCGTTGAAAGTTTAATCATGTTTATATGCATATTTTCATTCAATTTTCGTCATTGGACCATTTTGCATTCAAAACAGGGAAAACAAAAGTTTGCACTTCAAAAGATATTTGTATTGATATTTTTCCCATGAATAGGCTCTTATACAAAGAGACAGGGATCCTAGTAAGAGGAAATTGCCAAAAGAAATGAAAGAATACAAAGTGAAGATGATAGCTATATGGAAGTGATTTTATTAAACCCCAACCCTACTATTGCCCCTATGTCTTCAAACATCATCCCTTGCGATTGACAGAAGTTGATAAGACTGATCTTGGATCAAATGAATTTGAACTTTGGTGACAAAGCTGATTTGTAAAGATTCGACGGGACATTGTTATACGCTTTTAATCCTTAATTTTTGCCTGGACCACCCTTTCGGGTTTTCAGCCCACCAGGATACCCTTTTTTGCCCAAGCCGCCCTTTCAGGTTTTTGACTTGCCGGGTGTATAATCTTTTACATATATCCCTAATTTTTGTCTGAACCTTTTGGTTCATCGGGATACCCTTATTTTGGCCTAGGTATGTCAACCTAGCGGGTCACTTTATGCGTAGTATTTTTTGACTATGTCTGCGTTTATCGGATGCGGGAAATCTTCGCCATCCATGGTAGTCAGCATCATGGCTCCACCAGAGAAAACTTTCTTTATGACAAATGGTCCTTCGTAAGTAGGAGTCCACTTGCCCCTAGGATCGCCTTGCGGTAAAATGATGCGCTTTATCACCAGGTCCCCAATTTGGTATACCCTAGGCTTAATGTTTTTGTTGAATGCCTTGATCATACGTTTTTGATACGCTTGACCATGACAGACAGTAGTCAGTCTTTTCTCATCGATCAAATTCAACTGATCCAACCTCATTTGAATCCACTCGTCTTCACCCAAGTCAGCTTCTTTTATGATCCTTAGGAAAGGAATCTGAACCTCTATGGGTAAGACAACTTCCATGCCATAAACCAGAGAGAAAGGAGTTGCCCCGGTTGATGTTCGAGCCGAAGTGCGGTAGCCGTGGAGGGCAAACGGTAATATCTCATGCTAGTCTTTGTATGTTACCACCATCTTTTGCACAATCTTCTTGATATTTTTGTTGGAAGCTTCCACTGCGCCGTTCATCTTGGGTATATACGGAGAACAATTGTGATGCTTGATTTTGAACTGAGTGCAAAGCTCAGTAATCATAGCATTTTTGAGGTTAGTTTCATTGTCTGTAATTATCCTTTCAGGAATACCATAACGGCATATGAGGTTATGTTTGATAAACTTGGCTACCACATTCTTGGTTACTGAGGCATAGGAGGCAGCTTCGACCCATTTGGTAAAATAGACAATGGCGACAAGGATGAAACGGTGTCTGTTGGAAGCGGTTGGTTTGATTTCCCCGATCATATCAATGCCCCACATTGCGAATAGCCACGGAGCAGTCATGACATTGAGAGGAATAGGAGGTACATGGACCTTGTTAGCATAGATTTGGCACTTGTGGCAAGTCCTAGAGTGTTGATGGCAATCGGTTTCCAAGGTAGACTAATAATAACCAACTCTTAGGATTTTCTTGGCCATAGTATGTCCACTGGAATGAGTCCCAAAGAGGCCGTTATGCATATCTTCCATAATTTCTGCTGACTCCTTCTTGTCCACACATCGGAGTAGAGTAGAATTGTAGTTGTGTTTGTATAGAATTCTGTTGCTTAAAAAGAATTTAGCCGAAAATCTTCGCAAGAACTTTTTGTCATTGATGGAAGCCCCCTCGGGATATTCTTGTACCTCAAGATACCTTCTCACCTCATGATACCATGGTTTTTCTTCGTCAGTGTCGAGCTCATTGCAATGTGCAGGTTCGTCAAATCTCTCAATCATAATCATGGGAGCTTCATTGTCCCACTTGACTTTGAACATGGAAGACATAGTGGCCAAAGCATCAGCCAATTGATTCTCTTCTCTAGGAAAATGCTCAAAGGTGATCTCTTCGAAGTATGGTATCAGAGTTAACACAAACTCCTTGTAAGGAATGAGGTTAGGATGCTTAGTATCACATTCCCCCTTTACTTGGCTAATCACTAAAGCAGAGTCTCCAAAAACACTCAAGTGCTTGATTCTCAAATCAATGGCAGCTTTCAATCCCAGGATGCATGCTTTGTATTCCGCCATGTTATTCGTACAATCAAAGCATAACCTGGCTGTGAAGGGAGTATGGTAACCCTTAGGAGAGATAATTACATCACCTATTCCATTGCCCAGAGCGTTGGAAGCCCCATCAAAAACCATGGTCCATCGGGATCCTGGTTTAGGTCCGTCATACGGTCCAGGTTTTGCACAATCGGTCACTAACATAATGTCTTCATCCGGGAAGTTGAAATTCATAGATTGATAATCATCAACAGCCTGGTGAGCCAAATGATCTACCAATATGCTTCCTTTGATGGCCTTTTGTGTTGTGTATTGAATTTCGTATTCGGTCAGAATCATTTGCCACTTAGCTATTCTTCCGGATAGGGCTGGTTTAAAAAAGATGTATTTGATAGGGTCCATCTTAGAAATCAACAGAGTAGTGTGAGTAAGCATATACTGCCTTAGCCGGCGAGCAGCCTATGCTAAAGCACAGCAAGTTTTCTCGAGCAGTGAATATTTGGTTTCACAGTCGGTAAACTTTTTGCTTAGGTAGTAAATTGCATGCTCTTTTCGGCCAGACTCGTCATGCTGACCCAACACACACACCATAGAGTTCTCTAGTACCGTCAAATATATGATCAATGGTTTTCCTTCCATTGGAGGCATCAGAATAGGAGGTTCTTGCAAATACTCTTTGATTTTATCGAAGGCAACTTGACAATCGTTATTCCACTTGATTACTTGGTCTTTCTTCAAGAGTTTAAAGATCGGTTCACAAGTAGCGGTCAGGTGGGATATGAAACGGGCAATGTAGTTAAGGCGACCCAGGAATCCTCTAACCTCCTTTTCAGAACGAGGAATAAGCATTTCTTGAATGGCTTTTACTTTGGAAGGATCAACTTCGATGCCTTTATCACTGACGATAAAACCTAGGAGCCTCCCAGATCTTACTCCGAATGTACACTTATTAGGGTTCAATCTCAACTTGTATTTCTTCAACCTCTCAAATAGCTTTTGCAAGTGGTCGATATGTTTTTCTTCAGTTTGAGACCTTGCAATCATATCGTCCACATAGACCTCTATTTCATGATGGATCATATCATGAAATAAAGCTACCATAGCTCTTTGATATGTTGCCCTTGTATTCTTCAATCCAAACAACGTGACTTTGTAGCAAAAGGTGCCCCATTGCGTAACGAAAGTTGTCTTCTCCATGTCTTCGGGAGCCATCTTGATTTGGTTGTAGCCAGAAAATCCATCCATAAAGGAAAAGACCTTGTGTTGAGCGGTATTATCAACCAAGACGTCAATATGAGCTAGAGGGAAGTCATCCTTGGGGCTTTCCCTATTCATATCCCTATAATCTACACACATGCGGACCTTTCCATCTTTCTTTGGCACATGAACCACATTTGCAACCCATTGAGGATAAGATGTGACAGCCAGAAAACCTGCATCGAACTACTTCGTTACCTCAGCCTTTATCTTCTCAGACATATCTGGCCGCATCCGACGAACCTTTTGTTTAACAAGAGGGCAATCTTCCTTTGTAGGCAGATGATGAACCACAATGTCGGTATCCAACCCTGACATATTTTCATATGACCAAGCAAATACTTCCACGTAGTCATGTAGCATCTGAACCAATCTGCTTTTGACACTATCTTCTAGGTTGACGCCTATCTTGATCTCTCTCCTGTCTGTCTCGGTACCTAAGTTGATGACTTCAATTGGCTCTTCATGAGGTTGGATAGCTTTCTCTTGTGTATTAAAAGTCTAGCTAGTTCCCCTGGTATTTCATAATCTTCTTCGCCTTCTTCTTCGGCTTGGTGAATTGGATGTTCGAAATCATACTTGGCAATAGTAGAGTTATTGACAATAAGATCCAGAGCGGATGATGATCTGTAAATGTGTGTGTATGTGTGTGCATGTAAGTTACATGGCTATTGAAAAAAGTAATAAAGGAAATGAAAGACAATGAACATAAAATTTGAATGCAAAGAGGTCCAATGGTTTATATTAAATGATCATATGATAGATGAAACATGAGCAAAACCCTTAACAAACGGACCAAAGTGCCCTGGGCAAGGCACATGGCTTAGAAGTCGTTGTTTTGGAAATAATATTACAGACATAAGATTCTTGAATTGATAGAAAAAGTAAACAGTAATTACTCCTCAATGAAAGAAACAAGAGTGAAATCCTTTGCATGCTAATTGTTGAGCTTCCTTTCGGTTGTTGGGTAGATCCAGTCTTCAAAAGCACACTCATCATCAGAGTCTTCTACAGCGTTCACTTCATGATCTTTGAGGTTGAGAGGCGGCTTTCCAGCACGAGCACTTCTAACTTCTTTCTGAGCTTGGGAGGTGAAACCTAACCCAAACTTGTCTGCCTTGAACGGGATGTCGAGGAGTTGACCCCACATATCATTGTTTCCTTCTTCTACCACAGCACGGGCATCCTTAAGAGAAACCATCTTGGGAATAACTTTACCAGCTCTTGGAGTGTCAGAGGAGATTTTGGTGGCGGCCATAACTTCAAACGTCTGGCAAGGAGTTTCTATGAATTCGCTATCCATTTCTACGTATTTGAAAGAATTGAGATGGCTTACCATAAATTATTCCTTGTTGCAAAAAGTGACAACCTTCCCTTGAACCGGATATTTTAACTTCTGGTGGAGAGTAGAAGTGATCGCACCTGCCCCATGGATCCATGGGCACCCAAGCAAGCAAGAATGCGCAGGCCGTATCCATTATATAGAATGTGGAGTTGAAAATCTTTTAACCAACCTTAATTGGGAGATCCACCTCTCCATGAACCATCCTTCTCGACCCATCAAATGCCCTCACAATAATATCACTTGGCTTCAAAACCAAACCTTCACAGTCTAGCCGATCTAAAGCGCCTTTAGGTAACACATTTAAAGATGAGCCTGTGTCAACCAAAACATGTGCTAGAGTGGTCCCCTTACATTCAACAGAAACATGCAAGGCTTTATTGTGATTCTTTCCCATGGGAGTTAAATCTGCATCGGAGAACCCCAAACCATTGTCAGTTGTCAGACTTGTTACGCTGTTCTCAAATTGATCGACTGTGGTTTCTTGAGGCACATGAGCCTTTTTTAAAAACTTAATCAAAGCTTGTGCATGGGCGTCGGAACATAGTAATAAGGATAACGTTGATATTTTAGAAGGGGTTTGCCCCAACTACTCTACTATTTTGAAGTCGCTTTTCTTGATAATCTTCAGAATCTCTTCCATCTCTTGAATGGATGGTTCTTCCATAACAAAAATTTTAGCAGGCTTCTCTTCCCTAGCAGGCTCACCTTCTTTCCCTTTCCCTTTAGTACTGGCACCAGAATTGTCATTAGTTATGCGGACTGGAATTATGGTAGTGGTTGGTGGTGTGATAATAGGGGAAAAGACCCTTCTTGTTCTTGTGACTCTACTAGAACCAGTAATATTAGTGACACCAGCTTCAATATCATCAATCCAAGAATCTTGTTTTACCCCATGGTAATAAACCTCGGCACCGTAATTCCATGATACCGCTTTATCAGAGGTGTATGGAACAGGTCCAGCAACAGTGATTATGAGAGGAGCAATGATCAGTTCATTCGAAATCCTAATAAGACCTTTGGATGAGATCCTAAGAGGTTTGTTTGAAATTGTTATGATAGCCAAATCTTCATCTTTGTCGATTGAATTTTTGATGGTGGGAATCTTTTCGAATAGAATCTCGCGGCTATTTATCAGGTGTTGCACACCTTTCTTCAGTAGCTCGCATCCATTTTCTCGTTGATCACAACAGGCACAGTTTGTGGAACATCCAAGAAACACACCGGCTTTTAGCAAATTAGCTTTCACAATGGTCAAGGGAGTTGTTAAATCTTCGACAGAAACGATAAAAGTAACATCATCAATGGAATTAACCCCTTTGCCATGTTTTGGCATTGGCGCGGTTATCACGTTTGGAGTAGCGGGTGGATCAAACTCAATTGTCTTGTTTTATATCAAATCTTGAATTTTGTTCTTCAATGCCCAGCACTGATCGGTCTCATGGCCGAGGCTGTTGGAATGGTATGCGTATTTTGCATTCGGGTTGTAATTAGGTGAGGAAACATCAAGGTTGGATGGTGGATTGTGCAGAGTCACCAAATTAGCCTTTAGCAGATGTTGTAAGGCTTGTGATAATGACATACTTATTCTTGTAAATTATCGTCGGGGAACTTCAGATCTCCGATTGTTGGAGGGTTGCCTTTGAGTAGGTTGAGGGTTGGAAATTAACACAGCATTTACAGATGAATGATGGTCTTTCTTGGTATGGGCTCTTGCCCCATACACAACATTTATTTCCTTTTTTCCAGTGAAGGGCCTTCTGACGGAGTTGGATGTGGAACCAGATGCCATGGGAATTTTGCCGCTTCTAATACCGCTTTCAATCCTTTCACAAATTAAAATCAACTTAGTGAATTCGGACGAAGAACTTCCAATTAACAGGTTGAAGAATGGACCAGTTAACGTACCCATTAACATATCAACTATCTCTCTTTCAGTCAAAGGTGGTTGGACCCTACTAGAAAGGTCCATCTACTTTTGGGCATATACTTTAAACCCTTCGTCACTTCCCATGGTCATATTTTGAAGGTGAACTCTCGTCGGTGTCAAGTCGGTGTTGTATTGATACTGGTGATAGAAGACAGTGGCCAAATCCTCCCACGTATGGACGTGGGAACCTTCTAATTGATAAAACCACTCTAACTGAGTTCCAACTAGACTCTCTTGGAAAAAGTGAATCCACAATTTTCTGTTAGCAGTGTGTGGTTGTATTTTGCGCATGTAAGATCTTAGATGTAGTTTGGGACATGAGACCTCATCATACTTGGCAAAGACTGGTGTCTTGAACTTATAAGGAATAACGACCCCAGGAATTAGGCCTAAATCACTAAAATCCAAGCCAGGCACAGCTTGGATTTCAACTGCCTTTGGCCTATCCTCCAATTCTTTGTACTTTTCCTCACTAGCAGGTGGGTATTGTTCATCAAAGTGATCCTCATCTTCAGAAGCTTGATCATTCATACCCTCAGCACGGGTGCTTCTTGCCTCTTCCGCTTGGTTCTCATCCTCCTCAGATGAGTCTTCGACTACTTGCACTTGGCGAATCGATTCTTTAAATCTCTTCCCAATGTTGATGAGGGCCTTCTTTTTCTTCTTTTTAGTTGTCAATGTTGTCATTATCTCTTGTTGCCCTTTGGCCAAGGTCATCAAGGTGACTTGGAACTGAATGTTCCGAGCTTGCAAGTCCTTCACTGTTTGTTTGAGATCCATCCTTACTGAAATAAACAATAGAAAAATGAGGAAACATGTTGTGAAAAGCTTGCTTATGATATGATGCATGAATATGTATATGCAAATGATTTCAAGGATTTAAAGAATTTAAATTTGTATAGACAAAGAGTGAACAAACGTTAACTTGCAATAAAGAGTTCTGATTTGAATACAAACACACCTCTTGGGCTTACAACAACAGAAATAAGCATAAAGTAAACTCCTAAGACAGAAAAGTTATGTGCATCCTCTTTGGCGCAATGTAGGTGTTTAAACTCCTTTCTTCATGAAGCTCCTTTGTAAGCTCTAATATCTTCTTCTCGCCTTCATAGAACTTAACTTCAAAGGTGTCTCGCTCTCCTCTTAACTGAATCCAAGCGTTTTGCAAATCTTCAAGAGAAGTAGGCATATCAGGATAGAGGATAGTATGTGGAACGTCTCCCTCAACTACTGGCTCCATGATAACAGGTAAGACGACTTCATAAGGCATCTTAAGAATTTGAGCGTGAGTCTGCACCCATTTAAGATAAGGTTCCAAAAGAATGGAATTCTTACGCCCCAACGTCTTGCTATCGACTTTGTTAACCATACCCCAAGCTCGTATAAATCTTTGACGGTAACCTTGGGTATCGCTTTCGTAGTCAAACGCAATTCCTTGGATGAGTACCTCATGAGGGCCATCTCTCCTAGCATATCCAAATTGTCGCAAAGCTAAACAAGGGTTGTAAGTAATTCCTCCCCTAATGCAAAGTAGAGGGACATTAGGGAATTCCCCACAATGATCAATGATGGTAATGTCTTCCAAAGAGCGATAATACCAATGGATATCTGCATGTGAAAGTGACATCAATCTTTTAGACCACCTCATACTTTGTTCATTCTTCATCACGGATCGAGGTAGATGCAAAATCAACCACCTAGCCAAAAGAGGAGTGCAACACGCCAAAGTCCCTCTTTTCTTCAAAGTGCGAGAGTGGAGAGAATGCAAGATGTCCCCAAGCAATATCGGCACCAGATTACGAGATATGAAAACTTTGATCGCATTTATATCTATGAGTTAGTCAGGATTGGGAAATAGTACCAACCCATAGACACGAAGAGACAAAATCTCCTCAAAGGCTTGTAGATCCAAAGTATTCCAACACTCTTGAGCCTTCTCCAACAAAAACTTTGCTAGGAACCCTTTGACACCACTCCTTGTTACCCAATTTGCTACTATGTCAGTTGGTTGCAAATGTAGAGCTCGAGCAATTTCCTCAGGTTTAAGGTCTCTTTCAATACCGTTGAAAGGTAATTGATCAAGAATAGGGGTCCCCATGAGTTGAGAAAATTCTTCCAAAGTGGGCACAAGTTGGTAATCGGGAAAAGTGAAGCAATGATGCAAAGGATCAAAGAACTGGACAAGCACCTTTACCATATCTTCTTAAAATCTTGAGGTAACCAAACTAAGGAGTCAACCATGTCTTTTGGTGAATGGAGAATCTTCAGGGACCCTTGATACTAAATCCTTGAGTTGTGGAGGTATCCTCATGAGACTGACTTGGATAGTGTTCCTACGAGCGGAAGCCATGTCCTACAAAACAGAACAAAGATGAATTCCAAAAATCCTTGAAATGGTTAGTGAGAATGCTTATGATGTTCATGATGTTTATGTACACAAAAAAAAAATATATATATATATATATATATATATATAAAAAAAAAACAAAGCAAACAAGTCCTTAGGTTTTAGGCTTGCATGGAGTCTTATAGGTAAGTACCCTCTTGAAGTTTAGTTGGCTCAAACCTGTCCTAGTAATAGTAACCGGGTTCTAAGGAGCTCAATATCACTGGTTTGTTTTCTCGGGCATTGTTTCAGCTCAAGCCTCTTTAATGGTGACCGAAATATCCCAAAAAAACCAAACCTCAATGAGTGTAGTATCGAGTATCTACCAACTTCGGATTGCACCAAAGCCGGTCATCTCACTATGTCCTAATGGCTAAGTTGTCAAGTAAAGGTTCTAAAAGTCGGTTAGTGCTTCAGGACATCACTCAGCGGCCTCGTATTCTCCTTGACTACTCAAGGGCTACCGGTACCCAAAAATATGTCACACTAACATAGCTATTGCTTAGACTGTGTCAGTATACCCCGCACAGTTTCCATAACATATTGCTACTTACCTATAAGGTACCCCAAATCTGGGTGAAGGATTCAAACCCAAACAAAGAACCAAAAATGTAAAGCATACAAGTCAAACAAAGAAAGCAAATAAATGTGATCTAACCCTAAGGTAACCCCACCCTTTTTTTAAGTTTCCCCGGCAGAGTCGCCAGTTCTGTGGTACAGTGGGAGAACTGACTTTTTGTTTTGTGTTTGTGTTTGCAAATGTCGCGGTTTAGCAAGAGTTGCCACCGACTTTTCTTTTATCCAAAAAGGAAAGGTGAAAAAGCACAGGAAAGACCTTTAGTGATGTTTTCTTGAGTTTGGGGGGTAGATTATGAAAAGGGAAGGTATTAGCACCCTTTTCATCCATGGTTTTCCATGGGCTCTTAGTTGCTTGCTAGATCACTTTCTTTTGTTTGAAAATGTGCTTTTGTGTGGTTTTGAAAGTATTTTGAAAAGGTGTCATCGTTTAGGCAAACTTTGTAATAGTTCTCGTTCGTAAGAACGTATACAAAGTGTTGAGCTTTTGAAAATGTTTCAAGTTTGGAAAGGTGTTTGGAAAGTGTATGTGATTGTTTTGAAAATAGCAAGAATATTTGTTTTGAAATTGACCAAGCAACTAAAAGTGATCTACCTACTCGAAAGGTCTTAGATGTTCTTTTCTTCCTCCTTTAGATGTTGCTATCTTACCATTGTTTTGGTAAGAAGCCCCATCGTTGGATGTGAAGGGACGGGTATTGGGTCATCGTATGACCATGATAGCAATGTTGTGAAATGACTTAGCACTTTTCTTTTAGGGACGAATATCATTTTAGAAAGGCAACTTTGATAGCGTCATCTAGGGACTATGATCTAGTATCTTGTTTGTGCTAAAATATTCCACATGCATAACATGGCCATTTTTTAGGCAACAAGTGGAGTTAACTTTAAGGGTGCATGTGTGAATAGTGTGTTAGTTTGCATGTATTTTGTCTTGTATTTGAAAGTCATCTATTTGTTGATTTTATCTTGTCATACATCCTATTTACTAGCAATATATTTTAAAGCGATAAAAGTGCGGAGTAGTAAATGTCATATGTTATTACAATCATTAGGGGGATGGGAGTATATTTTTATGAATGGGGGTTGCAAATAAAATTAAATCCTAAGTTACTATTACGACCATATTGAAATGTACAATATTAAGAAAGAAAAAAGAACTTGTTTAGAAAATGGTTTTTTTAGTCTTAAGTTAATTAAATAATAAAAGAAAATATTTTTATGACTTTTTATGTTAGTAAGAAAAAAGGGTTAATATAAAAAATGATAAAAAAGGAAAATAAATGAAAGAGTTAAAAAACGTGTTGCTGCAAGCGAAACCACTGGGATCAGAAATTCTGGAGTCAGGAGCGTTGTGACTCAACAGGAAACGTCAATATGCATCAGAAGTTCTGAGTTGGTAAACTCTGAGGTCCTGCAAGAAACGTTAGAGGGAAAACACAGAAATTCTGGATGGTATTCAGACAGTGAGCCAAAAGTCAGAAGTTTTGTGCTATGCTAAAAATAGTGAATAAACATCAGCAGTTTAGTGCATTATGAGTATGTAAGAATCAAAAGTTCTAAGTGTTAAAGCAGTGCAGAGAACTCAGAAGTTCTGTGTGTTTAAACAGTGAGAAAAATCCTAGAAGCTCTATGTGTTAGAATGGTGAGTGAAAAATAGAAGTTTTGTGTTACATTTCAACTCTTTCCTTACATCAATCAGCACAATGATAAGTTATTCAGTTTTTCAGCAAACAGCAAATCAAAAGGATAAAAGCACAACAGTTTATGGAAGTTCTGATCCAGATCCTGAGTCTAGCCATGATCAGAAAGTTCTGATCCTGAGTCTTTCTACTTACGCAGTGGTATGGATAACATTAATACTATGATATTCACATGTTAATGATGTTCAGAATGAGAAGATGCAAAGTCAGGGAGACTTACCTTGAACCTGAAGTGTGTGTCTGGGATTTGAGTTGCTGCCTTCAGATATTCTGGAGTCAGCAAGAGCAACGAAGGAGGAAATGCTAAGTTATTTTACTTTAAGGGAGGAACAAAGGTTTTGGTTTTCTGCTTAGGAATTCTGGATTTTTTATGGAGGTATCAACAGCTTTCTTTTCTCTCTTTTTGACGATTTTGTCTCTCTAAAGCCATCCCTTTGCAAGTGTGATGGAGCAACTTATTTATAGATGAATTTGTTATGGTTTCGGGGGGGGGGGGGGGGGGAATAGATGGGATTTGAACTTTTGGCACACTATTCCATTGATTTTTGATCACAACTTTTTGTATTTGGTGCAAACACAAGATTTGGGAAAATGCAGGCGTGGACTGGATTAACTGCTGGTTAGAGTATTATATTGTAGCAGTGCAGCAGGTTGTTTAAACGAGATCTTGGGATTTGGTGATGTTCTGATTGCATAAGATCATAAACGTAATCTCCAAATGCTGAAGGGCATCTTCTGACCATAGCGTTGAACATAGCCTCCATATGTTGAAGAATCATGTTCTGACTGAAGACTATGTTCTGGACCATGTTAGCAACTTCTGACTGCACTTGCGTGGAGGCTGACTCAGAAGTTCTGAAGTATTAAATCCTCTTAACACTTAGAAAATTTTCCAAATGTTTAGAAAATTTGATTTTTTCAAAGTAATTTCTGACTTCTGATTTTTGATGAACCAATTTCATGTTTTAATGAAATATAATTGTTGAAACTTGTTTTTTTTTATTTAAGAGTCAAATTTTGACTTTCTTCAATGTGTTTTTGACCATTTTTCCCTTGTGAGTGATTTTCTTGGAAAGTTATAATTCAAGACTTGGGACCTGATAGGAGCAAACCTGGGAGTTCTGGATGATCCTTTGGGAGATGATAGGGCAGATTTTGGGGTACAACATCTGCTCTATAGGAAATCTCTAAAGTTTGGCACTTATTCTTCCAAGCATCCTTTTCATGCTGCATCTTGACCAAAGCAAGTTATATCTCTTCTATATCATCCAATAAGGGAGGAGTGGTTTTCACAAACAAATCAGGCATAGGTGTTTCCCAGGAATACGACATCTTCAACTGAATAACTCTCGCTTGGATCCACTAAAGATATGGCTCCAAAGAAACAACCCCCCTCGGTCCCAAGTCTTTCCTACTCTTCTTATGAATGTGACGTCAGGCCTTCGCAATCTGCTCCCTAGCTTCCTTATGGTCTTCTCCCTCCTTCAGAAAGAAACTACTCAAATGAATACTATTTAGTTTATCCCTTATCGAATAACCAAGTTATCGTCGTGCAAGAACATGGTTATAGTTAATTCCTCCCTTTGTACCAAGAAGAGGTACATTGGGGAAACTACCACAATTGTCAACAATCTCTACATCCTGGTAAGCTCGATGATACCAATCAATATATGAGTGAGTAAGTGCCATGATCTTAGGAGCCCAACGAGGTTCCTTCCTGACATCCCAGAAAGCATCAGACTAAGGCATATGAGAGATAAACCACTGGCACAACAAAGGCGTGCAACAGATAATCATCCCCCCATGATAAGAATTTCGAAGATGAATAGAGTAATAAGCATCACCCAACAATGTAGGAATTGGGTTTCCAATCATGAAGATCCCGATAACGTTAACATCAACAAACATATCCATATTAGGAAATAAAAACAACTCGTAAGCAAGTAGAGCAAAGATAGCCTCAAAAGCGATTGTACTCTTCATCCTGGCAAAGTGACGAGCTTTCTCCAATAAGAACTGGGCTGGTAATCCTCTAATCCCTCCTTTAGTAGTCATGTGGTCTTCCACCTTAGACTTCCCCAGATGGATCAAACCAGCAATCTCATGTGGTTTTGGCTCACCCTCCAAACCAGTAAAAGGAACACGATCAGTAACAGGTAAATCCAGCAGATAAGAATACTCCTCTAGTGTAGGCATCAACTGATAGTCGGGGAAAGTAAAGCAATGATATATCAGATCATAGAATTGGACCAAGGTCGAGAGAATTCCCTCCTTCATCCTAAGCTTCATGAGAGGAATGATGGATCCATACTTCTTCCAAAATCTGCAGAACACTCAATCTCGGGAATTAGACTGATCAACTCATCTATCTTGGGATCCTTGAAACCGTATTTTCCGGTCTTTCTTTTTCAAGAATCCATGGTAAAAAGGTACCTGGGATATTCACAAATGGTCAATTTTTAAGTCCCTCGAAATAAAATTTCTTCAAAAGATGCTTATGAGTGCATGGATGCATGATGCAACAATCACAACAAGATCACACATATAGGATTCATAGGTTCAACGTCACGAGCATGAGGTCAAAGGTACTACCCATAAGGTGTTGTTCTAAAAGTTATCACCTGCTGAACAAGGTTCTAGAGGTTCCCAGAGTCTACATCCTTCCTTCGGATATTACCAACTTCTCGATTAACTCGATAATTAGTAATATTCTCAAGAAAAACTCGTCCGAGCGTAGTATCGCGTGACAACTATTTCCAGATTACTCCATAATAGCTTCTGCACTACACCTAAAAGGCCAGGATGGGTTAGGTATTCTACGGTCCTCGGCTTCAACAAGCTCCCAGTTCAAAAGCATTACATCTTCCTGATACTCGGTAAACAACACTACAGTCAAAGGGGCATCCACTGAGTGGGGGATCTCATGCCTCCTTTTTTGGGATTACTCCCTCAAAGTTAACATGACTATATCTCCCGTCCTATCTTAAAGTTTGTCCAAGTTAGGGTATAGGACTTATAAGTAATCACCAAGCACCCTGAAAACCAAGAAAATCCAGACAAACATATATACAACATATAACACATAAATAACAATAGCACATATACAGATATAAACAAAGATAGGCTCAACCCACTTAGGGATGGACCAGCAAGAGGTCAACCTCTCCCCAGTGAAGTCGCCATTTTTTTCTATAGCGGTAGAAATATTTAAGACTAAGCCATTGGATTGACTAGACTTACGCAGATCAAAATAAAAATCGCCATCGCGCTTTATTGTTTCTAAAGGAATGGGAAAAGAGTGAATAACCCAAAAGGAGGTAGAAAGATTCAAGGTAAGGGGTTTGGTTATACAAAGGGAAGGTATTAGCACCCTAAACATCTAAGGTACTCCGTAGGAACCTCTTTGTAAAATCTGTATATTTTGGCTATAAAATGTTGTATGAAAAATAAATGGTGGAGGTGAGAAAAGAAGTATATTTTTTATGATTTTTGCACCCGCCGTTGTTGCGAACCTTTAGTGCCTACGTACCACCTTCTGTGCAAAAGGGGATCAGGGTACACGTAGTTCCTCTTTTAAAAATTTTAAAACACAAGTGTGTTGGCTAATTTTATGAGATAAGACATCATCGTCATTGTCCGTGTGGAAAACATACTTACTACCCACAATCATGAGAAAGAAGAATTTGCATCATCTCAAAGTGGAGGATATGGCTTGGATTTTAAGATCAACAATGCCTCACTTAACACTCAAGTGTAAAATATCTCTCTTCACTACATATTGTAGAAGTATAGTTGTTTGCATCACTACAAGGATTGACAAGGGTCTAATCTTTTGAGAAATGTTTTAAAATAAAAAAAAGCCAAAGTGGAAAAATGGTTTGAAATGAGATTAATTAACTTTTAGTCTTCTCACAAAAATGTCAAGGTATTATTAAGTTGATTGAAGTTTATTTATGAAAAGGTTTTGAAAATGCATAGACCTAAGTCCAAGTTTATTATGAAAGTGGTTCAAGTTTAAAAGAAACAAGAAGAGTTTTTAAAAGGAGAGAGAAGGTTTTTGAAATTAAAGAAGATGGGAGGAGAAGAAGAGACTATCCTAAAGTATAAGGTAAAAGCTAGGGATAAGAACCATCTAACCAAAAAGAAGTAAATACTTGACATTATGAGCTGAGATAGAATTCTCATTCTTTGGATTGAAACCAAGCAAGCAAAGATACTAGACCTCTTGAGAGAACCAAACTTCAAGTGTATTAAGTCTTCACAAAAATTGGGTAGAGTAACGGTTGTATACAGGTGAATTCCAGACTACAAATAAAGTATGTAATCACAATAACCTGCACACAAAACAAACAAACAACCCAATATCTTGATGTAAACCTCAAGAACTCTAGACAAAAATATCAATTAAGGTCACAAGATCTCCAACATAGGCCAAGGTCTCTAATCCTAAGTCCAAGAAGTCCAATGCTCTATAATGCCAAGGATAGTATCCAAATAGTCCAAGTATCATTAAAGGTTTTTATGGTTTATGTTGATTATTAGGTGTCTTAGAAGAGAAAAGAAAAGCTCAAGTGAGCAAAAAATAATAAAAAAAGACATGAAATGTAATGCTTAAAGTAAATGGTACATAAAGCATAAAAAATAAAAGGCATAAAGTAAAAATAATTTAATAATTAGTGGTTAGTTGGATGACCATCTTGAAACTTGTATTTGGAACTCATTAGAGGATTGGTAGAACCAAAGCCTCCATGCAACAAGTTGCATTTGCTTTTTGTCAAGTATATCATCCATTTAGAATCCTTAAAAAGTACCATTTAATAATCAACGATGTTTAAGTGATCTGCGTTGACCAAAAGTGTTGTAGATCCATTAGAGAATTAGTAGAATCAAAACTTCCACACAATGAATCTCAAGGTTATTGGATCAAAGAGATCAAATTAATATACTTGGGCTTGCAAACATAGGTTTGGGCCACGAATGATCATTTATTCGAATCGGGACAAAATTTAGCGCTATGTTAAGCAATCGTAAGTGGACTTATGTAGAAGTCGCACCTATTTTGAGGTCGGTCAATAGCAATATATGCGCCATTTGTTTTGAGACATGATATAGAGATCATGCTCCAATAACACTTAGTGCAATAAGAAAGGGATAAGATGAAGAAGGGTGGGAAAGAACATACAAACCACATTTGAATTAAATTTTTATTAAACTATTATTAAAATCATTCATCCATTTTTATGGAGTTAAACTCAACACCATGGATCCAATGATGTTAACAAAGTTCATAATAAAAAATTCAACCCAAGATCAGCCAGAAAATAATGACAATAATATTGCATTTAGTATATACATTAAAAAGTTTAAAAAAGTTTTTTTAAAATAGAAATAAAAAAGAAAAATATCAACTATGTTCAAGTTAATCAAGAAATAAAAAGTAAGACCATAGAAAAATCAAAAATGTACTAAAATAATTTTATAAAATTTTTTGGTAATTTTTTTAAAGTCAGCAACTATTTTTAAAATTAAAAGAAATGAGTAAAATAAACAAAAAAATGATAAAAAATAACAAATTCAGAAATAAAAAATAAATGAGGTTACCAATATTTGTCACAATATCATTAGATCATTCCATAATTTTTTAAGAATTAAAAAATGCATAAAAGTATTTTTAAACATTTAAAACAAATCAAATAAAGTGAAAATTTATAAAAAAATATCAAAACACAAAATAAAATTGTAAAAAAATAAAAATCAGAAAGAGAAAAATCAAAAATATTTTTCATAATTTTTCAGATTTTTTGGACAAAAAATGAATTTTCTATGATTTTTTGAAATTTAAAACAATTAAATATAAAAAATCAGAAAAGAAAAATAAAGTCAAAAATAAGTGGACCATTGGATGAGAGTTGAAACGCGTTAGTAATCAAATCCAAGGGATCTGGCGCGATGTGCATATTATGGTCATTAGTGAATAAAGCACTGAATCAAATGTAAATCAAAAATTCAAAAAAATACAAATGGCTTTGTTTCATTGGTTGAAGGATGACACATTGGTCATCTTCAACTACCAGCCTGTCCCAAAACCAGATTTCTCAATCTATAAAATTAGAGCACGAGATCTATGCCATTCGCTTCGTCTCTTCAAGACGAAGACAACCACACATTCACGATAAATTTATATAAATTGTAGCTCAAGCAATTTGGAAGGAAAGTTTTGAAAAGGAATTTAAAATTTCATGGTCAAAACATGTTTCTAGATAAAAGTAAGTGTTGCAACTAGAACCAAGGCAATGAGAGCATCACAATGATATCAAAGTTTTGAAGAATTAATGAAGAAATCTACCTATTAAAGTTGAGTTGCAGAGCTCTGAAACTGGACTTCTATGGAGCAATATAGGACACGATTCTTGAAGGTAATTATATGGTTAGTTTCAGGGAAGATTAAGGGAGGTAATTTGATTGAAAAATTGGATTGAAAAAGGCTTGAACACATACTTTGAAGTTGCAGAAATTTGAGTTATGGAACAAGTTTGGCAGGGTGATTCTGGCTATCTAAGCTTGAGAAAATGAATGAGGGATGACCCTCTATTTATAGGGAATCAAATGGAATGTCCAAGCGTGTGAAATGATGAAGTTTGGAGGGAAATCGTGTGAAGTTGCAAACAAGAAAAGTGTGACTTCTAATTTGATCAAAACTCATCCAAAATGCGCATTTTGTTGTGCTAATCACTTCTGGAAGTTCACTAAACACGTTTAGAGGAAAAAACGCGTAGAAACAAAGTGTTTAGAAGCTAAATCAATTATTTCAAATTCTAACTTTTGAAGAAACTTCAGTTTCAAGTTACCAAGTTCAGATCAATGGCATTCTCAGCTCAAGGGGTCTTAGGGCATGATTATTGATGCTTTAGAAAGATGATATTACAAGCTTTGCAATGGAAAAAGAATAAAAATCAAATGGATGCTTGAGCTGAAAGTTGCATTGAGTCAAAGTGGGAGAAAAAGGGTTGACTTTCCATACTTAGAAATATTTCAAATTTTTCTTCAAAAGTGACCTATAATGTTTTGCATCCAAGCATGGCCTTCCACTTGGAATTTGCTCTTGAACAAAAAAGATGGCATGAAATAGGCCTCTTGAATGACATTTTGAAACTTGACCCATTCAAAATATCCAAAAATTGAGAGAGTTATGAATTATTGAATTTGGCAAAAAATCATGAAATGACCTATAATCTTTTGCATCCTTAGGGCATCTTTCATCCATTTCCTCACTTTGCATATAAAAGAAGGGATAGAGTTCACATCCTCAAGATCATTATTTAAAAATATTGGGCCCAAGGTTATAAAAGTTGACCAAGTTATGATCATTTGAAGTCACACATGGGAAATTGGGGGTTCATCCGGAGGACTTATAATCTTTCTTTATCATCAAGTTTCTTCCTCGTGAAAACTCCTTGAAACTTTTGAAGTGATTTGTTAATAACCATTTAAAGAGAAGGATGTCTTTGGAATCACTCAAAAATACCAAAATATGAGCAAGATATACTTCTTTGAAGTTCAAAACCCTAGCTCGTAGATCAAGAAAATGCTTTGAGGAACCTTGACAATTTTGAACCACCTTCTTGTACCAACACTCTTGCTTTGTAGATAAAAGTTGTTGAGGATGATAATGAGAACTCATAGCAACCAAAACCACTTTCATATCTTGAGAATTGAGATAAATATGCACTCGTGACCAACGGGAATAAGACCTTGTCCAACCATGACAACTTATTCAATCAATCCCTTGCACTTTTGAATAAATCTTGATAACTTGGAAATGTAGTGGACCAAAATAACCTTGCCATGTCATCCATTCCAAAACAACTTCAATGGTGAAGTTTGGACTTCTCAAGCTTTATTGACTAGGACATGGAAATAAACTTATGAATCCATGGAGCAACTTGCTAAACCTCATTGTCTTTACCTACATTTGTAACAAGTAAGACAAACCAACATTGCATTTTATTAATTAAAAGGAAAATCAAGACAAAATATTCATGATCACAAAAGAAAACAAGTCAAGGTGCTTGGTGATTCCTCAAAGAGCAAAGCTAAAGATAGGGAGGAGAACCAAAATAACCTAATGTGGTCTTGTTGTGATTGAATCAACATGGTATGATGAGGGGATCTTAGGGGCAAAAATTGGGGTACAACAGAAGCGTTGTAACATAGATAGTCGCCCCGTCTTGTTTCAAGAATTGATCTACAATCAATTTATTGGTAAACCTGTCTTATTTTGAGAGTTCATGCTATTGGTTATAAAGATAGTTGCCTCGTCCTGTTTAGGGAATTGATATTTATCTAACCAAAGAGAAAGAAAGATAGTTTCCTTGTCCTGTCTCGGGAGTTAATCTTCAATATGCTCATGTAGATAGTTGTCATGTCTTGTTTCAGGTATTAATCTACAATCAGTTATTAACAGATAATTGTCCTTTCTTGATTCAGGTATTAATCCGGAACCAGCTTTTTGTTGGTCATAGAGATAGTTGCTCTGGCTTATTTTAGGAATTAGTCTCTGACCTTAGAGAAAGAAAGATAGTTTCCTCGTCTTGTTTCGGGAGTTAATCTTCAATTTGCTCATGTTGATAGTTGCCATGTCTTGTTTCAGGTATTAATCTATAATCAGTTGTTCATAGATAGTTGTCCTGTCTTGTTTCAGGTATTAATTTGGAACTTGTTGAAAATTGATAATGATATTTGTTTGTTGATCTTTCCTGAAAAGGTAAAGAATTAGTTGTATGCAATGTCATGATGCATGACATACATTGTGTAATGATGTTCTCAAAATAAATGAGATTATGTTATATGTATTTTGTATGCATATGCTATGATATTTGTAAAGTAATATAGGGATGCAATATATGAACTGATCAGTTGTTCGTTGTAGTGTCGTTGAATTAAGGGAAAATAAATCCCTGACTGCTGTTGGGGATGAATAATGTGATTCTTAATTATTTGTTTAGAATGTTTCCACTAGGGGACGTTAATTTTGCTTGAGGTAAACTCTATGGAGAGTGTTGATTTCAGCTCGGGGAAAAGAGTTTAGGAGTTTTAGTTATCCGTTGCTCTACTGGGGAGTTATCTCTTGATTAGAGAAAATGGAAGTTAACAACTTGTTGGCGAAAAAGAAGTTAACTGTTATCTGGTCACATTCCAGGCTTTGCAGCAACTCACTGGGGATAGTGGCAAACTCTACTAGGGAGGAGGAGTTTTGTTAGTGATTTGAAGAAGTTAAACTATTATCTGGTCGGGTCCAGGCTTCATAGTAACTTGCTTTGAAAGAGATGAAGTTAAACTAGTATCTGGTCGGGTCCAGGCTTCGTAGTGACTTGCTTTGAAAGAATAGAGTCAACTATTATCTAGTAGGGTTCCAGGATTTATAGTAACCTCTGGTGATAGTAACGTCTCCATTGGAGATTGCAATGACTCTACCGGGGGTTAAAGGGTTTTGTCTGTTGATTTTAATCGTCTAATAAGAAAACTCAAGTTTGGGAATTTACAGTTTGTTGTGGAAATAAACCATGTTAAAGAGAATATTTTGACGACCTGCTGGGGAGGTGTTTTATTTAGGGAGAAATCCACACAGATCTTTTTTAAGACCAACTTAGTTGGGGATGAAGAATGTGATTCTTCATTATTTATTGAAATTGAATTGCTGGGAAATGGACTTCCATGGCTAGAGAAATAAACTCTATTGGGGAAAGAAAACTCCATAAACTGCTTGGGGATTTTTATGAAGCTCTGTTGGGGAACCCAAGAAGTTTATGAACCATGTTGTGGAATTCTTCAAGATGTTAGGGAGATGATTGAAGACTCTTGCTCTGCGGGGGATATCAGAATCTCTGATATCAATAGGTTATATGCTAAAGATATGGCAGTGACTTTGCGGGAGGACGTCTTTGTCTTTGTATCTATTAGGGGATGTATCTGCAGGGATTTGCAGACGGCTTTTTAGATATTGTCCTGTTTCTTAAAGCCAATAGTAACTGTCTTTCTGTTTTTTATGCGTCTATTTATAAATAGTGATTATATTCAAGTGCGTATGTTAAAAATAATCATTGGATGATTTTGCAAAACAAAACAGAAAAATAAAAATAAATAGTTTATGTACTTTCAAAGAGATAGCTTTTGTATTAATCTGAAGAAGTCTGCTTATAACAGGCGTTTTTTGTACAATGAGACATACATCTTAATAAGAGAATGTTGTCGTAAGAACGACAACTATACAAAGCAGTATACAAAGAAAAAATTTTATGTGAAATGATCCCATTGGGTTCCTATTCTGCTATTGCTTTTATATCTTTGAGCGTCTCATCACTTTGCTGCTTGACCGAAGCTGACTGGATTGATTAGTACCATTTGAATTTGACACTTGATACTGAAATCTGTCTGTGAGGTGATCCAATGGGACATAGTTGTACGCCTTTAATCCTTAACTTTTGCCTGGACCACCCTTTCGGGTTTTCTATCCACCAGGATACCCTTTTTTGCCCAAGCCGCCTTTTCAGTTTTTCGACTTGTCGGGTGTATAAATATATATATATATATATATATATATATATATATATATATATATATATATATATATATATATATATATATATATATCCCTAACTTTTTCCCGACCCTTTTGGTTCGCCGGGATGCCCTTAATTTTTCCTAGGCCAGTCAACCTAGCGGGTCTCTGTTTATGCGTAATATCTTTTAACTATGTCAGCGTTTACAAGATGTGGAAGGTCGTCCCCGTCCATAGTGGTTAATATCATGGCTCCACCAGAAAATATGTTCTTGATCACAAATGGTCCTTCGTATGTGGGAGTCCATTTGCCTCTGGGATCACCTTGTGGCAGGATAATGCACTTGATTACTAGGTCGCCAACTTTATATTCCTGACGTTTGACCTTCTTGTTAAAAGCTTTGATCAAACGTTTCTGGTACATTTGACCATGACAAACAGCCGCAAGCCTTTTCTCGTCAATCAGGTTCAATTGGTCAAGTCGAGTCTGAACCCATTCATCTTCATTCGAACCCGTATCATTCATGATTCTCAAGGAAGGGATCTAGACTTCGATGGGTAGGATAACTTCCATACCGTATACCAGAGAGAAAGGAGTTACCCATGTTGACGTGTGTACTGAGGTACGGTAACCATGAAGACCGAATGGTAACATCTCGTGCCAAACTTTGTATGTCACCATCATCTTATGTATGATCTTCTTGATGTTTTTATTGGCGGCCTCTACAACACCATTCATCTTCGGTCGGTAAGGAGAAGATTTATGATGGTGAATCTTAAATTGTGTACAAAGCTCGGTGGTCATAGTATTATTGAGTTTGGTACCATTATATGTGATGATTCTTTCTGGAATACCATACCGGCAGATAAGGTTATGTCTAATGAACCGAGCCACGGTGTTCTTGGTAACATAAGCAAATGAAGTTGCCTTAACCCACTTTGTGAAATAATCAATGGCAACCAGGATGAAGTGGTGCCCATTAGAAGCGGTAGGTATAATCTCTCTGATCATATCAATGCCCCACATTGCGAAAGGCCAGGGAGCAGTCAAGACGTTCAAGGGAACCGGAGGCACACGTACTTTATTTGCATAGATCTGGAACTTGTGACAAGTTCGAGAATGCTGGTAACAGTTTGCTTCCATAGTGGACCAGTAGTACCCTGCCCTTAGAATCTTCTTAGCCATTATGTGCCCACTAGAATGGGTGCCAAAGGTACCTTCATGCATATATGCCATAATCTTATATGCTTCACTCTTGTCTATACACCGAAGAAAAGTAGAATCGTGGTTGCGCTTGTAGAGGATTCTGTTACTGAAGAAAAACTTGGCAGAGAACCTTCTTAATAACTTCTTATCATTAACGGAAGCTCCCTTAGGATACTCTTAGGCTTCGAGGTATCTTTTCACTTCGTGGAACCAGGGTTTATCCACTGCTTCTTCAATATCAACCTCATAACAATATGTTGGTTCGTCCAATCTCTCAATAGTGATATGAGGAGCTTCATTATCCCATCAGACTTTAAACATGAATGACATAGTAGCTAGCGCGTTCGCTAATTGATTTTCTTCTCGTGGAAAAGGCTCAAAGGTAACTTTTTCAAAGTGTGGGATCAATGTCAACACATGCTCTCGGTAAGGGATGAGATTAGGATGCTTCGTGTCCTATTCTCCTTTGATTTGACTAATTACCAAGGCCGAGTCTCCAAATAGACTTAAGAATTTGATTCTCAAGTCGATAGCCGCTTTGAGGCCTATAATGCATGCTTTATATTCAGCCATATTTTTGGTACAATTGAAACATAGCCTGACAGTGATAGGAGTATGACAGCCTTCAGGAGATATGATCACAACACTGATGTCATTGCCAAGTGTGTTGGAAGCTCCATCAAAAAACATAGTCCATCGAGAACCTTTTTCAAGTCCTTCATCTGATCCAGGTTCTTCACAATTAGTCACTAATATGATGTTCTCGTCCAGGAACTCAAAATTCATGGATTGATAGTCGTCCACAGCCTGATGAGCCAAATGATCAGCTAGTACACTTCCTTTTATTGCTTTTTGGGTAGTGTGTTGAATGTCATATTCGGTCAGGACCATTTTCCATCTTGTTATTCTTCTAGAGAGAGAGAGAGGGCTTCTCGGATATGTATTTGATATGATCCATTTTAGATATCAATAATGTGGTGTGGGTCAACATATATTGTCTTAGTCGGTGAGCAGCTCATGCCAAAGCACAACAAGTTTTCTCGAGCAATGAGTATCGCATTTCACAGTCGGTAAATTTTTTACTAAGGTAGTATGTTGCATGCGCTTTTTGACCAGACTCGTCATGCTGCCCCAACACACACCCCATTGAATTTTCTAATATTGTTAAATACATGATCAGAGGTCGTCCTTCAACCGACAACATCAAAATTGGAGGTTCTTGAAGATACTCCTTAATTCTGTCAAAGGCAGTCTGGCAGTCGTCATTCTCCTTCATTACTTGATCTTTCTTTAGTAATTTGAAGATTGGCTCACAAGTAGCGGTTAGGTGGGAAATGAATCTGGCAATGTAGTTTAGACATCCCAAGAATCCCCTAACTTCCTTTTCGGTGCAGGGAGTTGGCATTTCTTGAATATATTTAACCTTCACAGAATCTACTTAGATACCTTTGTCACTGACAACGAAACCTAGAAGCTTACCAGATCTTACTCCAAAGGTGAACTTGTTTGGATTCAGTATTAACTTATAACTCCTCAGTCTTTCAAATAGTTTCTGCAAGTGATCCAAGTGCTCTTCTTCAGTCTAAGACCTGACTATCATACTGTAACACCCCAATTCTACCCCAGAAAATTATGCAAATTAATCAGAGTTATACAATTCAATCATGCAAACAAATCGGGACGTCACAAATTCTTCTATCAAAATTCATTGCATTCATCGTGAATATGTAACACTTTTAAAACATCGGATGACCCATCATAATAACATCTATAATTAAATAAATCATCATCTACGCAACGAAATTCTTAATAACATCTCTAACAACAAAACAACAACTTCGAAACATCACATATTTAATAATAGTCAATTTAAGGTTCAGCAACGGAAAAATCAACAATCAAAAACAGCAAGCGTTCATCCTTCCGAGTGTTACATATTAGAGCAATGACACCGACTCGAACTACTGAAGGTATACAGCCTTCACTCTCGAATACCTACATGTTACCAACATAAGGGCAAGATTCAAACAGAAGGGGTGAGATATCTAACAATATAATAAAGCGCATGATAATTAATATATTAAATTAGATCAATAACATTACCACTTCTCATCTCAAAATCAACAATAATTACAACGCATATACACATTCATCAACATCAAAATACACTTCTTTAAGTAATCATATAATGTGACTCAATACTATGCAAATGCATGTGGTACCATTGGAGCATAATTCCCATCTCAAAAATTTGCCAATTAATAGAGGCATCAACAAGGCATAGCCTTCATCTCAAAATTCGCCAATACAGGCCATCTCAACGAGCATAAGCTCCATCTCAAAAATGCAATGTATGGGACACAACCATGAATGTAATAAAAATACCCAAGTTAACAACATCTCAAGTCATATCAAAAACATCTCAATTAACATCTCAAAAGCATCTCAAAATAACAACATCTCAAATGCATCTCAACGTCTCGTCATCAACATCTCATATCATCAAAATAATTCATGAAACATAATTTATTCATTATAAATCATCAAACATCATTTATTCATTATAAATCATCAAACATCATTTATTTATTATAAATCATCAACAGAACATCATGAATAACTTCTCACTAACACCTCAGCGGTACATTAATTCCACAGTAAATCAATACTGCTATTTTGTAACTCTAACGTCATTTACCATCACTATCCTACTGTTATAGTTCAAACAGTAGCTTCTAAGCATCTAACTTCCACATTCTGTACGAAAGCAATGTAAAGGCCAACACAACTTCTGACCAACTCAAGTTCTGACCAATCCAACTTCTGGCCAACTCAACTTCTGACCCATACAACTTCTGGCCAACTCAACTTCTGACCCATACAACTTCTGGCCAACTCAACTTCTGACCAATACAAATTCTGACAACGCAACTTCTGACTAACCCAACTTCTGACTAACCCAACTTCTGACTAACTCAACTTCTGATTAACCAAACTTCTGATGACACAACCTTCTGACAACGTAACTTCTAACCAACACCGCTTCTATCATCAGAACTTCTACTTTCTAATAATCAAACGCAACTCCTAACATCAGAACTTCTACCATTAGAACTACTACTTTCTATTAATCCTACTATTTTAATTCTTATCATGATATCAACCTAACTAAGAATAGTACGACTAACTCCATCTCCAAATTAATTCATTGTTCTAATACATCAACCTCTGATATCCTTCTGGCCTAATTCCGCGTTTTTCATCACTGCAGTATTCTACGTTTTTCATCACTGCAATATTCTGCGTTTCCTTCCCCGTAATCTCACTACGGTTCCATAATTTTAAGCCCTAGAAATTTAATCTAATAATGGCAATTCATCACCTATAATTACTTTATAATTCTACATTAAATAAACAACATCATGACATCAATATTCATCTAAAATTCATCGATTCTCATCATACAACAATCATATATTTTCAATTCAAGAACAAGACAACAATCATCTCTAACCCCACATACCAATTATCATAAACCTAATTATAGAGTCAGAACCCCACCCTTACCTTGGATTGAAGGTCGCTTTACAATTTCCGATTGAATTCTCGTTCTTGCCGTTTTTCCACTTTCTCTAGCAGCTTGCACGTTCTTTCTCAATCCTTATTCTTCTAATGCCTCTTCTTTCTATTCTATTCCAACAACAATAAAATGACCCTATTATTCTATTATCTCTTTATTGGGCTTAAAACCAATACACCCCCTTATTACTTCTATTCCTTTAAAAACAAGCCCACATCAAATAATAATATTACACTTTTAATATTATTTCTCCACTTAATAAAATACTTAAATCCAATTAATCATAACACATCTTTACAAATATTTCAAAAATAATTTAATTAAATAATTAATTAAATTACGGGCGTTACAACTCTCCCCCACTTAGAATATTTTCGTCCTCGAAAATTTACCTCAAACAAACAATTCAGGATAGGAGTCTCACATCTTGCTCTCCAACTCCCAAGTCATGCTTTCACCAGCAGCTCCTAGCCAAACCACTTTAACCAAGGCAATATCTTTGCCCCTCAGAGTCTTCATTTCACGATCCGCGATCCGTACAGGCATCGTCTCCACCGTAAGATTATCCCATACTTGCATATCATCCATATGAATAACATGAGATGGATCTGAAATATACTTCCGAAGTTGCGACACGTGAAACACATCATGCAAATTCGAAAGATTAGGCGGTAAAGCCACTCTATAAGAAACATTCCCCACTCTCTCCGAAATCTGATACGATCCAATAAAACGAGAAGTGAGCTTCTTAGACTTCAACGCTCGCCCAACACCAGTCACAGGTGTAACTCTCAAAAACACGTGATCACCAGCTTGAAATTCTAAATCTTTCCTTCGCTTGTCATGATAACTCTTCTGTCTACTTTGTGAAGCTTTCATCTTTTCTCGAATCAACTTCACCTTCTCAATAGTCTCACGAACAAGTTCAGGTCCAAGTACTACACTTTCTCCAGATTCATGCCAACATAACGGAGTTCTACATCTTCGACCATATAACGCTTCAAAAGGTGCCATCCCAATACTAGAATGGTAACTGTTATAATACATGAACTCTATCAATGGAAGATAAGTATCCCACGAACCTCCCTGCTCATAAACACATGCCCTCAACAAGTCTTTCAACGATTGAATCGTCCATTCAGTCTGACCATCTGTCTGAGGATGATACGCTGAACTCAACCTCAACTTAGAACCCAACGCTTCTTGCAAACTCTTCCAAAAATCAGAAGTAAATCTTGGATCTCTATCTGACACAATGCATAAAGGAACACCATGCAGCTTCACAATCACACTAATATAAATCTCAGCCAACTTCGGCACTGGAAAACTGGTGTTAATAGGAATAAAATGAGCTGACTTCGTAAGCCTATCAACAATCACCCAAATCGAATCATGTCCTCTTAAAGTATTAAGCAATCCTGTCACAAAGTCCATTAAAATGCTATCCCATTTCCATTATGGAACTTCCAACAGTTGCATCAACCCTGCAGGCTTCTGATGTTCAACTTTCGACTTCTGGCAAGTCAAACATGCATACACAAACCGAGCCACGTCACTCTTCATTCCAGGCCACCAAAACAAACCTTTCAAATCTTGATACATCTTTGTAGCTCCTAGATGAATACTCAACTTACTTCTATGGCTCTCTTCAAGTATCACTTTCTTCATCTCAGCATCATCAGGAATACAAATCCGATTACGAAACCTCAACACACCTTGCTCATCTAGCTTAAAATCATTATTCTCAGACTGATCAATCCCAACCATCAAATCTACCAGTTTCACATCCAACTTCTGAGCTTCTCTGATACTGTCTAAAAATTCATTATTAATCTTCAACATACCCAACATAACACTCTGCAGAGTAACCTTGCAAACTAAGCTCATATCTCTGAACTGCTCAATCAATTCCAACTCTTTAATCATCATTGCTGACATATGTAAAGTCTTTCGACTCAATGCATCAGCTACCACATTCGCTTTTCCTGGATGATAATTCAAACCGAAATAATAGTCCTTTAACAATTCCAACCATCTTCGTTGCCTCGTATTTAGCTCTTTCTGATCAAATAAATACTTCAAGCTCTTATGGTCACTAAACACTTCAAATCTAGAACCATAAAGATAATGCCTCCAAATCTTCAACACAAAAACAACTGCATCAAGCTCTAAATCATGTGTAGGATAGTTCTTCTCATGAGTCCTTAATTGCCTTTACGCATAAGCAACTATCTTACCATTCTGCATAAGCACACCTCCCAAACCCATCTTAGAAGCATCACAATACACCACAAAAGGCTCTCCTGGATTAGGTAACGTCAAAATCGGAGCCGACGTCAACCTCTTCTTCAATTCCGTAAAACTTTCTTGGTTTTAAACATCCCACACAAACGCTATACCTTTACAAGTCAACTTAGTCAACGGGAGTGACAACTTAGAAAATCCTTCGATAAACCTTCTATAATAACCAGCTAATCCCAAAAAGCTTCTGATCTCAGTAGCTGACCTCGGAGTTTCCCATTGCAACACAGCATCAACCTTCGATGGATCTACATCAATGCCACTACTTGAAATCACATGACCAAGAAAACTAACCTCTTTTAACAAAAATTCACACTTGGACAACTTTGCATATAACTTTTTCTCTTTCAAAACTTGCAGTACTACTCTTAAGTGTTCAACATGCTCTTCTTCTGACTTAGAGTAAATCAAAATATCACCAATGAACACCACTACGAACCGATCCAAATAAGTATGAAAGATATGATTCATATATTCCATGAATACTCCCGGCACATTAGTAACACCGAAAGGCATCACCGAATACTCGTAATGTCCATAACGCATTCTGAAAGTCGTCTTCTGAATATATTCATCCTTCACTTTAATCTGATGGTAACCCGACCTCAAATCAATCTTACTAAACACACGAGCACCCACCAATTGGTCCATCAAGTCATCTATTCTTGGAAGCAGATACTTGTTCTTAATCGTCACCTTCTTCATCTATCTATAATCAACACAAAGCCTCATACTTCCATCTTTCTTCTTCACTAACAACACTAGAGCACCCACGATGACACACTTGGTCTCACAAACTTCTTCTCAAGTAACTTTTCCAGTTGCTTCTTCAACTCAGACAACTTAGATGCAGACATCCTGTATGGTGCCATAGACACATGTCTGGTACCAGGTACAATATCAATTACAAATTCAACTTCTCTCTCCGGCGGTACATCAGGAATATCATCAAGGAAAACTTCAGGAAATTCACACACCACCTGCAATTGCTCAATTATAGCTTGAGTCTCTACAGATAGCGACACCATTAACGAAAACAGCTATGCTTCCTCTTGCATCAATTTCCTCAATTGTCTAGCAGACAACAGACCATCTTCCTCTGCTTCAGGAGTAGAAAACTTCACCGACTTGTCATTACAGTTAATATGAACACAGTTATGCTCTAACCAGTTCATACCCAAAATCACATCCAAACCTCTTAACAGTAAATAAACCAAATCAACAACAAAGTCTCTATCGAAGATCGACAAGGGACACTTAGCACACACAAAAGAAGTAGTCACCGACCCCTTGGCTGGAGTATCGACGACCATTTCTCCATCCAAAGAAGACAATATAAGACCCAATCTTTCAACATAATCAGCAGCAATAAAACAATGCGTAACACCGGTATCAATAATAGTAATTAAAGGAGTACTATTAATGAAACATGTACCTCTGATAAGTCTGTCCTCCACAGCTGTCTGATCCTCAACCAAAGCAAACACTTTACCACTTGACTAAGCCCTCTTCGATTTTGGACACTGACTACCAATGTGCCCTTCTTCTCTACAGTTGAAACAAATAACATTCTTGTGTTCACACTCGGATACAACATGTTCGTTCTTACCACAACGGTAACATCTCTTCACTTCAGCAGTGCACACATTACTCTTGTGTCCAGATTTCCCGCACTTAAAGTAAATCACACCAGCAGGAGCATCTCCCCCACTAGTCCTCTGTCTCTGAGCAACTTTCTGTTTACCTTTACCAGCTGGGGCATCATAAGGCTTACCATGATTCTGTTGGTGCTTACCCCTCTTTTCACTGATAATCTTGTAATGAGCATTATTGTCCTCTTCATAAATCATGCAGCTATCAACCAAATCAGCAAAGACACAGATTTTCTGGTATCCAACTGCCTTCTTAATCTCCGGGCGCAACCCTTTCTCAAATTTAATACACTTTGAAAACTCAGCATTTTCCTCATCATAATGCAGATAAAACTTAGCCAACTCATCAAACTTGGCAGCATACTCAATAATTGACAGATTCCCTTGCTTTAACTCAAGGAATTCAATTTCCTTCTTACCACAAACATCTTCAGGGAAATACTTTCTCAAAAACTCCCTACGGAACACAGCCCAAGTGACATTCTCACCTGCAGCTTCCAACTTCTGACAAGTCTCTAGCCACCAATCATCAGCCTCGACTGCTAGCATATGAGTCCCATAACGAACCTTCTGCGCCGGAGTGCAGTCCATCACGCGAAAGATTCTCTCTATCTCTTTCAACCATTCCAATGCTCCGTCAGGATCATACTTTCCCTTGAACATAGGTGGAGTCTCTCTCTGGAAGGTCTCCAAGCTAAGAGATCCAGCGTTCCCGTCAGCATTCGGCTGATTTTCCATCACATGAGTCATTGCTTCTAAAGCAGCAACAAGTGCATCATCATTCCTTCCAGCCATCTCAACTTCTCACTACAACATAAACAACGATTAGAACTCAAATAATAATACTCGACTGTTAGGCAACTACGACTCAACGACAAGGTCGGACCAACCTTTTGCTCTGATACTAACTTTGTAATACCCCAATTCTACCCCGACAAATTATGCAAATTAATCAGAGTTATACAATTCAATCATGCAAACGAATTGGGACGTCACAAATTCTTCTATCAAAATTCATTGCATTTATCGTGGATATATAACACTTTTAAAACATCGGATGAACCATCATCATAACATCTATAATTAAATAAATCATCATCTACGCAGCAGAATTCTTAATAACATCTCTAACAACAAAACAGCAACTTCGAAACATCACATATTAAATAATAGTCAATTTAAGGTTCAGCAACGGAAAAATCAACAATAAAAAACAACAAGCGTTCATCCCCCTGAGTGTTACATGTCAGAGCAATGACACCGACTCGAATTACTGAAGGTATACAACCTTCACTCACGATTACCTGCACGTTAACACCATAAGGGCAACATTCAAACAGAAGGGGTGAGATATCTAACAATATAACAAAGCGCATGATAATTAATATATTAAATTAGATCAATAACATCACCACTTCTCATCTCAAAATCAACAATAATTACAACGCATATACACATTCATCAACATCAAAATACACTTCTTTAAGCAATCATATAATGCGACTCAATACTATGCAAATGCATGTGGTACCATTGGAGCAGAACTCCCATCTCAAAAATTTGCCAATTAATAAAGGCATCAACAAGGCATAGCCTTCATCTCAAAATTCGCCAATACATGCCATCTCAACGAGCATAAGCTCCATCTAAAAAATGCAATGTATGTGATACAGCCATGAATGTAATAACAACACCCAAGTTAATAACATCTCAAGTCATCTCAAAAACATCTCAATTAACATCTCAAAAGCATCTCAAATGCATCTCAACGTCTCGTCATCAACATCTCATATCATCAAAGTAATTCGTGAAACATCATTTATTCATTATAAATCATCAAACATCATTTATTCATTATAAATCATCAAACAACATTTATTTATTATAAATCATCAACAGAACATCATGAATAACTTCTCACTAACACCTCAGCGGTACATTAATTCCACAGTAAATCAATACTGCTATTTTGTAACTCTAACGTCATTTACCGTCACTATCCTACTGTTGTAGTTCAAACACTAGATTCTAAGCATCTAACTTCCACATTCTGTACGAAAGCAATGTAAAGGCCAACACAACTTCTGACCAACTCAAGTTCTGACCAATACAACTTCTGGCCAACTCAACTTCTGACCCATACAACTTCTGGCCAACTCAACTTCTGACCAATACAATTTCTGACAATGCAACTTCTGACTAACCTAACTTCTGACTAACCCAACTTCTGACTAACCCAACTTCTGATGACACAATCTTCTGACAATGTAACTTCTAACCAACACCGCTTCTATCATCATAACTTCTACTTTCTAATAATCAAACGCAACACATAACATCAGAACTTCTACCATTAGAACTACTACTTTCTATTAATCCTACTATTTTAATTCTTAGCCTGATATCAACCTAACTAAGAACAGTATGAATAAATCCATCTCCAAATTAATTCATTGTTCTAATACAACAACCTCTGATATCCTTCTGGCCTAATTATGCGTTTTTCATCATTGTAGTATTCTGTGTTTTTCATCACTATAATATTTTGCGTTTCCTTCCCTGCATCTTACTACGGTTCCATAATTTTAAGCCCTATAAATTTAATCTAATCATGGAAATTCATCACCTATAATTACTTTATAATTCTACATCAAATAAACAACATCATGACATCAATATTCATCTAAAATTCATCAATTCTCATCATACAACAATCATGTATTTTCAATTCAAGAACAAGACAACAATCATCTCTAACCCCACATACCAATTATCATAAACCCAATTATAGAGTCAGAACCCCACCCTTACCTTGGATTGAAGGTCGCTCTACAATTTTCGGTTGAATTCTCGTTCTTGCCGTTTTTCCACTTTCTCTAGCAGCTTGCACGTTCTTTCTCAATCCTTATTCTTCTAATGCCTCTTCTTTCTATTCTATTCCAACAACAATAAAATAACCATATTATTCTATTATCTCCTTATTGGGCTTAAAACAAATACACCCCCTTATTACTTCCATTCCTTTAAAAACAAGCCCACATCAAATAATAATATCACACTTCTAATATTATTTCTCCACTTAATAAAATACTTAAATCCAATTAATCATAACACATCTTCACAAATATTCCAAAAATAATTTAATTAAATAATTAATTAAATTACGGGCGTTACACATACCATCGATGTAGACCTCTATATCGTGAAAAAAGGCTACCGTAGCATACTAATAGGTTGCCCCAGCGTTCTTCAACCTAAATGGCATAACTTTGTAATAGAAGGTGCCCCACTGCGTGACGAAAGTTCTTTTCTCCATATCTTCAGGTGCCATTTTAATCTGATTATACCCGGAGACACCGTCCATAAAGGAGAATATCTTATGTTGTGCAGTGTTGTTAACCAGAACATCAATATGGGGAAGCGGAAAGTCATCCTTGGGGCTCGCCCTATTCAAATCTCTGTAATCCACACACATACGCACCTTGCCATCCTTTTTAGGTACCGGTACCATGTTTGCAACCCATTGTAGATAAGAAGTAACAACTAAGAACCCAATGTTGAAATATTTCATAACTTCTTCCTTGATCTTTTCTGACATCTCAGGACGCATACGACGAAACTTTTGCTTCACTGGAGGATAATCTTCTTTCATTGGTAGACGATGAAACACAATATCAGTGTCCAGCCCCGACATGTCTTCGTATGACCAGGCAAAGATCTCAATGTAGTTATGTAACATCTGGATTAACCGCTCTTTGACACTATGCTCCAAGTTGGCACCTATCTTGACTTCCTTTTTATCCTCTTCAGTACCCAAGTTTACCGTCTCGACTGGTTCCTCATGAGGTTGTATTACTCTTTCTTCCTATTGTAATAGTCTAGAAAGTTCTCCTAGTACTTCACAATCTTCCTCTCCTTCGTCCTTAGCTTGGTATATCGAATTTTCAAAGTCATAACTGAAAATAGCAGAACCATTATCAATGGGATCCATAGTGGATATGGATCTGCAGTTTGATATGTTGGTGTGTGTAGGAGAGCATAACTATTTTGATAAAGTAAAAGCAGAAAAGAAAGACAAAGAGCGCAAAATTTATATGCAAGACGTCCAATGATTTATTTATGACATATGAAAGCGAAATGATAACCCTCACAAATAAACCATTGTGCCTCGGGTAAGACACAAGGCTTTAGAGTTTAAATTATTCAAATATTACATATCCTAGAAAACAAAAAGACAACTACTCCTGCATGAAAGTGACGGGAACAAAGTCTCTAGCCGTCCAATTGTTGAGTCCACCGTTGGTAGCAGGGAAGATCCAAGTGTCCAGGTCACAGTCACTGTCAGCGTCTTCTACTGCATTGACTTCATGGTTGCTGATGTATAGTGGTGGTCCTCCGGTGCAAGCACGACAAATGACTTTTTGAGCTCTTGAAGTGAAACCTAAACCAGATTTGCTAGACTTATAGAGGATGTCAGGTAGTTGGCCCTAAATAGTACACCACCTTATTTAATTACAGCCCTGGCATCTTTTAGAGAAGCAATCTTCAGTGGAGGTCTGGTAATCTTTGGAACAACGGTAACAGCTTTGGTAATAGGAATTTTTTGAGGAATCTCTTCAAAATTCTGGCAGGGGGTCTCGATGAACTTGTTGTCCATCTCGACATATCAGAAAGAGTTCATATGGCTCGCCATATACTCTTCTTCGCCATGGACTGTAATAATCTTTCCATTAACCAGATATTTTAACATCTGATGCAAGGTGGAAGTGACATCTTTGGCCCCATGAATCCATGGGCGTCCCAACAAACAAGAGTAAGACGGGCGAATGTGCATCACATAGAAAATGGATCCAAAAGTTTGGGAACCGACTTTAATAGGAATATCCACCTCCCCGTGTACCATTCTCTTAAAACCATCAAAAGCTCTCACCCACAATATTACTAGGCTTCTGTTGGCTCCTAAATTCGACACCCTTGTTTTATTAATGTCAGCCATTAAAGCTGAAGGATGTTTTCGACTAGCTAAGTCCGTCGAAATGCCCATCGAAAGATGGCAAGGTACTTAAAAGATTTCTTCCAAGGGAGAAGTTGGTTGCCTTCGACGTCGAAGGAGTTTCTCGTCGAAGATGCTTCTCGACGAAGGTGTTCGATGGTTCAGAGTGGAGCAGTTGAAATTCAAGCGTTTGGAGGGAAAACGGTTTCCAGCGGTTACCAAGTGCAACGTGCGAAGATCTGGAGCGTCGAACGTTGAGAACGTGCCAAGTGGAATCATCTCGAAGCAGTGTAACTGCCCGACGGTTACTTGGGATGTTTTAGTATAAATAGTAGTAGTCATGTAGTTTCTCGGGGGTGTTCACAATTCTATACAAAGTCACTCATATAGATTCGAGTACCTAGCGTGTGAGAAAGAATTGTTGAGAAATGTATGTGTGAAACACCAACTTTATTAATCAAAGTCGTTTACTTTTCCAGAAATTTATTTGCTTTCTTCTTCACTTTCCTGTCGAACCCTTTCATTTAAAGCCTTATTTATTTTACCAAGTCCTTTCTTCATGCAATTTATTTAAAGCCTCTTTATTTTATTGTCATTTAACTAATATCCAATTTAATCAAAACTTCAAAATCAACCTATGTCCTAGGATCAATCTGATCGATCCTGCGAGTAACCAAATAAGTAACCATTTGGAGGATCAGCGGTTGTTTACCAAATACCCAGGTAAACAAATTGGCACACCTGGTGGGACCGTGTGTTGGTTGTTGAAAATAATCTCATCTTTTCGAGGAGTGTTGTATGTTATTGAGAAGTGGTAGAATATACACTAACGATAACAATACTGCCAGAAGAAGGGAAGAGATGGCGAATCCGCCAAACAATAACGAAATCCCACAAACGAATGTGGGAGCAACGGTTAGTACGACCGTAAGTGAAGCGACAACTGTTGGTTCGACACCAGCAGTAACGGTCACAACAACGGGGCCATTACTTTCGTTCACGGGCCCCAGGATGCCTTTGGGAACTCCCCCACCAAGGGGAAATTTAGGCACAAGGCCTTTTGCGCCACCAGGATTTATGCCACTCTATAGTATGCCAACTTCTGAATTGGCTAGCCTGACGAATGCTGCGTCCACTTTTTCAGACCCTTTAGTGAGTGCCTCTTCGCCACTCCAAGGTTCTGGAGTAGGCATGGCGAATAGAAATAGGACCCAACTCTTAGGAGGAACGTCCCAAGTAGCCCATGGCCTTACAAATGCCTCGACAGCAGTCTTGAGGCAACAAATGGACGAAAGCAACCATGATATGGTGCAAATGTTGGCACAAACTTTGAGTACAGTGCTAAACCCTCTAATACAAAACACTGCTCAATCGAATCAGCAAGTGACAGCGCAAATGACGCGTTTGACTGATTTCTTTGGAGTACCCCAACCTGTTCGACAGCCCCAAAGGGCGCAAATAAGGGGAAACCAGGGGATGTTCTTAGAGGAAGAAACCACCATCAACCAGGCTCAACAGCCTGTCGAAGAAAACCTTAGGGCACGATTGGAGCAACCCGTCGAGGAACCTAGGGTAATAACCCCAGAGGTAAGGTTAATTAACAGAAACCAAAATGCTGACGAAGTAGTCCAGCATATCCAATACCAGAATACGGGTTTGGAAAATAATCTGGCAACCATGATCGAAAGGATCATGACTCAAAATGGGATGAACATGGGCTTTCGAAGGCCCAACTTTACATCTCCATTGTCAGAGTACGTGTTACAGACAGACTTACCTCCTAGATGCAAAGTCCCCAAATTTACTAAGTTCTCTGGGGACACGACAGAATCTACTGTCGAGCATGTGGCGAGATATTTGATCGAAGCAGGTGACATTTCGAATAACGAAAACCTGAGGATCAAGTACTTCCCGAGTTCTTTAACAAAGAACGCTTTTACTTGGTTTACAACTCTTCCCCCCAATTCGATCCATCATTGGACCCAGTTGGAAAGATTGTTCCATGAACAATTCTACATGGGGCAAACCAAGATAAGCCTGAAAGAATTGGCCAGTGTGAAGAGACGTTTCACTGAACCTATAGACGAATATCTAAATAGGTTTAGGTTGCTCAAGGCGAGATGCTTTACACAAGTGCCAGAACATGAGTTAGTCGAAATAGCCGCAGGCGGTTTAGATTATTCCATTAGGAAGAAGCTAGACACCCAATACCTGAGAGACATGGCCCAACTGGCCGATAGAGTTCGACAGGTAGAACGCCTCAAAGCTGAAAAAGCAAAGGCAACGAAAACTCACAAGAGAGAGAGGATAGCGTACGTTGAGATGGATGACGAAGATCCGGAATCCTTCGACGATACTTTAGCTGTCGAAGAAGGAGAAGTCGATTTAGCAGAACTGAAACAAGGGCCACCATACTCTTGTAAACTGTTAGTCCCCTCAAGTGGGAAAAATCCCATTGGTCCAGAAAGGACCAACGATAGGTTCCCCAAAAAGACTTATAGTTTTGACATCACGAAATGTGATGAAATATTCGACTTGCTTGTTAAAGATATCCAAATGATAGTACCCCCAGGGGTAAAAGTGCCTCCTCTTGATCAAAGAAAGAAGAGAGGTTTTTGCAAATATCATAATTTTTTGGGCCATAAAACTTCTCAATGTTTTCTTTTCAGGAATCTTGTGCAAGACGCTATCGAAGAAGGGAGGTTGAAGTTTGCTGACAAAACCCCCATGGCTGTCGACTCAAATCCATTGCAGGCTGAAGCCCACTATGCTGAGCCCTCTGAGGTGAACGTGATAGAGGCAACCAGGAGCCAGTCGAAGAAGCCAGGAATCACAATGGTCGAAGTCTCAAAGGACCACATCAACATGCCAATCTTTGGCAGTTTTTCTGGAAATTTATCCAGGAAGACAATTGAAGCAGTTCAGAAAGCGGTCGAAAGCCCGAAGTTGGAGACCGCTGAAGCACAAAAAACTGGACCAAAACCCAGTTCCCACTTGGCCACAGTTCAAGGCCAGACGGAGAATCTGGAGATACAAATGAAGTAGTTAACTCTTGCTAACAAAGATACAATGAATATCAACATGGTCGAACTTTCTGACCCAAAAGCATCAGAAGAGGCCATGAGGCAAGAACAAGCTAATAAGACTGCTTTCCCTCGGGAAAATGAAAATTTGGCAGATTTTCTACAAAGATGCCAGAAAAAGAAATCAGAGGTGATGCTGTGTCCAAGATGCAGTTCGATCTTTGACAAAAAAGCTGCTGAGCACATTCAAGGCGTAAGAGCGGCGAATAAGAGAAGGGAAAATATTGATCTTCGACATGATCCCAGAAGAGCCTCCCAAAGAGGTTCAAACCAAGAAAAGAGGCCATTGACTTTTAGGCCTCCCACAAATGTGCCAGTAGATACTTGGTACAAAACCTCTGGTCGAAAAAGGCCAAGTGAGGAGAGATGGCACTCTTTCGACGTGCCAAGGGGTTCCTCTTTGATTCAAAAGAAAGAGCCTCAGGTTGCTGCGCCTAAAGTTGCACAAGTGTCAAGCAACTACAAAGGTAAAAATCCCATGTCTCGATCTCAATGGAGGAGATACCAAAGGAGACGAAAAGCTGAAAGGGAGGCTGCCAACGAACCAAAGGCAGAAACCAGTTCGAACGTTCCTCAAAGGAAGCAAAGGAAACCTCTAGAAAGAGAGCCAGTAACCAACAGGCTAGTTTGGCCTAACCAAAGTGAAGTCGAAGATGAAGACGATTCTGAGTCTGATGATACTTTGGACATAATGGTGAATATAGTCTCAGTGCTGCCCAGAGAATTCAACCGACAGGTGGAGGTCGAAGTAAGTGACTGGGAAGTGGAACAAGAAATGGCCAAACACAGGCCAGTGTGCTATTTCGTCATGGACAATGGCACCACTGAGGAACAAAATGGGTTCTTCGAGCCACCTACAGAGGCGATGAAAAATCACCTCAAGCCTTTATTTATAAGGGCTAAACTCGAAGAAACTACTGTGAATAAAATTTTGGTGGATTGCGGGGCGACCATCAACATTATTCCTCACTCTATGCTAAGGAAAATTGGCAAAAGGGATGAGGACATTAAGCCTCACAACATGGTCCTGTCGAACTATGAGGGCGGCATAGGGACCACTATGAGAGTGATCCAGCTGGATATCAAAGTAGGATCTATCCTTCGACCAACGATGTTTATGGTCATATCGGCCAAACCTAACTACAATCTTTTGTTGGGCCGTGAATAGATTCATGGTGTTGGAGCTGTGCCATCATCAATGCACCAGAGGCTGCTCCTATGGCGTCCAGATGGGATGGTCGAAAACATAGAGGCAGATCAAAGCTACTACCTGGGCGAAGTGAATCACCTGGGGTTGGCAGATTTCGACAAGAACTTGGCTCACATAGGGCCATGTCCAACACCTGACTTCGACATAGCGCCAGCGCCAAACACTTTTTGTTCCCTATACCTGCATCCTGAGCATGGTTTCCAATGGGACAGAGAAGACTTGTCCCACATAGACTTCAGTGGGTTAACTGATATCCAACCAACTGGTTGGGGAAGTGAATTCAGTGATAATGACTGAGTCACAATCTTTGAAGCGAATTTCGGATTATGTAGCCGAAACTAAGATGATAACGGCTCTCGAAGCCGAAGTATAGTACATGGCCACACAGGCCAATGATCAACAGTTATCTGTTGCAGGTCTAGGAAAGGATTTCGGTCCAAAACCCCCTGATATCATGCCAGAAGAAATGCAGGAACTGAGGCTCGACGCCATCTATGACGATGAGCCTTTGGGCTTCGAAAAGGACCCCTTGGCGAACAACATTAAAATGTTAGCGTAAGATCCTTTAGAAGAAATCAACTTAGGCGAAGGGTCAGAGAAAAGGCCAACTTACATCAGCGCCAAAATTGATCCAGAACTTAGGTTGGAAGTAATCCAATTGCTGAAAGAGTTCAAAGACTGTTTTGCATGGGATTATGACGAAATGCCTGGTCTCGACAGAGGATTGGTAGAACTTCAGTTGCCAATCAAACCTGGGAAGAAGCCAATCAAGCAAAATCCAAGGCGCTTCGCTCCAGAAATACTGTCGAAGATCAAGATGGAGGTCGAAAGACTGCTGAAATGCAAATTCATACGTGTTACAAGGTATGTCGAATGGATTGCAAACATTGTGCCAGTAATTAAGAAAAATGGTACGTTAAGGGTGTGCATAGATTTCAGAGATTTGAATGCTGCTACACCCAAAGATGAATATCCTATGCCTGTGGCGGAAAGGCTAGTCGATTCTGCCGCTGGCTATGAATACCTGAGTATGCTCGATGGTTATTCAGGATATAATCAAATATTCATTGCTGAAGAGGATGTGTCGAAAACAGCTTTTCGATGCCCTGGGGCCTTAGGCACTTACGAATGGGTAGTGATGCCTTTTGGCCTAAAGAACGCTGGGGCAACGTACCAGCGAGCAATGAATACTATCTTCCATGATTTTATTAACACTTTTATGCAAGTATATATTGATGACATTGTTATAAAGTCTGTTTCCAGGAAGAATCATATTGACCACCTTCGACAATCATTCGAAAGAATGAGAGAACATGGTCTGAAGATGAACCCTTTGAAGTGTGAATTCTGTGTGAAAGCTGGAGATTTCTTGGGCTTCGTTGTCCACAAGAAAGGAATCGAAATCAACCAGAACAAGACGAAGGCAATACTGGAAGCGAAAGCGCCATCGAATAAGAAGGAACTGCAATCTCTGTTAGGCAAGATAAATTTCTTAAGGAGATTCATATCTAATCTAAGTGGGAAAGCTCAGGCCTTTTCACCCTTACTTCGACTGAATAAAGAAGGGTTCGAATGGGGGCAAGAGCAACAAGAAGCCTTCGACAAAATCAAAGGGTACCTCACTAAGCCACCTATTTTGGTGCCTCCTTGTAGCAATAGGAGTATGAGATTGTACATAGCTGCATCCGACAAAACTTTGGGAAGCATGTTAGCCCAAAAGGATGAGAATGGAGTCGAAAGACCCATTTACTATCTCAGTAGAGTTTTGAACGATGCAGAAACTAGATATAGTGAAGTTGAAAAATTGTGTCTATGTCTGTATTTTTCTTGTACAAAACTCAAGCAATATATAAAACCAGTTGATGTGTATGTTTCGTCTCATTTTGATGTTTTCAAGTATATGTTGTCGAAACCTATCTTGCACAGTCGAATTGGCAAGTGGGCCTTAGCATTAACTGAATACTCCTTGACCTTTATGCCTCTTAAGGCAGTAAAAGGACAAGTGGTTGCAGACTTCATAGTCGACCACTCAATTCAAGTTGAGGATATTAATTATGTGGAGATAGAGCCTTGGAAATTCTACTTCGATGGTTCCAGCCATAAAGATGGAACAGGGGTAGGAGTCTTGATTATTTCTCCAGATAAAATTCCAACAACATTCAAGTACAAAATATCAGGTTCTTGTTCGAACAATGAGGCTGAGTATGAAGCTCTAATTACTGGCCTTGAGATATTGTTGGAATTGGGGGCAACTCGAGTCGAAATAATGGGAGACTCAGAGTTAGTCATTAAGCAAGTCACAAAGGAATATAAATGCATAAGAGAGAATCTCATTATGTACTTTGTGATAGCAAATCGTTTATTGAAAAAATTTGAAACGATCAATATTCGACACATACCCAGAGTCGAAAATCAAATAGCCAACGACTTGGCACAGATCGCATCTAGGTATAAGATTTCAAAAACGAGATTGCAAAGAGCAATCGAAGTTCGAGAAAAGATAAAAGCAACTTGTCTATCACCAACAGACTTGGAATCGACGAGACTAGGATATGCTGATCAAAGTAACTTCGAAATTTCGTTCATAGATAATTTATCAGATCAAGATTGGAGGAAACCCATTGTGGACTATCTTCAAAATCCAGGAGCTTTGACAGAACGAAAAACAAAGTACAGGGCGTTGAGTTATGTACTCATGGGTAATGAGTTATTCAAGAAAACGCCTGAAGGGGTATTGCTAAAATGCTTAAGTGAAACTGAGGCATACATAGCCCTTTCGACTACGCACGCTGGAGCATGTGGGGCTCACCAAGCAGGCCATAAGATGAAATGGTTGTTGTTTCGACAAGGACTATATTGGCCCACTATGCTGAAAGATTGTGTTGAGTTCGCCAAAGGTTGTCAAGAGTGTCAAGTCCATACAGGCATCCAACATGTACCAGCAAGTGAACTTCACACGATAGTGAAGCCTTGGCCCTTTAGAGGATGGGCGTTGGACCTCATTGGAGAGATTCGACCAGCATCATCAAAGAGTCAGAAATACATACTGGTAGGCATTGATTACTTTACTAAGTGGATCGAAGCTATCCCTTTAGTCAATGTAGACCAAGAAAATGTCATTGAATTTATTCAAAAGAACATTATCTTTAGGTATGGAATCCCTGAGACGATAACAACTGATCAAGGATCAGTTTTCACTGGTCGAAAGATGCAGGAATTTGCTCAGGAAACAGGTTTCAAACTCCTAACATCAACGCCTTATTATGCACAGGCAAATGGTCAAGTCGAAGCAGCAAACAAAGTAGTGATTGGCTTGATAAAAAAGCATGTTGGGAAGAAACCAAAGAATTGGCACAAGACGTTAGACCAGATTCTGTGGGCTTGTCGAACGTCCCCAAAAGAAGCCACAGGTACAACACCATATAGGCTAACTTTTGGCCATGACGCAGTGTTTCCAGCAGAAATTTGTCTTCAATCTGTAAGGGTTCAGAGGCATTATGATGTTCCCTCTGAAATTTATTGGAACATGATGTTAGACGAACTGGTGGATTTAGACGAAGAGAGATTGCGCGCTCTTGACCTACTCAGGCTTCAGAAGAAAAGAGTAGAAGACTCTTATAATAAAAAGGTAAAACCTAAGGTATTTTTGCCTGAAGAACTAGTTTGGAAGGTAATTCTTCCCATGGATCGAAGGGATCGAAGCATGGGGAAATGGTCACCCAAATGGGAAGGACCATTCAGAGTTATCCAAACTTTTTCTGGCAGAGCCTATGAAGTCGAAGAGTTAGGTGAAGATAAAAGGCTCTTGAGAGTAAATGGTAAATATTTGAAAAAATACAAACCTACACTCCAAGAGATAAAAATAAAATAATAAAATAACAAGACTAAATTAACCATAAAAAGCCAAAATGGAAATTTTTTATAATTTTTGCCAAGATGGCAATGTTGTCGAATATAGATTACAAAATATGGTTACAAAAGCTGAATCAATCAGAAGGGAACAGAGTCCTTGAGTCGAAGGTATTTGACTTGCTGCAGCTCCAATCTTTTCTTGCACCAGGCATTCGCCTGCACAAGCTTGGCAATCTGATCGTCGAAGCCTTGGGCCTTCTCAGCAAATTCCAGACCCTGTTTGATTTCAGTCTGACTCTCGGTGTCTGGGACGGTCGAAAGAAGTTCCTCCTTGCGTTTAGTGTTGGCATTTATCTTAGCCTCTATTTCTTCGATTTGTGCCCTGAAGGAAGCATTCTCTCGATCGATGGCATCGACTTCTTCCTGCGTAGATGCTTTTTGCTTCGACAACTCCGCAATTCGAGAAGTCGTCTCCGAAACAGCAGTCCATGCAGAAGAGCTTTTGCCATATAACACCTCAAGCTGACTATTAAAGCCCCTTTGGCGCCTATAATCTGCTGAGACTTGATCAATAATGGAGTGTAACTCCATGATCAAGCCTGAAACTTCTGGAGCTACAGCTAACAAGTCGACAGCATTCAAAACATCCCTCAAGTATGATGGAGCAGTGGGGTCCCCCTCTAAAGCCTTCATCAAGTCCTTCTTGAAAAACTGGGCCTTAACCTTCGCTAAAGCTTCATCAAGAGGAGAGGTTTCAGTGGACTTCCCCGACAGGGTAGGAACCTCCTGACTAGCATCGGACGAACTCTTGCTCTCGATGATTGCGTTGAGATAGCTAACAGGGTCAGTTTGTTTCAAGAGTTCTAAGTCCTCTTTCGACCTGTGCTTCGTTGAGGTAACAGCCCTTACAACAGCATTGTCTTGGGTTTGAGGCTGTTTAGTGTTAGGTGTCTCGACTTGTTTCCCTTCGACTCGGACTGGGGCAGTACCAGCGTCATCTTGGTGCCCTTCGCCAGCGTCACCTTGGTGCCCTTCGCCAGTGTCACCTTGGTTCTCTTCGCCAACGGCACCTTGGTTTTCTTCGCCAGTATTGCCATGGTCCCCTTCGTCACGATTCTCTTCCGACAGATCCACCACCTGAACCTCTTTTGGCTGTTGTTCTTCCGTTTGAGGATCTTCTGTGGGTTTTTCTACCATCTCAGCATTGGCCTCATTTATTTCAGTATGGGCTTCGTCATTTTCCAAGCCTTTTTCTTGTGGCCTGCTGAGTTCAGCAGACTCCAGTGTTTCAGAGGTCCTTGGCGGTGAGCTTTCAGTGGTGTCCTGAGAAAGGAACGAGGAAGAATCTTCAGAAATCGAAAGAGACATAGTCGAATGTAGGTATCTACACCTAAGTTACAAAAAGGTCTAAGAGATTACCTGTAAATTAGCTTCAGCCCCAGGGCTGGAATTGTCACTTTCGACAGGCTTATTGAGAAGAACGTTTAGTTCCTCCTCCGTTGGCTCCTCAATGATCACTGGAGGTGGCCTGGGCTTTCTCCCAGCAACCTTTATTCTAATTGTTCGACCCTCAGGAGCAGGGGCAGGAGCGTCCTTCGTCAGCTTTCGCCTTTTTAGAGGAGCAGGGGGAGAATCACCTTCTTCATCGCTCCCAGATTCGACCACCAGTGCTGGCCGTTTCTTGGGCGAAGGTGCCTAAAAAAACCAATGGGAATTCGATTTAGCAATTGCATCGAAAGTCAAAAATCGAAAGCCAGAAGAAAATAATGAAAGTCTGGTTACCGATACAGAAGGCTTCTTCGAAGGACCTTCCCCCTGTTGGTTGGTTGTGGTCTTCGCCGGCGCTGTAGTCTTCGCCGGCGGTGGAGGTTTTGTTGAGGGGCCTCCTCCCTGTTGGCTTTTTGCAGCCTTCCTGGCTACAGGCTTTCGAACAACTGAAATCAAATAAATAGTTAACAGGCTAGCAGTCGAAAGAGAAAGACAAAGTAATGTGAAAGGATGAACTTACATTTCTTTATTTTGTCCAACACAAGGACAAAAGATTTCTGAAGCTCATCCACGAAGTTCTTCTCGTCGAAAAACTCCTCAGCGTAATAACTTTTCCACCACTCCTCGAAGGATGGTGAGCAAAGAAAGTTGAGCTGGTAGTCAAACAACGAGAGAACTGTTCGACCAACATATCTTCTGATATGTTTAGTGGCAGCTTCTTCGGTGTAATCATTGCAGAAGTACAACATAGACTTCTCTCTTGGAAAAATTGGAGAAGGTAGGGTTTGAATAATACCAAACTGGCGAGATACCAGGTTTGGTTGGTATGCAATCAGACTCAAGTGAGTCTTAGAGCTCCTGAATCGAAGAGGCATGATCCTTGGTGTGAGGAACGCCTCCCACATTGTTGTATGTTCGTCAACTTGAGGACCACTCGACGTCCTTGGATGTGGCCTTGTGAACCATGCCGGGCCTACCTTCCGTCGAGCAAACGGAGCCATAGTCGAAACAAACTCTTTCCTTCGAGCAAACATCAGAACGAAGTTGGTGAAAGTTTGCTGAAGCTCCAGTCCATCTTCCATAGGCGTCAACAGAGCCAGTCTGGTTCCTTCGACGCGTCTGTTCGCTATCTCTGGAGCCTGCTCATTTATTTGAACCTTCTTAGGCAAGAAAGATTCGAAGGTGGCATTGAGCCATAGTTGGAGCAGCCAAAAAGGCCCAGCAAGCAGCAAACTGGCCCTGTTCTCGATAATTTTTAGAAGAGTCGCCCCATTACTAATCGAATCATAGAGGCTAGCCAAAATCAATTCTGCCAAACAGATATTTTGGCCATGATGGAGTTGAGTGGCGAGAGTGACCATCTTCTTGGTCACCTGTAAGGACTTCGAGCAAAATACAAAGCGAGTCAGCCATAAGGCTAGAAACGCTATGTGTTCGACATCCGACACAGCATCTGTCGACCTGTCATGGTAGTGATTGATGAAGGTGGTATAGGTTGGTTTAGTGGCAGAGAATCCAATTTGATCCTCCGACATCTCCTCCGGATCGAAGTAGTCCCCGGTGGGTCGAAGGCCAGTGATAGCGGCCACATCGAAGAGTGTAGGAGTCAGCATTCCACAGGGAAGATGGAAAGTAAAGTGGGAGTAGTCCCAGAAAAGTAGAGAAGCTATCAACATCTCCGGAGAATAGTTCAAACCTGTCTTCGACAGCATCACCAGGTCGAAAATCCCCATATCTTTCCAGATCGAAGCTTGGCGTTTCTCCATCTTTTCCAGCCAAGCAACGTAATCAGGAGTAAGGCTAGGGCCAGACCTGAAAGCCCTAACACCTTTGTTGAAGAAACGAAGGTCGATTTTCTCTTTAGCAGGGTCTTCATTATCCTCTGCATCTTTCTTGGCGCATGCAACCGGTTTGAGTCTCTCAACTACCGGAAAATAACTCTTGATCTTCATGGCCTCAGCAATACTTGGATACAAGGGGCCAGACATAGCAAAGATCTGGTTGGAATATCCAACCGGGATCATAAGGTGGTGTGAGTAAGCATCACGTACGGCGATGTCCAAGGGTTCAGGGACCCTTCGTTGGCCCGTGGAAGTTACTACTGGAGCGGTGACGAAAACCTTAGGTTTGACGTTTCCAGATGGTACGGTAGCGCTAGGAGCATTGGAACCAGATGCCATTGTTAATGATGAGGTTGAAGACGAAGTGAAGGAGGAAAGGTTTTTGCAAAGATGACAAGTTTGTATGAAAATAGAGAAGTCTGAAAGCTAGATGGCGTAAAAAGTCCCACAATGGGGTACTTACTGCTATTTATAGTAGTGAGGGAAAATCCCCAAAACCGAGGACATTAAATGCCATTTAATGTTGCAGGAGATAGGGGGACACGTGGCATCCCCCTGTTGTTTTAGCCGTTCTGCAGAAATAGAGGGACGCAGCGTGCGTCCTCGTTTTTGGGAATTGTCATAATGACAAATTTTGAAATGACGTTTGGCACTGCACGCCGTACTGAAGTGACGTCTTAGGTACGGATAAATGATGGTTTTCTTGGGATTGTCAGTGGTTGGTAGAAGACAACAAAAAGCGCACAATTTAATTTGTGACTAAGCGTGAAAAGACAGGTGTCGAATGGCGTTTCAAAGAATGCCTTTTTCTTTCAGAGTCGAAATAAGGCATTCTTGGGGGGCAATTTGTTGGCTCCTAAATTCGACACCCTTGTTTTATTAATGTCAGCCATTAAAGCTGAAGGATGTTTTCGACTAGCTAAGTCCGTCGAAATGCCCATCGAAAGATGGCAAGGTACTTAAAAGATTTCTTCCAAGGGAGAAGTTGGTTGCCTTCGACGTCGAAGGAGTTTCTCGTCGAAGATGCTTCTCGACGAAGGTGTTCGATGGTTCAGAGTGGAGCAGTTGAAATTCAAGCGTTTGGAGGGAAAACGGTTTCCAGCGGTTACCAAGTGCAACGTGCGAAGATCTGGAGCGTCGAACGTTGAGAACGTGCCAAGTGGAATCATCTCGAAGCAGTGTAACTGCCCGACGGTTACTTGGGATGTTTTAGTATAAATAGTAGTAGTCATGTAGTTTCTCGGGGGTGTTCACAATTCTATACAAAGTCACTCATATAGATTCGAGTACCCAGCGTGTGAGAAAGAATTGTTGAGAAATGTATGTGTGAAACACCAACTTTATTAATCAAAGTCGTTTACTTTTCCAGAAATTTATTTGCTTTCTTCTTCACTTTCCTGTTGAACCCTTTCATTTAAAGCCTTATTTATTTTACCAAGTCCTTTCTTCATGCAATTTATTTAAAGCCTCTTTATTTTATTGTCATTTAACTAATATCCAATTTAATCAAAACTTCAAAATCAACCTATGTCCTAGGATCAATCTGATCGATCCTGCGAGTAACCAAATAAGTAACCATTTGGAGGATCAGCGGTTGTTTACCAAATACCCAGGTAAACAGCTTCAAAGTCAGTCCTTCACAGTCCAATCTGTCTAAGGCACCCTTGGGTAGAACATTTAGCGACGAACCCGTATCAACTAGAACATGAGCTAGGGTAGTGCCCCTGCACTCAATAGAGACATGCAGGTCATCATTATACTTTCTTTCTTTAGACGTCAAATCAATATTGGATAAACCAAGTCCATTGTCAGCAGTCATACTAGCAACACCATTCTCGAATTGGTCGGCAAAAGTCTCTTGCGCCACATGAGCAGACTTCAGGAACTTCACCAAAGCCTTAGCATGGGCTTTAGAGCATAATAACAAGGCCAACATTGAAATTTTTGAGGGTGTCTGCCCCAATTGTTCCACAACATTATAATCACTCTTTCGTATGATTTTCAAAATTTCCTCAATTTCACGTTTGGAGGCTTCAGGAATGGCTTCTTTGGGTGCCTCTGTCCGAGAAGACTCAACCAATACTTCTTTTCCCCGAGTCTCAGATGACTCAGTAGCCAGAATAACAATGAGATCAATAGGTGTTTTAGCGGGAATAACCAAAGGAGTGGCAACAGTCTTTGGAGAGATTTCAGGAGAGAAAACTCTCTCGCTTCTGGTAATTTTACTGGTCCCAACAATATTGTCGATGTTAGGATCAGTATCTTCAGTAACTTCATTCTTAATGGCCAGGAGGTCCTGCTTGACACCATGATAATAAACGGCAGCTCCATAATTCCAAGGAACAACTTTGTTGGAGGAATATGGTATGGGCCCTGGAAAAGTGATAATTAAAGGAGCAACCTTAGGAGTGGATATAATCCCGATAAATATTTTGGAGGAGAACCTAGGAGGATTATCGGAAATGGTAATAATTGACATATCTTCACATCTTACATCTTTACATATACCTTTTATAGAGGGACTCTTGTGATACGGTGGCATAACCGACTGTTAATACTGGTTTGCGTTTTTTGTTTGCAAATGTTGCGGTAAGCAAGAGTCACCACCGACTTTTATTTTATCCAATCAGAAAAAGGAAAAAGAACAGAAAAAACCTTTTTTGAGATGTTTGAGTACGAGGGGGGGGGGTAGATTATAGAAAGGGAAGGTGTTAGCACCCTTTCTATCCATGGTTTTCCATGGGCTCTTAGGTACTTGCTCATTTTGAAAATTGCTTGTGTGTGTTTTGAAAAGTTTTTGTTTAACTTCGTGATAACCCTTGTATCGGTCCTCAAGAGTGTGATGAAGTGTTTTGAAAATTTAGTTTGAAAAGTTTGTTTGAAAGTGTATGGTGTAAAAGATTTGTTGTTTTGAGAAAGTACCTAACAGTTAACTACCTACTCGAAAAAAGGCGTTATTTTCCTCCTATCCTTTAGACCGTGTTATCCTACTATTAGTGAGTAGATAACCCTAGTCGTTGAATGTTTGAGGGACTATCTAAAGGGACGTAATGGTCATTGAAGGCAACATGTAAGAATACCTTAGCATTTCGAAGGGACTGTCATCATATATTCGTAGGTAACATCGAGGGACAAGATCATTTCTCGTAGGCAACTCGAGGGACGTTAAGGGACTATGATCTTTATGATGACTTTTAGATTGAGGGTCTTTTGCTAAGATATCCCTACGTTTGAGGGACATGACCATTGTTTTCCGAGGCAACCAAGTGGGGAGTACCCTAGGGGTGCAAGTGTGCAACAGTGTGTTTTTTCAGTTATATTTATCTTGCAATTAAGGTTTTCTATCATTCATTTTTATCTTTTCATACAATCCTATTAATCTAAGCATTACATAAAATATAGTAGCAGGAGATAAAGGCGGAAATGTAAACATAAACTATTACAGAGCTTTGGGGCAATTACATAATGGTGAATAGTGCGGAAAAGAAATCCTAAAACTATTACATCCCGGAAGGAATTACATGATAATGATGGGGAAAAAACGGGAAAAATAAAGCTACGATATTACAGTTGAATGCGCCTTATACACTTTATCTAGGAAAATAAAAATAAGATGAAAATAGAAAAGAAAATGTTTTGGTGATTTTTTATGAAAAAAATTATTTATGATAATTAACTAAAAAAACCTAAAAAACCTAATTAATTTTAATCAATAAAAAATGTTAATTTTGAAAAAAAAAAGTTAATTAAAAAAATCTAAAAACCTAATTAATTCGAATTAAAAAAATAATAATTTTGAAAAAAAAAATTAATTAAAAAACCTAAAAACCTAATTAATTTTAATTAATAAAAAAAGGTTAATTTTGAAAGAAAAAAAAGGTTAATTAAAAAAACCTAAAACCCAATTAATTTTAATTAAAAAAAAGTTAATTTTGAAAAAAAAGGTTTATGTGTAATGATTAATAAGAAAGAATTAAGTTTGCCAAAAAATAGATAGGGGAAGAAACATCAATGAAAAATAGGGTTAGAAAATAAAAATAATGCAAATGTCACGGGTGGGTGTTGACCCAAAAATTAATGTAAAACCTAAAATTAAATTTTTAAAAAAATCTAAAATTAATTATTCGAGTTATTATGAAAAATTATGAAAAATCAAAGGTTTGTGAAAAATGTTAGGTTTTTGAAAAATGTTTTAAACAGAAAGAATGAAAATAGGTAAAAGGATAAATAGAAAGGAAGAAAACCAAAACCAATATGGGTGATTGTTGAACCCACACCCTTAACCTTCTCAGAATGTCTTCCTCGCCATGCATGGGTGGTTATTCTATTTTGGCCTCAGCGTTTTGTAATAACCCTGCACGGGATCCTGTCTAAATCTGTAGTGTTGAATCTCATGAACACATTAAATAAATTACTATATCATGAAATACAAATAAAGAAAATATATGAAACTTTATATATTAAAACCGATATGGCATGTATAAATGCTTCTATATCCTTTTGATCATGGAGATCAAACCAGCCTTATCCTTACTCGAGAAGTAGTGAGACGTGGGTTTGTAACAGCGATGGCTTGTTTGTAGTGAGATGGAGGTTTGTAATAAGGATTTCAAGGTTTTTAGGATTCTTGAAAGAATTTGATATTTTGACAGGGTTGTGGCAAATGTTTTTTTTCCTCTCGTTTGTGTGAAAAGAATGATATTATATAATAGAAATTAGAGAAGAAAAAATGGGCTTAGAATGTGCAATTGGACCTCCAATAACCACAAGCAATAGTGCAAATTTTTATTCACTTGAGCCCGTCACGTTCCAGGCTAAATTGTAGGGGCTTAAGTGCAATTTTTGAAGTTGAAATGTGAAAATAAAATGTATTCGACATCGAGAACTAACTCATGTCCAAAAATAGACTCAATCGGATAAATGATTAATTAGTTATGAAATTTTGAACTTTTGGCCCAGACAAACTTATTTTGGGCTCCAGTGTCAACTCTGACACGTTCTTCAATAAAAACTGGTATTGATTGGAGCATAACCCGGTCTCAACTTTGGAACTAAAGTTGTAAATCTATGAGTCAGTAACCTTGTATAAAAAGATGGGCCCAATCCGATAAAAATTGACCGAATTATGAATTTTCGAAGTTTCGACCCAGATGAAATAATATTCAGCATTCAGGATTTTCGGCGCGTCACACGCATTATGAGCAAAAAAAGAAGGCCTTTTGGATACCGTTCGAACTCAATACCTCCTGTGAAAACTTAGCAACTCAATTTGTGAAATTTTGGCGCCGGAACCAGCTCGATACAATGAAAATCGACCAAGTTATGGTTTTCTGAACATGACGCAAATAAACTTCTGTCACAAATTTTTTGTATGAAAATACTTGATAAATCCGCATTTTTGAAGACCTTCTGATCGAAATTGGCTTCCAGCCGTGATAGATGAAAACGTAAATAACGTCAAGACGGAATTTTGGCCACCAGAACAGGTTCAAAACGAGCCACGATCTTCAAGTTATGAATTTTTTAGTGCGTAAAAACTGCACTTTCTGCACACTTTTTCACCATATTTCTTCGAGAAAACTCGCACATTCGGAGACCTTCTTTAAATAATTGACTCTCAAGCATAACCTAAATTTGAGAATATGTCACCTGGGATATCTTAGCAAAAGAGCGCCTGAATATGACGCGCCGAGTTGGACTTATGAATCTTTGAACCTCGAATCGTTGCGAAACGACAAATCGATCTTCAGCACGGAAAATACTCTGAGAACACCCGTTGGCGAAATAAACGTCACTTGTAACCTGGAGAAGCTTGCTAAATATACCTTGATTACATAACCATAACACCAATGATATGCATGTATGTAATAATGAAATGTAAGCTAAAAAGGTCGAAATAAAGAGGGTAAATTTTTGGGTACAACAACTCTTCTCAAACAGAATTTCCTTGTTGTTCATCAGGCGTTAGACACATATCTTCAACAACAAATAACCATTGAGTATAGACGCACGCAGGTGGCAACCTTCACCACATCCCGGAAATAAATCGGCTTGTAAGAGGTTCTTCTTAACAGTTGGCAGAGGGGTAGTCAAATCATCCACAGAAGAAACAAAAAGAACATCCTTAACAACATTAATACCCTGGCCATGCTTGGACATTGGTGCAGTTATCATATTGGGGGTTTCAGGAGGGTCAAATTCAATCTCCTTTGCCTCAATAAGATCCTGAAATTTATTCTTCAGAGCCCAAAAATCATTTGTATCATGCCCTCGACTGTTGGAGTGATAGGTACACCGAGCATTTGGATTATAACAGGGAGATGTAGTGTTTAGATTTTGAGGAGGCTCCCTCAGAGTGACAAGCTATCCTTTATTATATGTTGCAATACTTGCGATAAGGGCATGTTGAGTTAAGTGAATTGTCTCTTAGGCGCATCCTACATGCGTTGGTTATTTTGTCGTTGAGTTGATATGGGGTTAGAGATTATTACAGCTCCTACCGTTGGACGGCTTTCAACTTTACGACCAGATAGTGGGATCTCCTGAATTAAAGTTATGAAGCCCGGATTTGATCGGATAGTATCTTGATCTCTACAGCACATTGTGAAGGCCGGACTACGACCGGATAACAGTGTCAGACTACCGCACAGCCTGGATTGCGACCAGATAATGGTATCCCCTCAAAGCAAGCTATGAAACCCGGATTCGACCAGATAATAATTTAATCCCCAACAAGTTATTGTGAAGACTGGATTATGACCAGATGGCAATACAAGTTTCTGTGAAGCCCGGATTACGACCAGACAGCAGTCAAGAATACTACGAAACCTGGAGTCGACCAGATAGTGGTATATCTTCAGCATAAGCCGTGAAGCCCGGATTTGACCGGATAACAGCTTAGCAAGTTATTGTGAAGACTGGATTACGACCAGATGGAAATACAAATTTCTGTGGAGCCTGGATTATGACCAGATAACAATTAACCATTAACTGAATGAAGACTCTCATCCTTAAAGTCTCAGAAGACTGGTATACTCCCAGTTTCTGACTGTTAACAGCATGAAGATTCTCATCACCTCAGAAGATTGGTACACTCCCAATTTCTGACCCCCAACAGAATGAAGATCCTCGTTCTCAAAGTGGCATACAACCTAAGTTCCTAATTCCCCAAGCAGAGTTAAACTTCAGGATCCTCAGCAGAGCAAGAGCTTTCTCAAAGCTGATTTCCCCAGCCAGAGAGCCTTACAGAATCTAATTCCCCTCAGAATCAAGTTTTAATATCCCCAGCGGAGCTAAAACTTCCAACTATCAATCCCCAAGCAGAGTGAAGACTCTCATTTTCAGTTCCTCACAGAATATTCGAATATTCTCCAGTGAAGATCTCCTCAAGACAGGAATTCCCAGTAGATTGACATACAATCCAAACTCCCGATCCCCCAACAGTGGTCCCAGGACTTCTCATCTTTAACGATCAAATAATTCTTGCCCTACCCAGCAGCAGTCAAGGAATTATTTTCCTCGGCAGCAGTCAAGATTCTTTTATCTTCAGCCGTCCAGGATTCATCTATCCTCAGCAAGACAGCTCATCAGCTTACATACGCATTCATCACATTCATATCATAAACATTGATATAACATACATTGCATCATACATTTCATGCAACGTGACTTCGTGTTTCAGCTAATATCTTACCCTTTTTCAGGATAAGAATTAGTAAGCTTCAAATTCAAGACTTCTGAAAACAGTTTACGGGTTCTCCGGTAACGGATGTTAGCTTATCGCTTGTTCAGATTCTTCTCAACTTTTGAAAACTGTTTACGGACGCTTCCCTGTCGACGGATGCTGCTATATTGCTTATTCAACTTCAAGACTTCTGAAAACAGTTCACGGATTCTCAAAACACGAATGTCAATCTATTGCTTGTTCAGACCCCCAGTTCAAAGATGTTCCGAAACATGGTTACCTTTCTGATACTCGTCCACTCACCAATGACATACAGTTCAACATTTCCAGATGGCATCGTTAAGCCCATCCCCCGACAAGATTCTGTCACGCTTCAGATGGCATCTTTAAGCCCATCACCAAATGGCATCTTCAAGCCCATTCCCTCTACCATCACATCACCGAGTGCAAATTTTTTGGGCACTCTAGTGTCCAATCTCCTTTTACCTTCGAGTCACGAAAGGCAAACTTGCCAATCTACCTCTTCAGGTTCAAGAAGATTGAACATGGGCAACTGTTGTACCCCAAAATTTGCCCTCGCATTTTTCCACAAGAAATCACAGTTTCCGACTCTTCCTGATTTTTCAGACTGGTTCAAGAATCGGTCAAACAGACTTTTCTTATCAGTCATACAAAATTAGGGTTCTCTTTGATTTTAAGCAGTTCAGGCAGATTGCTAAGGTTTGGTTGAGTTGGCTCAGGTTTTGATCGGGTGGACGTTTCTTTGACATTTAATCAAGAATCAGGGTTTTGTGCGTGCAGAAAGAATTAATCCTACAGTTCTATTCAGTTTACTCTGAGTTTTGGATTGAGGCATTTGAATCAAGAACTTGCAGGTTTGTTTAATCAGTAAAGGCTAAGGCATTTGATTTGAGATGAGATAAAGGCTGAGGTACTTAAATTGAGAATCTACAGTGTTTGATTTGATCAGTAAAAAGATAAATATCTGGATATTGGTTTGATTAACCGTGCATTGGATATTTGAAGCGCCAGGTTTATTATTGATTCAATGACAAGGCCACGATGTTTATTAATTATTTTTCTAAAAGACAGAATAATTGGATACTTCCGGTTATTTTAATTTAAGAAATTCAAAATAATTAAATGAACATTGAGTTGAAAGAAGAATTAACTGATAGAAAGGATGTTTATTCACTTTGAATTGTTTGTTACAGATATTATTTAAATACTGTTAAATTTATTTACAGTTATTTAATAATATTATTACAAATAATTGAAATGGAAATAAAACTATCCTAAGAAAATTCCTAAGTCTTCATCTTCTACTGTTCCTCCTCTTTTGCTCCATTTGATATTTATCTGCAAAACAAAGAAAAGAAAGAAAAATCAAAGCAGATAAAATAATTAAAAAGACAGACAGTAATTTAAAGATTCATCATTAAAGGCAACTGGCCGGAATTAGTTTGCCCTCTCTGCAAATCACGAGATTTCTCCCGGTTCACAGAGAGGGATGAAAAATGCTTGCAAAAGAAAAAGGTATGAATGCACAAAGTTATGATTCTGCACAAATTCAAATTGTCAACCAACTGCATAGTTTCCAAACAAACAGCATGCCAAACAAAGTCCAAATCCAAACTGAACTAAATGTCAAAAAACTGTCCAAGGATATGGAAAGATATCAAGATATCAAGCAAGTACATAAGGCCACCAAAAGCTGTCAAAAGAGATATGCAAATATCAAGGAGTACAAGGTATGCAGAGGAAAATATACAAATGCAAGCAACATCAAATTACATCATTTTCCAGCAGTTACCTTTTCAGAAAAAAGTACTTCTAAGCAATATTAAAATGCTTTAATTTGTACTGGAGAGAGAGAGAGAAGAAAGAAAAGAAGAAGGGCTTACAGGCTTAGGCTTGAAGGAGATATAAAAACAAACTGTAATAACACAATGAAGAGAAGAAGGCAGAGATATTACATAAATCAGAATACAAACAAAACTGTCAAAAAGGAAACAGAACTGCCCAGCCTGAAGCCAAAAACATTTCAAAGCTTTCACAAGCCCTGAACCTGCATAAAGGAGTAAAGCTCTCAACCTTTTGAAAAACGGGCATTAACCTTCAAAGGCCACAAGCCTTAACCATGAAGTAACATCAAAACCTGAACTGTCAAAGCCTCTCCAAAGACCAACACAAACCTAACCTGCATATGCCTTAAACACTCAACCTACTGAAACTCACAAACAGGTCCATAAGAGCCTAACCTGTAAAAGGCCAAGCCCCTAACCTGTAAACAAAAACCTGTGAACACATGACAAAACCTTGAACCAAAGCTCAAAAACCTGTAAAAGCCAAAAGCCTCTAAACCTCACAACAAAACCATAGACTTGCATCAAGCCTCAAGGCCCTCACACCCATAACCTGTTTTCTAGGCATTTCAAGACAACCCCACCCTCAGAAATCCTTCATCATAGGGGGTAACTATACTCAAAATCATCAACAAGCATACCAAATATCCAAGCTTAAACCAGTTTCCAAACCAACATAAGCCCTCAGAGTTTCCCCATCATTGGGCTACCAACATCAACATCATTGAAAGCATACAGTGGCAAACACACGGAAACATACATAAGCGAAGTAAGCAATCATAGGCAACCAGAAGAGGAAAGAAGTGATGAAAGATAGGTTTTCAAGTTTGTCATCATAAAACCTAAAAAGAAGGCAAAAGTAAAGATACCAAGGTTTCCAAGCAAAGCGCGTCATCACCAAGCATCCGCCTTGTCCGCCTAAGCACCTCCATCTTCATTCCTCCTCAGTCTCCTCCAAAAGGTATAAAAAACCCTTTCGTTTCCTTAAAAGTACCTCACAAGAAATCAATAATCACAAAAAATCAGGACATGCAAAGAATAGAGATCAATAAAAGTTGAAAACCTAAAAGACTGTCAAAACACGAACAGAAGCCATTACCTGTGTGAAAACGCCGCTGAGCGACCATGAAGGGAAGAAGAAGGATGGATGTTGGCACTCGGTGGCCTTGGGCGGAGAGGCGTTCAGAGGCGAATCCATGGCGAAGAAGATGAAGAAAGAAGCGAAGTGAACAGCGCCGTTATCAGCCAAACCCCAAAATTCCCAAAATGAAATAACAATGCTGAAACCCTAAGCAATTGTTACGCCACTTGGGCTTTGTCCCACAAAAAGAAGCCTAAAGCCCATTTACAAAAGCCAGCGCATACCCCCCTTTAGCCCATTAAACCTTCAACTTTTCTTTTCCATTCATTTTCTATACTTTTATTTATTATTTTATTTTCTATAGTTTTAAACTAATACATCATAATTTATTTTGTTTGTAAATAAATAAACACATTTTCATACACAAATTTTTCTTAATTATTTATTTTGTTTTTATTACATTTAAAAAATACATAAACATTAGAACTTAATTAGGTTAATGGATCTTTTTTTCTTAAACCCAAAACATTTTTTTCTTTTAATTAAAACTTTGTACATAAGAAATACTTTTCTTTAATATAAACATTAATACATAATGCATAGAACTTAAAACATTTTCTTTTTCTTAAGTTTAAAACTTTTTTTTTCATTAAAATGTTTGTACATAAAAACACTAATTGAAATACATTAATATTGATACATAAAAAATAGAACTTAAGATATTTTCTTTTCTTTAATTAAATTTTATTCTTTGTACATATTATACAAGAATACAAAATTAAATCAAATACTTAATTTTCTCATTAAGTTAACATTTCTCAAACCTGTAAATAAAATATACATTTATATTGCCCTCATACATTTACACATACACTTACACAATATACAAATACGTCGATACATTTACTTTGCTTTACACATATACATTTGCTATTCTTATGCATTGCTTTACGTTATATTTTACATTTGCGCAATTCGATTTGGTTGTAATTATTTGGATACTATTCTCCTATAAGTCTCATCCCTCATTTGTATACTTGTACACCCACTCCCGGATACTATTTGTAATAGTTTAGGACTTTAAATTCCCGCAATTTATCGCTTTTGAATTATACCATGGTTAGACCTAGGGTTTGTATGTACATAAAATCAAACGCTAGATAACCTAATACAAGACAAATATATGAAATCAATACACAATCACACTTGCACCCCTAGGGTAATCCCACATGTTGCCTTCCAAAATGGGCCATGTTTGCACGTCGAGTTTCTTTGGCAAAACAATTCAAATGATCATAAGTCCCTCGATGACGCTTTCGAAAGTTGCCTATCAAAATGATCATAGTCCCTTCAAGCAAAATTGCCAAAGACACTTGGCATCATTGAATTCATGGTCCATACGATAACCCGCGCCTGTCCCGTTAAACATCTTAAACGCAAGATTGTCCACCAAATACAATGATGGAACAAAATTGTTAAAAGGGGTTAAAACATGTGAAAAACCTTTGACTACAATAGGGGTAGACAAACTCTTAGTTACTTAACAAACTTGCAAAAACACTTGCCTACTTTTCAAAACCACACTCCACAAACACTTTCAAAACAAACTCTCAAAAACATTTGAAACATCTTTTCGAAAAGATACACACCTTTGTAAAACACTCAAACACGAGTCCTTACAACGGTTGCCGAAACAAAGGCATCTTCTTCAAAAACATTTTCAACACACACACACTCACCACAATTTCAAGCAATTTGAAAATCGAGGCAAGTGATCTAAAACCAAGTAAATAAGAGCCCATGGATAACCATGGATGAAAAGGGTACTAATACCTTCCCTTTTCATAATCTACCCCCCGAACCCACGAAACATCTCAAAAGGTTTTTCCTATGCTTTTTTAACCTTTCCTTTAGGATAAAATAAAAAGTCGGTGGCGACTCTTGCTAAACCGAACAAGTGCGAATACAAACGCAAAACCTCAAGCCATTTCTCCCACCTTATCACAGAACTGGCGACTCTGCTGGGGACTGTTCAAAAGTGGGGTTACCTTAGGGTTTAGATCACCTTTATATTCTTGCTTTGATTGCCTTGATTGCTTTACTTTTTGGGTCCTTGTTTGGGTTTGTTATAAATCCTACACCCGGATTTGGGGCACCTTTTTAGGTAAATAGCAATAAAACTGTGAGGGAACTGTGCGGGGTATACCGACATGGTTGAAGCAGTAAGCTATGTTAGTGTGACATATTTGTGAGTACCGGTAACCCTTGAGTTCAATCAAGGAGAGTACGGGGCTGCTGAATGATGTCGCGAAGCACTAACAAACTCTTAGAACATTACTTGACCATCCTAGCCTTTTTAGAGGTAGTGAGATGACCGACTTTGGTGCAGTCCGAAGTTGGTAGATACTCGATACTACACTCATTGAGGGTTGTTTTCTTGGAATATTTTGGTCACCAGTTAAATGGCTAAACCAAAATGATGAACACGGAAAACAATCCAATGATATTTGAGCTCCTTAGAACCCGGTTTCTATTTTTTAGGACAGGACGAACCAACTAACTTCAAGAGGGTACTTACCTACAACCCCATGCAAGCCTGAATCTAAGGACTTGTTTTGCTTTGTGTGAATATGATTGCCTGTATATACACTCATTTGCTTTTGCATACATGTACATAACATCATAACATCATACCATAGCATTTTCAAATAACCATTTCAAGGATCTCGAGGGTTCTTTTGATGCAGGGTTACTTTGAACCAGACGTCTACCAAGGGGTAAGAGGTTTTCTCCTCTAAACAGATGCCATCAAAGATCAAGTACAACAACTTGAATCAGGGGCTATGACCCACTTGACATGGTGAGCTTGATTCTCGTGGAAAGACATCCACCGAAGCAAAGTTCTCCAATCAAAGATCAAGTGCAACAACTTGAATCAGGGGCTATGACCCACTTGACATGGTGAGCTTGATTCTCGCGGAAAGACATCCACCGTTGCAAAGTTCTCCAACCAAAGACTGAAGTTCAACCTCTAACATTTTCTTGTGTTTACCCCAAGAGATCCTTGAAAGCATGCATCCACATATCATGCATTGCACCTTGACAGTTTTTCCTTTTTCAGGTTTCCTTACTCTCATACTGTTTATTTCAGTAAGAGATGGCTCTAGAGAGGACTGTCAAGGATATCCAGGACCAGACTGCTCAGCTGCAGGAGATGTTCTTGAACTTGTCTCTGGGGCAAGAAGAAATGAAAGCTTTCCTCACAAAGGGCTTGGTCCAGGAGACTTCAAACAATGCCAGGAGTGATTAGCTTGCGGAGCTGCAGTTTGATTTGACAACATTGAGGATCCAAGTGATGGGACAGTTGGTGGGCCAGATGGCTCTCATCCAAGATTTGTCTCAAAGACAGGAGGAACTCAGAGTTCTCGTCAGCCAACTGCTTCGGAACAACCAACTAGGGCAAACTCTGAGGTTGAAGAGCAAGTCACCGCTCAGCCTCCATCCACTCAAGAAGACAAGGGGAAGGCTCCTTTGCTTGCTTCAGGATCCCAAGCCCAACAACAACCTCGCCAGCGTCAACGGGGTAATCAGCGTAAACAAGAAACGTCGGGAAGATAGTTCACAGAGACTGACATACCATCATCTCTGATTCTAGAGCGTTTGTTGGAGGTCAATCTGACTGCTTTGAAGGATCCTATCCGGAACCCAAATACCTCCGCTCCTAACTATCATCCTGATGCATTTTGTGTTTACCACTCCTACAGCCCGGGGCACGACACTGACGACTGTTGGGCCTTGAAGAACAAGATTCAAGATCTGATCGACATTGGAGTGCTGAGGTTCATGCCAGACGGCGAGATGAAAATCTTCCGTTAAGGAGTTCTCCACCTGAAGTGACAAAGCTCAAGCTGAAAGACTTTTGCTTCATTTTGAATTTTCAAAGTTGTAATATCTTTTGTTTTCAAACAATTATCTGTTGATGTTGAACTTTGTTTCATTAATGCATTACATGTGTTTGTCTTGAATTCATCCATTCGTTTTCACTACTCTTATGCTTTCTTTATGATATTTAACTTTTGATAAAAAGTTGCAAGCCTTTAGAGGGAGGATGACGAAACAATACCACAATCTCATACAATATGCTTTTGAACAGACCTTGCTGATGATGTACAGGCATTTCTTTCAATTCTCAAACACTGGAGTTATAAGGAAGATAATCCCTAGTCAACCCCTTCGAGCCAAAGAAGTAGGAGTTTTCTGTTCTAAACAAATCAAAACCTTTGATATAAACCTGGGGCAGGGTAGTCTCTCAGTTAATTCAGAAAATGCGCATTGAAGTCGCAAACTCTCAATTCGTAACACAACGAACGACGTTCCCTTGGAATCAAAAGACAATGATGGTTCCCTATCATATAGGCAGTCAATATCTCAAAAAGAAAAAGCCCACCGAGCCAAAACCTGCAAAGGAGGCTTAGGAAAGCTGGGGCATCTCGCTGACTGTGATCTCAAAAACGGGAACAGTCAGGCAAAAGTTAGGGATAACAAATCAAAATCAAAATAGAGAGGTCATTACAAATCCTCAACAACATGAAAAGTGTTGCAAAGAAAAAAGGATATGATGACTGTCTCCCAAACTCAACTGGTGAACCATCACCCAAAAGTCGTTCCAAACTCAAACAGAGTGCGACGCACAATTAACTGAGCTTAGGGTTGAAGAACATCACGAAGAACGGGTGGGTACAAATACACTTTGAGCCTTTATCCTTTGTTTCTTAAGCCGTGAACCAAGCCACGTTACAACCCTTTAAAAGTCCTAATTGAAGCATGGGATAGTTCGAAAGCATACTGTTACAAAAGGTATCATGACTCCTGTAAGGCTTTGCTCTAAAATCTTGTGTGGATTTGTCTTATAAAAAGTTTTCTGCTAAAAAATGCATTTTTCAAAACTTCGAGACAAACATAAAACTTTGCATTGCTTGAATATCACTGTTTGCATTTGGATATTTGTTTGACATCGAAGAAATTCATACAGCGAATGTTCGGAGGAACGAAAACTCTCTCAGTGAACAAAATCACTTCAAAAGGATGACACTTCCAACGATAAATCTCCCATCAACAGGGGGCATGACATGTCACCATGCAATTAACTCGGGGCAGTCCAGTCAAGGTTTCAACAGATCTTTCAAAGTTCAGTTAACCTGGGGCAGTCCAGTCAAGATTTCAAGAAATCTCTCAATTTGCAGAGTAATCTGATTCAAGACTCCTTCATCATCACTTGGGGCATTCGAATGTCAAAAGTGTCCGAAATTTTCCTTCATCGCCTGTTGGAAGATACGGTCCAGATTTGCTCCAGACACGGTTGCCATTCTATCACCTTTCTTAAGTTCCAGATCAACACCTGTAACAAGCCAGGAAAATATCTGTGGACGACTGAATGTGGATTAACACCTGTAACAAGCCAGGAAATTATCTACATCACCACTTGGGGCATTCGAATGTCAAAAGTGTTCAACAATTCCTTCATCACCTGTCGGAGGTTACGGTCGTCAAAGATCAATTTCTCACAAAATTCAAGTTATGAAGCCCGGATTTGACCGGATAGTACCTTGATCTCTACAGCACATTGTGAAGACCGGACTACGACCGGATAACAGTGTCAGATTACCGCAAAGCCTGGATTACGACCAGATAGTGGGATCTCCTGAATTCAAGTTATGAAGCCCGGATTTGACCGGATAATACCTTGATCTCTACAGCACATTGTGAAGACCGGACTACGACCAGATAACAGTGTCAGATTACCGCAAAGCTTGGATTACGACCAGATAGTGGGATCTCCTGAATTCAAGTTATGAAGCCCGGATTTGACCGGATAGTACCTTGATCTCTACAGCACATTGTGAAGACCAGACTACGACCGGATAACAGTGTCAGATTACCGCAAAGCCTGGATTACGACCAGATAGTGGGATCTCCTGAATTCAAGTTATGAAGCCCGGATTTGACCGGATAGTACCTTGATCTCTACAGTACATTGTGAAGACCGGACTACGACCGGATAACAGTGTCAGATTATCACAAAGCCTGGATTACGACCAAATAGTGGGATCTCCAAAATTCAAGTTATGAAGCCCGGATTTGACCAGATAGTATCTTGATCTCTACAGCACATTGTGAAGACCGGACTACGACTGGATAACAGTGTCAGATTACCGCAAAGCCTAGATTACGACCAGATAGTGGGATCTCCTGAATTCAAGTTATGAAGCCCAGATTTGACCGGATAATATCTTGATCTCTACAGCACATTGTGAAGGCCGGACTACGACTGAATAATAGTGTCAGACTACCGCACAGCCTGGATTGCGACCAGATAATGGTATCCCCTCAGAGCAAGCTATGAAACCCGGATTCGACCAGATAATAGTTTAATCCCCAACAAGTTATTGTGAAGACTGGATTACGACCAGATGGCAATACAAGTTTCTATGAAGCCCAGATTACGACCAGACAGCAGTCAAGAATACTACGAAACCTGGAGTCGACCAGATAGTGGTATATCTTCAGCATAAGCCGTGAAGCCCGGATTTGACCGGATAACAGCTTAGCAAGTTATTGTGAAGACTGGATTACGACCAGATGGCAATACAAATTTCTGTGGAGCCTGGATTACGACCAGATAACAATTAACCGTTAACTGAATGAAGACTCTCATCCTTAAAGTCTCAGAAGACTGGTATACTCCCAGTTTCTGACTGTTAACAGCATGAAGATTCTCATCACCTCAGAAGATTGGTACACTCCTAATTTCTGACCCCCAACAAAATGAAGATCCTCGTTCTCAAAGTGGCATACAACCTAAGTTCCTAATTCCCCAAGCAGAGTTAAACTTCAGGATCCTCAGCAGAGCAAGAGCTTTCTCAAAGCTGATTTCCCCAGCCAGAGAGCCTTACATAATCTAATTCCCCTCAGAATCAAGTTTTAATATCCCCAGCGGAGCTAAAACTTCCAACTATTAATCCCCAAGCAGAGTGAAGACTCTCATTTTCAGTTCTTCACAGAATATTCGAATATTCTCCAGTGAAGATCTCCTCAAGACAGGAATCCCCAGTAGATTGACATACAATCCAAACTCCTGATCCCCCAACAGTGGTCCCGGGACTTCTCATCTTCAACGATCAAAGAATTCTTGCCCTACCCAGCAACAGTCAAGGAATTATTTTCCCCGGCAGCAGTCAAGATTCTTTTATCTTCAGCCGTCCAGGATTCATCTATCCTCAGCAAGACAGCTCATCAGCTTACATACGCATTCATCACATTCATATCATAAACATTGATATAACATACATTGCATCATACATTTCATGCAACGTGACTTCGTGTTTCAGCTAATATCTTACCCTTTTTCAGGATAAGAATTAGTAAGCTTCAAATTCAAGACTTCTGAAAACAGTTTACGGGTTCTCCGGTAACGGATGTTAGCTTATCGCTTGTTCAGATTCTTCTCAACTTTTGAAAATAGTTTACGGACGCTTCCCCATCGACGGATGCTGCTCTATTGCTTATTCAACTTCAAGACTTCTGAAAACAGTTCACGGATTCTCCAAACACGGATGTCAATCTATTGCTTGTTCAGACCCCCAGTTCAAAGATGTTCCGAAACATGGTTACCTTTCTGATACTCGTCCACTCACCAATGACATACAGTTCAACATTTCCAGATGGCATCGTTAAGCCCATCCCCCGACAAGATTTTGTCACGCTTCAGATGGCATCTTTAAGCCCATCACCAAATGGCATCTTCAAGCCCATTCCCTCTACCATCACATCACCGAGTGCAAATTTTTTGGGCACTCTAGTGTCCAATCTCCTTTTACCTTCGAGTCACGAAAGGCAAACTTGCCAATCTACCTCTTCAGGTTCAAGAAGATTGAACAGGGGCAACTGTTGTACCCCAAAATTTGCCCTCGCATTTTTCCACAAGAAATCACAGTTTCGGACTCTTCCTGATTTTTCAGACTGGTTCAAGAATCGGTCAAACAGACTTTTCTTATCAGTCAGACAGAATTAGGGTTCTCTTTGATTTTAAGCAGTTCAGGCAGATTGCTAGGGTTTGGTTGAGTTGGCTCAGGTTTTGATCGGGCAAACGTTTCTTTGACATTTAATCAAGAATCAGGGTTTTGTGCATGCAGAAAGAAATAATCCTACAATTCTATTCAGTTTACTCTGAGTTTTGGATTGAGGCATTTGAATCAAGAACTTGCAGGTTTATTTAATCAGTAAAGGCTAAGGCATTTGATTTGAGATGAGATAAAGGCTGAGGTACTTAAATTGAGAATCTACAGTGTTTGATTTGATCAGTAAAAAGATAAATATCTGGATATTGGTTTGATTAACTGTGCATTGGATATTTGAAGCGCCAGGTTTATTATTGATTCAATGACAAGGCCACGATGTTTATTAATTATTTTTCTAAAAGACAGAATAATTGGATACTTCCGGTTATTTTAATTTAAGAAATTCAAAATAATTAAATGAACATTGAGTTGAAAGAAGAATTAACTGATAGAAAGGATGTTTATTCACTTTGAATTGTTTGTTACATATATTATTTAAATACTGTTAAATTTATTTACAATTATTTAATAATATTATTACAAATAATTGAAATGGAAATAAAACTATCCTAAGAAAATTCCTAAGTCTTCATCTTCTACTGTTCCTCCTCTTTTGCTCCATTTGATATTTATCTGCAAAACAAAGAAAAGAAAGAAAAATTAAAGCAGATAAAATAATTAAAAAGACAGACAGTAATTTAAAGATTCATCATTAAAGGCAACTGGCCGGAATCAGTTTGCCCTCTCTGCAAATCACGAGATTTCTCCCGGTTCACAGAGAGGGATGAAAAATGCTTGCAAAAGAAAAAGGTATGAATGCACAAAGTTATGATTTTGCACAAATTCAAATTGTCAACCAACTGCATAGTTTCCAAACAAACAGCATGCCAAACAAAGTCCAAATCCAAACTGAACTAAATGTCAAAAAACTGTCCAAGGATATGGAAAGATATCAAGATATCAAGCAAGTACAAAAGGCCACCAAAAGCTGTCAAAAGAGATATGCAAATATCAAGGAGTACAAGGTATGCAGAGGAAAATATACAAATGCAAGCAAAATCAAATTACATCATTTTCCAGCAGTTGCCTTTTCAGAAAAAAGTACTTCTAAGCAATATTAAAATGCTTTAATTTGTACTGGAGAGAGAGAGAGAAGAAAGAAAAGAAGAAGGGCTTACAGGCTTAGGCTTGAAGGAGATATAAAAACAAACTGTAATAACACAGTGAAGAGAAGAAGGCAGAGATATTACATAAATCAGAATACAAACAAAACTGTCAAAAAGGAAACAGAACTGCCCAGCCTGAAGCCAAAAACATTTCAAAGCTTTCACAAGCCCTGAACCTGCATAAAGGAGTAAAGCTCTCAACCTTTTGAAAAACGGGCATTAACCTTCAAAGGCCACAAGCCTTAACCATGAAGTAACATCAAAACCTGAACTGTCAAAGCCTCTCCAAAGACCAACACAAACCTAACCTGCATATGCCTTAAACACTCAACCTACTGAAACTCACAAACAGGTCCATAAGAGCCTAACCTGTAAAAGGCCAAGCCCCTAATCTGTAAACAAAAACCTGTGAACACATGACAAAACCTTGAACCAAAGCTCAAAAACCTGTAAAAGCCAAAAGCCTCCAAACCTCACAGCAAAACCATAGACCTGCATCAAGCCTCAAGGCCCTCACGCCCATAACCTATTTTCTAGGCATTTCAAGACAACCCCACCCTCAGAAATCCTTCATCATAGGGGGTAACTATACTCAAAATCATCAACAAGCATACCAAATATCCAAGCCTAAACCAGTTTCCAAACCAACACAAGCCCTCAGAGTTTCCCCATCATTGGGCTACCAACATCAACATCATTGAAAGCATACAGTGGCAAACACACGGAAACATACATAAGCGAAGTAAGCAATCATAGGAAACCAGAAGAGGAAAGAAGTGATGAAAGATAGGTTTTCAAGTTTGTCATCATAAAACCTAAAAAGAAGGCAAAAGTAAAGATACCAAGGTTTCCAAGCAAAGCGCGTCATCACCAAGCATCCGCCTTGGCCGCCTGAGCGCCTCCATCTTCATTCCTCCTCCGTCTCCTCCAAAAGGTATAAAAAACCCTTTCGTTTCCTTAAAAGTACCTCACAAGAAATCAATAATCACAAAAAATCAGGACATGCAAAGAATAGAGATCAATAAAAGTTGAAAACCTAAAAGACTGTCAAAACACGAACAGAAGCCATTACCAGTGTGCAAACGCCGCTGAGCGACCATGAAGGGAAGAAGAAGGATGGATGTTGGCACTCAGTGGCCTTGGGCGGAGAGGCGTTCAGAGGCGAATCCATGGCGAAGAAGATGAAGAAAGAAGCGAAGTGAACGACGCCGTTATCAGCCAAACCCCAAAATTCCCAAAATGAAATAACAATGCTGAAACCCTAAGCAATTGTTACGCCACTTGGGCTTTGTCCCACAAAAAGAAGCCTAAAGCCCATTTACAAAAGCCAGCGCATACCCCCCTTTAGCCCATTAAACCTTCAACTTTTCTTTTCCATTCATTTTCTATACTTTTATTTATTATTTTATTTTCTATAGTTTTAAACTAATACATCATAATTTATTTTGTTTGTAAATAAATAAACACATTTTCATACACAAATTTTTCTTAATTATTTCTTTTGTTTTTATTACATTTAAAAAATACATAAACATTAGAACTTAATTAGGTTAATGGATCTTTTTTTCTTAAACCCAAAACATTTTTTTCTTTTAATTAAAACTTTGTACATAAGAAATACTTTTCTTTAATATAAACATTAATACATAATGCATAGAACTTAAAACATTTTCTTTTTCTTAAGTTTAAAACTTTTTTTTTCATTAAAATGTTTGTACATAAAAACACTAATTAAAATACATTAATATTGATACATAAAAAATAGAACTTAAGATATTTTCTTTTCTTTAATTAAATTTTCTTCTTTGTACATATTATACAAGAATACAAAATTAAATCAAATACTTAATTTTCTCATTAAGTTAACATTTCTCAAACTTGTAAATAAAATATACATTTACATTGCCCTCATACATTTACACATACACTTACACAATATACAAATACGTCGATACATTTACTTTGCTTTACACATATACATTTGCTATTCTTATGCATTGCTTTACGTTATATTTTACATTTGCACAATTCGATTTGGTTGTAATTATTTGGATACTATTCTCCTATAAGTCTCATCCCTCATTTATATACTTGTACCCCCACTCCCGGATACTATTTGTAATAGTTTAGGACTTTAAATTCCCGCAATTTATCGCTTTTGAATTATACCATGGTTAGACCTAGGGTTTGTATGTACATAAAATCAAACGCTAGATAACCTAATACAAGACAAATACATGAAATCAATACACAATCACACTTGCACCCCTAGGGTAATCCCACATGTTGTCTTCCAAAATGGGCCATGTTTGCACGTCGAGTTTCTTTGGCAAAACAATTCAAATGATCATAAGTCCCTCGATGACGATTTCGAAAGTTGCCTATCAAAATGATCATAGTCCCTTCAAGCAAAATTGCCAAAGACACTTGGCATCATTGCATTCATGGTCCATACGATGACCCGCGCCTGTCCCGTTAAACATCCTAAACGCAAGATTGTCCACCAAATACAATAATGGAACAAAATTGTTAAAAAGGGTTAAAACATGAGAAAAACCTTTGAGTACAATAGGGGTAGACAAACTCTTAGTTACTTAACAAACTTGCAAAAACACTTGCCTACTTTTTAAAACCACACTCCACAAACACTTTCAAAACAAACTCTCAAAAACATTTGAAACATCTTTTCGAAAAGATACACACCTTTGTAAAACACTCAAACACGAGTCATTACAACGGTTGCCGAAACAAATGCATCTTCTTCAAAAACATTTTCAACACACACACACTCACCACAATTTCAAGCAATTTGAAAATCGAGGCAAGTGATCTAAAACCAAGTAACTAAGAGCCCATGGATAACCATGGATGAAAAGGGTGCTAATACCTTCCCTTTTCATAATCTACCCCCCGAACCCACAAAACATCTTAAAAGGTTTTTCCTGTGCTTTTTTAACCTTTCCTTTAGGATAAAATAAAAAGTCGGTGGCGACTCTTGCTAAACCGAACAAGTGCGAATACAAACGCAAAACCTCAAGTCAGTTCTCCCACCGTATCACAATACTTCATGTAGAAAGCAGCAATCAGATCCTCCCAATTGCAGATGTTGGTTCCCTCCAGTTGATAAAACCATTCTAATTTAGTCCCTAATAAACTTTCCTGGAAGAAATGCACCCACAAATTCCTATCAGCGGTGTGAGGTTTGATCTTCCTGACATAAGACCTCAGGTGCAACTTAGAACATGAAACTCCATCATATTTAGCAAATGCGAGAACCTTGAACTTCTGTGGAATGACCACCCCAGAAACCAACCCTAATTCTTCAAAATCCAGACCACGTACTCTATGAATTTCCATGGTGTTGAGACGATCCTTCAGCTGTTTATATTTGTCATCAGTAGGAGGATATTGTTCTTCAACATAATTAACCTCTTCTTCATCGGACCCTGGACTATGGTCCTCTTCTTTTGTCTTCTCTTCCTGATTGTCCCCCTCATTTGACGGAGTTGCAAATTCTAGAGTTCGCTTTGCTGGTTCTCTGAATCTCCTTCCCATATTCAAGACACCCACTAGTTTCTTTGTCTTTTTCTTCTTGTCCTTGAGGATGAGAGAGCCTTTAAGTCCTCTTGTCCCTTAGCCAAAGCCAGGAACATCTGCTGGAATTGAGCATTTTGCACTTGAAGATCCATAATATTCTGTTTGAGAGCCAATTCTTTTTACTGAAATAAACATCGAAAAGATAAGAAACCAATCCTGAAACCTGTTTATGTGATGATATGCATGATATACTTATACAATGTTTTCAAAGATTTTTAATATTTAAATTTGCTTAGACAAAGAGAGAACAAACATTAATTGCATTAAAGGTTTAAACGGTTACAACAATTACTCTTGGGCTTAAAATGGAATAAACAAAAATAATACGAAATAAACTTCCTAAAACAAAAAGAAACCAAGCTTCCCATGAGCGCATCCTCTTTGGTGCAATGTAGGCTTTCAAACTTCACTCTTCATGAAGTTGCCTCGTAAGCTCCAAAACCTTCTTCTAGCTTGCGTAGAACTGAGTTTCAAAGGTGTCTCGCTCCCCCTTTAGATGAATCCAAGCTCTTTGCAAATCTTCAAGAGAGGTAGGATATCAGGATAAAGGACAATATACGGAACATCTGCTTCGACAACAAGCTCCATGATGATTGGTAAGATGGTGGGGTAAGGCATCACGAGACTTTGAGCACGAGTTCGTACCCACTTAAGGTAAGGCTCAAGGGGAATGAAATTTTTATGCCTCAATGTCTCACTATCCACTTTGTTTACCATTCTCCAAGCTCGTATGAATCTTTGTCGATAGCCTTGGTCGTCGCCCCCGTAGTCGAATACCAATCCTTGGATGAGCGTATCATGAGGACCATCTCTCCTAGCATATCCAAACTGTCACAAAGCCAAACAAGGGTTATATGTGATTCCTCCCCTAATGCCAAGGAGTGGGACATTAGGGAGTTCCCCACAACAGTCAATGATGGTAATATCCTTCAAAGATCGAGAACACAAATGGATATCTGAGTGTGAGAGTGACATCATCCTTTGAGACCATGTCAAGCCTTGCTCATTCTTTAACGTTGATCGAGGTAGGTGCGAAATAAACCACCTAGAGAGTAATGGAATGTAACATAAATGAGTACCTCTTCTCTTCATGGTGCGAGTATGGAAACAATGTAGAATATCTCCAAGTAAGGTAGGCACGAGATTGCGAGAGAGAAAAACCTTGATGGAATTCACATCTATGAGTTGGTCCAGATTGGGAAATAGAACCAAACCATAGATTAGAAGGGCCAAGACATCCTCAAAAGCTAGAAAATCCATATCTTCCCAGAACGAACGAGCCTTCTCCAACAGAAACTTAGCTAAGAAACCCTTAACTCCACTTCTTGTCTCCCAATATGTCATAATGTCAGATCTCTTCAAATGCAAGGCTTCGACAATAACTTCAGGCTTTGGAGTCTCCTCTAAATCGGTGAATGGTATTTGATCAAGCACAAGCACAAGCACTCTTATCAATTAAGAGAACTCTTTTAATGTAAGCACCAATTGGTAGTCAGAAAAGGCGAAGCAATGATGCATAGGATCAAAGAATTGGAAAAGCACACACATCATTTCTTCTTGGAAGTTTGAGGTAGCTAAGTTGAGAAGTCGACCATATTTCTTGGTGAAGGAAGAATCTCTAAGCATCCTTGATGCTAATTATTGAAGTTGAGGATGCACTTTCACGAATTTGACTCAGATGGTATTCCTACGAATGGAAGTCACGACCTACAAAATAGAATAAAGATAAATCCCTACATCCTTGAAATTGTTAGTGAGAATGCTTATGATGTCAAGATGCTTATGATGTCATGAATAATATTCACAAACAAAGCACACCAAGATCTTATGTTTAGGCTTGCATGGGTTTCATAGGTAAGTACCCTCTTGAAGTTTAGTTGGTTTAACATGTCCTAGAAAGTAATCGGGTTCTAGGGGATCTCAATATTATTGATCTTTCTTCATTGGGCATTGTCTCAGCATAATCAATCTTTTCTTGCGTCCGAAATATCCCAAAAGTACGATCTCAATGAGTGTAGTATCAAGTATCAACCAATCTTCAACTTTACACCAAAATCAACTATCTAACTACTTCTTAATGGCCAAGTTATTCAATTAAAGGTTCTATAGTCAGTTAGTGCTTCATGACACCACTCAGCGGCCCCGTATTCTCCTCGATTCAACACAAGAGATACCGATACCAACAAATGCATCACACTAACATAGCCATTTCTTCAACCATATCGGTCTATGCCATACAGTTTCCACAATCTATTTCTACTTACCTAATGGTGTTCCCAGATCCGGGTAGAGGATCAATACAAACCTAAACAAGGACCCATAAATGTAAGCAAACAAATCAAACAATGAAAGCAATTAAATGTGTTATAACTCTAAGGTAACCCCACTTTTAAGTTTTACTCCCCAGCAGATTCTCCAATTCTGTCATACGGCGGGAGAACTGACTCAGGTGTTTTGCGTTTTATCGCAAATGTTGCGGATAATAAGAGTCGCCACCGACTTTTCTTTTATCCAATAAAGAAAAGAATGAAAAGAACATGAAAGACCTTTCGAGATATTTTCTTGAGTTTGGGGGATAGGTTATAAAAAGGGAAGGTGTTAGCACCCCTTTCATCCGTAGTTATCCACGGGCTCTTAGTTGCTTGCTAGATCACTTTGAAAAATGCTTTGTTTGAAATGTATTTGTGGTGGGTTTTTGAAAGTATTTTGAAAATGCCTTTGTTTCGGAAAACTTTGTAATGATTCCCGTCTCTATAAGAATATATACAAAGTGTTGGTTTTGAAAATAGTTCAAAGAGATGTTTGTTTTTTGAAGATGTTTTGAAAGTGTAAGTGTGAAAATGGTTTTGATTTATGAGTAAGCAACTACGAGGGTCCTACCTACTCAAAAGGTCTTTGTTCTTTTCCTCCTCCTTTAGATATTATAATCTTACCATTGATTGGTAAGAAGCCCCATCATTGGATGTGAAAGGACGGGCGTGGGTCAATCGTATAGTCATAGAAGACAACTTATGAGACATTTTAGCAATTTTCATAAGGGACTAGATCGTTTACCGAAGGCAACATCGAGGGACATCGAGGGACTACGATCTTTTTTATCGAGGGTCTTTGCTAAAATGCCCATATTCGAGGGACATGACTATTTTCCGAGGCAACAAGCGAAGATACCCTAAAGGTGCACGTGTGAATAGTGTGTTTGATTGCATGCACTTTTATCTTTGAGATTAGGGTTTTCTAGCGGTTGATTTTATCTTGCCATACACACTCTAATTACTAACAATTTATATTAAAACGGTAAATTGCAGAAATTAAAATCCTAAGCTATTACATCATTAGGGGAGTGGGGGTAGAATTTACAAATGGGGATGAAGTAGAAACTTAAATATTACAACCATATCGAATAAAAATGAAGACAATGTAAAAACAATGTAAAATAAAGGAAAAATTGCATTTTGAAATGTTATGTGTCGACACATGCTGCTATGCATCGACACATAACTTTCCTTGCTCCTGTAAAACCAAACTAACTCAGTATAAGTTGATGCATAATGGGATGTGTCGACTCATGCACCTGTTTGTGTCGACACATACGCATTTTATATCGACTCATGCACCTTTCATCCTTCTGTTTTGGGGCATGGATAACAATATGAGTCGATGCATAAGGCTACGTGTCGACTCATATCCTGTTTTTTCACTAGAATGAGTCAACCCATGTGGATATGTGTCGACTCATGCTGCAGTTTTTTACCTTAAACATTGTTTTATTGTTTGCACAGGTCAGTTTACAGCATATGATTGATAAAAATAAACAACAAGCAAATGGTTAGCTCAAAAGGGTAATGATTACTAAATTTTACCTTAAAAAATAAATTATTAATGATGTATGAAAAATGCAAAGTCAAGAAGACTTACCTTGAGACTGCACTTGGTGTTTTAAGTCTGAATACTTTTCAAGATGTTGTGATGGCTCCAATGAATCTCCAGGAAGCTGTTCCAAACTGTTGAATCACACTAACTCAGTCAAGTTGTACAATACTGTTTTTATGTTTGGAGGGTGAAGATAATAGCACTACAGGGACTGTTTTTATGTTTGAATAATCTCTATTCGATAAGGTGTTTGGTTTATGGGAGAATTTGTAAGATGAAATAATGGATTGAGGTTCTGTTTTGAATGAAAGTAGAGCTGGTTTTTTGAATGAGCAAAGGTTACAAAGAATGCTATTTTTTCTGTTCAAAAACTCTCTCTTCTCTCTCTAAAAGCCAACCTCTTGTGTGTTGTGAAAATAATCTATTTATAGACGAGTTTTGCTGGGATTTTAGGAGGGAAACAAATAACAATTTGAATTGTTTTGGTATGCTGTCTTCATAGCTTTTTTGATGCAGCTCTTATGTGCTAATTTGGTGCAAATATGGGGCTGAGATAATGCAGGTTTGGACTGGGTTGATAGTAGCATATCAGAACCGTTTTTGCAACAGTTTTGGAGTATTATGGCAGCTTGGTGCATGACTGTTTTATAGCAGTATAATAGACTGTCTTTTGACATGGTTTTGGACTGTTATATGAGCAATACAACAGGCTTGGATATCATTGTTTTTAGCATGATACAAAATCTGGTTTGTGGACCAATTTATGCAGATTGTAACAAAGACACAACATGTCTGTGGGCATCATAGTGGCAGTGTTTGAGTCAAAGAGAAAGAGTTCAAACAAGACCAAATCTTGTAATCTTGCAAAAATTCCACTTTGTAATAACTTGAATTATTTGTAACATCTTGAATTATTTGTAACATCTTGAATTATTTTGAATTATAGTGAAAAGATGTCATGAAGCAATGAAATTAACAAGTATAAAAAATACTTAGAAAAATTTTCAAGTCTTGCAAAGTTGGATTTTTGACTCTCTTGATTTTTGATGATCAAATTTCATATTTTGGATGTCTTGATGAAATGTGATTTTTTTGGGACTCAATTTTGTTGAAAAAGTCAAAGTTTGACTTTTTAGTGCATAGTTGATTTTTTCCACCAGTTGACCGAATTTTGTCTATCAATTCACTAATCTCAGGAGATGAATTGAAATATGCGATTATGTCAAAATGACGCACTCGAATCTTTGAGATCATGTTTTCAATCAATAAGTCAAGTATTAGGTCAAAAATCAAAGTTCAGTCATTTTCAGTCAAAATCGTAATTTTACCCATTTTGCCCTATTGATAATTTGAATGACTTTCTTGAAAAATCGTGATCTGAGACTTGAAACTTGACAAAAGTAATCCCGATGGTCCATAACGATCCATGAAAGTCAATTTGAAACATTAGAAATCTGACTGCCTTTGTACAAACTCAAACCCTAATTTGAGGCATCAACATTAAGGAGATTGTTTGACCTAGTCGATACTTGCGCAAACTTGAGTCATTGAAGATCTTTGTAGAAAATATCTTGAGAAATGAGAGGGCAAATTTTGGGGTACAACAATGCGTTTGAAGACGCATCTCCGAATGTATGAAAGACAATTTCAAATTTTCAATGGTGTAATATGCACATATAAAGGTGTAATGAGCATTCACTTAAGATTTATATATAAGAGATAAGATATTGAGGAATGCTCATTCCACCCTTATAGGAGCTCCCACACCACCATAAAAAATCTGTAATGTCCCTAATATTCGGAGATGCATCTCTGAACGCACCTATTTTCCCAATTTCTCAGACCAAATTGAAGAGAACACTCCTTTTATGTTAAAATTGAATCTAAAGATTTATCTCTGTATGTGATTTGAGTGGTCCGAAGATGCAACTCCGTACACATGAAGGAAAATTTTGGATTTTAAGGGTGTAATACCTTTATATAAAGGTCTAATGAGCAATTCCCTCCGCAAATTTACCTAGAGCCCAAGAACCCCGAGCTATTGGGCCTTATTTATAAATCGCGGCCCATGAAACAACAGCAAATCCTCGGCAACAAGAAACCTCCCTCTGCTAAATTCTCCAAGGTCCCACGTTTATTCACTTTAGCATTCACCACCAAAAAACTCAATTCGCGAGATTTTCACTCCTTTTATTTCGTAGTTCAATCTCCTCTCAGTTTCACGTTAACTCCAATTTAGGGTTTACCACTCCTCCTTCTCCGATGGCTCCCGATGCTAACCGTGCCGGTACCGGTGCCAGCACCAGCGGAACCGCCAAAGACGAAGCAGCGGCAAAGAAGAAGATCGAAAGTGAAGATCTGGTAAGTCGAGCAGTCTGGATTCGAATTTTGTTGTTGTTCCTTTACTCAATTTACCGGTCGCGTCTCTATTAAGCTCTTTTGAGGTAAACAAATTCGTTTGTTTGTGGTAATCGGTGCAGTCAGATGAGGATTTGGCTTTGAAGCAACAACTCGAGTTGTATGTTGAGAGGGTTCAGGATTCCGAGCCGGGGTTACAGAAAGTTGCCCTTGAGAGCATGAGGTAAACCTAATTTTGTAGTTGAGGGTTTACTTTAAGTGATTAAGTGAACAAATATCGATTCGAGTGGGAATTGGCTTATTTTTATTAATTTGTGTGTTTGTGTGTTGAAATTGGAATCTATGGTTTTGTATTGTAGACAAGAGATTCGTACTTCAACTAGCTCCATGACCTCAGTTCCCAAGCCACTGAAGTTTTTACGCCCCCATTATGGTACTCTTAAGGCATATTATGAAACTATGGCGGAATCCGAGTTGAAGGTATTGCTATTTGTGTGTTTTAGGAATGACTTTGTGTTTTAGGAATGACTTTGGAGTAACAGCATGGTATTATGGTTCTTAACTGATTTTTTATTTCCTTATTGCAGAAGTACTTGGCAGACATATTATCAGTTTTGGCCCTTACAATGTCTGCAGAAGGAGAACGGGTGAGTTTGCTGTATTTAGAAACTGATTAGTTTTTTGGGCTATTACTTTAATGTGTTCGAGGTTATTGCATTTTCTCATAGTCTGTTTTCCCTCATGTCCTCTCTTTTCCTTTCCCATTGCATCGCCCATATTATATTTTACTTTTTTTCCTTTCTATCTCCCTCTTCTTTAAACCTCTAACACTCCACCGGGTTCTTCTGGTAGCTAATCTTTTGCCATTGAAACCATTCCACATTAGTTTTCATCTAGCTGTTATATTGACTGTTTCCATTGAACATGTCAGGAAAGTCTCAAATACAGATTACTAGGTTCAGAGGGCGATATTGGTTCATGGGGACATGAATATGTCAGGTGAGAATTGTTTTATTCTTCTTTGTGTCTGTGCTTTATACTGTTGAAGATGAACCTGCTGTTACAAACAACTGATCACTAGTCAAATTTTGGTGATGGAGTTTTAACTCAAAAAGAGTTGATTATATCATCAATCTCAATCTTATGTTTTCTTTTGGTGTCAGAAATTTGGCTGGAGAAATTGCACAAGAATATGCTAAACGGCAGGTTAGGCATCTTAGCTAATTTACATGCCATCACTGCAGTATTTTTCGTATTTTTTTTAGTTAGGTTAACTATTGCAAATTTAGTTCATTGTTATGCTTATAAGTGATTGTTTTCTAATTTTGCATTGACAGAGTGAAGAGGCCCCGATTGATGATCTCATGGAACTTGTACTACAGATAGTTGCTTTTCACATGAAGGTATTATCTATAACATTCATTTTACTAAATAATGTCAATGCACCAAGATGTGGCATGATGATTGCTAATACTTTTTTTTGGACCAATTTTAATTTTCTGCAGCATAATGCTGAACCAGAAGCTGTTGATCTTTTGATGGAGGTATTATCTCACATCCTTTTTTGGTCGTTCCAGAACTATTTAGATAGTGAACTTAATGACATTTTCATGTAATAAATGTTTATTGTTAGGTTGAAGACCTAGATATGTCGATTGAGCATGTTGACAAAACAAATTTTAGAAGGACTTGCCTGTATCTCACAAGTTCAGCTAGGTAAGTCAGACCTATGTTATATTTTAAGAGAATCAATTAACTTCAGAACAGTTATGAAGAAAGAGTAAATAATGGTTTATCTTAAAAGTTGAACTTTTGTGTCTTATGGTTCAAAGATATTTTGTTTCATAAACTTGAACACCCGTTTATTTGGTTTCCCTTATGTATGGTAATATCTATCTATTTCAGTGTCAATGTCTATAATTTTTTTTGAATTGTCATAATTTAAGATGTCATTGGTTATCATCTTAGCACAACAAAGTGATAAAGTGATTTGGTGCTTAAGAAATGAGAATTATTGTTAGCTTTACTGATACTTGGACCATTTAATACTGTTCTTGCCGTATCCGTGAGTATACCAACTGTCAAAGTCATAGGGGGCGTTTGTTTCATGGTATATAAAATTAATCCCAAGAATAATTTTCCCATGCATAACATTCCAAGGGATAAGCTTTTATAAGAAGTGTTTGGGCAGTAACCAACTATTTCTACATAAAATTCGATGGTAACCGCCAAAAATAAAAGATTCCCACGCCTATAGGAGGGGATTAGAAAGCCAGTGAACATGGGACTTTTTATTTCCGGGGTATAGTTTTTTCCTGGGAACAATTTGGTATTCTCTTAGGGGGCGCATTTGTTTCACGGAATCAAAATTTATTTCCAGGAATTAATTACCCAGAAAAATAAAGATAGGAAATTTATTCCAAGGAATTTTTTTGAAAAAGTGTTTGGCAAACATTTTGATATTCCAAGGAAAATTATGATTAGAATTAATTTTTTTAAAAGTTTATAAAATTTCATTGGAATCCCCATTCCCATCCTTTTACATGGGAATCATTTCATGGGAATATGAGAAGTTACTTTTTTCCTTGGAATCTTTATTCGTAGGAATAATTATTTTCAATCTTGTAACCAACATGGATATACTCATTTCTTATTCATGTATTCCCTTAGATATTTTTATTTCCATCCTTAAATTCCCAGGAATATGTTTTGTATCCATGAAACAAACACACCCGTAGGGTTTTAGATGAGAGAAAGAATGGCAATTTTAAAATATGATTAAGTCCGTGATGATGATCTGCTGGTGCTAAAAGGTTAAGCATCAATCCCTATTGTAGGGATAGAAGACTCCTAATCCTAGTTGAATAGGGAAGTTAATCAAGATGATGACCAGTAATAAAAACTAAAATCTATTCTATGTGATAATTCAAGACACTCTAAGATACAAATGCTATAAAGGTATTTTCAGATATAATAACACTAATGATTGGAAGTTATTTGTTCATGTGACAGAATAAACCAAAATGACATGTTTCTGTAGCCACTGCCTTGGCTCTGAAGATAATTAATTTTGTTTTGGAAAGCATTTTAAAAAGTGGTTGTTATATATCAATAAAGGTTTATTAGACGCAGTTTCACTTGCAACTGGGGAGAATAGTTTAAAGTTTGTTTGATATATAGTCGTTGGCTTGGCTCTTAATCTATTTTGAGTTATAAGCGTCAATTTACGCGACAATGAGGTCTTGTTGTCTGTTTCTTTTTTGGGTAAAATTACTGACAGATTATATTTTTTCTTTTTATAAATTTTACAGGTATCTTCCCGGTCCTGATGATATGCTAGTTCTGGACATTGCATATTTAATCTATCTAAAATTTGAAGAATATCCAAATGCACTCCAAATCGCATTGTTCCTGGATAACCTGCAGGTGTGACGCTGGAATTCTTTAATTCTTTTGTGATTGATTTTCTCTTTATGGATTATCCTTATACTGTCAACAACTGATTTCTAAAATGTGTTCCTTCAAAGCTTGTGGTTTGAAACTAACTAGTTGCAATGTTAACAGTATGTGAGGCAGGTGTTCACCTCTTGTGATGATGTGTTGCGAAAGAAGCAATTTTGTTACATACTTGCACGCCATGTAAGTCCTGGATTCTGTGTTGGTATTTGGTGAACATTTTTTACCCGGAGTTTCCTTACCTGTGATAATATATATACCTGTTGCATGTCAGTTTTTTACACGCAATTAATATACTCAACTCTAGCTATATGTTGGCAATGACAAAACTAAAGGGTGTCACAGACTGAAAATTCCATTCTAAATTATATCTGGGACTCTTTTTTGACAGTTTTTGTGATGCATTTAGGGAATCACTTTTGAGCTTGACGAGGAAATGGTTAATGATGACGAAGACCGAGAAGTGTTGCAGGATATCATAAACAATTCAAAGTTAAGTGAAGGATATCTGACTCTTGCTCGTGATATTGAAGTCATGGAGCCCAAGTCCCCTGAAGATATATACAAGGTGTGTTTCTGATGTTAAATTTACTCTTACTGTAATGAACACTTGACTACATATGAATCCCTGTTCATGGAAGTTTTTACATCTAAGGCCCTGAGATTTAAGTTTTTATCAATTAAAGTATGGTTCAGTTGATGAAAGGAAACTGAGTGGTTGAGTTGAAGTATATTTAACGAGTTTCACTTGAGGTCGAATTGATAGGGAGACCTGTGTTTAATCCTTGGCTAGAACAAGTATTGGCCAGAATTTACTTACCTACTAATGAACTCTGGATTACTAGAGTTCTTTTTCCCCTGCAAACCGTAGGGTTAAGACAATTTTGTTTGGCAAAAGGATAGGGAGTACCCGAGTTTCCTTGGCTAGAACAAGTATTGGCCAGAGTTTACTTACCTACTAATGAACTCCGGATTACTAGAGTTCTTTTCCCCCTGCAAACCGGAGGGTTAAGACAATTTTGTTTTGCAAAAGGATACATAAGTGAACCATGTTTTTTTATTTGGTATGCACGTATTAGTTTTGCGGATTGCATATGGCCGCATGTCATGTCTTAGGGTTTCTATTAAAAATTGCATGTGATTGAGAACCAAGTTGACTTTGATTTGTTATGTGTTTGTTGACTCTAGGACCCATTTGCTTAGGCCAAAATGGCTTCTTTTTTTGTTGAAAAACTATTTAGTATAAGACATCCATAGTATAAGCATAAACAGACATGCTTGCACAGAACTGCTTTTATTTATAAATCATAAATGGAATAATACTTTCTGATGTACTCAATTCTCTTATTAAAATTTGTTGCTTTGCTATGAGATAGCCTAGATTAATAAATTGAAGAGTTTATATTTATGTTCTAGTCATGATTGATGCAAATACCGTTATTTGAAGTTTAAAGAATCAGGTCATATTGTTTCTACTTTATGTATTATTGTTTTTCCTTGTTGGGATTTTAAGTTTGATTAATAAGGTTTCAGGCTCTAGTTATTTGCAGTGGAGTCCTCTCCTTACTAAAGCAGTCCTGATTTTCCTAACACATTGTTTTTATTGATTGCAATTGTTTATGCTTAATTTATAACTTTATGCAACCTGCCACAGGAAGCTTGTGTAGAGGCTGGAATTTAATCTATGATTGTGCTCATGTTCAATGATATCAGAAAAACATTGTTTTTAGCTATGCTATTTTTCTGTCTCTTGTGTGTCGCATTGTTTTACATTGTCTTTGATAGAACATTATGGCAGAATTTGATCCGTGTAGCCGACCCCACTTAATGAGATAAGACTTGGTTGTTGTTGTAGTGTGTCACATTGTTGATTTGCTCTTATCCTCACATTTTATTCTGATTTGTTTTCTCCTAGGCACATTTGCTTGATGGCCGTGCAAGTGCTGGTGCAAGTGTTGACTCAGCTAGACAGAACCTTGCTGCTACTTTTGTTAATGCATTTGTTAATGCTGGGTTTGGTCAGGTAGTGAAACTTTATATTTCAAGATAATGTATGTTGTATATGTTTTGATTCGAAATTTTATGTTGTCCTTCCATTCATTATTGTTGTGCAGGATAAGTTAATGACTGTTGTATCTGATTCTTCAAGTGGCGGTTCTTCTGGAAATTGGCTTTTCAAAAACAAGGAACATGGGAAGACTAGTGCTGCAGCAAGTCTGGTATGAGTTTCTTACTGGAGCATCATTATTCTTTTAATTTCTTATTTGTGAATCACATTAATATCATTTTCTATACTGATATTATCCCTTGTATTATAACAGGGTATGATTTTACTCTGGGATGTTGACTCTGGACTTGCACAACTAGACAAATACTTCCATAGTAATGATAATCATGTCATTGCTGGTGCATTACTGGGAGTTGGAATTGTCAATTGTAGTATCAAGAATGACTGTGATCCTGTGAGTTCCTTTTATTTTTTTCCTTTCCTCGGTATGATATGTATATTTAAGTTTTCTGTGTTTGACCTTATTTGATTCCTTTGTAGGCAATGGCACTCCTTGGTGATTATATAGATAAAGAAGATAGTTCGATCAGAATTGGTGCAATTATGGGATTAGGAATTGCATATGCAGGTTCCCAGAATGAGCAAGTGAGTAGTTTCTTTCAGTAATACTCCTTGTTGTAATGCTCATGGCTTTTTATTTGTGAATATAATTTGACTGTTTGCTTCTTTTAGTTACGATACAAGTTGGCACCTATTCTGAGTGATCCTAAAGCTTCACTTGATGTGATTGCTTTCACGGCAATTGCATTGGGCTTGATCTACGTGGGTTCTTGCAATGAGGAAGTTGCTCAAGCAATCATATTTACACTGATGGACCGGAGTGAGTCAGAGTTGGGAGAGCCCCTTACACGACTACTACCACTCGGTCTTGGTCTTCTTTATCTTGGGAAGCAGGTATTTCCTAGATTGGCAGTTTCAATTGCCTCTTCTGTTGTCCTTTTGTCTTTTCAGTTCATTTAAAAGGGAACCTTGGTTCTACAAAACTCCCACCATGCAAGGTCCAAATCAAACTTGGACCTTTGTAGACGGTGTTATCTACATTTGCAAAACATTTGTAATCTTACTTCTTTTAGTTTCTGAAACATTTAATAGTTAGGAGGGGTTTTTCTATTAGGTTGGGTCAAAGTCACTCTTGTAATATTTACTCCATATTGTGCTCTGTAACAACAGGAAAGTGTAGAGGCAACTGCTGAAGTTTCAAAGACTTTTAATGAAAAAATTAGGAAGTATTGTGACATGACACTACTGTCATGCGCCTATGCTGGAACTGGGAATGTTCTCAAGGTAAACTCTTCTAATATACTTAACCTTTTAATGAAAAGATTTCTTCTGTAGCCTTTAATGTTTATAATTGCTGGTGCTTATTTCATGCAGGTGCAAAATCTTTTGGGTCATTGTTCACAACATCTTGACAAAGGTGAAATGCACCAGGGTCCAGCAGTTCTTGGAATTGCTATGGTAGCAATGGCTGAAGAATTAGGTGTTGAGATGGCTATTCGATCGTTAGAACATCTTCTACAGTATGGGGAGCAGAATATTCGGCGAGCTGTTCCTCTGGCACTTGGTCTGCTGTGCATATCAAATCCAAAGGTAAAATAGATTTGCCTCCCTGCTATTTATCAGTGTGGTACATATTATGGCTTTGTTCTGAAAAGATGATAGATGGTAAACATCTGTTGCAATCTCAAGCAAGATTTCGTGTTTGTTTACTTTGCTGATTGCTAACTCTTAAATTGATTGTCACAGGTCAATGTTATGGATACCTTAAGCAGACTTAGCCATGATACTGATTCAGAAGTAGCAATGGTAAGATGGTAGAGCCTCTTAAATCATTGGTGTCTATGATATGATTCTTATTTTTTGTAAGAATTTTTTTTGAATGCTACAGGCAGCTGTTATCTCCTTGGGTCTAATAGGTGCTGGAACAAACAATGCACGAATTGCTGGCATGCTACGAAATCTTTCAAGCTATTACTACAAGGATACCAGCCTTCTATTTTGTGTATGTTTCTTCTATAAGCTGTCCTTATTTTCTAATTCCGGTTGTTTCAATGATCTGACTTTCTTTTCTGTCCTACAGGTGCGCATTGCCCAAGGTCTTGTACATTTGGGAAAGGGACTTCTTACACTTAATCCTTATCATTCTGATCGGGCCTTACTGTCACCGTAAGTAACTTCTTATTGTCTGATAAGTAAACCTTTTTGTTGTTATATAGCTTATTTGAGTCGGCGACTTCAAATGACACACTTAATTATAATGATTCTATTTGACATTACTTCCCTTTCAATTTTTACAGGACCGCGCTTGCCGGACTAATTACTATGTTGCATGCTTGCCTTGATATGAAAGCTATTGTGTTGGGAAAATATCACTATGTTCTCTATTTCCTCGTTTTGGCAATGCAGGTTTGTTAGTCTCATTTCCTCTCTTTCCTTCTCCCCCCATTTGAAGCTGTTTTAATTATATTATGTTGCAACAGCCGAGGATGTTGTTGACCGTGGATGAGAACTTAAAGCCTCTATCAGTGCCTGTTCGGGTTGGTCAAGCAGTGGATGTTGTTGGACAGGCAGGTCGTCCTAAGACGATCACTGGATTTCAAACACATTCCACCCCTGTTCTCCTGGCTGCTGGGGATAGGGCAGAGCTAGCCACTGAAAAGTAATTCTACTGCTACTGCCTTGCAAAATTTTGAAACAAGCTTTCTTGTCTTTTTCATACTAACAGGTTGTTTTTTCTGTAGATATATTCCCATATCGCCAATTCTGGAAGGTTTTGTAATATTGAAGGACAATCCAGATTATAGGGAAGAGTGAGGACCTTAATGATGTTTTCTCATTTCTTTCGGTGTGTGAAGAGTGCTTAGTTATCTTTTGAAATAGTTAAAATGTAAAAGGAATTATATGTTAAATTATTCCTTTTTAATCTGTCAATTTATGAGCATTTTTCTAAAGTGTATTTGATGATGCATTATTGCGGCGCCGATTAATTTGAAAGATAGTTTATTAAGTATGCAGGCAATTAAATTTCATTCGTACTTTTAATTGTTTTATCATTTAGTTTAATGTCAATAAATTTTAGGATGTTGGTAAAAATATAATTTAAAATGTAATATGATATGGTGTGACCCTCAATTAATTTTTCTTCCACGTTCTATAAAAACGTTGATTTCTTGCTTCTTCCCATCGTCGATGGTGGGAATGGAAGCCCAAGATATTTCTAATCCCTAAAGCTTGTCTCACCCTCGGGCATGACAATTTCTTCTCAGCCTTGTGGAGTGAATTACACTCTGCAAAATTAAAAATGTTTTTAGGAATTTTTAGAGATGTATTTTTGAATGTATTTTGATGTATTTTTGTCAAAATTTGATTTGAAGATGTATTTGTGAATATTTTTAGGATGAATTTTATGAAGCATTTTTGAAAAATCTTTATTTTGGATATGCATCTCTGAATATTTTTGTTGCATCTATGTTAGTTAAATATTTTTGTTGCATCTATGTTAGTTAGAAACGCTGCCATAATCCTTAATTTGATTTAAACATTAACATCTTGAAATAAGATAATGCAATAATTAAAAAAACATATCATAATATTATAAAAATACTTTTCAAAGTATGAAAAATATTAATAAAATATTTGAAAATATTAAAAAAAAAGTATAATCTAATGCGTATGTGTTTCTGTTATAATATTTTAATAAATCGATAATACATCAACGACATGGTCATCCATGACTTGCTCATGAAATAGAATCAAGAGTGTCGGGTGTCATGATATGATGTGACATAAAATAGAATCAGTCACGTAACTTTCAGCATAATGTCACTGATTTGTGTCTGACATACTCTGATACTACTTCGGTATCAGATAACTCTCGTAATCTGTCAATATGTTATCAAGATGTCTGCAGACAATGCTGTTAGGGACAACATCGAAGGGGGGTCTCAGAATGATTTGCACAAATTTAAACTGACGCATGCATCGTTTTAGAAGAACAAGTACATTAAATTACTCCCACATGCCAGCCATCAGGAGTAATATGGAATATGATCGAAGGGAAACGTGTCCAAATGAGTGGCGTATGGTGTCTAATCGATGTCGTAATGCTGAGTCCTATCAATATTATAGAACCTTGTTTTGCAAATAATTTTTTTATGATAACAACTACAAAGTAAAATACTAAAAAGACTTCATCAAAATAAGAGTAAAACAAATGATAAGTCAAAAAGTATTTAAGCGGTCAAAGATGCAAATCATGATTGTAAGGGTTTGATGAACTTGACGAATCTAAGTAAAAGGCAAACTAAGAGAAATTATTTAAAGCCTCAAGAAATCTCAAGCAGTGTCAACACAAAAGATGATATCTGACAAAAAATTTATAGAAGAAGTCAAACTCCTAATTTAGTAAGTGAGTGACCTTTTGTAAAAGTAAAATGTTTTTTTTTTCTTCGTAAAAATATGTGACTATAAGCGCATACACGTTAAATTTTTTTTCAAATATTTTAACCAAGAAAATATATTTTTAAAGTGTCCTTAAAGTTGTGTCAGATGACTTAGGAGTAGTGAAAATATTTAAAGGGAAATATTTAGACTTTTATGCCGATCGATTAGAAAAGGTCAAACGTAAACCCCAAGTTATTTAAAAAACGCCTTAATAATGTACAACGACTAGGAATATCTTATTTCCTTTTAAATGACCAGTAACAACTACTTTTTAAATATTTAATCGATTAGAATAAAAGTCGAATCGATTTTTCAATGATCAAATTCTTTAAATGAAAATTCTGTTTGGAAATTCTTCTTGCCTATAAATAGAGGTCTCATTTATTGTTTCAAAGCATCCAGAACACGATTTATGTATTGACAATCACTCTCTCACTCTCTCTAAATTTTATTTTTTTACTTCTCTCACTAGTTCTTATAGTCAAATACTTTTATGAGAAAAATTCCATTTGTGAGTGAGATTATCATTGTAATTTTGGAAGAGTAGCATTGTATAAGTTCTCCAAAGATGTTGTTTATGCACCTCAGATGAATATAATCCATTTAGTGATCATATATGTGGTTAAAAGCTAAATCAGTTAAAATCTTATAGTTTGGGATTATGAGATCAATTCATATTAGTTTTTCATATATAGGTTGAAGATCATTTAGCTTTGAAGATCTTACCATTGATTCATGGTTAGTCCGGTTAAAATCATGGTAGATTTTGAGATCAACCCAATTAAAATCGAAAGAGGTTTTTAGGTTATCATGTTAAATCATTTGAGCTCAGATATATCTTTGGAACTTTAAGACTAACCGCTACAAGGTCCATGTTCGTGGAGAGAAGACTAACCGCTTCAATCTATAGTTAGAAAGGAATCTTGGCAATTTCAATCTCATTAATTTATTGGAAAAAACGCAAACGTCCATATTTATCGTCTTGTATTACTATGGTTGTATGACAACCACTGATTATTTGTATAAGAGGGTTCGTGAGTATTTCATACTAAAACCCCTCAAGTATTATTGAAAACTCTCAAGACCAAGTCTTGGAGAGAGGACTAAGTTCTTTTTGTTTTGACCGAACCTCTATAATTCTTGGTATCCTTCGTTCTTTCTTTAAACTTTTTAATTCCACTCTTTAATATTTTATTTCCGCTGCTTAGACTTAGAAAATATTTTTAATCTTTGATTAACTTGCCAAAAGTTTTCAAAACTCATATTTTTTCAAACCACCCATTTCACTTCCCTCTTGTGTGTGAAGTCTCAAAGCCCAACAGGTGACATCAGAGACTAACTCCTATTTAAAGGACTAATTGTCTAGGAGGAAGATGACTTCCTACACAAGTTCTATTTTAAAAACTCACCACCACCTTTTTTGAAAATAATGATCTTTAACTTTTTGAAAATTTAATTTAATTTTTTTCTTTGAAAACAATAGTTGATGGTTCAGTTCACTCTACTCATCAAAATTATGATTGGTAGTGGAAAACCCTTTTAAACCAAAAGCTTTGTGAACTTTTTTTATGACATGAACCTTTCATTATTTAACCACGAGGAAATTTGGGAGATCTAGAAATAAGATATGAATTTTCTTCAAGATATCCAAAAAGAGAAAATGAACACACAAGGCGAAAAAGAAGATAAATATTAGCTTTAAGACGTTTTTCTAAATCGAGTCTTATAAAATTATTTTCTAACAAATATCTAAGAATTAAGACTTGAAAAATTAATCCAACTCTTAAATCTATAGAAAACTTTCATAAATTTTAGGAAAGAAGGAAGATGAACGAGGTGAATCAAAGATCAACAAACAGAAGAATCATTTCTCTTATCATACAAGCCCAGTTTAAATCTTCAAAAACAATACTCAATAGTTGAAAGGTCGTCAACAAATGAAGGATCCTTTTGTAAAGTAGGTGAATAATTATCTTCAAATGTTAGACCAAAGAAGAGGGAATAAACATCAACTTTGGGGAAAATCATGAAAGGATCATCTTCAAACAAAGAAGGAGAAATATGCACAAAAGCACCCAACAAAAAAGATGAAGATCTCGAGGATAAAAAAACAGAAATCTCAAAAAAGAGAAGTTTTCAATACTTATTATATTATGTACATCAAAGAAAAAAAATCTTATTTGTTTGTCTTTGCAGGATTGCTCTATAGCTCTGAGACTAACCGATAAGAATATTCCATTTGAAGCCTTTCATACCACGGATGAACAATGTTTACAAATGTAAACCATTATGATCAAAGTAAAGATGTTTGAGAGTAATCTCAAGATTAATGATCAGAAATGACCAGTTGAATAATAAGTTTGTAATAGACTTATCTATTTTGTAGTTTAATGACTCTCATATCCAACCATGTGATGAGAAGAATACACCGTAAGGTGTTCATCCCACATGAGAAGTATTTATGAAGAATTATTTCTTGAAAAAGGTAAATTTATTTTAAGGTTGAAATAAGCAGTTAAATATGATTAACCCCTTAAAATAATTATTTTTTACTTATGCTTTAAAAGAATTTCTAATTATTCATCTCTAACCCATAAAATAAGTTTGCTCAAGCATCTTAAGCAAATGGTTAATAAAAAGCAAGAACTGGAGGTGCAAATAAAAGAAATTGGGGTACATAAAGACGGAGAACCAAACACAAGACCCAACTAGCACAAAAACACTGAAAAAGGAAAAACTAATCGATTAGCATATTATGCTAACCGATTAGAAAGGATACATAAATATATTTTTAGAACAAATCAAATTCTATCTTGGGTGCCAAGCAAAGCGAATCTCAGCAGTTATGAAGATCTCCTCCAAAACGATAAGAATGACAAATCTAACCAATTATAAGGAAGCTCAATTGATTAGCAGGATTAGAAAAAGCAAGTTTTGATCTGATTTTTGGACAGCATAATCTGCTCATCAAATCCTTTAGATCCACGTGCTCAAAAAGCTTAGAAGGTATCACTATAAATATGTATTATATTCTTCCTCTCACTTTTCTTCTCTCTGCACACTAGTAGGATTACATTCTTTCTCATATTATTTTGTCATGAAACCCTTAAACCAAAGACCTAAAATACCCTCAACAAAAGAGAGATAACATCTTTGTCACCATAAGAAACAAGCATGAAGAAGATATAAAGACGATCCTTGAAAATAAAATCTTAGGATTATGGTACATGGAAGAAACTTTCACGAGAGGATACAAACCCTACTCCCATATCTTCACTAAAACTCCCGATAGAATATATCCTGGCCTAGTAAGAGAATTATATACCAACCTAATAATTTTAGAAAAAACCCTAATATCATCTATTAAAAATGTGAAGATAACATTTAAAAAAGAAGGATTTGGAAATTTTTTTGAAATACCTTTCCTAGGAGCCTCTTACAAATTAGACAAGTCTACCTAACTTAAAAAATTCAAAAGAAATCTAGCCCTAAACTCTCTAGTATTAAACCCCATTGAGGAAAGAAAACTTCCATTTAAAACATATATCCTAAAACCTAAAGTTAGAATCCTTTATTACCTCCTAACAAGGATATTGCTCCCAAGAAACACAAGTAACAATTATGTCATCAAAGATGACATTACTCCCTTATGACTTTTAACTCAAAACATACCAACAAATTTGGTAAACAAAGTGTTTTCTCACATGACCAAATAAAAAGAAGAGCCATAAATGGATTTATTATATGGAGCGATGATCAATACCATCCTAAAAGTCTTCAAAGTCGAATTCCTAGGAGAAAAGTCAATTTCATCTGACAACATAATCAACTACACCAACCTTAAATAATTGAAAATTGATGTCAAGTTTTATGAACTTAGAGGTGACTGGATAGATGAGAGAGAAGAAAAGTAAGAAGAGGAAAGTGAGAACATCAAACTAAAACAAGTTTGAGAACTTTGTCAAACCCTGGAAAAGGATATTAAGTAAATTAAGTCAAAAATAGGATAAACATAAGATGGGAGCTTCTCAGACTTTATTTTTCGCACTTTCCCTTTTGTATTCCTTTTGATTGCACTCTATGTTAAATTTCAATAAAATAAAGTGTGGGGTTCCTTCCTAAATGTCTTTAATGACCTCTGTTTGCATGACACCTTCATTATGATATTTTTGTTACTAAAAAATTAAATCTCTATCTTTCAAATTTCTTTTGCTTAACAGATTTTGAAATATACCTTGAAATAAATACTCTTATTAATTAAATATAATAAATACTCTTATTAATTAAATATAATATAAACATAAAATATCACCATGTTGCTAAATCTTCCATAAATAAACTAAGTTTCATCTTGGCATGCATTCCCTCAGAATATCTTTGCTTGACATACAAAAAACACTTATGATAGTCTTTGAAATTAGAACTTTGTTTTGCATGCAAAAATATATGATGGCTAGGACTAAAAATACCTTGTTATGTTTCTTATTAAAAGTAGGATTTTTTTTGTCACTACAAATAAAAATGCAATACGGTGTTTTGATTTCCCCTCTGAACAAATGGTTGACATATTTGTTTACGCATACTTGATGTTGTTATTCTTAAAATACCCATACTCGTTTACTTGAAAGATTAAAATATGATGCTTTCCTCTCAAAATAAGTGCTTGATATATTTTGAAACAACTGTTTATTTAAAAATAGTTATGCTTGAGTATATAATGCAAGAAAGCTTATTAGAAATACCTGCATCTAATCCTGTTGTTATGACATGCTTATTCACATACATGTCTATCTCAAGAATGCAATATGATAGTTTCTTGTTCATTTGCAAATGTTTGTATTTCTATTGCATCTTTTACCCGCCTTTATGATTATGAAAAAGAGGGAGAAGTGTACTCTCAAGGGAAAGGTATATATTCTATCTAACTTAGAGGGAGTTTATACTCCAATATATATATTTTTTTGTTTCTTTTACCACATTCCCTAAGAGATGTTTTGTCATCATCAAAAAGGGAATACATAACCTTGTTTTGCAGGTAATATATTTTATTTTGATGATGACAACTATAAAGTAAAATACTAAGAAGACTTCATCTTGATAAGAGTAAACAAAAGATAATTCGAAAAACACTTAAGCAGTCAAAGATGCAAACCATGATAGCAAGGGTTTGATGAACTTGACTAATCCAAGAAGAAGAAAAACCAAGAGAAATCATCTGAAGCCTCAAGAGATTTCAAGCAGTGTAAACACAGAAGATGATAACTAACAAGAAGCTTGTGGAAGGAGTAAAACTCCTAATTTAGTAAGTGAGTGACCTTTTATAAAAGCAAAAGGGGTTTTTAATAAAAGTATAAACTCTCTCTCTCACACACACACACGCACACACACACACACACACACACACACACACACACACACACACACACACACACACACACACACACACACGCACACTAGAATCCTTCTCAAATATCTTAACCAAAAGAAAATATTTTTAAAGTGTCCTTAAAGTTGTGCCAGATGACTTAGGAGCAGTAAAAATAACTAAAGGGAAATATTTGACTAATCTAATCGATTAGACCTTTATGCCAATCGATTAGAAAAGTTCAAACGTAAGCCCCAAGTTATTTAGGCAGCACCTTAATAATGTATAACAACTAGGAATATCTTATTTCATTTTAAATGACCATCAATGACTACTTCTTTAATATTTAATCAATTAGAATAAAAGCCTAATCGATTAGCTAATTGTCAAATTCATTAAATGAAATTTCTGTTTTGGGCATTCTTCTTGCCTATAAATATTGGTCTCATTTCTTGTTTCAAAGCATCCAGAACATGATTTGTGTATTGAGACTCACTTCCTCTCTCTCTAAATTTTATTTTTCTCTTCTCTCACTAGTTATTATAGCCAAATGCTTTTGTGATGAAAGTTTCAATTGTGATTGAGATGATCATTATAATTATGGAAGAGTAGCATTGTATAAATTACCCAAGGATGTTATCTATGTACCTTGGATGAATACAGTCTATTTAGGGATCATATATGTGGTTAGAAGCTAAACCTGTTAAAAGCTTATGGTTGGGAATTGTGAGATAAATTCCTATTAGTTTTTCATATATAGGTTGAAGATCATATAGCTTTGAAGATCTTATCATTGGTTCATGGTTAGTCCATTAAAACTATGGTAGGTTTTAAGATCAACCCGATTAAAATCTCAACAGGTTTTTTGGTTATCCTGTTAAACCATTTAAGCTCAAATATATCTTTGGAACTTGAAGACTAAATACTAAAAGATTTATGTTCGTGGAGAGAAGACTAATCTCTTCAATCTACAGTCGGGAATGAAGCTTGGCCTCTTCAATCTGATAAATTTATTGGAAAAGATATAAACCCCATATCTATCGTCTTGTATTACTGTGGTTGTAGGACAACCACCAATTCCTTGTATATGGGATTCATGAGTCTTTCCTACTAAAAACTCTCAAGTATTATTGGAAACTCTCAAGACCAAGTCTTGGGGAGAGGAGTATGTCTTTTTTGTTTTGATCGAACCTCTATAATTCTTGGTGTCCTTCTTTCTTACTTTAAACTTTTTAATTTTCAACCTTTAATATTTTATTTTTGCCGCTTAGACTAAGAAAATATTTCTAATCTCTGATTAACTTGCCAAAAGTTTTCAAAACCCATATTTTTCCAAACCACACAATTCACCCCCTCTTTTGTGTGAAGTCTCAAAGTCCAAAAAATATACCCACAGAATGGCCACACAACATCATTACCTCTACACGAGCAATATAGGAAAGCACGTGGGTACCTTAGTATACCCTAGCACATGATCAAATTCGTGTATGTGGTGAAAGTGGGATAAGATCCCTCCCTGAAAATGAATAAGAAAAAAACATCAGTAACAAGTGTAAAAAAAGTGGTTTTTAAATTAATATTGGTTATGGAAATTACTACCCGCAGTGTGCATGAGCTTATCATTTTCTTTGTCGTCCAACACGAACCTTCCCTCAGCTTGGAGTACGGGTATACCAAGCCCGCGACCCTCAAGTTCCACTCGTGAATGGCCATCAAGTCAATGAAATACTTAGGGTATGCCACATCTATGTAGGTTGCACTTTTTTCCACAAACATGGATGTTCCAACCATGAATATGAGGAAACACCTAAAAGCATACTCCCGGTGGTATGTAAACTATAAATCATCGTCATCCTCTTCTTCGACCAACTCTAAGTTTTCTGCATATAGCTTTTGCAAGTATGCAATTTTAGCATGAGCATCTTTATTCTTTCCAAAGACGACATTAATGTATTCTTGTTGTTGATAAACTTAATTTCCAGTTAAGGGTTTAGGAGCACGTCCGTACTCTTGCTCTCTGTTAAAAGCCTTCTGTAATCTATGATAAGGATGATTGGGTCTTAGAAATTTGATGCACAAGGTAAACAATCTTTTTCCTAAACTCAAGTTGGTGAAAACATGTATCAAATTCACATATAGGACACGCTTTATCCCACAAAAGTTTTAAATCTTCAGTTAATGGACTTATATAAACATCTATGTCGTTTCCAGGTTGTCTTGGTATAGAAATCATCATACTTAACATCATATACTTGCCCTTCATGCTCAACCAAGGAGATAAATTGTAACTCATGAGAAGAACAAGCCACAAAGAATGGTTAGTACTCATATTACTGAAATTATGGTATATCAGACTTCAGATGTCCTATGACATGTCGGGACATCTGATCTGAACAAAACACACATGCAAGGTATAAACAATCAAAACAGTACTAAAAAACATAAACAACACACATAATTGTTAATCCAGTTTGGTGCAAACCAACACCTACTCTGGGGGCTACCAAGCCACGAAGGAAATCCACTAGACAGTATCAATTCAAAGCTAAACTCCCCAGTTTACAAATTATCACTTAATCACTACCCTGTGCAACTTCTACCTAGGTCCTCCCTAGATATGAGAAATCCAATCTCACCTCCAACCACGAAAATAATGTCTAACAGTCTCAACCCCAGTTACTGTATCGACGACCTTTCACCTAAATGAAGATCACACTTCAAATACAAAAATATACCTTAATCAAGACACCCCTTGATTAAGAATAACATACTTGATCTTGCTTCACAGCTTTGATCAAGAATAATACTTAGAGTTGCTTAACAACTTCCTCCAAGAACAATACTACCTCTTGCTTAAAAGCTTCGAGGAGAATAATAACAAAGATTACAACTCTGTAACACAGTCAAACTCACAACCCGAGTGGATCACACAAACCAACTCTCTTAGAGAGCGGAACAATGACAAAGCCCTAATGATTCTACATCATGTATAAACTAAGTTACAAGCACTTTTATTTATAAACTTATTCCCAACTAGATTTGGGCTTAAAAAATGCAGTAGAGAGGCTGCACAAAGTCTATCAAAACTTCTCCAAGAAAATAAGTCTTCAATCATAACTTTCCTAAAATGTCTCCATATTTAGAAAGTTTGAATATCTTGAAAAACCAACATAATATCTATGATTTATCAATCTTGGATGCCACATAGGATTACTAAATATTCCCAGAGTATTCAGTAATTAAATCACAATAGCTGAATCCAAACTATCAATTGTAGCAGACTTGATGTCCTATACTTCTGGTTAGGACATCCCTTTTGACATGTTCAAACAGCAAGTTAAAACATCTTCCAAATTGCAAAACTATAACAGACCAGATGTCCTGATCTTCTAGTCAGGACATCTCATTTAACATGTTGAGCCTGCAAGTTGAAACATTTTCCAAACTACAAAATTGTAACAGACCAGATGTCCTATACTTCTGGTTAGTACATCTCATTCGACGTGTTGAATCTGCAAGTTGAAATATCTTGTTCAACATGTTGGTGCCAAGTTAGTTTTACCAAAATACCTGCCAATCATAATTTCGTAAAAATAACAATCTCCCCCTTTGGCACATTTTGGCTAAAACAACCAAATAACTCTTACACAAGAAAAACACCAGAATCATGTTTGAAAATTAATCAAACACACATATAGAGGCATAGTAGCAAAACAAACCTAACAACAAAGTTATGAGAAACAACACAAATAGATAAACTGTCAGTAGTTATTCAGTCTACTAAACACAGCTGCAGCAAAATAGAGAAACTAAATTCTCAACATCATGATGTCCAAACATCATGTTCGACATCTCTTCTGAGCACCCCAATCCAGAATAGAATAGACTCCCCCTTAACACTTGTTAAGAACTTTAGATAATAAAAAATTCCCCCTCAATAGCAGCCAACAACCAGTTGTTAGTGCATACATGCACACACTCACTCACACACATACACAAATACGCACACACACACACACACACACACACACACACACACACACACACACACACACACACACACACACACACACACACACACACACACACACACACACACACACACTTTCTCCCTCTTTTTAGCCATAATATGTCAAAGGTAAGCAACTAACAAAAAATAAAAACAACCCTTAACTAGAGGTAAATACTTTTCACAAGCTTGATCAGCACACAAGCTTAAAAAATATGCACCATTTTAGTCACAATCCATAGACAAGTATTTCCTCCCCTTATCATGGATAAACAATGCTCTTGCCGAGGATTAATCATCTGAGAACCAGATAAAGTCACATAAAGAATTCACGTTCTCATAGTCAAGATCTACCACTTCACACACACGCTGAACTATAACCACACCCATGTGAAAGCAATTTGAACTAGATACTCCACCTCCAAATCTTATGACTTCTTCAAGGACATGTATGATACGTGTCCTTATAGAACCACACACTTCATCATAACTCTTAGAATGGACAAGATGTAATGTACATTTTCTTTGACATCACTCAAGCAAAAACAATCAGTTTTCTTGCTTCACAAGCTCCAGGCTGACACACTTGTAGCAGAGGAAAACACTTCTCCACAATCTTCTTGATCGGATCACACTATCTGATCCTAGTTCTATGCCCTTATATTCACTAGCGATTGTTGATACTAGTGAAGTCTTCAACATAGTAGTCATGCATTCACCAAGCATACTACTATAAACAAGATCAAAATCTGCATATTCTGATCCACATAGTCAGAACTGCCTCTTCTGATACTAATGTTGAGCCCCAAACTTCACATCCATAATCCCAAGCATCCTTCAGGAAAAATGACCACACAACCACCAAACATGATGTTACAACATCATTTAGGACATTAACTTCTCATCATAGAACCCAATCACCTTGGTTCTTAAAAAAACCATACAAGGGACTCATTATGCAAAGACGTCCTTTAAGAAGCTAAAACAAAACACAACCACTGCATCTTAATCAGGTTATCCCAAACACTTGAACACCATGGAGAGAAATACACTCTCACATACTTTCTGAAGCAAGGAGTTCAAAAAGTAGATTTGCATCCACATATCAGATAAGTATCCATCTTCTAACAAGGTCTTTACCATCAGTCACATGTACATATTTATCAGACCAGACTTATACCTAGCTCCCGACAAGGTATTTGTCATCAGAGAAAAATTTCCTCAAATTTCTTCCTTCACAACCTCTTTTAGAGGTACACACCCTGCAGATAGAACTCCCTTCTCACAAATGGTTGAGCAATAAAGGCACAAATGGATCCTTCATCTTATAAGGCATACATTAAAGATATCCACACCATATACCACACTAGATTCATAAAAAATAGATGATGCTCCATTTCCAAAAAATGTTAGGACATTTGATATGATATCCTTCTTCTTCACACTCCTAACACAAGAGTATGACACATATATTTCCAGACTTGGTCAGAGACTGGACTTCACACTCCATCATGGTCAGGCATTCCATTTTAGAATCCAATGGTGATCAACAATACTCATACCATGATCTTCAAGACACACTTCCTTCTCTGAAGAAGCAAACACCTGAGATGATGTTCCTACATTTTTTCAGACATCAATCTCAATCACATGGGTTCCACCATTTACTATGGTTCTAGAAATATCATCCATGGTAATTTAAACACATATCGTAAGGGAGAACACCAGAGAACACATACTGGTACTAAATAATAACTGATCAACTCCTAAAATCAGGCTGTAGAAACATGCAGTAACCTACATGTTACACAACTCCAAAAAACTTTCTCATACGCAACATGTTCAGACCTTCTGTCTAACAATAAGGAGTTAAACACCATCCTTCTGCACCCAAAAAGGATATCCCCTCTAACAAGTATTTGGATCAGACAACAACAAGTAGAGTATAGAACCAGCACCATACTATAAACATATATGCTTCTTCAAGATCCTCCATGACTCACTGATGCACTTGAGTCCTTGCATAAACAAGTGTTCCATTATGTGAGAACACAACAAGACTGGTTACTAACCATAAGAGGACCTCCCTTGAGTATACACATATTTTACCAATAAGGCTTGATCAAAAAACTCCTCTTTACTCAAGACACGAATCTGAAATGCTCATCCTAGGTGGTTTAGATGATACTCCAAAGTGCAGACACCAATCAACCACTGAACTCAGGTTCATACATCTCTACTGCATGCAACCCCTTGAATTTCTCTTACAACAAAATACGAGTTTCTTGCTCTCATAGACTTGATATTGATATCAAGTTTGAGTAAACAACCCCCGTCCTGTTTATGAGAAACACCGGCCATGCATCTTGATCAATTTCTTCTTCATGTTCTCTTCTTTAACTCATACACACAAATCTAGTTCCTTTGGTCAAGGTAATATTTCAGTTGTCAGAGATAATGTCCTCGACATTTGAACCCGACACCCATACATGCAGAATCTGGTTGAGATGTCTTCAACAAGTCTCCTTAAAAAAATACAGCTCAGCCTCTGCATTTCTACTTACTTGGATAAAAAATAAACTAATCCAAGAAGTAACAATATGTTGATCATCTCTTGACCAACCCACTTATATAAGATATGTTTCTTGTACAGAAACTTCTTAGACACATAACACAGATGCCTCATCTTCTAGATCAAGAGTAGGTTCTAAACATAAGTGTTCAACACACACTTGTTTAACACCCAAAGCATGTGCTATGCAACAGGAATATGCACACCTGTTGATATGATGTTCTAACATCCAATAGAACATCAGTTCCCTTCTCACGGAACACAAAAACAATCCTTGACTACCTTTAAGGTCTTTAATAGAAGTCCATATTTCAATAACATGCATATGTATCTTGACCAATTTCTCTTCAGATTCTCATCAACCTTATTGACAAGTGTCTTTATGATTAGACTTGAGTTAACCCTCAAGTATCTTTGGTAACTTTTAATAAGCTGAGTAGAAGAATCTGTAATATATCACAACATCATAGGATAAACCTGCTGAGGAGACCAAACTCTAATTCCCTTTCAAGAAAATATCTTACTAGAGTCTCACCACCAGAGATACAAGGAACAATCAGGGTCACATCAGATACCATGCAGCGAAACACAAAAACATACAAGCTCCTCAACATTCTTCAGGCACAACATAAAACCCTTGCACACAACCACATCAATCCAGGTGCAAACAAAATAACCTAGGTTTGAAAATAAATCAAACCCAACACAGCAGATCACCACCAAAGTTACATGCCTGATAATAATAGACAAGTCCAATACACACCCTGTCACGAATAGCCTATCCTCCACTTCAAGGGACCATTCACACAACAATATGAATTTTCCAAGTTCAAACGACTTTTCAGTAAATACCTCATTCCTTGCCCATGACCAAAAAAATCTTCCTAGGATCTCATCTAGAGACAGAACGGGATGCCTGCTCTGATACCAATTAAAATTTGGGTATATCAGACTTCAGATGTCCTATGACATGTTAGGATATCTGATCTAAACAAAACACATAGGCAAGGTATAAACAGTTAAAACAATACTGAAAAAAATAAACAACATACAAAATTGTTAACCCAGTTTGGTGCAAACCAACAACTACTCTGAGGGCTACCAAGCCAGGAAGAAAATCCACTAGACAGTATCAATTCAAAGCTAAATACCCTCGTTTATAACTTATCACTTAATCACTACTTTGTGCAACTTCTACCTAGGTCCTCCCTAGATATGAGAAATCCTATCTCACCTCTAATCACCGCAATAATGTCTAACAGTCCTAATCCCAGTTACTGTATCGACGACCTTTCACTTAAATGAAGATCACACTTCACATACAAAAACACACCTTAATCAAGACACCCCTTAATTAAGAATATCATACTTGATTTTGCTTCACAACTTTGATTAAGAACAATACTTAAAGTTTCTTAACAGCTTCCTCCAAGAAGAATACTACCTCTTGCTTAAAAGCTTCGAGGAGAACAATAACAAAGATTATAACTCTAACATAATCCAACTCACAACCCGAGTTGATCACACAAACCAAATCTCCTAGATAGAGGCACAATGATAAAGCCCTAATGATTCTACATCCAAGACTGGTACTAAACTAGGTTACAAACACTTCTATTTATAACCTTATTCCCAACTGGATTTGGGCTTCAAAAACGCAGCAGAGAGGTTGCACAAAGTATGCAAAAACTTCTCCAAGAAAATAGGTCTTCAATCATAACTTTCCTAAAATGTCTCCATATTTAGAAAGTTTGAATATCTTGAAAAACCAAAATAATATCTCTGATTTATCAATCTTGGACGCTGTAGCACCCCAAAATTTGCCCTCCTAATTTATTGTCATCTGGCTTAAGCTTAGGCATTGAATTTCATATGCATACATACATATCATCCATTCTATGGTCATGGGATCAAGGCACTTCTTTTAAGCTCCGTCAAGCTACAAAAGGAAATTGTTTAATCAATAAATGCAGTGAAGCGTGAACTCGGGGTTTCAGAAGTGAAATGAACTCAGCATGCTTCCACAAGATATTTAATCAGTGACTAATCAAGTCTTTATCATTCCAAGTTCCCGTGTGTTCCAGCATGCCTCAAATTGCAAATAAAATCAAGCATTTCCGTTGATTTGAAACAGTTTGGGCCAAAAATCAACATTTCACAGTTCAGGTTCAGAAATTCACAACTTTTGTGTGGAACAACATTTTTAGTGGTTCTTTGGGCATAAGAATCTCCTTGACATCCTCTTCATTTCATATGTTCGGGTCAGGAGCCAATTCTGTATGGAAGATCTCCAAAAATGCAAAAAAACATTGAAAATTATATGGTGAAGCGGATTTCCAATCAATTGTTTTTCAAATATTCCAAAAATCATAACTTTCTCGATTTTCAACATTTCGGGATGATTCTCACGGCACGATATCAAAAAAAATTTCATCTACAAATTTTCTTCAAGACTCGAGTTCGAATTATGCTCCAAAAGTTATGGTTTATGGCTTGCTTCTCAAATTGAACATGAAAATATGATGAAAAAGTTGCGCAACCCAATTTGACATAAAAAGAGGAAAATGTGACTCCAAAAACCATTTTATCTATTCTATATGACAAACATGACTTAAGACTCTCTCTATATATTGTTTTTCCCTCAAATTCAAAAGAGATTCCATCATTGTTAGAAATTCACTCTCAAGAAAACTCAAGAGCTCTCAAGTGACTCTCTCTCAACTTCCAACCGTCGGACCACCGTCGAACCACTGTCGGACCGCCACCGACCGTGATTCATGCCACCCTCCGCAACCGCCACCCTCTCTCCGCCGCACCGAAGCCACTGCGAGCCTCCTCCATCCTCAAAGACCGCCAGAGCGCCTCCTTTTCCCAATCGCCATCGTCCGCGTGATTCTCCCCTCCATTCACTTCTCTGATCAACTTTGTAATCATATCTTTCGGTAAATTCTTGATCTCTTGAATTAACAAATTTTGATTGATGAATTAAGTGATTTTGTATTTAGTTAGCATGAATTAATTCTCAAATTGTGGAAATTATGTCATTCTTGATAAATCTTCATGTTGATGATGTTGATAATTGTTAGAATTGGTTGATTACTTGAGCTATTTGTTGAGATTCGTGCATCAGTAATTGATTCTGAGTTGGTAATTGTTGATAATTATTGTGATTTACACGCCAACGTTTGATTCCAAGTTGATACTTGTTGTTAATTGTTGGAATCATGTGTCAGAATTTAATTTCGAGTTGATTAATTGTTGTTGACACTTGAATAATATTTGCTTTGATGCTCGAAAATCATTGTACCAGTGTGGATTTAATTGTTGCAATTTATTTGTGAATTCCAAGTGAGGTTTCACGTGTCGTTGTTTGATTTTGCGCGTTAAAATGTTAATTTCCAATTGATTTTTGGTGAATACCGACACATGAAACGTTGCTTCCCAGTATCCAAAAATTCTTGAAATTTGTGATTTAATTTTTGCTTAATTCATGTTTGGACTTAACTCGATAATTGTTTAATGTTAGTGTTGAGTTTTGATGGTTTTAAAGTGACTTTTGGAGGACTTTTATGAGTCGAAAAGTTGTTGTCCGATATCCGCAAATACATGTAAATTGTGATTTAATTCTTGTTTAATCCATGATTGGATTTAATTTGATGATTGCTCGATGTCGGTGTTTAGTTTTGATGATTTTAAATTGACTTTTCGAGTATTTTCATGAACCGAAATGGTGTTGTTCGATAATTGTTTTTGTTGTTCCAACACTTGTTTGGAACTTATTTCTTCATGAATAAAACTTGATTTGAGTTATGATATGAATGCTTAATTTTGGTTATCACTCCTTGTTATTACTAACTCATTTGTTGATTTGTGCAAGCTTCCTAAGACGGTTTAAGAGAGCTATTCGTGACACCTTTGCTCGCATTTAATTGATTAATTAATTCTTGATTATTCAATTAAAGCTTTTATCCCATTTCTTTTGGTTCGTGTGATACGGTGGCAGAACCGACTGTTATACTGGTTTGCGTTTTTTGTTTGCAAATGTCGCGGTAAGCAAAAGTCTCCACCGACTTTTATTTCATCCAACAAAGGAAAGGAAAAAGAATAGAAAAAACCTTTTTTCGAGAGTTTCTGAGTACGGGGCATAGATTATAGAAAGGGAAGGTGTTAGCACCCTTTCTATCCGTGGTTTTCCACGGGCTCTTAGGTACTTGCTCATTTTTAAAATTGCTTGTGTGTGTTTTGAAATTTTTTTTGTTTAACTTCGTGGTAACCCTTGTATCTGTCCTCAAGAGTGTGACGAAGTTGTTTTCGAAAACTGTTTTGAAAGTGTTTGTGAAAAAAGCTTTTTTGTTGTTTTGAGCAAGTATTTAAGATTTTCTACCTACTCGAAAAAGACTGTTCGTTCTCGTTTCCTTTAGATAGCGCTATCCTACTATTAAGGAGTAGGTGGCCCCATCGCTGGAGTTTTAAGGGACATTCGAAGGGACAAGTACGGTCACAAAGGAAATGGTTAAGAAACTTTAGTAGTTACCCTAAAGTCCTAAAGATCTTTCTGAGGCAACATTCGAATGGGTCATTTTGATCTTTCGGGACTGGAGGATGACCACTAAAATTCCCTATACTTCATGACCGTCTATCGAAGGAAACCGAAGTGGGGTAAACCCTAGGAGTGAGCATGTGCAAGTGTGGTTTTTTCAGTTAATTATCTTTGCACAATTAGGGTTATATACCTTTTAATCGTTGATTTATCTTTCGCATACGATCCTATTATCCATGCATCTAGGAATTTTTATAGTTGCGGGAATTAAAAAGTGCGAGAAATTAAAGTCCTAACTATTACAAGGCTTTTGGGCAGATACAAAAATATTTGACTGAAAATAAAGATGCGGGAATCAAAACCATAATTAATCTATTACAAACCTCGAAACAGTTACAATAATTGGAATTATAAATAAGTAAATGCGTGCGAGACGAATTAAATACGGGAATAAATTAGAAGCCTAAAAAATCTAATTAATTAAAAAATGTTTTTGTATATTTTATTTATTGAGAAAATGATTAAATTGCAAATTAAACCTAATTCCTAGTTAATTTTATTTAACAAAATAATCAATGTTGAAATAATTAAAATAATTAATTTTCAAAAATTAATTTTAATTATAAAAACCTAAATCTATCTTTTTGTGATTTTTTGATTTAATAAAAAAATGGTTTTTGTTGTTTTTTTGTAAAAAATATAAAAATAATTAAATCAAACAAAAGAAAATAGAAAAAAAAGAAATAAATTGGGCCTGGTGTGCTGTTAGTAATCATGGGATAAGTAGTTGAATTTGTTAGGCCCATTTTGTTGACCCAGATCCTGCGCCAAATTCAGTGTAGCTGGCCTTTGGGGGTTCACCATGTGACTGCTTGCTTGAGGCGTCAGATCTGGCAGGAGATTGATCTAATGGATGGATCTGAAGTACATGATAGGCACTTGGACTGTGAGGCTTACTGGATCCTGTAAAGAAGTGATTGAAAAATAAAATGCCTGGACCAGGGATCGAACCCAGGTCCTTCCTCTTACCAGCGCTACCCTTTGCCATTTATGTTGTCGTGTTCATCTGTTAATATAATAACACAAATAAAATATAAAAAAACATGTTAATCATTATGCCAAAGCGCGCGCAGAATTCAAATCAGCCAACCGGGCTTTGACACACAATCGTCTTCTTCAATAAGACTGTCGTTTTAGGCCAGCACCTTTACCTACAGACGATGTCTGTAACTATAACCCTGTATCATTCAAAAATTAAATACAAGCAACATAAATCTTAATGGCGACCATGAATCAACCGGGCTTGAAGCCCTGAACACCATGGTATCCATATCCAACCCTAATTTTGCCTACATCAGAAAACCCCAAAACGAGTTTGGAAACCCTAAGAATGGCATCCTTCAATTCCTGCACTTAAAACTCAATCAAACAATTCAGATAGCATCAAAACCTTATAATAAACATGAATGCATGATTAAATTTCATTAAAAACGCGCATATACATGTAATCAAAAATAATAAAAAATGGAAAAAACGAGTCATGTATCTTACGATTCTGGGTGTTGTATGGCTTGAGAGTTATTGGAATATCTTCAATGACCTTCGTGGATGATCACTGATGGTCCAAAATTCTTTGAATTGGCCTGTAGGATGAAATCCGATCTGCACTTTTCTTTGGAATTTTGAAACTTTGTTTTTCTCTTTGGAACAAGCCGCGTCTCTGTCTATCTCCCCTTAGGGTTCAGAATGCCTTGCTATATGTATGTGAATCAAATTAGGGTATTGTTTTTGGGCAAGAATCAAAGATATGAATGTGCTTTCATTATGCTTCAAATCTTTCCAAACGTGAATATTTCCTCCCTTTCCAAGCTTTCACGATTCTTCTTGGCATTATACACATATTTGGATTGTGATTCACTTCAAAATCAAATCAAAACAAATCTTCATTATTTTCATATCATTTATTTGATTTTTAAATGATTAAAATCAAAATAAATTAAATAAATAAAGCCAAAAATTCATGGAAAGGTATTTGGATCGTGGACCAGGCTAGGAGTGTGTTTCAAGCATAAAAAGTTGGGCACATTTGGAAAAAAAGCATTTTGGGCATGGTTGACTTTGTGCAAATTTCTAAAAATGGCCAATTTTGACAATGCACATCTCTCTCAATTCTAACCCTAAGAGGGTGTTCTTGGACTTTTTAGAAAGCTTAGGATGTCCTCTAAACAACCCTTTTGGTTTCATCTCAATTGGATCTTCCATGTTCATGTAAGGAGCTTTGACCCAAAAGGTATTTTTGTTGACTTTTTGAAATGACCTATAATGTCTGAATTCATATCTTTTCATGAGTGAATTATTTGAACTTGAGGGCTGAAGATGAGTTGTAGGGAATTGAATTATCTTCAAAATGATCCTTGTATGGGAAATTTCTGATAAAGTATGAGAAAGTTATACCTGGTCAAAGTTTGGTTGACTTTTCCTATAGAAACCCTAATTTAGCAACTTTTGAGTTTTGATGAATTTGGGGCATTCCTTGAGGAATCATGATCAACCATTGATCAAATGATGGATGTTACTCCAAAATATTTATGTTGACCAAAAATATTGAAGTTTGACTGCATGAAGGTCACAATTGACTTTTGACCTAACACAGTTGATTATCAAGCATCTGAGCAGTTGACTGAGAAAACTTGTAGTGCAAGGCATGAAACTTGCCATGGATGATCTTGAGAACATCTTAGGGCAATGGAAATAATTTGGGACCCTTGGAACTCAAACATCTTGATGAAAATGGAAACCCTAGTTTGAGGCTCATTGTCTTAGGAGGAGGATTTGTCTGGTCAATCCTTAGGCATCCTTGGGCAAATTGAGGACTTCAATGAGCATGTTTTGAGTAAAATGAGAGGGAAAATTTTGAGGTACAACAGTTCGGTTTCGCTTCTAACGCGCTTGAACTTGGATTCTTATTTCATGAGACTTATGGATTGTTGTTGTTTGTCTGTACTTGTATTTTATGCGGGACTATTATTTAGCATTTAGGATATGCTTGATGCACTTTCCACTTATGATTTATTTTCACATTGTCGAAGCTTCAATACTTATCTCGTACTTTTGATTTCTGACTATTTTGCTTGTTTATGACGCTTACACGAAGGTCTTCGGGTTTCTTACGCTTTGTTAGGCAAAGGCAACACATTTTGTTTCCGTTTGTTATTTTTTCTCATTTATCTTATTTCTGCATTGTCTTTTTTATTTTTTTGCCATGAGAAGTAGGAATAGAGATGCATGTCTGGAATTCAAGTCCTACTTTGTAGGCAATATTTTGTGATTGTTATCTTGTTTGCTCCTTTTACTCCCTGCTTGCAATCGAGTCAATAAAATTGGAAGAAGGGCCCACAATCGGCCCCCACATTTCATGTCCCTTGGTCATTCTTAGATCTCGTCTTACGTTGATGCTTTGAATCATGCTTCTCTTGTTATCGAGTTAATAAAGTGGAAGGAGGGCTCACAATAGTCCCTCACAATTTGTCTTTGTTTCGATGATACTTAGCTCATGTTTCTTAAAGGTAGATGCTTCGAGTTTTTACTTGATTTATTCTTGAGATATTCTAGTGGAAGGAAAGTCTTTTGACTCCAAGAGTCTTTTGACTCGCACACTGAAATCCACCTATAGCATATGTGTGTGTTTGATACTTACTTGGTCAAGTGAGTATGCTTTAGGCATCTTGGTTAAGTGCCTACTTGGTGAGTAAGTGGTTACTTCTCATATGGTGTGTGTTCACTTTCACATCTTGTTTAAACATGTGATTCCTTGCCTTCTTTTTTTCTTATTTCCTTGTGAGCATTGACATTTTCCCCATAGGATTCCTTAGTTCATTCTTGGTCGAGATTGAACTAAGTAGACCTTATTATTGATATCCATGCATGAAAACATTAGGTAGAAATCCCTTGATCCCAACTTTAGGTCCACGAGCATGACAATAAGTAGGATTGAGATTCCCCTTTTGTTAGTCTTTTCTTTTGCATCCCTTCTAAAACTAAAACTCTTTTTCTTAATCAAATTCATAAAATACTCTAACATTACTTAAACCATTTCACAATTAAGACGGAAGTATTCCGATACCCACACCTTTTGAGGGACCATGTGATGTATTCTCTCAATGAAAACACTTAACCAATCAAACTTCCTTTTCCCTTTAGGCCTTTTTCTTTTAAAAAACTTTCAAAAAGGACATGCTTTGCTAGCATTCTTCATAAAAAATACAACAAACCAACATTTTTAAGGTGAACTACGAGTGCCCTGATCTCTCATTGCATGAAGAGTGCACGTAGGCATGAAGGTTCGCAACTGAGACAGGCACAACTAATAAAAAATTTTCTTTTTGTAAATAATCCTTTGAAACTTAGTTTTAGATTCAAGCACACCCTTTAGATTAGACAACAAGAGTGGATCCCATAGAGTACCTTGGACGTGAGGGGTGCTAATACCTTCCCCTTGCATAATCGACTCCCATAACCGATCTCTTTGTCGCAAGACCTTGATTTCTCCCTTGCTATGTTTTCTTTGATGTTTTCCTTTCCCTCCAGTGGGATCAATAAATATTCGATGACGACTTCATTGTTTGAGATTTTTCTCTAGTTGCTTCAGACGCTACATATGATTACTAAATATTCCCAGAATATTCAATAATTAAATCACAATAGTTGGATCCAAACCGTCAGCTGCCACATACCTGATATCCTATACTTCTGGTTAAGACATCCCTTTCGACATGTTCAAACAGCAAGTTGAAACATCTTCTAAACTTCAAAATTACAACAAACCAAATGTACTTCTCTTCTGGTTAGGACATCTCATTCGACATGTTGAAACTGTAAGTTGAAACATTTTCCAAACTGCAAAACTGTAACATACTAGATGTCCTATACTTCTGGTTAGGACATCTCATTCGACATGATGAATATTCAAGTTGAAACATCTTGTTCAACATGTTACTGCCAAGTTAGTCTTACCAAAATACATGCCAATCATAATTTTAGCGAAATAACAATTACCATTCCATCCTTGGCAAGCCCAAGCCTAAGGTTCATTCCATTTGTGGCAAGTCAAGCCTAAGTTTTATTAGCTCAAGGAAAAAAATCCATAAATAGTGAATCAATTTTCTTCCATTGCAAAAAATCAACTATATGGGGAATGTTTCCATCACATTTTCTTTTGTTTGCATGCCATCTTATATTTGTTGCGTCATTTATATTAGAAAAAAGTCTCTTGAACCTTGAAATTATTGGCAAGTACCATAGAACTTTAGCAGAAGGGCGCTTCTTACTAACATTGTCATTGTCATCACCATTGTTGTTCTTAAACTTGTAGCCTGACTCACCACACTCTGAATATTGATCCAAATTTTCATACTCTTTCTTGTATAACATGCAATAATTAGGGCATACATGTGTTTTGACATACTCCAGACCCATTGGAAACAATATATTCTTGGCCTCATAACAATAATCAGATAAATTTTTATCTTCTGGTATCATTTATTTCAATAAATCAAGCAATTTTGTGAATCTTTTATCCGACCACCCACTTTTTCCCTTCAGATTAAACAATTTTAATAACACATACAATCATATAAAACTGGTGCGCCCCTTATATAAAGGCACGCTGTGATACGGTGGGAGAACTGACTTGAGGTTTTACGTTTGTGTTCGCAAATGTTTCAGTTTGGCAAGAGTCGCCACCAGCTTTTTATTTTATCCTAAGGAAAGGTCAAAAAGCACAGGAAAGACCTTTGAGATGTTTTCTTGGGTTCGAGGAGTAGATTATGAAAAGGGAAGGTGCAAGCACCCTTTTCATCCATGGTTATCCATGGGCTCTTAGTTACTTGTTTAGATCATTTGCTTTTGCTTTTCAATTGTTTGAAATGGTGCTTTGTGTGTGGTTTTGAAAGATGTTTTGAAAAGAGGCCATCGTTGTGGCAACCTTTGTAATGATTCTTATTTGAATGTATACAAAGATGTATTTGTCTTTTGAAAATATTTCAATGTTTGAAAGTTTGATTTTGGGAAATATTTTGAAATTGTGTGGTGAAGTGTGTTTGAAAATAGCAAGGATGTTTTGCAAGTTTTGATCAAGTAACTAAGAGTTGTCTACCCTATTTTACTCAAAGATTTTTCCTATGTTTTTAACCCTTTTGACAGTGTTATTTCACCATTGCATTTGGTGAACAACCTTGTGTTAGGATGTTAAACGGGATAGGCGCGGATCATCATATAGACCATGATAGCAATTGTGTTAAGTATTTTTGGCAAGTTTTTGAGGGACTTGATCATTTTGTTTAGGCAACCAAGATAGCGTCATCGAGAGACTTATGAAATTTTGTTTTGTTTTTGTTTTGCCAAAATACCCAACATGCATAACATGGCCCATTTTAAGGCAACAAGTGGATTGTAACCCTAAGGGTGCAAGTGTGTATTGTGCTTGATTTTCATGCATTTTTGTCTTTGATTCTGTTCTGGACTGGGCCCGACAGGCCCAATAGCATTGCTAAGGCCCAATCCAAATGGACTTGCTGAGAACCACGCCGACCAAAGGGTCACAGTCGTGCCCGACGTGCTCCCTGAGGTTACTTGCTCGACCTCTACATCTCCAGCTCGACATCCTGCCGTCCAGCTCGACATCACCTCAAGCACCCCAACTAGGGCAGACTCAGTCCACTGCACTCCTAACGAGACCCCGAAAAGACCGCGTCTCCGTCCGCCCACACTTCACACAGAACATCCAGGAAGGGGACCACGTGCGGGTCCCCACTACGCACGTAGAACCTGGAAGTTCCTCCATTGGGCCAAACCTGCCCGGCCCAATGAAGGAACCTTGGCCCAGCGCTGGGGGCTATAAATACCCTCTGTTTCCAGAGGGTCAGGTATTCATCATTCTACCCATACTTACTATTGCCTGCTCGTGCTCTTACTTACTTCAGCATCGGAGTGTCTTGCAGGTACCCCCCCCACCTCGTTCAAAACTTTCAGCTCGGAGCCAGCCGTGACGGTCCAAGTCTGATCAGGTCAGATCAGTGGCGCCGACTGTGGGGAACTAGCTTCCCCGTCTTACAAACAACTCAAAAGACCAAAGCTCATATTCAACTACCTGTCATGGGTGATCCAGCTCGCGATGAGCAGAACGTCCGTGTCGCCGACACTAATAACGGCACGGCGGACAAAAACGGACATCTCGACAACGTCGGCAATCCCGGCCACAACACCATTCCTGCAACAACCGCCCCCGGAACTTCCTCGTACAGGGACGGGGCCACAACGTCATCCTCCTCGCTCCCACCACCACTTGAGGACGACCCGGCGGCTCTCGCCCACTACAGAGCCATCCGGTTTCAGGAAGTCCCCGTCCCCTCCGGGGCGGATGCCACCACACAAGCGCTGTTCGCAGCAATTAACCAAACGAACTACCTCATCTTCGCCCAAGGAGAGAGATTAAAGGCGCTTGAAGACGAGCGAAGACCCTCGAGGAGGCATCGGAGACCACATACTCCCCCTCCTCGGGTGACTGAAGCCCGACACCCTTCTCCCCGACGGAGACACTACAGGGAAAACTCCAGAAGCCCTTCTCCCCGACCAAAGCAGAGGCGACCCTATTTGGAGAGAGATCCCGTCATCCCCGCCGGAGAACCCAGTCGCGACCCGGCGAGGCACGACAAGAGACACGCCGGAGATGGCCGTGTGACATTCAACCAACGAGCATCACGCTCGAGGGAGGCTCAGCATGACCACCGTGCCAGACAATATTACAGGTCCCCATCTCTATCTCCGGAGAGGAGCGACGAGGACGACCCCCGCGGTCCCCTGTCGCAGGCCATCATGGATGCACCCATCCCTCCGGGCATGGAGAAGCCCCCACATCTGAAGGAGTATGACGGAGTTGCGGACCCAGTCGACCACATTGACGGGTTCGAGGCCATGATCCATTATCATAATGTCGGGGGGCCCATCAAGTGCCGTCTTTTCCCCACGACTCTCAGGAAGGCGGCCATGGACTGGTACAAAGGGCTCGCCCCGGGCTCAATCACCTCATGGCGGAACCTGAAGAACCAGTTCATCAGTTCCTTCACCGCTTCTCGACACCATCCAAAGACCGAGGCGGAGCTCGAGGCCATCATCCAAAGACAGGATGAGACCTTGAGGGAGTTCATCAACCGCTTCAACTGAGAAGCGATACAGGTCCCCTGCACGGACCACATGAAGAGATATCTGCTGGAGAGGGGGCTCCTCCCCGGCACAGAATTCAGAAAAGCCGTGGGAATCGAGCCGCCCAGGTCTTTCGACGCCCTCCTCGATAAAGCTCGAGCATACATGGACTACGGGGAGAGGGAAGCTGCCAACAGGGCCCGAGACTCCAGGACTCGGGGTCCCAACAACAGCAGCAGCTCACGCCAAGAAGCTCCTCCCCGACGTACCGGGGAGAAAAGGAAAGAAGACCGACCCCGGGAAGTCCGGGAACAAAGGGGCCCCTCGGGCCGTTTCACCGAGTACACTCCGCTCACAGCTTCCCGCGAGCGTATTCTGGCGGAGTGTGCCAGTACAGACTTCAAGGACGGCGGCGTCAAGCGTCCCCGACCTGCTCCCGCCAAGCCAGGGGCGGACAAAAATAAATACTGTCAATACCATAGGAGTCATGGTCATCTGACAAAGGACTGCGTCCACCTCAAGGACGCCATTGAAACCCTCATCAAGGGAGGGAGGCTCGCGCAGTACAGGCGAAATGACGCTCCTCGTCGTGACGCCCATGAAGCCAAGGAGCCAGAAGAAGACGCCCGACCATCAGACGAGTCGGTGCCTATCCAGACCGCCTTCTCGGTGACCAGGCACGAGGATTTCGACATTCCCGAGCACCTGCAGGAGCCGCTGACAACGCACAGCAGGTGGGAATACTTTCCCTCCGCCATGGTCATTAATGGGGGCGGGTTCAACGACCTCACCATCAATTCAACTAAGAGGAAGTTGGACGAGCTGGTCGACGCGGTTCCCCCGCAAACAGTAACGTTCGAAAGGGTGAAGGGCAGGTCAGAGCCCATCACCTTCTACCTAGAAGAACTCCCCGGCGGAGCCCCGAACGCGGTCATCCCCTTACTGATAAGGGAAAGAATGGCCAATTTTGACGTGCATCGCATCCTGGTCGACGAAGGGAGTTCCGTCGACGTGATGTACAACCAGCTGTTCCAAACCCTACAGCTGGACGACTCACATCTCTCTCCGTATGTGGGGTCGGATCTACAAGGCTTCAACGGCTCGACTTCCAAACCTTGGGGTTATGTCGAGCTCCTGGTTACGTTCGGCGAAGGAATGGCTACGAGACAAGTTAAAGTCTGTTTCCTCGTCATTGACTGCCCGTCTCTGTACAATTGCATCTTGGGGAGACCGACACTGGCAGAGCTAACAGCGGTGCCCTCGACCGTCCATCTGAAGATGAAGTTCTACACCAGGAGGGCACGGGTAGCCACCATCCAAGGAGACCTAGCCGCTGCCCGTAGGTGCTTCAACGCTGCTTCTAAGGGACGGGATACCGTCGACATAGGGACCAGACCCGCTAAAAGGACAAAACAGGAGCCCGACAGGAAAGCATCCTCTGAGGAAGAAGTCCAGAAAGCTCCACCAAAGGTCGACTCCATAGCCCTGGACACCCGCTCCGATCAGGATGAGCCATCCAGCAGCGAGCAAATCCCACTCCGACCAATACCGGACGGGGATTTTGAACTCGTTCCCCTCGGCACAGACCCGACCAAGGGAGTGAAGATTGGCAAAGACCTCCCCGACTTGGCCAGGAAGCAAATCAAGGCCTGTCTGCGCGAGAATGCTGATCTCTTCGCCTGGAGCGCTGCGGAGATGCCCGGACTCGACCCTGAGGTCGCCTGTCACCACCTCGCCATTGATCCAGCCGCTAAGGCCGTAGTACAACGTAGGCGTAGGCAGTCTCCAGAAAAAACGGAGGCTGTTGAAAAAGCTGTAAAAGACCTCCTAGAGGAAAATTTTATTTCTGAAGCCCGGTATTCCACCTGGCTGTCAAATGTTGTACTCGTGAAAAAGAATAATGGAAAATGGAGAATGTGCGTTGATTATACTGATCTCAACCGGGCTTGCCCGAAAGATGCTTTTCCCTTGCCTAACATAGATATGCTGGTCGACAACTCGGCCGACTACAAAACTTTGTCGTTCATGGACGCCTATTCGGGCTATAACCAAATCCCGATGGCCCTGGGCGACAAACACTGCATGACATTCATGACCAGCTCGGGCAACTATTACTACAACGTAATGCCCTTCGGACTGAAAAATGCCGGAGCAACTTACCAACGCATGATGAACAGAGTTTTCAACAAACAGATCGGCGACATGCTCGAGGTATATATGGACGACATGATCGTCAAATCCCGAGCAGACACCGATCACGCAACGCATCTCAAGACAGTCTTTGCCCAAGCAAGGCAATGTAAAATGAGGTTCAACCCCGAGAAATGTACGTTCGGGGTTAAGGCAGGAAAATTCCTTGGATTCTATCTAACAGAACGGGGAATCGAAGCCAACCCCGACAAATGCCGGGCATTCTCCGACCTCCCAACACCGACGTCGAAGAAGTCGATACAAATCATGAACGGCATGCTCACGTCGCTGTCCCGCTTCGTCGCGAAATCCGCTCAGCACGCCCTCCCCTTCTTCAAAATCCTTCGAAAGGAAGCAGCCTTCGAATGGAATGAGGAATGCGAGCAGGCACTACGCCACCTAAAGCAAAGTATGTCTCAGCCGCCCGTGCTATCTCGACCAGACGACGGGGAACCGCTGTACTTGTACTTGGCCGTTTCAAACGAAGCCATCAACGCAGCTCTTGTCCACGAGACCCCCGACGGGCAGAAACCCGTCTACTTCACGAGCAAGGCCTTACAGGGGCCCGAAAGCAGATACCAGCAGATAGAAAAGGTTGCTCTGGCCCTCATCAACGCTGCGAGGAGGCTCAGACACTACTTTCTGGCCCACACCATCATCGTGCGAACCGACCAACCGGTGAGGCAACTCCTGGGTCGGCCAGATATGGCGGGCAGAATGCTGAAGTGGTCCTTGGAACTCTCCGAATTCGACATTCAGTACGAAAGCAGGAAAGCCCTGAAAGCACAGGCCTTGGCCGACTTTGTCGCGGAAATGACCACTCACGACCCTCCCCCGGGGAAAGAACACAAGTGGACCATCTTCGTCGATGGAGCATCCAGCTCGTCCGGAAGCGGCGCAGGAATCCTCCTAGAAAACGAAGAAGGCGTAGTAATCGAGCACTCCTTAGCTCTCTCCTTCCCGACGTCAAACAACCAGGCAGAATACGAAGCCCTGCTCACAGGACTGAGACTGGCCGAGGACCTGGGAGCCCGCGAGGTACAGATCTACACCGACTCCCAGCTCGTCGCCTCTCAAGTACAGGGGAGCTACAAGGCCAAAAACGACAACCTCATCGAGTATTTGAACTTAGTCAAAAAATACATGACAAAGTTCGTACGAGCATAAATTTCACATGTTCCCCGCGAGCAAAACACGAGGGCGGACATATTGTCCAAACTCGCGAGCACACGAAAGAAGGGCGGGAACAAATCCGTCATCCAGGAATCTCTAGCGCGTCCAAGTATCGAACGATCCTCGACTACAGTCGAGATCCATGCCATCGGGGATGCGACGTCCTGGATGACCCCGGTTTATAATTTCCTGACAAAAGGCGAACTCCCATCGAACCAGGCCGAGGCTACCGTCACAAAGCGACGAGCAGGTTCCTACGTGGTTCTCGAGCAGAAACTGTACCGAAGAGGATTCTCCATCCCCCTCCTGAAATGCATCGATGAGTCCGCAGTCCCCGAAGTACTACGGGAGATACATGAAGGGATCAACGCCCAGCACATGGGCGATAAATCCTTAGCAAGGAAAGCCCTTCGAGCGGGATACTACTGGCCGACGATGCAACAGGATGCCAAGGAGCACGTCAAGAAATGTGATAAGTGCCAGAAACACGGGGACATGCACCTCGCCCCCCCGCACGAGCTGAGTATACTGTCGTCCACGTGGCCGTTCGCATGGTGGGGTATGGACATCCTCGGGCCCTTCGTGCAAGGAACCTATCAGAACAAATTCCTCATCGTCGCCGTGGATTACTTCACGAAATGGATCGAGGCCGAGGCCCTCGCAAAGATCACCTCGCACAATATCCTCCGTTTCTACAAAAGAAACATCCTCGCCAGATTCAGAATTCCGCGGGCCCTGGTGACCGACAATGGTACCCAGTTCACCGATCACGGGTTCCAAGACTTCGTCACCAAACTAGGTACAAAATAACATTTCACGTCGGTCGAGCACCCTCAGACCAACGGGCAAGCCGAAGCCGCGAACAGAGTCATCCTCCGAGGACTCAAACGTCGACTCGGCGAAGCCAAGAGGGGATGGGTCGAGGAGCTCCACAGTGTCTTGTGGGCATACCAAACCACGCGCCACTCAACGACGGGCGAGACCCCATTTCGGTTAACGGATGGCACCGAGGCCGTTATCCCAGTTGAAATCATGGAACCTTCCAGACGAACAGAGAACCCCCTCGACAAAGAAATGAACGACGAGGCACTAAGGGACGAACTCGACCTAGTCGAGGAAATCCGATCGGGTGCAGCCCTGCGCGAAGCCACCCTAAAACAACGAGTGGCTCTATGCCACAACGACAAGGTCATCAAGCGCGAGTTCGAAATCGGCATCCTGGTATTACGTAGGAACCAGAAGGATTCCCGCGAAGGGAAGCTGGCCGCGAACTGGGAAGGACCTTATCGCGTCCACGACACCACTGGTACCGGGGCGTACTATCTCGAGCAATTAGACGGAGAGCCATTACCACGACCCTGGAACGCTGCTAAGCTAAAGCAATACTATAGTTAAAAACTACCAACACCTAGGACTCTCGACCATCGGCACCCGCGCCCGGTCGACGAGGAAAAACGTCCGACTCCGTATAGAGGCTGAGGTACAAGCCCGGCATATGGCTAAATCGCACAACATCGCTCAACGAACGAGACCGATCGATAGTGCCCGACGTGGACAACTACACCGAGCACCACCGTCGTAGTACCTGTAAGGCAGAACACCCAGCTCGCGATGGGCAGTTCACACCAAGGGCGAATAGTCCCTACCGGGCTTCGCGCCCGATTGAGCAACTTCGCTCCATATGCCCGACAAGTCGTCAAGAATGACGGGCCATCTAAAAGGGTCAAAGGGAAGTCTCTCCCCTCGAGTGCAACACTTAGGTAACTCTGGACAGCGAAAGAAGGCCGGGCACGTCTACAAGTGAAAGGCGGGCAAACTCGCCCGCTAAATCACAGCTACTTACGGGCACTCCTCGGGCCCATAACTTAGGCTAAATTTTATGCAAATATATAAGATTTCAAGCACGGGCAAACGATCAAATGTAAAACAACATTCATTCAAAAAAAATGCCCGAAGGCAACAAGGCAAACAAGTATAAACCGACCAAGAAGGTCGACGATGTTCATAAAGTACAACCAACGGGCACGCAGGCCCAAAAAATACAAATATCAAAGGCACGCAGGCCCGTTATCCTACAATCAGGCTTCCCCGGAACCATCATTGTCGACAACTGGAGAGTCGGGCGGGGGCACGATCACGCCATCCACGATCTGATGTGTGTGGCCCGTCCCCTCAGTGACCAAACCAGGGTTTAACAAGGAAAGCTGGCCGACTGCAGAGTCGAACCCCTCCTTCAGAGCACCAACGCAATCTGCTTCCAGTAGTCAGATATGGGCGACCAGCTCTAATCGACTCTTCAAAGCCGCTATGTCCTCCGGCTCGTCCTCGGCAGGAAGCATGGCGACTTTCATGTCCTCGATCTGTTGGGTCAGGCGCCCGATGTCGGTCTCCAGACGATCCCTATCCGCGCGGAGAAGCTCTCCCTCCTCGGCTAGCTTCCCCGAATTTTCTTTCTCTAGGACCAGCATCTCTCTCTCAGCGGCCAGCAGCGATGCCTGCTCGCGGAACATCTCCTCGGAGCGTTCCAGGGCAGTCCTCAACTTCCGCAAGCTCGAGGTGAGAGCCGCTTTCTCCTGCTCAAGTTCTTCAATACGGACAGGATCCCCCCTTCCTCGGACAACACCAGGGCCATTTCGGCCATTTTCACCAGCCCGGCCATGCTGGCGGCCAAGTGCCTCTTCCGATCCTCCTTACTCATCCTCTTGATAGTCTCAGCCTCGTCGGCAACCACAGACAGAGGGAATCTCTCGAAGAAACCCTCCTCTTTGAAGCAAGGAGGGAACCCGAAAGACCTGACGGCACTGGTGTCCTCGCTGACAGCCGGACCGCTTTCCACCCGGGTCCTCTTTCTTTGTATCAGGTCGGCATTAGGATCGACCTCTTGAACCTCTGGGATCTCGTCCGACGCGGCCCCCGAGCTGGGCGACGAATCCACCCTCAACACCTGAGGAGCGCCCGGACTATGTGGCGGGCCCATCCTCGTTGCCTGGGGAGCCTTCACGACCCTCCTACCCCGCTTCTGGTTGCAAGACAGCTTCAAGAGCCTTTCCCGTCGCCCGACCATCGAACCTGCACAAATAAAAGACGGGTTAGTGTCGAGCAAGTTCATAAATAAATGACGAGCAAAGAAATTCAAGCAATAAACGACCTAGCAGACGAGCAGCCTGTCTGAACGTCTGACACTCCACGAGTGCCTTAGTATCAATCGGCCGGGACTCAAATGTCGGATAACCCTCTTCATCCAAGACATCTTCCCCTTCCCTCGTAGCCCACCGGGCGGGGTGGAAGCTTTCGACGAACCGACAAAGAGTGGCGTACGCCTCCTCGTCCTCCGAACACATGTCGCCCACAACGGTATGATAGTATCCAGTCCCGTGCTCGTAGTGCCTGAACATCCAATGCACAGGGAACTTGGCTGTACGGGCCATCACGGGATACCCATCGTTGTCTAAAACCGCCTCCCCGTCATCGTCGCTTATGGGCGCCTCCTCCTCGTACAGGGATCCTAAAGCAGACGTGGTAACTGGCCTTACGACATACCACTTGTCTTTAAAACCCCTTACGGAGTCCATGTACATCTTGAATAGTCTCCTCGACTGTTTTAAGGAGACCCAGCTGTGTTTCCCTCCTCGGGACTGGCGATGCAGATGAAAAATTCTGAAGAAGAGAGGTATCATCGCCCCAATCCTCAGAAAGCGACATGTCAGCTCAAACGCCCGGATAAAGGCGAGTGAGTTCGGGTGTAGCTGCGACGGGGCCAGCCCCAGATGGGCGAAGACCCCGGTCTGAAAGTCACTAAAGGGCAGCTGCAGCCCAAGATCTTTGAACGCGATCTCGTACATTGGGAAACTATACTCGGGGTACACCGAGCAGATCCGGGCATTGGAGGTCGGTCGCGTAACAACAAAATTCTTTTGAAAATTAGGCTGACCCTGGCCCGCCTCAAGGACACCGTATGGTTTTCGGTCACGCCGGCTATATATCGACGCGATTCCTCGGGGCTCGGCGCCCACCCAATCCAACAAAGGGTCGTCGACAGTATCAATCAAGCTCACCGCCTCATCGACACTTTGTTCCTCATGTTCATGGCGTCTAGAGGAGCACGGCTCGTCCGCCATGGTTACCTGCAGAGCACGGGAAACCAGTCAATTGGGCACGAAACCATACGCTCGACGTAACGGACCAGATGTAGTGTACGACAAACTACGTCGTTCCATGCACGACCACAAAAGTTAGTTTGCAACAAGAAAGCAGTCGCCTCCCCGACGTCCAGATAACTCGATGGGCCCTTCTCCAAACCGCCTGAGCAAACCGACAACGCGGTCACTCTCCAACATGCCGACCCAAGGTATGAACATGGCGAGCAACATCATGAAACCTACGGCCAGAACCATGAACATACCGGGCACGATCATGAATCAGGTGCCCTGGATCATGAAGACCCCGGGCAGTGCTGCAGATTATCACCTAAACTATGTATCTACCGGCCACGAGCATGTGTTTGCCGGTCCTAAGCATGAATATGTCGAGCTAAACATGAGTTTACCGGGCTAGTCCCACGCGCACAGTCCCTAAAACGTCTACAACGCTGAAAATCATGCATTACAACAGGAAAATAAACAAGATAAGTCACTTACTTGGAATAAAGAAGTGGATTCAGCTACGGAGGAAAAGAATCTGTAACGGAGATCGCAACTGTGAAAAATCTGGAAGAACAGCAGCAGTAGGAGCGCAAAGAGTAGAAACGAGTTATGGGGCCCAAGGATCCTATTTATAGTGGTGACGTGGAATACCAAACGTCACCTCGGGCAACCACGAAGTTTCTCTCCTTGAAGCATTGCTCCCAATGCAATGATGACCCTATCATCATAGGGTGGCGGCACAGTTCCCGAAAGATACCTCGTGTGCTCGATAGACACGCGCCGATGAGGATCCTCCGAGCATCCACCTCGAAAGATTTGTCTCCGAGCACGACACGGAGAGGCCCTCGAGGACCCGCATCTCTGACCCGGGCGCGAGACCCCGAAGCGAAAACGACCTGAGATCAAGCCATGGCTCCTAACAAAGGAACCACGACTTGGGGGGCTCCTGTTCTGGACTGGGCCCGACAGGCCCAATAGCATTGCTAAGGCCCAATCCAAATGGACTTGCTGAGAACCACGCCGACCAAAGGGTCACAGTCGTGCCCGACGTGCTCCCTGAGGTTACTTGCTCGACCTCTACATCTCCAACTCGACATCCTGCCGTCCAGCTCGACATCACCTCGAGCACCCCAACTAGGGCAGACTCAGTCCACTACACTCCTAACGAGACCCCGAAAAGACCGCGTCTCCGTCCGCCCGCACTTCACGCAGAACATCCAGGAAGGGGACCACGTGCGGGTCCCCACTACGCACGTAGAACCTGGCAGTTCCTCCATTGGGCCAAACCTGCCCAGCCCAATGAAGGAACCTTAGCCCAGCGTTGGGGGCTATAAATACCCTCTGTTTCCAGAGGGTCAGGTATTCATCATTCTACCCATACTTATTATTGCCTGCTCGTGCTCTTACTTACTTCAGCATCGGACTGTCTTGCAGGTACCCCCCCCACCTCGTTCAAAACTTTCAGCTACTGATCTGACCTGATCAGACTTGGACCGTCATGGCTGGCTCCGAGTTGAAAGTTTTGAACGAGGTGGGGGGGGGGGGGGGTACCTGCAAGACACTCCGATGCTGAAGTATGTAAGAGCACGAGCAGGCAATAGTAAGTATGGGTAGAATGATGAATACCTGACCCTCTGGAAACAGAGGGTATTTATGGCCCCCAACGCTGGGCCAAGGTTCCTTCATTGGTCCGGGCAGGTTTGGACCAATGGAGGAACTGCCAGGTTCTACGTGCATAGTTGGGACCCGCACGTGGTCCCCTTCCTGGATTTTCTGTGTGAAGTGCGGGCGGATGGAGACGCGGTCTTTTCGGGGTCTCGTTGGGAGTGCAGTGGACTGAGTCTGCCCTAGTTGGGGTGCTCGAGGTGATGTCGAGCTGGATGGCAGGATGTCGAGCTGGAGATGTAGAGGTCGAGCAAGTAACCTCAGGGAGCACGTCGGGCACGACTGTGACCCTTTGGTCGGCGTGGTTCTCAGCAAGTCCATTTGGATTGGGCCTTAGCAATGCTATTGGGCCTGTCGGGCCCAGTCCAGAACAGGAGCCCCCCAAGTCGTGGTTTCTTTGTTAGGAGCCATGGCTTGATCTCAGGTCGTTTCCGCTTCGGGGTCTCGCGCTCGGGTCAGAGATGCAGGTCCTCGAGGGCCTCTCCGTGTCGTGCTCGGAGACAAATCTTTCGAGGTGGATGCTCGGAGGATCATCACCGGCGCGTGTCTGTCGAGCACACGAGGTATCTTTCGGGAAATGTGCCGCCACCCTATAATGATAGGGTCATCATTGCGTTGGGAGCAGTGCGTCGAGGAGAAAAACTCCGTGGTTGCCCGAGGTGACGTTTGGTATTCCACGTCACCACTATAAATAGGATCCTTGGGCCCCATAACTCATTTCTACTCTTTGCGCTTCTACTGCTGCTGTTCTTCCAGATTTTTCACAGCTGCGATCTCCGTTACAAATTCTTTTCCTCTGTAGCCGAATCCACTTCTTGATTCCAAGTAAGTGACTTATCTTGTTTATTTTCCTGTTGTAATGCATAATTTTCAGCGTTGTAGACGTTTTAGGGACTGTGCGCGTGGGACTAGCCCGGTAAACTCATGTTTAGCTCGACATATTCATGCTTAGGACCGACAAACACATGCTCGTGGCCGGTAGATACATAGTTTAGGTAATAATCTACAGCGCTGCCCGGGGTCTTCATGATCCAGGGCGCCTGATTCATGATCGTGCCCGGTATGTTCATGGTTCTGGCCGTAGGTTTCATGATGTTGCTCGCCATGTTCATACCTTGGGTTGGCATGTTGGAGAGTGACCGCGTTGTCGGTTTGCTCAGGCGGTTTGGAGAAGGGCCCATCGAGTTATCTGGACGTCGGGGAGGCGACTACTTTCTTGTTGCAAACTAACTTTTGTGGTCGTGCATGGAACGACGTGGTTTGTCGTACATTACATCTGGTCCGTTACGTCGAGCGTATGGTTTCGTGCCTAATTGACTGGTTTCCCGTGCTCTGCAGGTAACCATGGCGGACGAGCCGTGCTCCTCTGGACGCCACGAACATGAGGAACAAAGTGCCGATGAGGCGGTGAGCTTGATTGATACTGTCGACGACCCTTTGTTGGATTGGGTGGGCGCCGAGCCCCAAGGAATCGCGTCGATATATAGCCGGCGTGACCGAAAACCATATGGTGTCCTTGAGGCGGGCCACGGTCAGCCTGATTTTCAAAAGAATTTTGTTGTTACGCGATCGACCTCCAATGCCCGGATCTGCTCGGTGTACCCCGAGTATAGTTTCCCAATGTACGAGATCGCGTTCAAAGATCTTGGGCTGCAGCTGCCCTTTAGTGACTTTCAGACCGGGGTCTTCGCCCATCTGGGGCTGGCCCCGTCGCAGCTACACCCGAACTCACTCGCCTTTATCCGGGCGTTTGAGCTGACATGTCGCTTTCTGAGGATTGGGGCGACGATACCTCTCTTCTTCAAAATTTTTCATCTGCAGCGCCAGTCCCGAGGAGGGAAACACAGTTGGGTCTCCTTAAAATAGTCGAGGAGACTATTCAAGATGTACATGGACTCCGTAAGGGGTTTTAAACATAAGTGGTATGTCGTGAGGCCAGTTACCACGTCTGCTTTAGGATCCCTGTACGAGGAGGAGGCGCCCATAAGCGACGATGACGGGGAGGCGGTCTTAGACAACGATGGGTATCCCGTGATGGACCGTACAGCCAAGTTCCCTGTGCATTGGATGTTTAGGCACTACGAGCACGGGACTGGATACTATCATACCGCTGTGGGCGACATGTGTTCGGAGGACGAGGAGGCGTACGCCACTCTTTGTCGGTTCGTCGACAACTTCCACCCCGCCCGGTGGGCTATGAGGGAAGGGGAAGATGTCTTGGATGAAGAGGGTTATCCGACATTTGAGTCCCGGCCGATTGATACTAAGGCACTCGTGGAGTGTCAGACGTTCAGACAGGCTGCTCGTCTGCTAGGTCGTTTATTGCTTGAATTTCTTTGCTCGTCATTTATTTATGAACTTGCTCGACACTAACCCGTCTTTTATTTTGTGCAGGTTCGATGGCCGGGCGACAAGAAAGGCTCTTGAAGCTGTCTTGCGACCATAAGCGGGGTAGGAGGGTCGTGAAGGCTCCCCAGGCAACGAGGATGGGCCCGCCACATAGTCCGGGCGCTCCTCAGGTGGTGAGGGTGGATTCGTCGCCCAGCTCGGGGGCCGCGTCGGACGAGATCCCAGAGGTTCAAGAGGTCGATCCTAATGCCGACCTGATACAAAGAAAGAGGACCTGGGTGGAAAGCGGTCCGACTGTCAGCGAGGACACCAGCGCCGTCAGGTCTTTCGGGTTCCCTCCTTGCTTCAAAGAGGAGGGTTTCTTCGAGAGATTCCCTCTGTCCGTGGTTGCCGACGAGGCTGAGACTATCAAGAGGATGAGTAAGGAGGATCGGAAGAGGCACCTGGCCGCCAGCATGGTCGGGCTGGTGAAAATGGCCAAAATGGCTCTGGTGTTGTCCGAGGAAGGGGGGGATCCTGTCCGTATTGAAGAACTTGAGCAGGAGAAAGCGGCTCTCACCTCGAGCTCGCGGAAGTTGAGGACTGCCCTGGAACTCTCCGAGGAGATGTTCCGCGAGCAGGCATCGCTGCTGGCCGCTGAGAGAGAGATGCTGGTCCTGGAGAAAGAAAATTCGGGGAAGCTAGCCGAGGAGGGAGAGCTTCTCCGCGCGGACAGGGATCGTCTGGAGACCGACATCGGGCGCCTGACCCAACAGATCGAGGACATGAAAGTCGCCATGCTTCCTGCCGAGGACGAGCCGGAGGACATAGCAGCTTTGAAGAGTCGATCAGAGTTGGTCGCCCATATCCGGCTACTGGAAGCAGATTGTGTTGGTGCTCTGGAGGAGGGGTTCGACTCTGCAGTCGGCCAGCTTTCCTTATTAAACCCTGGTTTGGTCACTGAGGGGACGGGCCACACACATCAGATCGTGGATGGCGTGATCGTGCCCCCGCCCGACTCTCCAGTTGTTGACAACGATGGTTCCGGGGAAGCCTGATTGTAGGATAGCGGCCTGCGTGCCTTTGATATTTGTATTTTTTGGGCCTGCATGCCTGTTGGTTGTACTTTATGAACATCGTCGGCCTTCTTGGTCGGTTTATACTTGTTTGCCTTGTTGCCTTCGGGCATTTTTTTTTGAATGAATGCTGTTTTACATTTGATCGTTTGCCCGTGCTTGAAATCTTATATATTTGCATAAAATTTAGCCTAAGTTATGGGCCCGAGGAGTGCCCGTAAGTGGCTGTGATTTAGCGGGCGAGTTTGCCCGCCTTTCGCTTGTAGACGTGCCCGACCTTCTTTCGCTGGCTAGAGTTACCTAAGTGTTGCACTCGAGGGGAGAGACTTCCCTTTGACCCTTTTAGATGGCCCGTCATTCTTGATGACTTGTCGGGCATATGGAGCGAAGTTGCTCAATCGGGCGCAAAGCTCGGTAGGGACTATTCGCCCTTGGTGTGAACTGCCCATCGCGAGCTGGGTGTTCTGCCTTACAGGTACTACGACGGTGGTGCTCGGTGTAGTTGTCCACGTTGGGCAATATCGATCGGTCTCGTTCGTTGAGCGATGTTGTGCGGTTTAGCCATATGTCAGGCTTGTACCTCAACCTCTATACGGAGTCAGACGTTTTTCCTCGTCGACCGGGCGCGGGTGCCGATGGTCGAGGGTCCTAGGTGTTGGTAGTTTTTAACTATAGTACTGCTTTAGCTTAGCAGCGTTCCAGGGTCGTGGTAATGGCTCTCTGTCTAATTGCTCGAGATAGTACGCCCCGGTACCAGTGGTGCCGTGGACGCGATAAGGTCCTTCCCAGTTCGCGGCTAGCTTCCCTTCGCGGGAATCCTTCTGGTTCCTACGTAATACCAGGCTGCCGATTTCGAACTCGCGCTTGATGACCTTGTCGTTGTGGCGTAGAGCCACTCGTTGTTTTAGGGTGGCTTCGCGCAGGGCTGAACCCGATCGGATTTCCTCGACTAGGTCGAGTTCGTCCCTTAGCGCCTCGTCGTTCATTTCTTCGTCGAGGGGGTTCTCTGTTTGCCTGGAAGGTTCCATGATTTCAACTGGGATAACGGCCTCGATGCCATACGTCAACCGAAATGGGGTCTCGCCCGTCGTTGAGTGGGGCGTGGTTCAGTATGCCCACAAGACGCTGTGGAGCTCCTCGACCCATCCCCTCTTGGCTCCGCAGCGTCTTGTGGGCATACCGAACCACGCCCCACTCAACAACGGGCGAGACCCCATTTCAGTTGATGTATGGCACCGAGGCCGTTATCCCAGTTGAAATCATGGAACCTTCCAGACGAACAGAGAACCCCCTCGACGAAGAAATGAACGACGAGGCGCTAAGGGACGAACTCGACCTAGTCGAGGAAATCCGATCGGGTGCAGCCCTGCGCGAAGCCACCCTAAAACAACGAGTGGCTCTACGCCACAACGACAAGGTCATCAAGCGCGAGTTCGAAATCGGCAGCCTCATATTACGTAGGAACCAGAAGGATTCCCGCGAAGGGAAGCTGGCTGCGAACTGGGAAGGACCTTATCGCGTCCACGACACCACTGGTACCGGGTCGTACTATCTCGAGCAATTAGACGGAGAGACATTACCACGACCCTGGAACGGTGCTAAGCTAAAGCAGTACTATAGTTAAAAACTACCAACACCTAGGACCCTCGACCATCGGCACCCGCGCCCGGTCGACGAGGAAAAACGTCTGACTCCGTATAGAGGTTGAGGTACAAGCCCGACATATGGCTAAATCGCACGACATTGCTCAACGAACGAGACCGATCGATAGTGCCCGACGTGGACAACTACACCGAGCACCACCGTCGTAGTACCTGTAAGGCAGAACACCCAGCTCGCGATGGGCAGTTCACACCAAGGGCGAATAGTCCCTACCAGGCTTCGCGCCCGATTGAGCAACTTCACTCCATATGCCCGACAAGTCGTCAAGAATGACGGGCCATCTAAAAGGGTCAAAGGGAAGTCTCTCCCCTCGAGTGCAACACTTAGGTAACTCTGGCCAGCGAAAGAAGGCCGGGCACGTCTACAAGCGAAAGGCGGGCAAACTCTCCCGCTAAATCACAGCCACTTACGGGCACTCCTCGGACCCATAACTTAGGCTAAATTTTATGCAAATATATAAGATTTCAAGCACGGGCAAACGATCAAATGTAAAACAGCATTCATTCAAAAAAAATGCCCGAAGGCAACAAGGCAAACAAGTATAAACCGACCAAGAAGGCCGATGATGTTCATAAAGTACAACCAACGGGCACGCAGGCCCAAAAAATACAAATATCAAAGGCACGCAGGCCCGCTATCCTACAATCAGGCTTCCCCGGAACCATCGTTGTCGACAACTGAAGAGTCGGGCGGGGGCACGATCACGCCATCCACGATCTGATGTGTGTGGCCCGTCCCCTCAGTGACCAAACCAGGGTTTAACAAGGAAAGCTGGCCGACTGCAGAGTCGAACCCCTCCTCCAGAGCACCAACGCAATCTGCTTCCAGTAGCCGGATATGGGCGACCAGCTCTGATCGACTCTTCAAAGCCTCTATGTCCTCCGGCTCGTCCTCGGCAGGAAGCATGGCGACTTTCATGTCCTCGATCTGTTGGGTCAGGCGCCCGATGTCGGTCTCCAGACGATCCCTGTCCGCGCGGAGAAGCTCTCCCTCCTCGGCTAGCTTCCCCGAATTTTCTTTCTCCAGGACCAGCATCTCTCTCTCAGCGGCCAGCAGCGATGCCTGCTCGCGGAACATCTCCTCGGAGCTTTCCAGGGTAGTCAGCTCGAGGTGAGAGCCGCTTTCTCCTGCTCAAGTTCTTCAATACGGACAGGATCCCCCCCTTCCTCGGACAACACCAGGGCCATTTCGGCCATTTTCACCAGCCCGGCCATGCTGGCGGCCAGGTGCCTCTTCCGATCCTCCTTACTCATCCTCTTGATAGTCTCAGCCTCGTCGGCAACCACGAACAGAGGGAATCTCTCGAAGAAACCCTCCTCTTTGAAGCAAGGAGGGAACCCGAAAGACCTGACGGCGCTGGTGTCCTCGCTGACAGCCGGACCGCTTTCCACCCGGGTCCTCTTTCTTTGTATCAGGTCGGCATTAGGATCGACCTCTTGAACCTCTGGGATCTCGTCCGACGCGGCCCCCGAGCTGGGCGACGAATCCACCCTCACCACCTGAGGAGCGCCCGGACTATGTGGCGGGCCCATCCTCGTTGCCTGGAGAGCCTTCACGACCCTCCTACCCCGCTTCTGGTCGCAAGACATCTTCAAGAGCCTTTCCCGTCGCCCGACCATCGAACCTGCACAAAATAAAAGACGGGTTAGTGTCGAGCAAGTTCATAAATAAATGACGAGCAAAGAAATTCAAGCAATAAACGACCTAGCAGACGAGCAGCCTATCTGAACGTCTGACACTCCACGAGTGCCTTAGTATCAATCGGCCGGGAATCAAATGTCGGATAACCCTCTTCATCCAAGACATCTTCCCCTTCCCTCGTAGCCCACCGGGCGGGGTGGAAGCTGTCGACGAACCGACAAAGAGTGGCGTACGCCTCCTCGTCCTCCGAACACATGTCGCCCGCAGCGGTATGATAGTATCCAGTCCCGTGCTCATAGTGCCTGAACATCCAATGCACAGGGAACTTGGCTGTACGGGCCATCACGGGATACCCATCGTTGTCTAAGACCGCCTCCCCGTCATCGTCACTTATGGGCGCCTCCTCCTCGTACAGGGATCCTAAAGCAGATGTGGTAACTGGCCTCACGACATACCACTTGTCTTTAAAACCCCTTACGGAGTCCATGTACATCTTGAATAGTCTCCTCGACTGTTTTAAGGAGACCCAGCTGTGTTTCCCTCCTTGGGACTGGCGCTGCAGATGAAAAATTCTGAAGAAGAGAGGTATCGTCGCCCCAATCCTCAGAAAGCGACATGTCAGCTCAAACGCCCGGATAAAGGCGAGTGAGTTCGAGTGTAGCTGCGACGGGGCCAGCCCCAGATGGGCGAAGACCCCGGTCTGAAAGTCACTAAAGGGAAGCTGCAGCCCAAGATCTTTGAACGCGATCTCGTACATTGGGAAACTATACTCGGGGTACACCGAGCAGATCTGGGCATTGGAGGTCGGTCGCGTAACAACAAAATTCTTTTGAAAATCAGGCTGACCGTGGCCCGCCTCAAGGACACCATATGGTTTTCGGTCACGCCGGCTATATATCGACACGATTCCTCGGGGCTCGGCGCCCACCCAATCCAACAAAGGGTCGTCGACAGTATCAATCAAGCTCACCGCCTCATCGGCACTTTGTTCCTCATGTTCGTGGCGTCCAGAGGAGCACGGCTCGTCCGCCATGGTTACTTGCAGAGCACGGGAAACCAGTCAATTGGGCACGAAACCATACGCTCGACGTAACGGACCAGATGTAGTGTACGACAAACCACGTCGTTCCATGCACGACCATAAAAGTTAGTTTGCAACAAGAAAGCAGTCGCCTCCCCGACGTCCAGATAACTCGATGGGCCCTTCTCCAAACCGCCTGAGCAAACCGACAACGCGGTCACTCTCCAACATGCCGACCCAAGGTATGAACATGGCGAGCAACATCATGAAACCTACGGCAAGAACCATGAACATACCGGGCACGATCATGAATCAGGCGCCCTGGATCATGAAGACCCCGGGCAGCGCTGCAGATTATTACCTAAACTATGTATCTACCGACCACGAGCATGTGTTTGCCGGTCCTAAGCATGAATATGTCGAGCTAAACATGAGTTTACCGGGCTAGTCCCACGCGCACAGTCCCTAAAACGTCTACAACGCTGAAAATCATGCATTACAACAGGAAAATAAACAAGATAAGTCACTTACTTGGAATCAAGAAGTGGATTCGGCTACGGAGGAAAAGAATCTGTAACGGAGATCGCAACTGTGAAAAATCTGGAAGAACAGCAGTAGTAGGAGCGCAAAGAGTAGAAACGAGTTATGGGGCCCAAGGATCCTATTTATAGTGGTGACGTGGAATACCAAACGTCACCTCGGGCAACCACAGAGTTTCTCTCCTCGACGCACTGCTCCCAACGCAATGATGACCCTATCATCATAGGGTGGCGGCACAGTTCCCGAACGATACCTCGTGTGCTCGACAGACACGCGCCGGTGAGGATCCTCCGAGCATCCACCTCGAAAGATTTGTCTCCGAGCACGACACGGAGAGTCCCTCGAGGACCTGCATCTCTGACCCGGGCGCGAGACCCCGAAGCGAAAACGACCTGAGATCAAGCCATGGCTCCTAACAAAGGAACCACGACTTGGGGGGCTCCTGTTCTGGACTGGGCCCGACAGGCCCAATAGCATTGCTAAGGCCCAATCCAAATGGACTTGCTGAGAACCACGCCGACCAAAGGGTCACAGTCGTGCCCGACGTGATCCCTGAGGTTACTTGCTCGACCTCTACATCTCCAGCTCGACATCCTGCCGTCCAGCTCGACATCACCTCGAGCACCCCAACTAGGGCAGACTCAGTCCACTGCACTCCCAACGAGACCCCGAAAAGACCGCGTCTCCGTCCGCCCGCACTTCACGCAGAACATCCAGGAAGGGGACCACGTGAGGGTCCCCACTACGCACGTAGAACCTGGCAGTTCCTCCATTGGGCCAAACCTGCCCGGCCCAATGAAGGAACCTTGGCCCAGCGCTGGGGGCTATAAATACCCTCTGTTTCCAGAGGGTCAGGTATTCATCATTCTACCCATACTTACTATTGCATGCTCGTGCTCTTACTTACTTCAGCATCGGAGTGTCTTGCAGGTACCCCCCCACCTCGTTCAAAACTTTCAGCTCGGAGCCAGCCGTGACGGTCCAAGTCTGATCAGGTCAGATCAGATTAGGTCAAACTACTTGTTGATTTTTTTTTGCATACAAACCCTAATCTCTAATCATGGCATAATTGAGAGCATAGAGTGCGAGAATTAAAAGTCTAAGCTATTACAACATGATTATGGGGATGGGGGTGTATTTGACAAGAAATAAAAACTCTAATTTACTATACATCCAAATTGAATAATGGTACAAATAATAAATGGATAATATTTAAATAAACAAAATAAATAAATATACCAAATAGTATGAATTATGCAAAAAGAGGTTTTTGTTTATTTATGTATGTAAAAATATTTAATGTAAAAAAAAATAAAGAAATAAATAAAAAGATTAATTTCATTAGGTTAAGGGTAAAACCCTAATATTTTTTAAGAAAATAACTTCATTATATTATTTATATACAATAAAACAAAATAATATATACAAAAATAAAATATGTTCAGAAAAAAAGTATTTTTTAAGTATATTTAATAATAAAAATAAAAGTGTAATATTTCTATATTTTTATTCTAAATATATAATAAAATAAGAGTATTATATATATATATATATATATATATATATATATATATATATATATATATATATATATATATATATATATATATATATATATATATATATATATATATATATATATATATATATATATATATATATATATATATATATATATATATATATATAATAAAATATATTTAGAATAATATTTGCAGTGTGAATAAAAATAAAGAATAAAAATAAAAATATAATTTATATATTATTTTCAAGTTTTTAATAAATAAGATAAAAGTAATTAAATTGCTTTTTATGTTAGAAAAATAAAAATAAAATGCAAAATAAATGTGAAAAAATTATAAAAATATTTTTTGAGTATTTTTTATATTTGGGAATAATAAAATATAATCAGAAATGAAAATAAAAATACAAAAATATAAAATATCAAGAAATTGGGCCAGGGGGTGCAAAAAGGAAAAGGGAGGTGTCAAAATTAGCCAGGACCAAGCCCAGCCCAAGCCAACTTCATCTTCAACCTCTGACTTTGAAAACGCGCGTGCCCTGTACAATTGCCAGATCCTGTATACGAGCTCTATTGCAAAAACACATAACATCAAAGTTGTAGAGCATTTCAAGACGAATCCAACCATATAAACAACTTGTCTTAACTCTCAAAGACCAGAGAGAATTTCTCTGGCCCTAAAATCTAACCTAATTTTTTCAGTATGTTCATGGATCAAATTCTCTTAGCATGCTTAATATAAATGAAAACTGAGCATATGTACAACTTCATGGCAATGAATACTACATTTCTTATTCACAAACCTAAGGCTAAATGTTCCTAAATAGAGAGATAGGAAGTTGACAAAAACCTGTTTCAGCTGACTTCGTGTATGGCAATGTGGAGCTTTTCAACAAGGCTTGAGATTTCTGGGAGCTTGCTTGGACTTCACTTGACCTTATCCAAAACCTAGCTTGCCTTGAATGTACTTGAATCAGCCTATAGAAATCAACCTGCACAAGCTCAAAATGAAAATGGCAAACCCTGTAAATGGAGTTACAGTTGGTGTTTGAGGTTTGGGATAGCTTGGATGGATGGAATGGAAGGTGTTTGAAGCAACTTGGGGCAAAACGCACGAGCCAATTGAGCTATGGAAGTTAAGTTGCAGGTTCTGCTCTATTTTGCCAATGGAAGGTGATTTCTGGCTATGGGATGTTTGAGGGCTTCAGAGGTCGTGTTTCTGGCTCAAAGGGGTGTGAGAAAGATGTTCAAAAAGTTTGCATAAGCTTGTTTTGGCTGATGTTTAAGTTCTCATGTCTTTTGCATATTTCTTGTATATGAAGCAAAAGTGGGAAGTGACATGTCACAGGCCTGTACATACTATCCAACACCTTCTAACCTCTGCTCTTGCCCCCTCTAATTTGTGGATTTGATTAGCTGCAAAAGATCTGGACCAATGCTCAAAGATTATGGTTTGACATAAAGCACATTTAAGCAAAAATGGAAATGTACCTTTTTCTACTTAGGGATTAGTTTTGTGTATAATGCCCTAATGACCAAAACAATGCCTTAGACTGATGGATTTGCATTAAATTATTGAGTGTGAAGTGGTTTAGAGGCCTTTAATCTAGTGCAAAGCATGCTGACTTGAAATTGCAACTTGGATGAACATGAATATGCCATGGATGAAAAGTGAGTTTTTGCCAACTTCAAGCCTTCGATTCTCCCTAACCACAAATGTGTTTGGAGAGTTCTTTGACATTTTGGAAATATTGAAACATGATATACAATCCATCTTTGAAATGAAACTTGAGATTCCAAGTGGAACTATGTGAAAAATGGCCATGAAGATAGGTCAAAATCCTGCCTAAACTAGGGCAAAATTTCACTAAGTTAAAAGTTTTAGGGACCCTTGTTCCAAAAATCATAACTTGAGATCCAAGATTCTTTTGGGAAAACTTTGTGAATAAAATTTGTAGACTTTGTGGAGGACTACAACTTTCATATTGAAAGTTTTGTTTGAATCCAAATGCATCATGGTGAAAATGTTGGGCAAAGTTAGGAAAAATTAAGAAATTTTCATAACTTAGAAAAATTCTAAGTTATGAAAATTTTCAACTTTAAACCCTAATTTGCAAAAATGGGTTTCTTGATGAACAAGTTTCATGTTTTGACACATCTTGATGAAAAATGACCCTTGGCACTTGATTTTGACCAAAAAGTCAAAGTTTGACTTTTCAGTGTACAGTCAAATTTTGATCAGTTGACTGAAAAATTCATCTGTCAATCCAATGCAATTGAGATCTTTTGAACTTGTTGAATAGGTCAAGATGATGCCATTGAGTCCTTGAGTCCATGGTTGAACCCAATTTGCCATTGGCTAGGTCAAAAATCAGAAATTGCCTTTGTACAGTCAAAACCCTAAAAATGACCATTTTGCCCTTTTGGTGATATGATCAATTTTTTTGTGGAATTATGGTCCAAACTTGATCAGGTGGTTCATATTAGTTCATAATGTTGATGTGGGTCAAAATTCATAAGGTTTGACTGTAAATTGGCTACAATTGACTTTTTCCCCAATACAGCTGATTTCTAGGTCAACTGTCCAATTGACTGGGTAAAAATTTGATTCAAGGCTTGAAACTTGGTATGGTCAAACTTATGAGTCCAACATGAAGTATGAAAGTCACTTTGAGCATTGGAAGTTCAAAAATCCCTGTGCAAACTCAAACCCTAATTTAGGTCCATAGTGAAAGGAGATGTCTTGAGCAGAGCAAACCCTAGCTTGGTCTTGAGTTCAAAGAGCCTTGTGATGAAAAATATTGATAAAATGAGAGGGAAAATTTTGGGGTACAACAGTTGCCCTTGTTCAATCTTCTTGAACCTGAAGAGTTAGATTGGCAAGTTTGCCTTTCGTGACTTGAAGGTAAAAGAGGATTGGACACTAGAGTGCCCGTAAATTTGCACTCGTCAAAAAATGTAGCTGAGGGAATGGGCTTAAAGATACCATTTGGAGATGATAGAATCTTGCTGGATATGGGCTTAAAAGATGCCATCCAAAACTTGTTTGTTGAAAATCAGGAGCATGATAATCAGAACGGTATCCGTATTTGGAACGTATCTGAGTTGTAACTAGAAATTGGATTCGTATGAACAAAGGAATGGCGTCCGTGTCTGGAGCGTATTCGAGCTGTAACTGTATTTGATTCTTGAATGAATATCAAAATGACTGCCGGGTCTGGAGTGTATCTGTATTGTATCAGAAATCTGAAGTCTGAATAAGTGACAGAAATACATCTGTGTCTGGAGTATTTATGGGTTGGGGAATAGGTTTGAATGAGCGGCAGAATGGAAACCGTGTCTGGAGCGTATCTGGACTATATCTGAAGTTTGAGATCTGTATGAGTAGCAGAATGACGTTCGTGTCTGGAGTGTATCCGTACTGTAACTGGGATCTGGATAAGTGACAGAATGACTTCCGTGTCTGGAGTGTATCTGAACTTGAAGTTGATAGTTGAATCAGAATGAGAGATAGAATGGCTTCCGTGTCTAGAGCGTATCTAGTCTGTATCTGATTGTTGAAGTCTGAATGAGTAATAGAATAACCGCTGTGTCTGGGGTGTATCCATACTGTATATGAGATCTTCGAATATTTGTTAAAGATAGCTTTTTAATCTTATCCTGAAAAGGATAAAATGTTAGCTAAAACACAAAGTTATGATGCATGATATGTATGATGCAATAAAATGTACTCTATCAATGTTTATGATATATGAATGTAATGTGTGCGCATGTAAGCTGATTAGTTGTCTTGCTGAGGAAAATAAATCCTTGATAACTAGAGATAATGAAATCTTTGACTGCTACTGGGAAAATAAGGACAAATCCGACGATCTCTACCGGGGAATTAAAACCGGGGAGGCTTCAATTGGAGAAACGGGACCAAGAATCTTCCTTCTGCTGGGAAATAAATCTGTAGGGAGAATGTTTATCCTGTTGTAAAATTTTCGAAAGCTTGGGTTGTATGCCAATCTATTGGGGAATCAGAGGAAGTTGGATAGTATTCCATCGGGGTTTAAGATTTGGAGTTTTGGACTCCGTTGGGGAAGAAAGTTTCATCTTCACTGGGGATCTGTAGTTCAAAGTTTTCGGGCTCCACGGGGGATTGGGAGTTTAGAACCTTAACTCTGATGGAAAATTTGAAATTTAACTCCGTTGGGGATATATACTCTAAGGTTTTTGCCTGGTTGAGGATCTGAATGACATACTGTAGGGGATTTCTTCTGGAATAGCCTAAAGACATTTTCCTATACTTTCGACCTATCAGTAATTATCCTTTCTCATTTTGTTTTATTTGTAAGCAGTGATTATATTCAAATGCATAGGCTCATTTAACAAACCATTGGACGTTTTTAAATAAAACATAAGTGTAAAAAGAAAGGAAAGGCAAGCAAATTTCTGCACTTTGAAATATCTTTGTATTAACTTTTGTAAGTATTTTTTGTACAAAGGAGACAGACATCCTAGTAAGAGAATGTTGTCGAAAAATTGAGAAAATTTTTATACAAAGAAAGATGGCTATGTGTAACAATTCCAGGGGGCTCCCATTCTGCTATAGCCTTCACAACTCTGAGTATCTTGTCCATTCGTTGCTTCGTCCGCAGATGATTGGATATATCAGAATCTTGGAGCTTGTCTGTGAAGAGATTGTCCTTAAAGTGATCCGACGAGACATAATCATACGCTTTAATTCCCTAACTTTTGCCTGGACTGCCCTTTTGGGTTTTCGATCCACCGGGAAACCCTTTTTTGCCCAAGTCGCCCTTTCGGGTTTTCAACTTGCCGGGTGTACAGATTTTTTTATTTATCCCTAATTTTTGCCTGAACCGCCCTTTCGGGTTTTCGATTCACCGGGATGCCCATTTTTTCCCAAGTCGGCCTTTCGAGTTTTCAACTTGTCAGGTCGTTTATGCGTAGTATCTTTTGACTATGTCTGTGTTCGCAGCATGCGGCAGGTCGTCGCCGTCCATGGTGGTTAGAATCATAGCCCCACCAGAAAAGATATTTTTGATCACAAATGGTCCTTCGTAAGTAGGAGTCCACTTTCCCATGGGATCACTTTGCGGCAAGATGATCCGCTTGATTACAAGGTCCCCGACTTGATATACCTGGCGCCTGACTTTCTTGTTGAAAGCCTTGATCATTCATTTCTGATACGCCTGACCATGGCAAACAGAAGTAAGTCGCTTTTCGTTAATCAAGTTAAGCTGATCAAGCCGGGTTTGAACCCAATCGTCTTCACTCAAACCAACATCCTTCATAATCCTCAAGGAAGGAATCTGAACATCCATAGGTAAAACAGCCTCCATGCTGTATACCAAAGAAAATGGGGTTGCCCCAGTTGAAGTACGCGCCGTGGTACGATATCCATGCAGAGCAAATGGTAACATCTCATGCCAGTCCTTGTAGGTGATTGTTATCTTTTGAATGATCTTCTTGATATTTTTGTTCGCGGATTCAACAACACCGTTCATCTTTGGCCGATAGGGAGATGAATTGTGATGTTGAATCTTAAACTGCTCACACAGATCGGTGATCACAGTGTTATTCAGGTTTGTACCGTTGTCTGTGATGATCCTGTCGGGAATACCATACCGGCATATGAGGTTCTGCTTAATGAAGCGGGCAACCACATTCTTTGTAACAGAGGCGAAGGAAGCCGCTTCGACCCACTTGGTAAAATAATCAATAGCCACCAAGATGAAGCGATGTCCATTGGATGTCGTAGGCTTGATCTCTCCAATCATGTCAATTCCCCACATCGCGAATGGCCAAGGAGCTGTTAGAACGTTGAGAGGAACTGGAGGAATATGTACCTTGTCAGCATAGATTTGGCATTTGTGACAAGTATGGGAATATTGATGACAGTCAGCTTCCATGGTAGACCAATAGTAGTCTGCCCGTAGAATCTTCTTAGCCATCATATGTCCGCTCAAGTGAGTGCCAAATGTGCCGCTATGTATTTCAGTCATGATCAATTCGGCTTCAACTCTGTCCATACAACGAAGTAGAACACAATCATGGATGCGCTTATATAGGATACCATTTCTCAGGAAGAACTTGGCAGCAAATCTCCTTAAGAACTTTTTGTCGTTGACTGAAGCTCCTTCAGGGCACTCTCGAGTCTTGAGATACCTTTTGATTTCATGAAACCAGGGTTGTTCCATTGCTTCTTCAGTATTAATCTCATGACAGTGCACAGGTTTGTCCATTCGCTCAATGGTGATTTGGGGAGCCTCATTATCCCAGTTAAGTTTAAACATGGAAGACATTGTAGCTAGAGCATCTGCTAGCTGATTTTCTTCTCGCGGGAAGTGCTCGAAGGTAATCTGTTCGAAATGAGGCAACAATGTCAAGACATGTTCTTTGTATGGGATAAGATTAGGATGTTTAGTGTCCCACTCTCCTTTGATTTGACTGATAACCAAAGCCGAGTCCCCAAATACAATCAGAGATTTGATTCCTAGGTCAATTGCAACCTTGAGACCAAAGATATAAGTTTCATACTCGGCCATGTTGTTGGTGCAGCTGAAGCAGAGTCTAGCAGTGAAAGGTGTATGGAAACCTTCTGGATAAATAAGTATCGCGCCGATACCGTTTCCAAGTGCATTTGAAGCACCATCAAATTATAGGGTCCATCGGGATCCTTGTTCAGGTCCGTCATATAGTCTGTTACCTTCAATATTGTCCAATGTCATAATGTCCTCGTCAGGGAAGTCGAACCTCATAGATTGGTAATCTTCGACGGCTTGATGAGCTAGATGGTCAGCTAGTACACTCCCCTTTATAGCTTTTTGGGTTGTGTACTGGATATCATACTCGGTCAGGATCATTTGCCATCTTGCGATTCTTCTGGATAAAGCAGGCTTCTCGAAGATGTACTTAATCAGATCCATTTTAGAAATCAGCAAAGTGGTATATGTCAACATATACTTCCTTAGCCGGCGAGCAGCCCATACCAAAGCGCATCAAGTTTTCTCGAGCAGTGAGTAGCGAGTCTCACAGTCGGTAAACTTTTTGCTAAGGTAATAAATGGCATGCTCTTTTCGGCCAGACTCGTCATGTTGGCCCAGTACGCACCCCATTAAGTTATCCAAAACAGTCAGATACATGATTAAAGATCTCCCTTCAACGGGTGGAATCAAGATAGGATGTTCCAGCAAATACTCCTTGATCTTATCAAAATCAAGTTGACAATCATTGTTCCATTCAACCACCTGATCTTTCTTCAACAGCTTGAAGATTGGCTCGCAGGTAGATGTTAGGTGAGAGATGAACCTTGCAATATAGTTTAAGCGTCCCAAGAAACCTCTAACCTCCTTTTTAGTATGGGGGTCAGGCATTTCTTGTATAGCTTTGACTTTGGCAGGATCAACTTCAATGCCTTTGTTACTGACGATAAATCCCAAACGTTTACCGGACCTGACTCCAAAAGTGCACTTGCTAGGATTCAGTCTGAGCTTATATTCCTTTAACCTGACAAACAGCTTCTGAAGATGGTCGAGGTGTTCTTCTTCTGTTTGTGAACGGGCTATCATGTCGTCTACGTAGACTTCGATTTCATGATGTATCATGTCATGAAACAAAGCTACCATGGCTCGCTGATAGATTGCCCCAGCATTTTTCAGTCCAAATGGCATCACTTTATAGCAGAAGGTACCCCACTGTGTAACAAAAGTAGTCTTCTCCATGTCTTCGGGGGCCATTTTGATCTGGTTGTATCCCGAGAATCCATCCATGAAGGAAAATACCTTGTGTTGAGCTGTGTTGTCAACCAAGATGTCAATGTGTGGTAGTGGAAAATCATCTTTAGGGCTAGCCCTATTTAAGTCTTTGTAGTCCACACACATTCTGACTTTGCCGTCCTTCTTAGGCACGGGAACAATGTTAGCAACCCATTGCGGATAGGAAGTAATAGCAAGAAAGCCAGCATTGAACTGCTTCATCACTTCAGCTTTGATCTTTTTGGACATGTCGGGCCTCATTCGGCGGACTTTCTGTTTGATTTGTGGACAGTCTTCTCTTGTAGGGAGACGGTGAACCACAATATCTGTACCCAGTCCTGGCATATCTTCATAGGACCAGGCAAAGATCTCAACATATTCATTCAACAGTTGAACTAGACTCTCTTTGACATTTGGCACCAGGTTGGCACCCACTTTAACCTCTTTTCTATCTTCCTCTGTTCCCAAATTGATAGTCTCTAACAACTCTTCATGGGGAATAATAACCCTTTCTTCTTGTTTCAAAAGTCTAGCTAACTCTCCAGGCACTTCACAGTCTTCATCACCTTCGTACTCGGTATGATTGACCAAATCTTCAGAGTCACTGAAGGCCAAAGCAGAAAAGTCACCCATGGAATCCTGAGTGGATGGGTACCTACATTTTGTGAGTGTGGGTGTGTGTAAGGGATAGCCATCCTTAAACAAAATAAAATGTAAAAGGAAAGAAAATGAACACAAAAGTTTATAGATGAAAACGTCCATGATTTATTCAAAATGGCATATGAAAATGAAAAATGAAAACCCTTACAAATGGACCTATATGCTCCGGGAAAGGCACAAGGCAAGAGTGTACGAATTGTTTAAAATTTTTTATAGACCAACATAAATGTTTCAAAAGATAAATTACTGATTGATGAAAGTAATGGGAAAAAGTCTTTCGCCTCCCAGTTGTTTAGTCCTCCTTCAATGGTTGGAAAGATCCAATCTTCAAAGTTGCCTTCTTCATCATCATCTTCTAAAGCATGAACTCCATGGTGAGTGATTTTTAAGGGTGGTCCTCCAGCCCTGGAACGACGCACAACTTTCTGGCTAGCAGCAGTGAAACCCAATCCGAACTTATCTATCTTGTAAGGAAAATATGGCAGTTGACCCCACATTGTACTTCCTCCTTCCTTGATTACAGCCTCTGCATCTTTAAGGGATGACATCCGGGACACATGCTTGGTAATGATGGGCGCATCAGTCATTGTCTTGGCTACCGCAACCTCAGGAGAAACCTCTTCAAAGTGTTGGAAAGGTGTTTCTATGAATTCACCATCTAACTCTACGTAGCTGAAAGAGTTAAGGTGGCTTATATATACTCCTCCTCACCATGAACTGTTATGATCTTACCCTAAACTGGGTATTTAAGCATTTGGTGTAGAGAAGAAGTGACTGTCCCAACGTTGTGGATCCATGGCCTTCCCAACAAGCATGAATATTAAGGACGGATGTCCATCACATAAAAAGTAGAGTTGAAAATTTCCGTTCCCACCTTGATTGGGATGTCCACTTCTCTGTGAACCATCCGCTTAGAACCGTCGAAGGCTCTAACAATGATATTACTGGGCTTTAGGGTCAAACCTTCACAGTCCAATCTGTCCAATGATTTCTTTCGTAGAACATTTAAAGATGAACCAGTATCAACCAGAACATGAGCAAGTGTGGTCCCTCTGCACTCTACCGAGACATGCAGCGCATCATTATGCTTTCTTCCCTTAGGGGTCAAATCAGCATTAGAGAAACCAAGACCATTGTTGGCTGTAAGGCTAGCCACGCACTCTTGAAACTGATCTGCAGAAGTTTCTTGAGGCACGTGTGCCGTCTTTAAAAATTTGATCAAGGCTTTGGCATGAGCCTCAGAGCAGAGTAAGAGAGCCAACATGGAGATTTTTGAAGGGGTTTGCCATAGCTGCTCTACGACATCATAGTCACTCTTCTTAATTATCTTTAAAATTTCCTCCATCTCCTTTTGGGTGGTCTCGGGAATAACCAAAGTCTGAGCCCTCATCCTGACGGGCGCTTCTTGGATCCCCTTACCTTTATCGGTGGTAACAACAGAGGGTTCAATTTCGGGAGTAAAAATTTCTTCAATTACTGGACTTTGCACAAATGTCTTGACAGGCACATAAGCTCTTGAGGGTCCGAAGACTGCCCGTGGAGGAGCAATCTCCGGAGAGAAGATTCTTCCGCTACGAGTTATCTTACTTGTCCCTGCAATATTCCCTACATCAGGAGTTTCTTCATCAGAATTCTCTTCGGCTGATTCGATCTTCTTGACACCATGGTAGAAGATCTCTCCTCCATAATTCCACGGTATCGTCTTGTTGGACTTATATGGGATAGGCCCCGACATGGTAATCTTCAGCGGTACAAACTTAAGATCAGGCGTAATCTTAACAGGCTTTTTGCAGGTCTTGGAAATATTGTCGGAAATGGTGATGATAGCAATGTCATTGATTGTAGTAACAAAGGTAACCGGGGTAACATGAGTGATAGTAGCAACATGAGTTTTCTGAAAGAGGATCTCTTGAGTATCCATCAGGCGTTGGATGCCTGATTTCAACAGTGGGCAGTCAGATTGCAAAGTTGAACAGAAGTAACAATCTTTTTCACAGCCCGGGAATATCCCGGCTTTCAACAGATTCATTTTAATCATTGGAAACAGAGTCATTAATTCATCAACAGCGGTAACATGAAGATCTTCCACAATAGCATGGACATTATGACCATGTTTTGGCATATGAGAAGATATCACATTAGGTTTTTCGGGAGCATCAAACTATACCTCCTTGGCATCTATCAAATTTTGGATCTTGTTTTTAAGGGCCCAACAGTTGTTGGTGTCATGCCCTACACTATCCGAATGGTATGCACATTTTGCATTGGAATGATAATAAGGAGAAGAGGTATTTGGGTTTTTCGGCGCTTCTTTCAAGTTGGTAAGGTTTAACTTTAACAGATGAGGGAGGATCTGAGCCGGTGTCATATTGATTCAGGTGAATTGCCATTGTGGCCTTTCTGCCCTTTGCTGGTTAGCTCTTGGTTGATTGCTGCGAGGTTGATCGGCTGAGGAGTTCTGGATTGTTGTACCCCAAAATTTTCCCTCTCTTATTTCTCAAAACATTGCAAGAAAAATCTCCAAGTTGCTCAAGTTTGCTCAAGAGTGGGTCAGACAAATCATCTCCTAAGGCAGTCAACCCCAAATTAGGGTTTTGTGTTGCATCAAGATCCTTAAGTCCAAATGACCTAAAATTCTCCCTAATGTCCTAATATGTTCTCAAGGTCATCCATGTCAAATTTCATGCCTTACAGAGGAAGTTTGCTCAGTCAATTACTCAAAGGGTCCAAAAATCGACCGTGCTAGGGCAAAAGTCAACTGTGACCCAAATATAGTCAAACCTCAAGATTTTTTGTCAACATTCTCATTTTTAAGGATATTTCATCATTTGATCAAGGGTTGATCATGATTCATCAAGGATTGCTCAAAATTCATCAAGACTCAAAAGTTGCTAAATTAGGGTTTTGTAGGAAAAGTCAACTCAACTTTGACCAAGCATAACTTTCTCATACTTTATGAGAAATGACCCATCCAAATCTCATTTTGAAGAGGATGCAATTTCCCAAAATCCATCTTCATACCCCAAGATCATAAAATGCACTCACAATAAGTTATAAATTTGGACATTATAGGTCATTTTTGAAAGTCAACAAAAACACCTTTTTTTGCCAAAGCTTATAACTTGAGAATGGAATATCAAAATGAGATGAGACCAAAAGGGTTGGTTAGAGGACATCTCAATCTTTATAAAAAGTCCAAGAACACCTCCAAAAGTTCAAAATTGAAGAAGTTACGCATTGTTGAAGTTGGGCATTTTTGTAAAATTGCCAAAAGTCAACTATCCCCAAAACTTCAAATTTTGTCAAATGGGCCCATTCTTTTCCACTTGATTTGGACTTGCCACATTGCACACGTGTCCTAGATTCAACCTTGTGTCCATTTATCAATTTTATTATTTCATTTGATTTTTTATTGAATTATTTCATTTTAAATCAAATTAAATCCCAAAACTTGATTACATGAGATCTTTTGCTATTTTCAGGACTTAATCATCATCATGGTCAGCTTCAAATTCGTATCTCACCATATCATGAACAAAAAGATGGATTTTTGACAAATTAGGCAAGCTTTCAATGGTGGATCAAATCAAATCTCATGGCATTGATGTGCAAAGATTCAATCCACAAATGTTAACCTAACACATTCCATGATACATATACAAGCGAAGGCACACGAAAACAGGGCTAGAGGATGCAAGAACACTGAAAACAAAACTTGAAAAAAAGTGGAAAAAGTGTGAAACCAAAATCACACTTAGAGGCAAATTCAGAAGCCAAGAACGATCTCAATCGTTTCCTTGACAATCACTGAAGCAGAACCAACCCCTAGCAATCTCTCATATCCATCAAAACGCGCTGTAAGTGTCCCATTTCTTGGCCCTGTTTTCAAAATCGTAACTCTCTATTTTGGCATCATTCTGGCAAATCATGGACATATTCATAATCCTCATCAAATTTCCAAGCTTTCTGTATTATCCAATTTCATTTATCTGATCTGTGAGGCCAAGTGCCATATCTAGGGTTTCGTGGTTGGTTTTTGGGCGTTTCTTTTACAGGTAAAATCAGCCCCAATAATGGCCATGGACATGACCGGAAGAGAAGGACGAACTCAACCATGTGCTTGGAATTGATTTTCATGGATTGGAATGAATTTTAGAGTGAGCCTACACATTTAGCTGCGGATCTAAATCCGCAGGTAAAGTTACAGGGTTTGAAGGTCAGGGACAACAAACGTGTCTCCCTCTGATTGGACCATTCCAACTTTCGCGCACTTTTTTTATTTTCTGGAAATATAACGCGTTTTGTCTTATTATTATTTTTGTTTAATATACTAACAAGTAACACATAATGGCCTAGTGGTGAACGCGTGCATCCAAACTCCTTCAGGACCTGGGTTCGAATCCCAGGTCCCCCATGTTATTTGTTATATTTTTCCTTCAGGTTATCCAGTGCAAGTTCAAGCGCATGGCCTATCATACATCCTCAAATATCAAAGCGCCAGATGGCCCAAGGCCAAATCTGGTGATCCAAGATAATGGTCTATCATGGGACCAAGTCAAAAGGTGCACATGGAATTCACAAAGTCAACCAGGCCTGCGCCAATTGGGCCATCAAATTGCTATGTTGAACCCCCCAAACAGGCCCAAACCCCTAACTCTTTCTATTTCTTTTTTTATTTTGTTTAATAATTTATTGTTATTATTTTTATTATTAACTAACCAATCAATTAATTTTCTCTATAAAATAAAAACCAAAAAAATATTTTCTTTATTAATTTAAATTTTAGTATTTTCTTTTTATTAACAAATCAATTAATTAATTTAGTTTTAATTAGGATAACTTTAATATATTTTATAAACAATTAAAATTAACTTAGACATAATTAAGTTTTTATTAACATTGATCAATTTTATTTTCTTTCTTTAAATACCAAAAAACTCAAAAATATTCATTTTTATTAATTAGTTTAATTAATTTAATTTAATAATTAATTTAGGATAGTTTAATTTCTTTCTTAATTAAAAAATAACCAAAAAATCTTTTTCTTTAATAACAAAGGGTCAAAACCCTAGAACTCGCATTCAATTTAATTTCCCGCACGCGTTCCACTTTATTCAATGTTGTATTTGCTTCCAGAATGTAATAGCTTAATAGGACTTTAACTATTTTTATCACTTTATTTATTTTCCGCATTTAAATTTCAAAGGGTTACTTTTGGCGATGTAAATACCCGACGCCTTGTAATAGTTAGTTAAATTTCCGCAATTTAATTTCTGCAAAATATAAACTGCTAGATGTTTGATAATAGAGATGCATGATAAGATTGAACGTCTAAACCTAAAATCAACATAGATAACCATTGACATGTACAGAGACAAAATTAACTAAAAACGACACACTCGCACATGCGCACTCTTAGGGTACACCCCACTTGGTTGCCTTCGTACGCGGTCATTGAGTATAGGAAGTTTTAGAGGTCGCCCTCTTGTCCAAAGATCATAGTTGCCTCGAAACGGCTGCCTCGGATAAAATGATCTAAGACATTAGGGTTACCGCTAAGGCATCCTAACATTGCTTTAGTGACCGCACGTCCCTTAATCGAATTGACCATTAAACTCCAACGACAGTGCTACCTACTCATCAATAGTAGGATAGCATAGTCTAAAGGAAGATAGCATAGAACGATTCCTTTTTCGAGTAGGTAGATGGTTCTTAAGTACTTGCTCTTTCAAATTTTTTTTTTCACACTTACACTTTTCAAACGAAGTTTCAAAAACAAAAAAACTTTTTCAAACCCACAAACAAAACGAAAAGCAATTTTGAAAACAATATGAGCAAGTACCTAAGAGCCCGTGGATAACCACGGATAGAAAGGGTGCTAACACCTTCCCTTTCTATAATCTACCCCCCGAACCCGAGAAGTATCTCGAAAAAGGAATTTTTTTGTGCTTTTTTCCTTTCCTTGTTGGATAAAATAAAAGTCGGTGGCGACTCTTGCTTACCGCGACATTTTGAAAAAACAAACGCAAAACGCAAACCAGCATTTCCAAAAACAGTCAGTTCTTTCCCACCGTATCACAGAATTGGCGACTCTGCTGGGGACTATTATAAGTGGGGTGTACCTTAGGATTAGCTCATTGTGTTTTCAATTGTTTGCTTTGTATGCTTTATATTTGTGGGCTTGAATCAGAGTTACTATAGATCCTGACCCGGATCTGGGGATACCCTTTAGGTAAGTAGCAATAAACTGTGAGGGAACTGTACAGCGTAGACCGATACGGTTGAAGCTGTAGCTACGTTGGTGTGGCACTTTAGTTTGTACCGATATCCCTTGTGTTGGAACGAGGAGAATATGGGTCTTCTAAGGGGTCATTAAGCACCAACTGACCTTAGAACCTTTAAATTGACCAACTTGGCCATAGAACAGTAGCAGTATGCTACACTTATTGAGACTAAACTCTCGCGATGATTTCGGCTGCAAGAAAAGGTTGCTAAACTAGAATTATGACCGATCAAGGGTAGTCAGTGATATTGAGATCCTCTAGAACCCGATTACTATTTTTAGGACAGGATTGAACCAACTGAACTGAAAGAGGGTAGTACCTAAGCTCCTTGCCAGCCTGAAATCTAAGGGCGCTCTGTGTGACTTGTGTGCCTTTACCATGTTTGCTATTTGTGGATACTTGTGGTGTGCTTTCTATCATGACATCATGACATCATAACATTGCATACATCTTGCATTGGGCTAACCTATTTCAAAGATATGAGGGATTCATCTTTGTTCTGTTTTGTAGGTCATGATACCCATGCGTAGGAACACCATCTGGATCAACTTTGTCCAGGTTCCCACCATGCTTAAAGAATTGGTTGCAAAGATGTCTGATACTACCTCCTTCATCAGAAGACATGTGAATCTTCTTAGTTTGGTCACTTCCAAATTGGACGAGCAGATGATGAGTGTCCTAGTCCAGTTCTACGATCCACTGTACCATTGCTTTACTTTTCAGGACTACCAGTTGGTCCCCAGCTTAAAAGAGTTCTCTGATCTGCTTGGTATCTCTATTCTGGAGCAGACCCCGTTTACAGGTTGGGAGAAGATCCTTAGGCCGAAAGAGATTGCTTCAGCCCTTCATCTGACAAAGGATGAGGTAATGGCTAATTGGGAGACTAGAAGTGGAGCAAAGGGATTTCTGACTAAGTTTTTGGTTGGTAAGGCTAATCATTTATGGGATAGTCTAGACTTCAAGGCATTCGAAGATATTCTGGCTCTTCTAATATATGGCTTGGTATTGTTTCCTAACTCCGACTCCTTTGTTGATGTGAATGCGGTAAAAATATTCATCTCTGGTAATCTTGTACCCACTCTCTTGGGTGACATTCTTCATCAGCTTTATGCCCGTACTGCTCGAAAGCGGGGAACCTTGATGTGCTGTGCTCCGTTATTGGCGAGGTGGTTTATTTTGCACCTCCCCAAATCAGTGCTGAAGAACAAAGAAGGCATAGGCTGGGCTTATAGAGTTATGTCTCTCTCTCACAATGACATCATCTGGACTATCAAGGGTATGGACGAGGTGGCTATTATTGATCGATATGGGGAATACCCCAATGTTCCACTGATAGGAACTAATGGAGGAATCACTTATAATCCGTGCTTGGCCTTACATCAGTTTGGGCGTGCTAGGAGGGAAGGTCCTCATAAATTGCTAATGCCTAGCATCATCTTTGATTTTCAAGGGGATAGTGACGAGCAACGCCGCAGATTCATAAGAGCTTGGGATAGAGTTCACAGATCTGATCCACACGAGCTGGGTCCAAAGACTTCTCTTCCAATGGAGCCATATCTCAGATGGGTTCGTATCCGTGCCCAAAAGCTGGGAATGTCGTATGAAGCCGTCTTGCCTATCATTGTTGAAGTTGCTAATGAAGAGGGGGTTCTTCCTACCATCCTCCATCCTTACATGCCCACTGACATTGGGGCACTGAAAAGGTCTTGGATGCAGCTAAGAGAAGAGCGGGATGCTTATCGAGAAAAGTTTAACGAGCAAGAGCAGAAGATTCAGAAGTTGACAAGACAGCTGGAGAACAAGCGGATCCTCAATGACTATGTCCGCACCGACAAGAAGCGACCATGGGAGCACTGAGTGTCCTTTGATTATTTCCTTTCCAGTTTTTATTTACTTTTCAGTATTTCCTTTCTTGTAACGCCTTAAGGGAAATTTGTTGAACAATTTGAATTTCAAGTTTATCTAATAAAAGTGTGTTTCCTTTTTGGTTTACGAATTTGAATCTCTCAATGTCTTTGAAATCATATCATACGCATTTCATCCCATGCACTTCATAACAGGTACCCTTACAGTTCTCTTATCTTCTTCGCTGTTTATTTCAGCATCATGTCTTCTGAACCATCAATTGAATAAGAAATCAAGGCTCTGCAGGCTCAAAATGCCCAATTCTAAGAGTTGTTCATGAATCTAGCTAAGGGTCAGCAAGATCTGAAGACCCTTATTCTGAAAGAGAAGAAGAAGAAGAAGAAGAAGAAGAAGAAGACGGTCCTGTTCAACATGGGTCGCAGATTTGGAAATAATTTGCGAGATGAAGTTGATTTGACCACCTCATCTGGAGGGAAAGATAGTCAGGAAGAAAGGAGGCTCCTAGCCCTGTGGTTTTAGACAACAAGACAGACTTCGACGAAGACCAGTATCCTCTGGACGAGGATAGATACTAGCAACTGGAAGATCATTTGAGTGCGATGGAAGTTCAGAAAGTGCCTGGTCTAGACTTTGGTGATCTGGTTCTATCATCTGGGGTGGTGATTCCCCACAAATTCAAAGCACCAACCTTTGCTAAATACGACGGAGTTTCTTGCCCGAAACTTCACCTCCGGTCGTATGTAAGGAAGATTCAGCCATACACCACTGATAAGAACCTATGGATCCACTTCTTTCAAGACAGTCTCTCAGGGACTCAACTTGAATGGTTTTACCAGTTAGAAGGAGCCAGTATTCGCAGTTGGGAAGATTTGGCTGCTGCTTTCTACAGGCAGTACCAATACAATGCCGACCTTGCTCCTACGCGTACCCAACTCCAGGGTATGTCTATAGGAACAGGAGAAGGTTTCAAAGATTACGCTCAGAAGTGGAGGGACCTCGCTGGAAGAGTGCAACCACCCTTGGCTGATAGGGAGCTATTTGATATGTTTCTGGGGACCTTGTCTGGTCCATTTTTCAACCATCTGATCGGAAGTTCTTCATCTGGGTTTACAGAGCTAATTATGACCAGTGAAAGGATTGAGGCTGGTATTAAGTCTGGTAAGATACAAAAGGGTGCTTCATCGAGCACCGAGAAAAAGCCTTTTAAGAAGGAGTCCAATGCTGTTTACAGTTCGAAAAGCCAGAATAGACCTGAACGCCGCCAAGTTGTTAATGTGGTTGTCATTTCAAGACCTATTGGGACTCCTCAGCGCAACAACCAACAAAAGGCCGAGAGACCTTGAAGGCAATTCACCAATCTCAACATGACTTTGTCTCAGATTCTGCCGCAGTTATTGAAAACCAATCTAGTAACTCCAAGGGAGGCTCCGCAGAATCCCAACATTGCATCGCCTAAGTACAACCCTAACGCCCGCTGTGCTTTTCACTCTGATAGCCCGGGACATGATACAGATGATTGTTAGGCTTTGAAGAACAAAATACAGGACTTAATTGATACTAAGGAGATTGAGTTCGAGGCGCCCGAAAGACCTAATGTTATGACTGCTCCTATGCCCAAGCATGGAGTGAATGCTATAGATGAAGATTTGTTTGTGGTTTCTGTGAATGACATTGTTACCCCTTTGATGACTGTGAAGAAGAACCTTTTGTTAGCCGCTTTATTTCCAGGCTGTGACGAATGTTGCCATATGTGTTCCGTCCTACCTACCGGTTGCCATCTTTTGAAATCAGGTGTCCAACGCCTAATGGATAGTAAAGAAATTATGTTTGAGAAGACTGTTGTTCCTTTAGTTCATACTGAAGAAGTTGCTATCATCACCATTTTTGACAATTCTTCCAAGGCTTCCTCGAGAGAGCCTGTTAGAATTACACCTGTTCCAAGAATCGCGCCGTTGATCATTACTGTTCCAGGGCCTATCCTCTATACGTCTGATAAAGCTGTCCTTTGGCACTACGAGGATGATGTTTATTTTCATGGAGTTAAACAAGAGTTGGATGCTGATACTGACGTCAGCAATATTGTTGGACCTGCTAAACTCACCCGCAGCGAAAGACTTTTCTCCCCTGATATCTCTCCACCAACTATTTGGAAACTTGTTGTTATTACACCTGCCAGTGTACCTGCTGCTATTCCTGTTCAAGTTCCTATTCTTACCCCTGTCGCCGAGTAATCTGACACTCGGGGAAAAGGGACCACTGATGAGCCTGCCCAGACGGAGGCACCAAAGACGATTACTGTTGAAGCTTCTAGACAAGAGATGGAATATATTTTAAAGATCATCAAAAAGAGAGACTACAATGTAGTCGAGCAGCTGGGGCAAACCCCGTCCAAGATTTCTATGTTATCTTTGTTGCTATGCTCAGAAGCCCATGCCAAGGCTCTGATTGCCTTCCTGAAGACTGCGTACGTACCGCAAGAAACATCAGTTGATCAGTATAAAGATTGCGTGGCTAGTATGACTGCTGATAATGGGTTGGGTTTCTCTGATGCCGACTTGACTGCTAAAGGGATGAATCACAACGATGCCCTGCATGTCTCCATTGAATGCAGGGGAACTACTCTTGCTCATGTATTAGTGGATACTGGTTCCTCATTGAACGTCTTGCCTAAGAAAGCTCTAGACCGGTTGGACTGTGAAGGGTTGGAGTTGAAACTAAGCAACATTGTCGCCAGGGCCTTCGATGGGTCTAAAAGGATGGTGCATGGAGAAGTGGATATTCTGATTAAGGTTGGTTCTCAGGTTTTCGCCTCTACATTCTATGTGATGGACATTCTTCCATCTTATTCCTGTTTGCTGGGTCGTCCATGGATCCACAAAGCTGGGGCAGTAACGTCTACGCTCCACCAGAAGCGGAAGTACCCAGTGAAATGGAAGATTGTGACAGTACAAGGAGAGGAGGAGTACATGGTGAGCCACCTCAACTCTTTCCGATATGTAGAGATGGATGGGGAGTTCATTGAGACCCCATTTCAGCATTTTGAACAGGTTCCCCAGACGCTGGCATCAACTGAGACTATTGTTGAAAATTCTCCTATGAAGATGGCTTCCTTTAAGGATGCCCGGGCTGTTGTCGAGAAAGGTGGGTGTGCAAATTGGGGGCAACTCCCTGATTTTGCATAGAAGACTAACAAGTTTGGTTTGGGTTTCATTGCAGAATCTCAAAAAGCTGTTCGAAATGCGCGGAACGGAAGACCTCCCCTGTTCATCAGCAATTCAGGAGTGAATGCCATTGAAGACGACATTGAAGATTTTGAGTTCAACAGTTGGATCTATCCTACTACTGATGGACGACTAAGCAACTGGACCGCAAAGGACTTCGTCCCAATTTCTTTTGTTACCCAGTAATGAGACTTTTGTTTTGAATTTGTAACAGACAATGTTTTAAACTCTATGGCTCGGTGTCTTACCCGGGGCACCGTGGCCTCATTTGTGAGGGCTTTATGTGTGTCATTTACATATATCATTAATAAAAGCATTGTACGTTTCTTGCATTTCAAATTTTGCGCTCCTTGTTTTTCTTTTATTACATATTGCAAAACAACTATTTTACACACACTTACATATACAGGTCTACATCCACTCTGGATCTCACTGGTAACGACTCTGCTACTGCCAGTTATGACTTCCAAAGTCCGATCAACTTAGCCGAAGACGAAGGTGAAGATGATTGTGAAGTTCCTGGTGAACTTGCAAGACTGTTACTTCAGGAAGAGAGGGTTATTCAGCCGCACGAGGAGCCGGTGGAATCAGTGAATCTGGGTACAGAGATAGACAAGAAAGAAGTCAAGAACGGGGCAAACCTGGAGCTTAGTGTGAAACAACAGTTGATTCAAATGCTGCGTGACTATGTTGAGATCTTTTCCTGGTCTTATGAAGATATTCCTGGGTTGGATACCGATATTGTGGTTCACCGCCTGCCTACCAAGGAAGACCGTCCTCCAGTGAAACAGAAGGTCCGCCGAATGCGCCCAGAGATGTCCGAGAAAATCAAGGTTGAAGTTATGAAACAGTTTGACGCCAGTTTTCTAGCAGTTACTTCTTACCCATAGTGGGTGGCCAACGTGGTTCCTGTACCGAAAAAGGATGGTAAGGTTCGAATGTATGTCGACTATAAGGATCTGAACAGGGCAAGTCCTAAGGATGATTTCCCTCTACCTCATATCGACGTTCTGGTTGACAATACCACTCAACATAAGGTATTCTCCTTTATGGATGGTTTCTCTGGTTATAATCAGATTAAAATGGCTCCCGAAGACATGGAGAAGACAACCTTTGTTACTCAGTGGGGTAAATTTTGCTACAAGGTCATTCCTTTTGGATTGAAGAATGTTGGGGCAACGTATCAGCGCGCCATGGTTGCTTTGTTTCATGACATGATCTATCATGAGATTGAGGTATACGTCGATGACATGATTGCAAGATCTCAAACTGAGGAAGAACATCTGGACCACCTTCAGAAGTTGTTTGACAGGTTGAAGTTGTACAAGTTGAGGTTAAACCCGAACAAGTGCACTTTCGGGGTGAGATCTGGTAAGTTGCTGAGTTTCGTCGTAAGCGATAAAGGTATTCAAGTGGATCCGGAAAAGGTGAAGGCCATACAAGAGATTCCAGCTCCCCAAACAGAGAAAGAAGACAGAGACTTTCTGGGACGACTAAACTACATTTCCCGATTCATCTCACACCTGACCACTACTTGTGAACCAATCTTCAAGTTAATGAAGAAAGATCAAGTAGTATGTTGGAACGATGAATGCCAGGCCGCTTTCGAAAGGATCAAAGAGTATCTCCAAGAGCCACCTATTCTGATGGTACCAGTTGAAGGGAGACCTTTGATCTTATACTTGACAGTACTCGACAATTCAATTGGGTGTATGTTGGGGAAGCATGACGAGTCTGGCCGAAAAGAGCATGCTATTTATTACCTTAGCAAAAAGTTTACCGACTGCGAGACTTGATACTCGTTGCTCGAGAAAACTTGCTGCACTTTGGCATGAGCTGCTCGCCGGTTGAGACAGTATATGCTGACTCACACTACTCTATTGATATCAAAAATGGATCCAATCAAGTATATCTTCGAGAAGCCCGCCTTGTCCGGAAGAATAGCAAGATGGCAGATGATCTTGACTGAGTATGACATCCAGTACACGACTCAAAAAGCAATCAAAGGAAGTGTGTTAGCAGACCATTTGGCACATCAGGCAGTGGATGATTACCAGTCTATGAACTTTGAATTCCCGGACGAGAATATCATGTTGGTAACTGATTGTGAGACACCTGGACCGGATGAAGGACCTGAGGAAGGATCCCGATGGTCTATGTACTTTGACGGAGCTTCGAACGCTTTGGGTAATGGCATTGGCGCCGTGATCATATCTCCTAAAGGCTCTCATACTCTGTTTATCGCCCGACTATGTTTCAACTGCACCAACAATATGGCGGAGTATGAAGCGTGCATCATGGGTCTTCGAGCAGCAATTGACCTAAGGATTAAGTTTCTGAGTGTCTTCGGAGATTCCTCTCTCGTGATCAGTCAGATCAAAGGCGAGTGGGATACGAAACACCCAAATCTTATTCCTTACAAGGAGTATGTGTTGACATTACTTCCCCACTTCGAGGAGATAACTTTTGAACACTTCCCTAGAGAGGAGAATCGGTTAGCGGACGTGCTGGCTACGATGTCTTCTATGTTCAAAGTCAATTGGGACAACGAGGCTCCCCGGATTATCATTGAAAAATTGGACGAACCTGCACATTGCTGTAACATTGAGGCTGAAGAGGTAACAGAAAAACCCTGGTTTCACGAAGTAAAAAGGTATCTTGAGGCTCAGGAATACCCCGAGGGTGCATCTGTTAATGACAAGAAGTTTCTGAGGAGGTTCACGGCGAAGTTCTTCATCAACAATGGTATTCTCTACAAGCGTAACCATGATTCAACCTTACTAAGATGTGTAGATAAGAACGAGGTAGAAAGAATCATGGTAGATCTACATGAAGGTACTTTCGGAACTCATTCTAGTGGGCACACAATGGCAAAGAAAATCCTTTGGCCAGGATATTATTGGTCCACTATGGAAGCCGACTGTTATCAGCATTCTCGGACATGTCACAAGCGCCAAGTCTATGCTGATAAGGTGCACGTACCTCCAATTTCTCTAAACGTCTTGACGGCACCTTGGACTTTTGCAATGTGGGGCATTGAAAAGGAGGTTAGAGGTTTCTTGAGACGCTTAAACTATATTGCGAGGTTCATCTCTCACCTAACATCTACCTGTGAGCCAATCTTCAAGCTGTTGAAGAAAGATCTGGTGGTTGAATGGAACAATGATTGTCAAGTTGCTTTTGATAAGATCAAGGAGTATTTGCTGGAACCTCCTATCTTGATGCCACCCGTCGAAGGAAGGCCATTAATCATGTATTTGACTGTTTTGGATAATTCAATGGGGTGCGTACTGGGCCAACATGACGAGTCTGGCCGAAAAGAGCATGCCCTTTATTACCTTAGCAAAAATTTTACCGACTATGAAACTCGCTACTCACTGCTCGAGAAAACTTGATGCGCTTTGGTATGGGCTGCTCGCCGGCTAAGGAAGTATATGTTGACACATACCACTTTGATGATTTCTAAAATGGATCTGATTAAGTATATCTTCGAGAAGCCTGCTTTATCTGGAAGAATCGTTAGATGGAAAATGATCCTGACAGAGTATGATATCCAGTACACAACCCAAAAAGCTATAAAGGGGAGTGTACTAGCTGACCATCTAGATCATCAAGCTATCGAAGACTACCAATCTATGAGATTCGATTTCCCAGACGAGGATATTATGACATTGGACAACATTGAAGGTAATGGACCGTATGACGGACCTGAACAAGGATCCCGATGGACCCTGTACTTTGATGGTGCTTCAAATGCACTTGGAAACGGTATTGGCGCGGTACTTATCTCTCCTGAAGGTCTCCATACACCTTTCACTGCTAGACTCTACTTCAGCTGCACCAACAACATGGACGAATATGAAGCTTGTATCTTTGGTCTCAAGGCTGCTATTGACTTGGGAATCAAATATTTGGTCGTATTTGGAGACTCGACTTTGGTTATCAGTCAAATCAAAGGAGAGTGGGACACTAAGCATCCTAATCTTATCCCTTACAAAGAACATGTCCTGACATTGTTGGCTCATTTCGAGCAGATTACCTTTGAGCACTTCCCGCGAGAAGAAAATCAGATAGCAGATGCTCTAGCCACAATGTCTACCATGTCTAAACTCAACTGGGATAATGAGGCTCCCCGAATCCCCATTGAGCGAATGGACGAACCTGTGCACTGTCATGAGATTAATACCGAAGAAGTAGTGGAACCACCCTGGTTTCATGAAATCAAAAGGTATCTCCAGACTCGAGAATACCATGAAGGAGCTTTCGTCAATGACAAAAGGTTCTTAAGGAGATTTGCTGCCAAGTTCTTCCTGAGCAATGTTATCTTATATAAGTGCAGCCATGATTGTGTTCTACTTCATTGTGTGGACAAGGTTGAAGCAGAGTTGATTATGACCGAAATACATAGTGGCACATTTGGCACCCACTTGAGCGGACATACGATGGCTAAGAAGATTTTAAGGGTATGCTACTACTGGTCTACCATGGAAGCTGATTGTCATCAACATTCCCGTACTTGTCACAAATGTCAAGTTTATGTTGACAAGATACACATTCCTCCAGTTCCTCTCAATGTTCTAACAGCTCCTTGGCCATTCGCGATGTGGGGAATCGACATGATTGGAGAGATCAAGCCCACGGCATCCAATGGACATTCATCTTGGTCGATATTGATTATTTTACCAAGTGGGTCGAAGCAGCTTCCTTCGCCTCCATTACAAAGAATGTGGTTGCCCGCTTCATTAAGCAAAATCTCATATGACGATATGGTATCCCCGACAGGATCATCACGGACAACGGTACAAATTTGAATAATACTATGATCACCGCTCTGTGCGAGCAGTTCAAGATTCAACATCACAATTCATCTCCCTATCGGCCAAAGATGAACGGTGCTGTTGAAGCCGCAAACAAAAATATCAAGAAGATCATTCAAAAGATAACAATCACCTACAAGGACTGGCATGAGATGTTACCGTTTGCTCTGCATGGATATCGTACCACGACGCGTACTTCAACTGGGGCAACCCCCTTTTCTTTGGTATATGGCATGGAGGTTGTTTTACCTATGGAAGTTCAGATTCCTTCCTTGAGGATTATGAAGGATGTTGGCTTAAGTGAAGACGATTGGATTCAGACCCGGCTTGATCAACTTAATTTGATCAACGAGAAGCGACTTACTGCTGTTTGTCATGGTCAGACGTATCAAAAACGGATGATCAAGGCTTTCAACAAGAAAGTCAGGCGTTAGGTATATCAAGTCGGAGATCTTGTAATCAAGCGGATCATCTTACCGCAAAGTGATCCCAGGGGAAAGTGGACTCCCACTTACGAAGGACCATTTGTGATCAAGAACATTTTTTCTGGTGGGGCAATGATTCTGACCACTATGGACGGCGATGACTTGCCGCACCCTGCGAACGCAAACATAGTCAAAAGATACTACGCATAAACGACCCGACAAGTTGAAAACCTGAAAGGGCGACTTGGGCAAAAATGGGCATCCCGGTGAATCGAAAACCCGAAAGGGCGATTCAGGCGAAAATTATGGATAAATAAAAAAATCTGTACACCCGGCAAGTTGAAAACCCGAAAAGGCAACTTGGGCAAAAAAGGGTTTCCCGGTGGACTGAAAACCCGAAAGGACGGTCCAGGAAAAAGTTAGGGAATTGAAGCGTATGACTATGTCTCGTCGGATCGCTTTAAGAATAACCTCTTCACGGGCAAGCTCCAAGCTTCTGATTAATCCAATCATCCACGAAAGAAGCAACGAATGGACAAAGATACTCAGAGTTGTGAAGGCTATAGCAGAATGGGAACCCCATGGAATTGTTACACATAGCCATCTTTCTTTTTGTATAAAATTTTTCTCAATTTTTCGACAACATTCTCTTACTAGGATGTCTGTCTCCTTTGTACAAAGATACTTACGAAAGTTAACACAAAGATACTTCAAAGTGCAGAAATTCGCTTGCCTTTTCTTTCTTTTCACAATTATGTTTTATTTGAAAACGTCCAATGATTTGTTAAATGAGCATATGCATTTGAATATAATCACTGCTTACAAATAAAATGAAATGAGAAAAGATAATTACTGATAGGTTGAAGGTGTAGGAAAACGTATTTAGGCTATTCCAGAGGAAATCCCCTGCAATATGTCATTCAGATCCTCAACAGGGCTAAAACCTACAAATACACATCCCCAGCGGAATTCAACATCCCCGGCGGAGTTAAAAGCATATCGTCCTCAGGATTAAGCTTCTAAAAGCTCCCAATCCCCAGCGGAGCCAGAATACTCTAAACTTTCTTCCCCAACGGAGTCCAAAACTTCAAACCTCAAACCCTGGTGGAATACTATCCAACTTCCTCCGACTCACCAGGAGAGTTCTCCACCAAACAAGGAATCCCCAGTAGATTGGCATACAACCCAAGTTCCTGATTTCCCCGGCAAAATAAACACTCTCCCCACAGAGTTATCTCCTGATAGGACGAAGATTCTAGTTCCCATTTCTCCATTTGAAGCCTCCCAAGTTTTTATTCCCCATTAGAGGTCGTCGGATTTTTCCTTATTTTCCCAGGAAAGTCATGAAGGATTCTCATTCCCCGCAGAAGTTGTCAAAACTCTTGTTAATCCCCGCAAGTCACCAAGGATTTTCAATCCCCAGCAGTGGTCCCAGGAATTCTCATTCTCAACAATCAAAGATTTTTGGAATCCCCAACATCGGTCAAGGATTTACTTTCCCCGGCAGCAGTCAAAGATTTCATTATCTCCAACTATCAAGGATTTACTTTCCTCAGCAAGACAGCTAATCAGCTTACATGCACATCCATTACATTCATAAACACTAATGGAAAATTTTTTATTGCATCATACATGGCATGCAACATAACTTTGTGTTTTAGCTAACATTCTATCCTTTCAGGATAAGATTAAAAGCTACCTTTAACAAATGTTCAAAGAAATCAGATACAGACTAGATACGCTCCAGACACGTAAGCCATTCTATTTCTCATTCAGGTTCAACTATCTCGTACAGATACAGTATGGATACACCCCCAGACACGACGATCATTCTATTACTCATTCAGAATTTCAAGTCAAGATACAGTATGGATACACCCCCAGACACGGCGGTCATTCTATTACTCATTCAGAATTTCAAGTCAAGATACAGTATGGATACACCCCAGACGCGACGGTCATTCTATTACTCATTCAGACTTCAGCAATCAGATACAGTCCATATACGCTCCAGACACGGAAGCCATTCTATTTCTCATTCAGATTCAGCTATCAAACTCAAGTTCAGATACACTCCAGGCACGAAAGTCATTATGTCACTTGTCTAGGTCCCAGTTACAGTACAAATACACTCCAGACACGGAAGTTATTCTGCTGCTCATACAGGTCTCAACTTCAGATACAGTCCAGATACGCGCCAAACATGGTCGCCATTCTGTCACTCATTCGGAATTTATCCCCAGCACATAGATTCTCCCTACCCATATGTTTCTTTGTTACCCATTCAGAATACAGATACACTCCAGACACGGCAGTCATTCTGATATTCATTCACGAATCAAATACAGTTACAGCTCGGATACGCTCTATACACAGACGCCATTCCTTTGCTCATACGAACCCATTCTCCAGATACAACTCAGATACGTTCCAAATACGGATACCATTCTGATGTTCATTCTACTGATTTTCAACAAACAAGTTTTGGATGGCATCTCTGAGCCCATCTCCAGCAAGATTCTACCATCTCCAAATGGAATCTTTAAGCCCATTCCCTCAGCTATATTTTTGACGGGTGCAAATTTACGGGCACTCTAGTGTCCAATCCTCTTTTACCTTCGAGTCACGAAAGGCAAACTTGCCAATCTAACTCTTCAGGTTCAAGAAGATTGAACAGGGGCAACTGTTGTACCCCAAAATTTTCCCTCCCTCAAGAATTCATCATGAACTCTCAGGTTTTCTCTTAAACAAAGCCAAGCCCTTTATTATCGTTCCTTTCCAAGCAAACAATTTACAAGATCAAAGTGGTCATTTGCAAGCTCTAAAGGCAAAGCTTTTACCTTGGAAAAATTAAATTCTAAATACTTGGAATTTTTCTCTAAAAGAAAAGGGTGTTTGAGAGAAAATGGCACTTCAGAGCTTCTGAACCAACCTCCAGGCAGAAACAGTCAGAAGCTGCAAACTTGGCTCAGCACATAGCATTCAGTCAGAAGATGGCTCTTTACGCCAGCTCAGTCAGAGATTGTAAACGTGGTTCAGCACGTGATCTTTAAACAGAACATGGCTTTTTTAGCAGCTACGCAAGGTTCAACCAAAGTTTGTTAGAGAAGTGTAAAGAAGGCAACAAAGCCTGAAACTCCCTCAGAACGTACTGGGATCAGAAGATAATGGGATCAACAGATTGGGTAAAATACTGAAGTAGGATTACTAAGTCCAGAGTCTTTAAAGGCAGATCAAAGGAGTATACTGGAAAACTCTCAGAACTTGCTGAGACAGCAACAGGCCAAGGTCAGAACTTGGTTTATGTTGTTTTTGATGAAGAAGAACTGCTGGCTCAGATTTTAGGTAATGATGCAAAATCTCCTATTACAAGATTTTTGATGTTGATAAATCTCATCACCATTTAATGCTCATTAATGCTCACAACCACTCCTGAACATTCATCCAAGGGGTCTCTCCACGTGTGGCTCGTTAAACACCTTTGTGCAGGTTTAGGCATGGGTCTATGCACCACTTTTCGCCTATAGGTGTCACTTCCCCTCAATCCTTGCTTACTGTTCCAGCCTAGGCTGAAAAGCTGTCCATCATCACAACTTTTCATGAACTTCCTTCAAAAACAAGTTAACCTCTACTGCATAATATTGGCGCCCTTTAACATTAAAAAATCCACAAAGCCTTGCCTATAAATAGGATACCATAGTCCATCACAAAGGACGTGAAAAAACATCCAGAAAAAATTTCTAGAGGAGAAACAGAAAACTCTAGTAAAAAAAAACCTTGTGAATCTCTGTCCAAAAATCCCTGGTATTTTCACAAACTTTGAACTTCTTACCTCCAAACTTCATTAATACCCAATTTGCTTTATGACCAAAGAACACCCATACAGTTTCTGACCATACATATACATACTTTTTCCATCCACCCATCCTAAAAAAGAACTTGTCCAGAATACCATCAGAGCTATAGCTAGCTCCCACTCATACTTTTTCAACAGCCAGGTAAGCACCTGCTGACTTTCATCATGCTGCTAGGCATCATCAGCTTTGCAGACTCAATAAAACACAATGTAAATATCATGTTGCTGCTGTGTGCATTCTGAGGATTTTCATAACTCTGAATGCTTAAGTAGGAAGTGAATGGGTGTAGAACCTTCCCGTGACCTTGTTGGTTCTGTCTCCTAAAACACTTTGACATTTGCTGAGGTTGTCCCAAGCATGTTTTCTGTTTTGTGGAAAAATAATAAAACTGCAGATGTTCTGGCTAGCACAGGGAGAAGCCAAGTTCTGACTTTGACGTTAGCACATCTGAAGCCTGTTTTGCTGTCAATAATATCAGAACTTTTGAAAATTATTGTATTTCCAGCAGGGTCAGAACTTCTGACTTCCCCACTAACAAACTTTTGTCTTGTAGCGCATGGGGGTCAGAACTTCTGACCTTCCCACTAACAGGTTTCTGTTTTGCAGCTGCCAGAGTCAGAAGTTCTGACTCATAGATTTTCACTAACAGGTTGATAATCTTGCAGCAGGCCTGGGTCAGAACTTCTGACTTCCTCTCAGCAGCGCGCTAGCCCTCTCTCTCTTTCTCTTTTTTTGCCCCTTTTTATTTTCTTTTCTTATCTATTTTTCTCGTTGAACCACCCCATGTACAAATGTGTATCCCCATCCCCTAAATGCTGTAATAGCGTAGGATTTTACATTTCCGCATTTTATTGCTTTCAAATGTAAATGCTAGTAATTAGGATATGTATGGCAAGATAAAAATCAATGAAATAGAAAATCCTAATTCAAGATAAACTCTTGCATGCAATAAAACACACTTGGACACAAACACCCCTTAAGGTATCTCCACTTGGTTGCCTAAACAAATGGGCCATGATATGCATGTTGAGTATCTATTGGCAAAACAAAAACAAAACAAAAGATCATAATCCCTCGATGATGCTATCTTGGTTGCCTATACAAAGTGATCTAGTCCCTAGGAAAATTGCTAAAGATACTTGGCAATATTGCTATCATGGTCTATACGATGACTCGCGCCTGTCCCATTTAACATCCTAATACAATGTTGTTTACCAAACACAACGGTAAAGCAACATTGTCAAAAGGGTTAAAATTGTGTAGGAAAGATCTTTGAGTAAAATAGGGTAGACAATTCTTAGTTACTTGATCAAAACTTGCAAAACATCCTTGCTATTTTCAAACACACTTCACAACACAATTCAAAAACATTTCTCAAAATAGACTTTCAAAACATTGAAATATCTTTTCAAAGACAATACACCTTTGTATACATTCAAACAAGAATCATTACAAAGGTTTCCACAACGATGGCCTCTTTTTAAAAGCATTTTCAAAAACCACACACAAAGCACCATTTCAAACAAATTGAAAAGCAAACGCAAGTGATCTAAACAAGTAACTAAGAGCCCATGGAAAACCATGGATGAAAAGGGTGCTAATACCTTCCCTTTTCATAATCTACTCCCCGAACCCAAGAAAACATCTCAAAGGTCTTTCCTGTGCTTTTTGACCTTTCCTTAGGATAAAATAAAAAGTCGGTGGCGACTCTTGCTAAACCGGAACATTTGCAAACACAAACGCAAAACCTCAAGTCAGTTCTCCCACCGTATCATAGAACTGGAGACTCTGCTGGGGAAGATATTTGAAAGTGGAGTAACCTTAGGGTTTAGATCACCTTTGCATGATTATCTTGTTTGCTTTGATTGCTTTACATTTGGTTCTCTTGTTTGGGTTTTGAATCCTCCACCCGGATTTTTGGGAAAACATTCATAGGTAAATAGCAACACGTTATGGAAACTGTGCAGGGTATACCGACATGGTTGAAGCAATAGCTATATTAGTGCGACATATTTGTGATAACCGGTAGCCTTTGAGTCAATCAAAGAGAATACGGGGCCGCTGAGTGATGTCATGAAGCACTAATGAACTCTTAGAACCTTACTTGACCATCTTGGCCTTTTTTAGGGGTAGTGAGATGACCGACTTTTGTGCAGTCCGAAGTTGGTAGATACTCGATACTACACTCATTGAGGGTTGTTTTCTTGGAATATTTTGGTCGCCAGTTAAGTGGCTAAACCAAAACAATGAACATAGAAAATAATCCAGTGATATTGAGCTCCTTAGAACCTGGTTACTATTTATAGGACAGGTTGAGCCAACTAACTTCCAGAGGGTACTTACCTATGAAACCTCATGCAAGCCTGAAACTAGGATCTTATGTGATTCGCTTGTACATGTGCTTGTGCATACATCATGAACATCATAAAGCATCATATGCATCCACTAACCATTTCAAGGGTTTGGATCTTTATCTTTGTTCTTATTTTGTAGGTCATGGAATCTCTTCAAAGGAAAACAATTCAAGTCAACCTTGTGAGAATCCCTCCTCAACTCAAGGAGCTTACTTCCAAGATTCCAGAGAATTCTCCTTTCAGTGAAAGACATGGTAGACTTCTCAACTTGGTAAACTCCAATATTAAAGAAGACATGGTGAAAGTTCTCTTCCAGTTCTTTGACCCCCTACACCACTGTTTCACATTCCCTGATTATCAACTAGTACCTACTTTGGAGGAATATTCTCAACTCTTGAGGATTCCTATTCTTCATCAACTACCCTACAATGGTACGGAAAGAGAACCAAAGCCTGAAGATGTTGCTCAAGCATTACACTTGCAACCATCTGATATCAAAGGTCATGTGGAAACCAGAAGTGGTGTCAAGGGTTTCTTGGCAAAGTTTCTGTTTGAGAAGGCACAAGACTGCTGGAATTCTCTAGATCTACAAGCTTTTGAAGAGATTGTGGCACTCGTCATCTATGGGTTGGTCTTATTCCCAAACCCTGATCAGCTGATAGATGTGAATGTTGTCAAGATTTTCATGTCTCGGAATCCTGTGCCTACATTGCTTGGGGACATCCTACACTCATTTTACACACGAACAATGAGGAAAAGAGGTGTTCTCATGTGCTGTACTCCTCTTCTAGAAAGGTGGTTTATTTCTCACCTTCCCCGAACAGTTTTGAAGAATGAGAAGGGTTTAAGGTGGTCACAACGATTGATGACCCTAACACATTCTGATGTTCATTGGTGTTCTCGATCCAGAGAAAATGTCATCATCATTGATCGTTGTGGAGAGTTACCTAATGTCCCATTACTTGGTATTAGGGGAGGCATTACCTACAACCCCTATTTAGCTCTAAGGCAGTTTGGATATGCTCGGAGGGATGGTCCTCATGATATACTGATTCCTGACCTAGTTTTTGACTTTGACAACGATGCTCAAGGACTTTGACAAAGGTTTATCAGAGCTTGGAGGATGCCAACAAAGTGGATAGTAAGACATTGGGGCACAAGGATTCCATCCCCCTTGGGCCTTACCTCAAGTGGGTACGAACCCACGCCCAGAGTCTTATGATGCCATACCCTCACATTCTCCCCGTGATTAAAGAGCCTGTTATGGAAGGAGAGGTTCCATACACCCTCCTACATCCTGACATGCCAACATCATTGGAAGAATTACAAAAGAGTTGGATACAGCTCAAGGAAGAATGAAATACTTTTGAAGCCAGCTTCTATGCCAGTGAGAAGAAGGTTTTGGAACTTACCCGCCGACTCCATGAAGAGGAGACTCTTAACACTTACATCGCGCCAAAGAGGATGCGCAATATATTTTTACATTAAGAATTTTGTAATATTTTTGCCCATGGGGCATTTATGTGCTAACAAATTTCTTCTTAATATGACGCGTGTTCTTTTTGTTTGCAACAAATTTGAATTTCAGAATCCTTGAATGCATTACATGAATAACATATCATTCATCATATGCATAAACAGGTCTTCACACCAGGTTTCCTTATCTTTCTGCTGTTTATTTCAGCAAGATGGATTTGGAGCAGACGGTTAAGGATCTGCAAGCACAAAAATCGCAATTCCAACAACTCCTCATGACCTTAGAAAAGGGTCAAGAGGACCTTAAAGCACTGTTGGAAAAAGGGAAAGACAAAGAGAAGAAAAAGAAAAGGACCAGTATGGCCACTATGGGAAGAAGGTTTGAAAACCAGGCCAGAAGGATTCTCGAGTTCCCCTCAACGTCTAATGAAGGGGCTGGTAAGGGTAAAGGAGTTGCAATGCCTTCTGAATCTGAAGCTGAAGAAGAAGAGGAAGAGGATGAAGATTACTCCGAACAGCAATATCCCCCGGCGGATGATAAGTATAAAAATCTTGAGGATCGATTGGCAGCCATGGAGTTGCAAAGGGTACCTGGGTTAGATTTCGAAGAACTAGGGTTGGTCGCTGGGATCGTCATTCCTCCCAAGTTCAAAGTACCTACTTTTGCTAAATATGACGATTTGTCCTATCCAAAGATGCATTTGAGGTCCTACGTCAGAAAGATCCAACCCCACTCCTCTGATAAGGATCTTTGGGTCCACTTTTTTCAAGATAGCTTGTCGGGTACACAATTGGACTGGTTCTATCAACTTGAGAGATCAGATATTCATAACTGGGAAGATTTAGCTGCTGCTTTCTACTGACAATACCAATACAATACAGATTTAGCGCCTACTCGTACTCAGCTACAGAGTATGGGTACGGCCTCTAATGAGGGATTTAAGGAGTATGCCCAGAAGTGGCGGGATTTGGCTGGAAGGGTGCAGCCACCATTGTCGGATAGATTGCTGGTTGACATGTTTTTAGGGACTCTGTCAGGTCCATTCTTCAATCATTTAATCAGGAGTTCATCTGCAGGATTCACTGAATTGATTCTGACCGGGGAAAGGGTTGAAGTTGGCATTAAAAGTGGTAAAATTCAGAAGGATGCCTCCGCTTCCACTGCCATTAAGAAGACCTTCCCAGCTAAGAAGGAAGTTTCTGCTGTTCACAACCAGAGAAACAAAGGAAGAATGGAGCGCCGACCAACGGTGGGGTCTGTGATGATCCAAAACTCTTCAACCGATCAACCTCGCAGCAATCAACCAAGAGCTAATCAGCAAAGGGTAGAAAGGCCACAACGGAAATTCACCCGAATCGACATGACACCGGCTTAAGTCCTCCATCATTTGTTAAAGCTGAATCTTACCAACTTGAAAGAAGCGCCAAAAAACCCCAATACCTCTTCTCCTTATTATCATTCCAATGCAAAATGTGCATACCACTCGGACAGTGCAGGGCATGATACCAATAACTGTTGGGCTCTTAAAAACAAGATCCAAGACTTGATAGACGCCAAGGAGGTAGAATTCGATGTGCCCGAAAAGCCGAATGTGATTTATGCCCCAATGCCGAAGCACGGTCATAATGTCATGCCGTTATGGAAGATCTTCATGTCACCACAATTAATGACCTTTTGACTCCGTTACCAGTGATTAAAGTGAATTTGATGAAAGTCGGGATATTCCTAGGCTGTGGAAAAGACTGTTACTTTTGTTCAAACTTACAAGCTGACTGCCCACTGTTGAAATCAGGCATCCAACGCCTGATGGATACCCAAGAAATCCTCTTTCAAAAGACTCTTGTTGATATTATCACTCTTGTTACTCCTGCTACCTTTGTTACTCCTATCAATGACATTGCCATAATAACCATCTCCGACAATCTTCCCAAGACCTGCAAAAGGTCTGTCAAGATTACGCTTGATCCTAAGTTTGTGTCGCTGAAAATCACCATGCCAGGGCCTGTCCCGTATAAATCTAACAAGACGATACCATGGAACTACGGAGGAGAAATCTTTTACCATGTTGTCAAACAGATTGAATCAGTCCAAGAGAATTCCGATGATGAAACCCCTGATATAGGGAATATTGCGGGAACGAGCAAGATAACTCGCAGCAGAAGGATCTTCTCTTCAGAGATTGCTCCTCCACGGGCAGTCTTCGGACCCTCGAGAGTTTCTGTGCCTGTCAAGCCATCTGTGCAAAGCCCGATAATTGAAGAATTTGATGCTCCTGAAGCTAGACCCTCTGATGTTACTTCCAATAAGGGTAAGAGGATACAAGAAACGCCTGTCAGGACGAAGGCTCAAACTTTGGTTATCCCCGAGACCACCCAGAAAGAGATGGAAGAAATCTTAAAGATAATCAAGAAGAGCGACTACGATGTCATGGAGCAGCTAGGGCAAACCCCTTACAAAATCTCCATGTTGGCTCTCCTACTCTGCTCTGAGGCTCATGCTAAGGCCTTGATCAAATTTCTAAAGACGGCACACGTGCCTCAAGAAACTTCCGCAGACCAGTTTCAAGAGTGCATGGCTAGCCTTACTGCTGATAATGGTATTGGTTTTTCTGATGCTGATTTTACCCCTAAGGGAAGGAAGCACAACGACGCTGCATGTCTCGGTAGAATGCAGAGGGACCACACTTGCCCATGTTCTAGTTGACACCGGTTCATCTTTAAATGTGCTACCGAAGAAGGCGTTGGACAGATTGGACTGTGAAGGTTTGACCCTAAAACCCAGTATCACCATTGTTAGGGCCTTCGAAGGTTCTAAGAGGATGGTTCAAGGAGAAGTGGACATCCCAATCAAAGTGGGCACAGAAATTTTCAACTCTACTTTTTATGTGATGGACATCCGTCCTTCATATTCATGCTTGTTGGGAAGGCCATGGATCCACAATGTTGGGGCAGTCACTTCTTCCCTACATCAAATGCTAAAGTATCCAGTTCAGGGTAAGATCATAATGGTTCATGGAGAGGAAGAGTACATGATAAGTCACCTTAACTCCTTCCTCTATGTGGATTTGGATGGCGAGTTCATAGAAACGTCTTTCCAACATTTTGAAGAGGTTTCTCCTGAAATCGCAGTTGCAAAGAAAATAACTGATGTGCCTATCATTTCCAAGCCTGTGTCTAGGATGGAATCCCTCAAAGATGAGGAGGCCGTAATCAAAGAAGGAAGGAGTACAGTGTGGGGGCAACTGCCTGATTTTCCTCACAAGACAGACAAGTTCGGACTAGGTTTTACTGCTGCTGGCCAGAAAGCTGTGCGTCGCTCCCGGGTTGGAGGACCACCCGTAAAAATCACTTGCCATGGAATTAATGCTTTAGAAGATGATGATAAAGAAGACAACTTTGAAGATTGGATCTTTCCAACCGTTGAAGGAGGATTAAGCAACTGGGAAGCGAAAGACTTTGTTCCCATCACTTTCATCAACCAGTAACTTATCTTTGAACAATTTCCTATTTTGGTCTGTAATAATTAAACAATTTGTACACTCTCTTTTTGCCTTATGCCTTACCCGGGGCATATAGGTCCATTTGTAAGGGCTTGATTTCTTCATTATCATATGCCATTTTTAAGTGAATCATTGGACATTTTCATCTATAAACTGTTGTGTTCATTTATCTTTCCTTTTACATTTTATTTTGTTTAAGGATGGCTATCCCTTACACACACCCACACTCACAAAATGCAGGTACCCATCCACTCCGAATTCCATGGGTAACTATTCTGCTTTAGCCTTCAGTGACTCTGAAGATTTGGTCAATCATGCCGAGTGCGAAGGGGATGAAGACTGTGAAGTGCCTGGAGAGCTAGCCAGACTTTTGAAACAAGAGGAAAGGGTTATTCTGCCCCATGAAGAGTTGCTAGAGACCATCAATTTGGGAACAGAGGAGGACAAGAAAGAGGTTAAGGTGGGTGCCAACCTGAAGCCAAGTGTCAAAGAGCGCTTAGTACAGTTGTTGAATGAATATGTTGAGATCTTTGCCTGGTCCTATAAAGACATGTCGGGGCTAGATACGGATATCGTGGTTCACCGTCTCCCTACAAGAGAAGACTGTCCACCAATCAAACAAAAATTCCACCGAATGAGGCCCGACATGTCTGAGAAGATCAAGGCTGAGGTAATGAAGCAATTCAATGTTGGCTTTCTGGCTGTTACTTCCTATCCACAATGGATTGCTAACATTGTGCCCGTGCCTAAGAAGGACGGAAAAGTCAGAATGTGTGTGGACTACAGAGACCTAAACAGGGCTAGCCCTAAAGATGATTTTCCACTGCCACACGTCGACATCTTGGTTGACAATACAGCTCAACACAAGGTATTTTCCTTCATGGATGGATTCTCGGGATACAACCAGATCAAAATGGCCCCCGAAGACATGGAGAAGACTACTTTTGTTACGCAGTGGGGTACCTTCTGCTACAAAGTGATGCCATTCGGACTGAAGAATGCCGGGGCAACCTATCAGCGAGCCATGGTAGCTTTGTTTCATGATATGATACATCATGAGATCGAAGTCTATGTAGACGACATGATAGCCCGTTCACAGACAGAAGAAGAGCACCTCGACCATCTGTAAAAGCTGTTTGTCAGATTGAAGGAATATAAGCTCAGACTGAACCCTAGCAAGTGCACCTTTGGAGTCAGGTCTGGTAAACTTTTGGGATTTATCGTCAGTAACAAAGGCATTGAGGCTGATCCTGCTAAAATCAAAGCTATACAAGAAATGCCTGCCCCCCGCACTGAAAAGGAGGTTAGAGGTTTCTTGGGACGCTTAAACTATATTGCGAGGTTCATCTCTCACCTAACATCTACCTGTGAGCCAATCTTCAAGCTTTTGAAGAAAGATCAGGTGGTTGAATGGAACAATGATTGTCAAGTTTCTTTTGATAAGATCAAGGAGTATTTGCTGGAACCTCTTATCTTGATGCCACCCGTCGAAGGAAGGCCGTTAATCATGTATCTGACTGTTTTGGATAATTCAATGGGGTGCGTACTGGGCCGACATGACGAGTCTGGCCGAAAAGAGCATGCCATTTATTACCTTAGCAAAAAGTTTACCGACTGTGAAACTCGCTACTCACTGCTCGAGAAAACTTGTTGCGCTTTGGTATGGGCTACTCACCGGCTAAGGCAGTATATGTTGACACGTACCACTTTGCTAATTTCTAAAATGGATCCGATTAAGTATATCTTCGAGAAGCCTGCTTTATCTGGAAGAATCGCTAGATGGCAAATGATCCTGACAGAGTATGATATCCAGTACACAACCCAAAAAGCTATAAAGGGGAGTGTACTAGCTGACCATCTAGCTCATCAAGCCGCCGAAGACTACCAATCTATGAGATTCGATTTCCCAGACGAGGACATTATGACATTGGACAACATTGAAGGTAACGGACCGTATGACGGACCTGAACAAGGATCCCGATGGACCCTGTACTTTGATGGTGCTTCAAATGCACTTGGCAACGGTATCAGCGAGGTACTTATCTCTCCTGAAGGTCGCCATACACCTTTCACTGCTAGACTCTGCTTCAGCTGCACCAACAACATGGCCGAATATGAAGCTTGTATCTTTGGTCTCAAGGCTGCTATTGACTTGGGAATCAAATCTTTGGTCGTATTTGGGGACTCGACTTTGGTTATCAGTCAAATCAAAGGAGAGTGGGACACTAAGCATCCTAATCTTATCCCTTACAAAGAACATGTCCTGATATTGTTGCCTCATTTCGAGCAGATTACCTTTGAGCACTTCCCGCGAGAAGAAAATCAGCTAGCAGATGCTCTAGCCACAATGTCTTCCGTGTTTAAACTCAACTGGGATAATGAGGCTCCCCGAATCACCATCGAGCGAATGGAAGAACCTGCGCACTGTCATGAGATTAATACCGAAGAAGTAGTGGAACCACCCTAGTTTCATGAAATCAAAAGGTATCTCCAGACTCAAGAATACCCTGAAGGAGCTTCCGTCAATGACAAAAGGTTCTTAAGGAGATTTGCTGCCAAGTTCTTCCTGAGCAATGGTATCTTATATAAGCGCAGCCATGATTGTGTTCTACTTCGTTGTGTGGACAAGGTTGAAGCAGAGTTGATCATGACCGAAATACATAGTGGCACATTTGGGACCCACTTGAGCGGACATACGATGGCTAAGAAGATTCTAAGGGCAGGCTACTACTGGTCTACCATGGAAGTTGATTGTCATCAACATTCCCGTACTTATCATAAATGTATAGTCTATGCTGACAAGATACACATTCCTCCAGTTCCTCTCAACGTTCTAACAGCTCCTTGGCCATTCGCGATATGGGGAATCGACATGATTGGAGAGATCAAGCCCACGACATCCAATGGACATTGCTTCATCTTGGTCGCTATTGATTATTTTACCAAGTGGGTCGAAGCAGCTTGCTTCGCCTCCGTTATAAAGAATGTGGTTGCCCGCTTCATCAAGTAAAATCTCATATGCCGGTATGGTATCCCCGACAGGATCATCACGGACAATGGTGCAAATTTGAACAACACTGTGATCACCGCTCTGTGCGAGCATTTCAAGATTCAACATCACAATTCATCTCCCTATCAGCCAAAGATGAACGGTGTTGTTGAAGCCGCAAACAAAAATATCAAGAAGATCATTCAAAAGATGACAGTCACTGTTGTACCCCAAAATTTGCCCTCCCATTTCCTCAATATTTTCTCATCACAAGACCTTTGAAGATCAAGATCCAGTTATGGTTTCCTCTGCTCAAGACTTCTCCTTGCACTGCTAACCCAAATTAGGGTTTGTGGTTGAACAAAGATGTTTTGACCTAAAAAGCCCAAGATGACTTTCATGCTTCATGTTGGACTCCCAAGTTTATCCATACCAAGTTTCAAGTCTTGATTCCAAATTTTGCCCAGTCAATTGGACAGTTGACCTAGAAATCAACTGTATTGGGGAAAAGTCAACTGTGGCCAATTGACAGTCAAATCTCATGAAAATTGACCCACATCAACATTATGAACTCATATGGACCATTTGATCAAGTTTGGATCACAATTCCACAAGAAATTTGATCAGATCATCAAAAGGGCAAAATGGTCATTTTTAGGGTTTTGACTGCACAAGGGTAATTTTTGACTGTTTGACCTAGCCAATGGCAAACCAAGCTCACATATGGACTCAAGGACTCAATGAAATGGTCTTGACACATTCATCAAGCTCAAAAAATCCCAAGTACACAAGATTGACAGTTGAATTTCCCAGTCAATTGATCAATTTTGACTGTATACTGAAAAGTCAAACTTTGACTTTTTGGTCAAAATCAAGAGTCAAGATTCATTTTTCATCAAAACATGCCAAATCATGAAACTTGTTCACCAAGAAACCAAGAAATGCAAATTAGGGTTTGAAATGGAATTTTTCATAACTTAGAATTTTTCTAAGTTATGGAAAACCCTAATTTTTTCCCAACTTTGCCCCACTTTCTCACCAAGATTCATTTGAATTCAAACAAAAGTCAAAACATGAAAGTTGTAGCTTGTTGCATAGTATACAACTTTGATTCACAAAGTTTTCCCAAATGAAGCTTGTATCTCAAGTTATAAATTTTTGAATAAGGGCACTAAACCATTCATAACTTAGTGAAAATTTGACCTTTTTGACAAGGTTTTCTACCTAACTTCAAGACCATTTTCCATACACTTCCACTTGGAATTTCAATTTGCATTTCAAATATGGATTGTAGTACACATTCCAAGCTTTCCAAAATTTCCAAGAACTTCTCAAACAACCTCATAACTTGAGAGAATCGAATTCCACAATATGGCAAAAATCCACTTTTGAATGGTTCATGAACATGTTCATAACTTAGGCCATTTTCAAATCAGCATAGTTTGTGCTACATTACAGGTCCTAAAACCCTTTGACACTCATAAATTTAATGCTAATCCATTGTGCCAAGATGTTATTCTTTAAGTTTGGTCATTGTACAAAGATTTAAGCCTTAATTGGAAAAAGTGGTTTATCCATTTTTGTAAAGTAGAACTTTATGTCAAGTTTGCAAATCAAATGGTACAATGCATATCTTTGGACACAAGATTCATGGACATAACACACTGATCAAGACTAAAAGATGCAGCATAGTGTGAGGGCCTGTACAGGCTAGAATGATCAAGTGGCCATTGCTTGCTTCAAATTCAAGTAAGGTAGCATAACTTGTACCAACTTACATATCAGCCTACAAACACTTAGACAAATTGATCAAACACATTCCACACATCTCAACCAAGCTATTGAACGAGCCTTTTACCTCCAATCTCTCCCAAAACTCAGAATCACCTTGAAACTGCTCAAACAGAGCAACCTCTGCAGATTGAGTTCCAACTCTCAATCCTTTCAAGCATTCTTGCCCAAACCAGCTCACATACATTCCCTAACATCTATGCAAGCTAACCAAAAGCAAAAACACGACCTGTAATCCCTCTAACTGGTTCCACCATTTTCACATTTCTGACTTGCAGGTGAAGTGCTCTAGCTCGATTCAAAAGCTTTCAAGACAAAGTAAACATTGGAATAGCATCCCTGGACCTCAAGGAAGCTTTTCCAATCATCACCTTGCACTGAGAGCTTCTCCATTGCCAGATAGAACTTCAACTGAACAGATGAGTTTTTGAATTCGTATCTCTCTTATTAGGCATTGTTAGCTTTAGGTTTGTGAAGAGAAGATGTCATAATCATTGCCCTGAACATGCCCATATAATTAGATTTTATTTATATTATGTGTGTTGCAAGAATTTGATGTCTGAACTTTGAACAAAAATTAGGTTAAGAATTGGGAGAGAAGAAATTCTCTCTCATTTCTGAGAATTAAAACATGTTTTTTATATGTGTGAATTCGTGGGAAGATGCTTAACAGTTTTGATGTTGGAAGTTTTTGCTAAAACTCAAGGAATCAGGACTTTGCAATGGAGGAAAGTGGCGCGCGTTTTGTTCAAACAGAAGGCTGGAGGTTGAAGAAAGGTCTTCATGGGCTGGGCCTGTGTTGACTTTTCTTTTTGCACCACATAATTGCTTTTGAACCCCCTGAGCCCATTTTGCTTATTTCTTTGACTTTTTGACTTTTTCTTTTTTTGATTGACTTATTTATTTTTTCTCATGACATTAAAAATATAAAAATATTTTTTCTCACCATTTTTGATTTTATTAGGCATTTATTTAGTTTTCTTTTAGTTTATACATAAATAGATAAATACATATATTTTGTTTAAAATACTAAAAAATAGTGCAAATGCATTTCTATACATTTTTATTTTTGTTTTACTTTCTGAAAATATTTTATGGAAAAATACCTTTTTTATTAAATATTAAATATTATTATTTTTATATATAATACATATTTAGAACTTAATACATATATATATATATATATATATATATATATATATATATATATATATATATATATATATATATATATATATATATATATATATATATATATATATATATATATATATATATATATATATATATATATATATATATATATATATATATATATATATATATATATATATATATATATATATATATATATATATATATATATATATATATATATATATATATATATATATATATATATATTAGTATATTTAGGTTAGAATACAAAAATACCTATATTTTTCATTTTATTAATATTTGACATAAAAAAATACTTTTTATAAATATACTTCATTTTATTTTTATTTTTGTGCATAATAAATAAATACTTGTATTAAATTAAATAATAATACATTTTATTTAATAGAATTAGGGTTTTGCCCTAAATATTAAAATACTCCAAAAAATAATACCTTTTTATTTCACATAAATAATTCTTTTTTTCATACATATAAAAATTCTTTTTTTGCCTTCTTGCATATTTGTCTTATTTTATTTAATCTATGTAAATTAATCATCTTGTAAAATATTTTAATATTGGTGTAATAGTTTTAGGTTTAAATTCCTTGTCAAAATCCCCATTTGAACATTTGTACCCCCCTTCCCATATTTGGTTTTGTAATAGCTTAGTAAATTTATTTTCGCACTTTATTGCTTTCTAATTATACCATGTTAGAATTAGGGTTTGTATGCGAGAAAAAAAAAACGACAAAATAGTTATGACCTAATCTCAAGACAAACAAGCATGAAAATGAACACACAAATCACACTTGCACCCCCTAGGGAATTCCACTTGTTGCCTTTCAAAATTGGGCCATATTGCATGTTAGGTCTCTTTGGGCAAAACAAACAAATCAAATGATCATAGTCCCTCGATAACACTTTCAAAATGTTGCTTAAATAAATGATCAAGTCCCTTAAAGAAAATTGCCCAAAGATACTTGGCACCATTGCAATTATGGTCTAAACGATGACCCGCGCCCGTCCCTTTCACATCCTAACATGAGATTGTCCACCAAATACAATGGTGGAATAAACTTGTTAAAAGGGTTAAAACATAGCAACAATCTTTGAGAAATTTAGGAGTAGATAACCTCTTAGTTACTTGAATCAAAACTTGCAAAAACAAAACACTTGCCTATGTTAAAACACACCTCACAACACTTTCAAAACAACTTTCAAAAACAAAATGAAAACCTTTTCAAAAGACATACACCTTTGTATACATCCCCACATGGATTATTACAAAGGTTGCCACCACAATGGCTTCTTTTCAAAACATTTTTCAAACCCACACACACACACAAGCACCATTTCAAACAATTGAAAATAAAAGGCAAGTGATCTAAGCAAGTAACTAAGAGCTCATGGATAACCATGGATAGAAAGGGTGCTAATACCTTCCCTTTCTATAATCTACTCCCCGAACCCAAGAAAACATCTCAAAGGTTTTTGCTATGCTTTTTAAACCTTTCCTTAGGATAAAATAAAAAGTCGGTGGCGACTCTTGCTCAACCGAAACATTTGCGAAAACAAAACGCAAAACCTCAAGTCAGTTCTCCCACCGTATCACAGAACTGGCGACTCTGCTGGGGAAATACTTAAAAGTGGAGTAACCTTAGGGTTTAGATCACCTTTGTTTTCAATTGTTTGCTTTGTTTGCTTTTATATTTGTGGGCTTTGCATCGGAGTTTCATAGATCCTAACCCGGATCTGGGAAATACCCTTTTTAGGTAGCATAATCTGTGAGGGACCTGTCCGGCGTAGACCGACATGGATGAAGCAGTGGCTACGTTGGTGTGGCATCTTAGTCTGTACCTATATCCCTTGTGTTGCAACGAGGAGAATATAGGTCTTCTAAGGAGTCATTAAACACCAACCAACCTTAGAACCCTAAATTGACCAACTTGGCTATTAGGACAGTAGCAGTATGCTACACTCATTGAGGCTAAACTCTCGAGATGGTTCTGGCCGCGAGAAAAGATTGCGATGCTGGAGTTATGACCGATTGAGGGTAGCCAATGATTTGAGATCCTCTAGAACCCGGTTACTTTTGATAGGACATGTTTTAACCAACAAAACCAAAAGAGGGTAATACCTGAAATTCATGCTGGCCTGAAACCTAAGGGTGTCTTGTGTGACTTGTGTGCCTTATCATGTTTGCCTGTGTGAATACTTGTGGTGTGCTTCATCATAGCATCATGCCATCATACCATTGCATGCATCCTGTATAAAGGACTAACCCATTTCAAAGACAAAAAAGTTTCATCTTTGCTCTGTTTTGTAGGACATCATGATGCCCGTACGTAGGAATACCATCCGGCTCAACTTTGTTCAACCACCAGTTTTACTCAAGGATTTGGTTGGAAGGATTCCAAACACTTCTTCCTTCATCAACATACATGGTTCTCTCCTTGGCTTGATCACTGCAAAATGGGACCAACAACTGATAAGTGTTCTGACCCAGTTTTATGACCCTCTGTATCATTGTTTCACCTTTCAAGACTTCCAGCTGGTTCCTACCCTGGAAGAATTCTCTTATTTGCTTGGGATCCCTGTCTTGGAACAAACTCCATTCACTGGTTTGGAAAAGACTCCTAGGCCTGAAGAGATTGCTGCAATTCTCCCCTTGACCAAAGAAGAGGTATTGTCCAACTGGGAAACTAGAAATGGGGTCAAGGGCTTTTTGGTCAAATTTCTGGTTGGCAAGGCTAATGATTTCTGGAATGACTTGGACTTCAAGGCGTACGAAGATATTCTGGCTCTTTTGATCTATGGTCTGGTATTGTTTCCCAACCCTGACACCTTTATCAGTATCCATGTCATAAGGATCTTCATGTCTCGGAATCCTGTACCCACTCTTTTGGGTGATATTCTACAACAACTCTATGCTCGTACTGCTCGAAAACGGGGAACTCCGTGGTGTTGTGCTCCTTTGCTAGTAAGGTGGTTTATTTCGCACCTTCCTAAGTTCGTGCTGAAGAATGAAGAAGGAAAAGGTTGGGCTCGGAGGTTAATGTCTCTCACTGATAATGACATCACCTGGACTCTCAGAGGTTTGGATGAGGTAGCTGTTGTTGACCGTTGCGGAGAATACCCTAATGTTCCGTTGATTGGTATCCAAGGAGGAATCTCTTACAATCCATGCTTAGCTCTCCGTCAGTTCGGGAGAGCCAGAAGAGATGGGCCTCATGAAATGCTGGTTCCTCACTTCCATTTTGAGTTTCAGGCAGACAGTGACAAACTACGCCATGGATTCATTAGAGCTTGGGACAGAATTCACAAAGCTGACCCACATGAGTTGGGGCCAAAGACTTCTCTACCAATGGAGCCCTATTGCAAGTGGGTCCGCATCCGTGCTCAGAGGTTAGGGATGCCGTATGAAGCTGTCAGACCTATCATTCTTGAATCTCCTAATGAAGATGGGGTTCCTCCAACTGTCCTCCCTCCTCAGATACCTACTGATTTTGACACAATGAAGAGATCTTGGGCGCAGCTAAAGGAAGAACGAGATTTCTATCGGGAGAAGTTCAACGAGCAGAAACGGAAGATCCAGAGGCTAACTAAGCAATTGGAGGAAGAGAGGGTCCTGAACAACTACATCAGCACTGAGAAAAGGAGGCCATGGGAGCATTGATGGGCTTTGGATATTTCCTTTTATAGCTTTTATTTCCTTTCCAGTATTTTTTCATTCCTGTAATGCCTAAGGGCAAATTGTTGAACAATTGAAAATTTTAATCTAATGAAGTGTGTTTCCCTTTTTGTCTACAAAGTTGAATCTTGTTTGTCTTTGAAAACATAAAACATACGCATTCCATTGCACCATATGCATAGCAGGTACCCTATTTCACAGGTTGCTTAATCTCCTTCGCTGTTTATTTTGAACAGTCATCATGAATCCAAACTCATCCAGTGAGCAAGCAATCAAGGCCCTTCAGGCCCAAAGTGCACAGTTTCAAGAGATGGTCCTAAGCCTAGCCCAAGGTCAGCAAGAGTTGAAGACTCTACTCCTGAAGAAGAAGAAGAAAAAGAGGACTGCGTTGTTCAATACCGGACGCAGATTTGGGAACACACTCCATAATGAAGCTGAACCAACTACTTCTTCTGCTGAGAAAAACAGTCCCCAAGGGGGAGGAGCTCCTAGTCCCGCAGTCTCCGACAACGAGACGGACTATAACGACGAACAATACCCACCTGCTGCTGACAGATACAAGCAATTGGAGGACCGCTTGAGCGCCATGGAAATTCAGAATGTGCCGGGGCTGGATTTCGGAGATCTGGGGTTATCTTCTGGGGTAGTAATCCCACACAAGTTTAAGGCGCCTGCCTTCGCCAAGTATGATGGGGTCTCCTTCCCAAAGCTGCATCTGAGGTCGTACGTAAGGAAGATCCAACCTTACACGGCGGATAAGAACCTTTGGATTCACTTCTTCCAAGATAGCCTCTCGGGGTCACAGCTTGAATGGTTCTACCAATTAGATGGAACTAGCATCCGACACTGGGAAGATTTGGCAACCACATTCTACAGACAATACCAATACAATTCTGATCTCGCTCCTACGCGTACCCAACTTCAGGGTATGTCTCTAGGAACGGGTGAAGGGTTCAAAGAATATGCACAAAAATGGAGAGATTTGGCTGGCAGGGTGCAGCCTCCATTGACTGATCGTGAGCTGATTGATATGTTCCTAGGGACTTTGTCTGGTCCATTTTTCAATCATTTGGTTGGTAACTCCTCCGCTGGGTTTACGGATTTGATTCTAACGGGAGAAAGAATTGAAGCTGGCATCAGGTCAGGCAAGATACAAAAGGCTGCCTCTACAAGTACTGAGAAGAGGCCATTTAAGAAAGAAGCAAGCGCCGTCTATGGTCCTAGATGACAAGTCAAGCCCGAAAGTCGCCAAGCCGTCAATGCTTTGGTCATTTCATAACCTGTTGCTGCTCCTCAGCAGTACAATCAACAAAGTGAAAGGCCCAAGAGGCAGTTTACTCGGCTGAGTATGACCCTATCTCAAATTTTACCCCAACTGTTATCAACAAACTTGGTGACCCTCAAAGAAGCTCCTAAGGTCGTCAACACGGCGTCTCCTAAGTATAACCCAAATGCCCGGTGTGCTTATCATTCTGATAGTCTCGGGCACACTACTGATGATTGCTGGGCCTTGAGAAACAAAGTGCAAGATCTTATCGACGCGAAGGAAATTCAGTTTGAAGCGCCTGAAAGACCGAATGTTGTAACTGCTCCTATGCCCCAGCATAGAGTAAATGCCATTGAGGAAGAGTTGTATGCTGTTTCGGTAAATGAAGTTGTTACCCCTCTTTTGACTGTTAAGAGGAAGTTATTACTATCCGGTTTATTTTCGGGTTGTAGTAAGGGTTGCCTCCTGTGTGCTGTTATCCCTACCGGTTATCCACTGCTGAAATCAGGCATCCAAGGCCTGATGGATAGCAAGGAGATTTTGTTCAAAAAAACTGCTGTTCCGTCTGTTCCCATTGAAGAAATATCTGTTGTCACAATTTATAATCCTGCCAAAGCTCCTGTGAAGAAACCAGTCCAAATTTTGTCTGTTGCACCCATTACTATTACTGTTCCAGGGCCTCTCCCATATGAGTCTGATAAAGCTGTTCCATGGCATTATGGAGCCGACGTGTATGTGCTTGGGGTGAAGCAGGAGTTCAACACCAATACCAGTATCAGTAGCATCACTGGTCCCGCCAAGATTACCCGCAGTGGCAGGCTCTTCTCGCCTGACATCGCACCGCCAGTTATCCAAAAACCTCTCACCATCACACCCGCAAGTGTGCATGTTCCAATTCAAGTTCCTGTGTCTACTATTGCCGCCGAGTCCTCTGATACTCGGGGCAAAGAAGTTGCTGCCGATTTGCCTGCCAGGACGGAGGCACCAAAAAAGACTGCTGTGGAAGCATCCCAACAAGAAATGGAGGAAATCCTTAAAATTATCAAAAAGAGTGACTTTAATGTTGTTGAACAGTTGGGTCATACTCCCTCCAAAATCTCTATGCTGTCATTGCTGCTATGCTCAGAGGCCCATGCAAAAGCCCTGATTTCATTTCTGAAAACGGCCCATGTGCCGCAAGAGACCTCCGCGGATCAATTCACCGACTGTGTGGCTAATTTGATGGCTGACAATGGCTTAGGGTTCTCGGATGCTGACCTTACCGCCAAAGGGAAAAATCAAAATGATGCCCTGCATGTTTCCATAGAATGCAGGGGCACTACTCTCGCACACGTGTTAGTAGATACCGGCTCTTCCCTGAATGTTTTGCCCAAGAAAGCATTGGATCGCTTGGATGGTGAGGACCTGGAGTTGAAACCTAGTAACATCATTGTTAGAGCCTTCGACGGTTCTAAGAGGATGGTGCACGGTGAAGTGAATATCCCTATTCGTGTGGGTTCCCAAGTTTTCGACTCAACATTCTATGTAATGGATATTCGTCCATCTTACTCCTGCTTGTTGGGTCGACCCTGGATTCACAAAGCTGGGGCAGTAACATCCACTCTACACCAAAAGCTCAAATACCCTATCAAAGGGAAGATTGTTACTGTGCAGGGTGAGGAGGAATACATGGTTAGTCACTTGAATTCATTCCGGTATATCGAGATGGACGGGGAGTTTGTTGAAACCCCCTTTCAGCATTTTGAGGAAGTACCTCCAGTGTTGGCATCAGCTGAAGCAATAGTTGAAGAAGATTTTTCGTTGAAGATGGCGTCCTTGAAGGATGCCCAGGCTGTAATCGAGAAAGGCAATTGTGCAAACTGGGGTCAGCTTCCTGACTTCACTCAAAAGAACGACAAGTTTGGGCTGGGCTTTACTGCAGAGGCTCAGAAGGCTGTGCGCAAGGACAAGATCAGAAAGGCTCCAGTGTTTATCTCCAACCCAAGGGTGAATGCTATTGAGGAGGATGTAGGGGAAGCAGAGTTTGACAGTTGGATCTACCCGACTACCAGCGACAGACCAAGCAATTGGACGGCAAAGGATTTTACACCTATCACATTTGTCACGCAGTAATTAATTTCTTTTGATTTCCAATTTGTAACAAACAATATGTTAAAACTTTGTTAGCTCGGTGTCCTACCCGGGGCATCGTAGCTCCATTTGTGAGGGCTTTTTGTATGACATTTCCATATATCATCAATCAAAACATTGGACGTTTGTTGCATTTCAAATCTTGTGCTCTTTTTCTTTCTGTGTTATATATATTGCAAAACAGCTATATTTACACACACTCACTTATACAGGTTTCAATCCACTCTGGATCTCACTGGTAACAGCTCTGCTACCGCCAGTTATGACTTCGAGAATCCGATCAACTTGGCCGAAGACAAATGTGAAGATGATTGCGAAGTGCCTGGTGAACTCGCAAGACTGCTACTCCAGGAAGAGAGGGCCATTCAACCACATGAAGAGCCGGTAGAAACGATCAACCTGGGTACTGAGACATATAGGAAAGAGGTCAAGATTGGGGCTAATCTAGAGCTCAGCGTAAAGCAACGATTGATCCAGATGCTACGTGATTACATGGAGATATTTGCTTGGTCCTATGAAGACATGCCTGGTTTGGATGTCGACATTGTAGTTCACCACCTGCCAACCAAGGAAGATTGCCCTCCGGTAAAGCAAAAGGTCCGCCGTATGCGCCCAGAGATGTCTGAAAAGATCAAGGATGAGGTTATGAAGCAATTCGATGCCGGGTTTCTAGCAGTAACTTCTTATCCTCAATGGGTCGCCAACGTGGTGCCAGTACCGAAGAAGGACGGTAAAGTCAGAATGTGTGTCGACTACAGGGATTTGAACAGGGCAAGCCCCAAGGATGACTTCCCCTTACCTCACATCGACGTTCTTGTTGACAATACCGCTCAACACAAGGTTTTCTCCTTCATGTATGGTTTTTCAGGGTATAATCAGATCAAGATGGCTCCGGAGGATATGGAAAAAACTACCTTTGTGACTCAGTGGGGCACCTTCTGTTATAAGGTCATGCCATTCGGATTGAAAAATGCTGGGGCAACCTATCAACGTGCCATGGTTGCTTTATTTCATGATATGATCCATCATGAGATTGAGGTATACGTTGATGACATGATTGCAAGGTCTCAAACTGAGGAGGAGCACCTTGACCATCTGAGGAAGTTGTTTGACCGACTCAAGTTATACAAGCTGAGGTTGAATCCCAACAAATGCACCTTTGGGGTAAGATCCGGAAAATTGCTAGGTTTCATTGTAAGTGACAAAGGTATTCAGGTGGACCCCGCCAAGGTAAAAGCCATACAAGAGATGCCGACTCCAAAGACAGAGAAAGAAGTCAGAGGCTTCCTGGGACGACTGAATTACATTGCCCGATTCATCTCACATCTGACTGCTACTTGTGAGCCAATCTTCAAATTACTGAAGAAAGATCAAGTAGTACGCTGGAACGATGAATGTCAGGCCGCCTTTGAAAAGATAAAGGAATATCTCCAAGAGCCACCCATTCTTATGCCACCAGTGGAAGGAAGACCTCTAATATTATACTTGATAGTACTTGACAATTCAATGGGGTGTGTGCTGGGGCAGCATGACGAGTCTGGCCGAAAAGAGCACGCTATTTATTACCTGAGCAAAAAGTTTACCGACTGTGAGTCTCGGTACTCACTGCTCGAGAAAACTTGCTGCGCTCTGGTATGGGCTGCTCGCCGGCTGAGACAGTATATGCTGACTCACACTACTCTGTTGATTTCAAAAATGGATCCCATCAAGTACATATTTGAAAAACCTGCTCTGTCCGGAAGAATAGCGAGATGGCAAATGATCTTAACAGAATATGACATCCAGTATACAACTCAGAAAGCAATTAAGGGAAGTGTACTGGCGGATCATTTGGCACACCAACCTGTGGACGATTACCAATCATTGAACTTTGATTTTCCGGACGAAGACATCATGGTGGTAACTGACTGTGAAGTACCTGGACCGGACGAAGGACCTGAGGAAGGATCCCAATGGTCTATGCATTTTGATGGAGCCTCCAATGCTTTGGGAAACGGCGTCGGCGCTGTAATCATATCCCCTAAAGGTACTCATACTCCACTCACCGCCCGGCTGTGTTTCAACTGCACCAACAACATGGCAGAATATGAGGCGTGTATCATGGGTCTTCAAGCTGCAATCGACTTAAGGATCAGGTTTCTGAGTGTTTTCGGAGATTCCGCTCTCGTGATCAATCAGATCAAAGGCGAGTGGGATACGAAACACCCAAATCTTATTCCTTACAAGGAGTATGTGTCGACCTTGCTTCCCCACTTTGAAGAAATAACTTTTGAGCACTTCCCAAGAGAGGAGAATCAGCTAGCGGACGCCCTAGCTACGATGTCTTCAATGTTCAAAGTTAAATGGGACAATGAGGCTCCCCGGATCATTATCTGGAAGTTGGATGAACCGGCATACTGCTGCGAGCTTGAGGCTGAAAAGGTGACTGAAAAACCCTGGTATCATGAGGTGAAGAGGTACTTGGAAGCTCAGGAATACCCTGAAGGCGCATCTGTCAATGACAAGAAGTTCATGAGGAGGTTTGCTGCAAAATTCTTCCTCAGCAACGGCATTCTCTACAAACGGAATCATGATTCAACTCTACTACGTTGTGTGGATAAGGCTGAAGCAGAGAAGATCATGATAGAACTGCAAGAAGGTACATTTGGAACACATTCCAGTGGACACACCATGGCTAAGAAAATCCTTCAGGCAGGATATTTCTGGTCCACAATGGAAGCTGATTGTTACCAACACTCCCGAACTTGTCACAAATGCCAGATCTATGCTGACAAGGTGCATATTCCTCCAGTTCCTCTAAACGTCCTGACGGCACCTTGGCCTTTTGCAATGTGGGGGATTGATATGATCGGTGAGATCCGACCGACGGCATCCAATGGGCACCGCTTCATCTTGGTAGCGATCGATTACTTCACGAAGTGGGTTGAGGCAGCTTCCTATGCCACAGTAACCAAGAGCGTCGTGGCACGTTTCATCCGGTATAATCTGATCTGTCGGTACGGCGTCCCGGAAAGAATCATTACGGACAATGGTACCAATCTCAATAACACGATGATCACTGAACTCTGTAAACAATTCAAGATACAGCATCACAATTCTTCTCCCTACCGGCCGAAGATGAATGGGGCTGTAGAGGCAGCTAATAAGAATATCAAGAAAATTGTGCAGAAGATGACAGTGACCTATAAAGATTGGCACGAGATGTTACCGTTCGCTCTTCATGGGTACCGTACCTCAGCAAGGACGTCAACCGGGGCAACTCCTTTCTCCTTGGTCTATGGCATGGAGGCAGTCTTGCCAATTGAAGTCCAGATACCCTCTCTCCGGATAATGAAGGATGCAGACTTAAGTGAAGATGACTGGATCCAGACTCGACTTGATCAATTAAATCTGATTGACGAAAAGAGACTCACCGCTATCTGTCATGGTTAGACGTATCAAAAACGGATGATCAGGGCATTTAACAAGAAGGTCAAACCACAAGAGTATCAAGTTGGGGACCTGGTAATCAAACGCATCATCCTTCCTCAAAGTGATCCCCGGGGCAAATGGACCCCTACGTACGAAGGGCCATTTGTGGTTAAACATGTGTTCTCAGGAGGAGCCATGATCCTAACCACCATGGATGGTGACGACCTTCCTCACCCCGCCAATGCAGACATAGTGAAAAAATACTACGCATAAATAAAAGACCTGCTAGGTTGACATACCTAGGCAAAAATAAGGGCTTCCCGGCGAACCAAAAGGGTTCGGGCAAAAATAAGGGATGAAATGAAAAAAATCTGTACACCCGGCAAGTCGAAAACCTGAAAAGGCGGCTTGGGCAAAAATGGGTATCCCGATGGGCTGAAAACCCGAAAGGGCGGTCCAGGCAAAAGTTAGGGATAAAGCGTAACACTATGTCTCATTGGATCACTTCGCATCCGGAATTCGGCATCAACTATCTGGCTCAGACTTCGGCATCGACCAATCAGCTTCATCTTCAACTAGGCAGCAAAGCGATGAGACGCTCGGAGACATAAAGGCGATAGCAGAGTTGGAACCCAGTGGGATTGTTCACATAGCTGTTTTGTTTCCTTTTCAAAATTGTAAATTCTATGTTATTTGGCGGCGTCCTCTTACTAGGATGTCAGCCTCTTGTACAAAAACGCCTATTCACAGGCAAAGTTCAAATTAATACAAATTCACTTGTCCATACAAATTGCCATTGTTTTTCTTTTTTCTGTTTTGTTTTGCGAAGAACGTCCAATGTTCATTTTTGATATATGCATTTGACATTAAATTGCTTATTCATAAATATTTGCATATAAAACAAGAGATTAATTACAGGTGACATCAGAGACAGGGGCAATGTGAAGTTGTCTGATGCAGTCTGGTTGCTTTGTCCGCCAAGGTACCCAGGTAGATTCGACTGAAGAATGTGACCAAATCATCTCAACGCCCCACAGAGTAAGACAAGATTCAGCAATACATTCCCCAAGCGAAGTTGATTCCCTGTCAATCCTGAAAAGGCGCAACATTCCCCGGCAGGTCTTAAAGCTCATCCCTAGTAGATTCTGGAAACTTGTTCCCTGCAGAGTACAGACGTCTCTCCCGAGCTTTATTCAGAGTTATTCCTCACAAGGGCTTATAACTGGGTTATCCTCAGCTAATTGCCACGGAAGATCGCCCTCGGCAAAGTTCCTTCAATCCCCGGCAGGAGTCTATCTTTGGTATTCCCCAGCGGAGTTTATCTTTGTTATTCCCCAGCGGAGTTTATCTTTGTTGTTCCCCAGCGGAGTTTATCATCATTATCCCCAGCAGAATCCATCATTGAAGTCCTCAGCAGGCCTCTCATCAAAACTTCAGCAAAGTATCTCTGCCACAGAGCAATTCTTCGGCCGTTCGTCAAGGATTTATTTTCCTAAGACGGAATTACATTCATAAACATTTCACATTTTCATACATCTTGCTTACATACATGATAAAGTGCATACAACACTATCTCATGTTGAACATCATGGCATCATGCATATCATACATCATGACATTGCATACAACTTATGTTTTTGCCTTTTCAGGGAAAAAGACAATCCCAAAGACAACTACCTTCAACTGTCACAATTCCAGATTCGATACCTGTATCTAGCCAGGGCACATCTGAGAGTGATCAGTTTCCAGACTCGACTCCTGTATCTAGCCAGGGCACGTCTGAAGAAGTTCGAAGATTCGATTCCTGTATCCCGCCAGGGCACATCTATCAACTACAACAATTCCAGATTCGACTCATGTATCCAGCCAGGGCATATCTGTTGACCACATTTCCAGACTCGATTCCTGTATCTAGCCAGGGCACGTCTGAAGAGTTCGAGGATTCGATTCCTGTATCCAGTCAGGGCATATCTATTGACGACCATTTCCAGATTCGACTCCTATACCCAGCCAGGGCACATCTGTGAACAACCGATTGTAGATTCGATACCTGTATCTAGCCAGGGCATATCTACATAAGGAGACTGAAGATCAAACACCTGTAACGAGCCAGGAAAACATCTGTCTTTCTCAAATACACAAGTTTTCGCTAAGGAATCTCTTATGCGATCAATACTTCCAAATGGCATCTATAAGCCCATTCCCGACAAAGTTCCGTCACATTTCCAGATGGCATCTATAAGCCCATCTCCCTATCCACCACCTCTCCAAATGGCATCTATAAGCCCATTCCCAACATCACATTACTGATACTTCAACATGCGAGTGCAAATTTCCGGGCACTTTAGTGTCCAATCTCCTTTTACCCTCGAGTCACGAAAGGCAAACTTGCCAATCTAACTCTTCAGGTTCAAGAAGATTGAACAGGGGCAACTGTTGTACCCCAAAATTTGCCCTCCTATTTCCTCAATATTTTCTCATCACAAGACCTTTGAAGATCAAGATCCAGTTAGGGTTTCCTCTGCTCAAGACTTCTCCTTGCACTACTAACCCAAATTAGGGTTTGTGGTTGAACAAAGATGTTTTGACCTAAAAAGCCCAAGATGACTTTCATGCTTCATGTTGGACTCCCAAGTTTATCCATACCAAGTTTCAAGTCTTGATTCCAAATTTTGCCCAGTCAATTGGACAGTTGACCTAGAAATCAACTATATTGGGGAAAAGTCAACTGTGGCCAATTGAAAGTCAAATCTCATGAAAATTGACCCACATCAACATTATGAACTCATATGGACCATTTGATCAATTTTGGATCACAATTCCACAAGAAATTTGATCAGATCATCAAAAAGGCAAAATGGTCATTTTTAGGGTTTTGACTGCACAAGGGTAATTTTTGACTGTTTGACCTAGCCAATGGCAAACCAAGCTCACATATGGACTCAAGGACTCAATTAAATGGTCTTGACACATTCATCAAGCTCAAAAAATCCCAAGTACACAAGATTGACAGTTGAATTTCCCAGTCAATTGATCAATTTTGACTGTATACTGAAAAGTCAAACTTTGACTTTTTGGTCAAAATCAAGAGTCAAGATTCATTTTTCATCAAAACATGCCAAATCATGAAACTTGTTCACCAAGAAACCAAGAAATGCAAATTAGGGTTTGAAATGGAATTTTTCATAACTTAGAATTTTTCTAAGTTATGGAAAACCCTAATTTTTTCCCAACTTTGCCCCACTTTCTCACCAAGATTCATTTGGATTCAAACAAAAGTCAAAACATGAAAGTTGTATCTTGTTGCATAGTCTACAACTTTGATTCACAAAGTTTTCCCAAATGAAGCTTGTATCTCAAGTTATAAATTTTTGAATAAGGGCACTAAACCATTCATAACTTAGTGAAAATTTGACCTTTTTGACAAGGTTTTCTACCTAACTTCAAGACCATTTTCCATACACTTCCACTTGGAATTTCAATTTGCATTTCAAATATGGATTGTAGTACACATTCCAAGCTTTCCAAAATTTCCAAGAACTTCTCAAACAACCTCATAACTTGAGAGAATCGAATTCCACAATATGGCAAAAATCCACTTTTGAATGGTTCATGAACATGTTCATAACTTAGGCCATTTTCAAATCAGCATAGTTTGTGCTACATTACAGGTCCTAAAACCCTTTGACACTCATAAATTTAATGCTAATCCATTGTGCCAAGATGTTATTCTTTAAGTTTGGTCATTGTACAAAGATTTAAGCCTTAATTGGAAAAAGTGGTTTATCCATTTTTGTAAAGTAGAACTTTATGTCAAGTTTGCAAATCAAATGGTACAATGCATATCTTTGGACACAAGATTCATGGACATAACACACTGATCAAGACTAAAAGATGCAGCATAGTGTGAGGGCCTGTACAGGCTAGAATGATCAAGTGGCCATTGCTTGCTTCAAATTCAAGTAAGGTAGCATAACTTGTACCAACTTACATATCAGCCTACAAACACTTAGACAAATTGATCAAACACATTCCACACATCTCAACCAAGCTATTGAACGAGCCTTTTACCTCCAATCTCTCCCAAAACTCAGAATCACCTTGAAACTGCTCAAACAGAGCAACCTCTGCAGATTGAGTTCCAACTCTCAATCCTTTCAAGCATTCTTGCCCAAACCAGCTCACATACATTCCCTAACATCTATGCAAGCTAACCAAAAGCAAAAACACGACCTGTAATCCCTCTAACTGGTTCCACCATTTTCACATTTCTGACTTGCAGGTGAAGTGCTCTAGCTCGATTCAAAAGCTTTCAAGACAAAGTAAACATTGGAATAGCATCCCTGGACCTCAAGGAAGCTTTTCCAATCATCACCTTGCACTGAGAGCTTCTCCATTGCCAGATAGAACTTCAACTGAACAGATGAGTTTTTGAATTCGTATCTCTCTTATTAGGCATTGTTAGCTTTAGGTTTGTGAAGAGAAGATGTCATAATCATTGCCCTGAACATGCCCATATAATTAGATTTTATTTATATTATGTGTGTTGCAAGAATTTGATGTCTGAACTTTGAACAAAAATTAGGTTAAGAATTGGGAGAGAAGAAATTCTCTCTCATTTCTGAGAATTAAAACATGTTTTTTATATGTGTGAATTCGTGGGAAGATGCTTAACAGTTTTGATGTTGGAAGTTTTTGCTAAAACTCAAGGAATCAGGACTTTGCAATGGAGGAAAGTGGCGCGCGTTTTGTTCAAACAGAAGGCTGGAGGTTGAAGAAAGGTCTTCATGGGCTGGGCCTGTGTTGACTTTTCTTTTTGCACCACATAATTGCTTTTGAACCCCCTGAGCCCATTTTACTTATTTCTTTGACTTTTTGACTTTTTCTTTTTTTGATTGACTTATTTATTTTTTCTCATGACATTAAAAATATAAAAATATTTTTTCTCACCATTTTTGATTTTATTAGGCATTTATTTAGTTTTCTTTTAGTTTATACATAAATAGATAAATACATATATTTTGTTTAAAATACTAAAAAATAGTGCAAATGCATTTCTATACATTTTTATTTTTGTTTTACTTTCTGAAAATATTTTATGGAAAAATACCTTTTTTATTAAATATTAAATATTATTATTTTTATATATAATACATATTTAGAACTTAATACATATATATATATATATATATATATATATATATATATATATATATATATATATATATATATATATATATATATATATATATATATATATATATATATATATATATATATATATATATATATATATATATATATTTATATATATATATATATATATATATATATATATATATATATATATATATATATATATATATATATATTTATTTATTTATTAGTATATTTAGGTTAGAATACAAAAATACCTATATTTTTCATTTTATTAATATTTGACATAAAAAAAATACTTTTTATAAATATACTTCATTTTATTTTTATTTTTGTGCATAATAAATAAATACTTGTATTAAATTAAATAATAATACATTTTATTTAATAGAATTAGGGTTTTGCCCTAAATATTAAAATACTCCAAAAAATAATACCTTTTTATTTCACATAAATAATTCTTTTTTTCATACATATAAAAATTCTTTTTTTGCCTTCTTGCATATTTGTCTTATTTTATTTAATCTATGTAAATTAATCATCTTGTAAAATATTTTAATATTGGTGTAATAGTTTTAGGTTTAAATTCCTTGTCAAAATCCCCATTTGAACATTTGTACCCCCCTTCCCATATTTGGTTTTGTAATAGCTTAGTAAATTTATTTTCGCACTTTATTGCTTTCTAATTATACCATGTTAGAATTAGGGTTTGTATGCGAGAAAAAAAAATGACAAAATAGTTATGACCTAATCTCAAGACAAACAAGCATGAAAATGAACACACAAATCACACTTGCACCCCCTAGGGAATTCCACTTGTTGCCTTTCAAAATTGGGCCATATTGCATGTTAGGTCTCTTTGGGCAAAACAAACAAATCAAATGATCATAGTCCCTCGATAACACTTTCAAAATGTTGCTTAAACAAATGATCAAGTCCCTTAAAGAAAATTGCCCAAAGATACTTGGCACCATTGCAATTATGGTCTAAACGATGACCCGCGCCCGTCCCTTTCACATCCTAACATGAGATTGTCCACCAAATACAATGGTGGAATAAACTTGTTAAAAGGGTTAAAACATAGCAACAATCTTTGAGAAATTTAGGAGTAGATAACCTCTTAGTTACTTGAATCAAAACTTGCAAAAACAAAACACTTGCCTATTTTAAAACACACCTCACAACACTTTCAAAACAACTTTCAAAAACAAAATGAAAACCTTTTCAAAAGACATACACCTTTGTATACATCCCCACATGGATTATTACAAAGGTTGCCACCACAATGGCTTCTTTTCAAAACATTTTTCAAACCCACACACACACACAAGCACCATTTCAAACAATTGAAAATAAAAGGCAAGTGATCTAAGCAAGTAACTAAGAGCCCATGGATAACCATGGATAGAAAGGGTGCTAATACCTTCTCTTTCTATAATCTACTCCCCGAACCCAAGAAAACATCTCAAAGGTTTTTGCTGTGCTTTTTAAACCTTTCCTTAGGATAAAATAAAAAGTCGGTGGCAACTCTTGCTCAACCGAAACATTTGCAAAAACAAACGCAAAACCCAAGTCAGTTCTCCCACCGTATCACAGAACTGGCGACTCTGCAGGGGAGAAAATTTAAAAGTGGAGTAACCTTAGGGCCTAGAAAATTTAAAAGTGGAGTAACCTTAGGGCCTAGACTCACAGTCACCTACAAGGACTGGTATGAGATGTTACCGTTTGCTCTGCATGGATATCGTACCACGGCGCGTACTTCAACTGGGGAAACCCCCTTTTCTTGGGTATATGGCATGGAGGTTGTTTTACCTATGGAAGTTCAGATTCCTTCCTTGAGGATTATGAAGGATGTTGGCTTAAGTGAAGACGATTGGATTCAGACCTGGCTTGATCAACTTAATTTGATCAATGAGAAGCGACTTACTGCTGTTTGTCATGGTCAGACGTATCAAAAATGGATGATCAAGGCTTTCAACAAGAAAGTCAGGCGTCAGGTATATCAAGTCGGAGATCTTGTAATCAAGCGGATCATCTTGCCGCAAAGTGATCCCAGGGGAAAGTGGACTCCCACTTACAAAGGACCATTTGTGATCAAGAACATTTTTTCTGGTGGGGCAATGATTCTGACCACCATGGACGGCGATGACTTGCCGCACCCTGTGAACGCAGACATAGTCAAAAGATACTACGCATAAACGACCCGACAAGTTGAAAACCCGAAAGGGCGACTTGGGCAAAAATGGGCATCCCGGTGAATCGAAAACCCGAAAGGGCGGTTCAGGCGAAAATTAGGGATAAATAAAAAAATCTGTACACCCGGCAAGTTGAAAACTCGAAAGGGCGACTTGGGCAAAAAAGGGTTTCCCGGTGGACTGAAAACCCGAAAGGGCGGTCCAGGCAAAAGTTAGGGAATTGAAGCGTATGACTATGTCTCGTCGGATCGCTTTAAGAACAACCTCTTCACGGGCAAGCTTCAAGCTTCTGATTAATCCAATCATCCGCGGACGAAGCAACGAATGGACAAAGATACTCAGAGTTGTGAAGGCTATAGCAGAATGGGAACCCCATGGAATTGTTACACATAGCCATCTTTCTTTTTATATAAAAATTTTCTCAATTTTTCGACAACATTCTCTTACTAGGATGTCTGTCTCCTTTGTACAAAGATACTTAAGAAAGTTAACACAAAGATACTTCAAAGTGCAGAAATTCGCTTGCCTTTTCTTTCTTTTCACAATTATGTTTTATTTGAAAACGTCCAATGATTTGTTAAATGAGCATATGCATTTGAATATAATCACTGCTTACAAATAAAACGAAATGAGAAAAGATAATTACTGATAGGTTGAAGGTGTAGGAAAACGTCTTTAGGCTATTCCAGAGGAAATCCCCTGCAATATGTCATTCAGATCCTCAACAGGGCTAAAACCTACAAATACACATCCCCAGCGGAATTAAACATCCCCAGCGGAGTTAAAAGCATATCGTCCTCAGGATTAAGCTTCTAAAAGCTCCCAATCCCCAGCGGAGCCAGAATACTCTAAACTTTCTTCCCCAACGGAGTCCAAAACTTCAAACCTTAAACCCCGATGGAATACTATCCAACTTCCTCCGACTCACCAGCAGAGTTCTCCACCAAACAAGGAATCCCCAGTAGATTGGCATACAACCCAAGCTCCTGATTTCCCCGGCAGAATAAACACTCTCCCCACAGAGTTATCTCCTGACAGGACGAAGATTCTAGTTCCCATTTCTCCATTTGAAGCCTCCCAAGTTTTAATTCCCCAGTAGAGGTCGTCGGATTTTTCCTTATTTTCCCAGGAAAGTCATGAAGGATTCTCATTCCCCGCAGAAGTTGTCAAAACTCTTGTTAATCCCCGCAAGTCACCAAGGATTTTCAATCCCCAGCAGTGGTCCCAGGATTTCTCCTTCTCAACAATCAAAGATTTTTGGAATCCCCAGCATCGGTCAAGGATTTACTTTCCCCGGCAGCAGTCAAAGATTTCATTATCTCCAGCTATCAAGGATTTACTTTCCTCAGCAAGACATCTAATCAGCTTACATGCACATCCATTACATTCATAAACACTAATGGAACACATTTTATTGCATCATACATGGCATGCAACATAACTTTGTGTTTTAGCTAACATTCTATCCTTTCAGGATAAGATTAAAAGCTACCTTTAACAAATGTTCAAAGAAATCAGATACATAGTAGATACGCTCCAGACACGGAAGCCATTATATTTCTCATTCAGGTTCAACTATCTCGTACAGATATAGTATGGACACACCCCCAGACACGGTGATCATTCTATTACTCATTTATAATTTCAAGTCAAGATACAGTATGGATACACCCCCAGACACGACGGTCATTCTATTACTCATTCAGAATTTCAAGTCAAGATACAGTATGGATACACCCCAGACGCGGTGGTCATTCTATTACTCATTCAGACTTTAGCAATCAGATACAGTCCATATACGCTCTAGACACGGAAGCCATTCTATTTCTCATTCAGATTCAGCTATCAAACTCAAGTTCAGATACACTCCAGGAACGGAAGTCATTATGTCACTTGTCCAGGTCCCAGTTACAGTACAAATACACTCCAGACACGGAAGTTATTCTGCTACTCATACAGGTCTCAACTTCAGATACAGTCCAGATACGCGCCAGACACGGTCGCCATTCTGTCACTCATTCGGGATTTATCCCCAGCACATAGATGCTCCCTACGCATATGTTTCTCTGTTACCCATTCAGAATACAGATACACTCCAGACACGACAGTCATTCTGATATTCATTCAAGAATCAAATACAGTTACAGCTCGGATACGCTTTAGACACAGACGCCATTCCTTTGCTTATACGAACCCAGTCTCCAGATACAGCTCAGATACGTTCCAAATACGGATACCATTCTGATGTTCATTCTACTAATTTTCAACAAACAAGTTTTGGATGACATCTCTAAGCCCATCTCCAGCAAGATTCTACCATCTCCAAATGGCATCTTTAAGCCCATTCCCTCAGCTATATTTTTGATGGGTGCAAATTTACGGGCACTCTAGTGTCCAATCCTCTTTTACCTTCGAGTCACAAAAGGCAAACTTGCCAATCTAACTCTTCAGGTTCAAGAAGATTGAACAGGGGCAACTGTTGTACCCAAAAATTTGCCCTCCCTCAAGAATTCATCATGAACTCTCAGGTTTTCTCTTAAACAAATCCAAGCCCTTTATTATCGTTCCTTTCCAAGCAAACAATTTACAAGAGCAAAATGGTCATTTGCAAGCTCTAAAGGCAAAGCTTTTACCTTGGAAAAATTAAATTCTAAATACTTGGAATTTTTCTCTAAAAAAAGGGGTGTTTGAGAGAAAATGGCACTTCAGAGCTTCTGAACCAACCTCCAGGCAGAAACGGTCAGAAGCTGCAAACTTGGCTCAGCACATAGCATTCAGTCAGAAGATGGCTCTTCAGCAGTTACGCCAGCTCATTCAGAGATTGTAAACGTGGTTCATCACGTGATCTTTAAACAGAACATGGATTTTTCAGCAGCTACGTAAGATTCAGCCAGAGTTTGTTAGAGAAGTGTAAAGAAGGCAACAAAGTCTGAAACTCCCTCAGAACGTACTGGGATCAGAAGATAATGGGATCAGCAGATTGGGTAAAATACTGAAGCAGGATCACTAAGTCCAGAGTCTTTAAAGGCAAATCAAAGGAGTATACTGGAAAACTCTCAGAACTTGCTGAGACAGCAAGAGGCCAAGGTCAGAGCTTGGTTTACGTTGTTTTTGATGAAGCAGAACTGTTGGCTCAGGTTTTAGGTAATGATGCAAAATCTCCTATTACAAGATTTTTGATGTTGATAAATCTCATCACCATTTAATGTTCATTAATGCTCACAACCACTCCTGAACATTCATCCAAGGGGTCTCTCCACGTGTGGCTCGTTAAACACCTTTGTGCAGGTTTAGGCATGGGTCTATGCACCACTTTTCGCCTATAGGTGTCACTTCCCCTCAATCCTTGCTTACTGTTCCAGCCTAGGCTGAAAAGCTGTCCATCATCACAACTTTTCATGAACTTCCTTCAAAAACAAGTTAACCTCTACTGCATAATATTGGCGCCCTTTAACATTCAAAAATCCACAAAGCCTTGCCTATAAATAGGACACCATTATCCATCACAAAGGACGTGAAAAAACATCCAGAAAAAATTGCTAGAGGAGAAACAGAAAACTCTAGTAAAAAAAACCTTGTGAATCTCTGCCAAAAATCCCTGGTATTTTCACAAACTTTGAACTTCTTACCTCCAAACTTCATTAATACCCAGTTTGCTTTGTGACCAAAGAACACCCATACAGTTTCTGACCATACATACACATACTTTTTCCATCCACCCATCCTAAAAAAGAACTTGTCCAGAATACCATCAGAGCTAGAGCTAGCTCCCACTCACAGACTTTTTCAACAGCCAGGTAAGCACCTGCTGACTTTCATCACGCTGCTAAGCATCATCAACTTTGCAGACTCAATAAAACACAATGTAAATATCATGTTGCTGTTGTGTGCATTCTGAGGATTTTCATACCTCTGAATGCTTAAGTAGGAAGTGAATCGGTGTAAAACCTACCCGTGACCTTGTTGGTTCCGTCTCCTGAAACACTTTGACATTTGTTGAGGTTTTCCCAAGCATGTTTTCTGTTTTGTGGAAAAATAATAAAACTGCAGATGTTCTGGCTAGCACAGGGAGAAGCCAAGTTCTGACTTTGACGTTAGCACATATGAAGCCTGTTTTGCTATCAATAATATCAGAACTTCTGAAAATTATTGTATTTTCAGCAGGGTCAGGACTTCTGACTTCCCCACTAACAAACTTTTGTCTTGCAGTGCATGGGGGTCAGAACTTCTGACCTTCCCACTAACAGGTTTCTGTTTTGCAGGTGCCAGAGTCAGAAGTTCTGAGTCATAGATTTTCACTAACAGGTTGATAATCTTGCAGCAGGCCTGGGTCAGAACTTCTGATTTCCTCTCAGCAGCGCGCTAGCCCTCTCTCTCTTTCTCTTTTTCTTCCCCTTTTTATTTTCTTTTCTTATCTATTTTTCTCGTTGAACCACCCCCCATGTACAAATGTGTATCCCCATCCCCTAAATGTTGTAATACCGTAGGATTTTACATTTCCGCATTTTATTGCTTTCAAATGTAAATGCTAGTAATTAGGATATGTATGGCAAGATAAAAATCAATGAAATAGAAAATCCTAATTCAAGATAAACTCTTGCATGCAATAAAACACACTTGCACACAAACACCCCTTAAGGTATCTCCACTTGGTTTCCTAAACAAATGGGCCATGATATGTATGTTAAGTATCTATTGGCAAAACAAAACAAAACAAAAGATCATAGTCCCTCGATGACGCTATCTTGGTTGCTTATACAAAGTGATCTAGTCCCTCGGAAAATTGCTAAAGATACTTGGCAATATTGCTATCATGGTCTATACGATGACTCGCGCCTGTCCCGTTTAACATCCTAATACAAGGTTGTTTACCAAACACAATGGTAAAACAACACTGTCAAAAGGGTTAAAATTATGTAGGAAAGATCTTTGAGTAAAATAGGGTAGACAATTCTTAGTTACTTGATCAAAACTTGCAAAACATCCTTGCTATTTTCAAACACACTTCACAACACAATTCAAAAACATTTCTCAAAATAGACTTTCAAAACATTGAAATATCTTTTCAAAGACAATACACCTTTGTATACATTCAAACAAGAATCATTACAAAGGTTGTCACAACGATAGCCTATTTTTAAAAGCATTTTCAAAAACCACACACAAAGCACCATTTCAAACAAATTGAAAAGCAAACACAAGTGATCTAAACAAGTAACTAAGAGCCCATGGAAAACCATGGATGAAAAGGGTGCTAATACCTTCTCTTTTCATAATCTACTCCCTGAATCCAAAAAAACATCTCAAAGGTCTTTCCTGTGCTTTTTGACCTTTCCTTAGGATAAAATAAAAAGTCGATGGCGACTCTTGCTAAATCAGAACATTTGCGAACACAAATGCAAAACCTCAAGTCAGTTCTCCCACTGTATCACAGGGTGTATTTGACAAGAAATAAAAACCCTAATTTACTATTACATCCAAATTGAATAATGGTACAAATAATAAATGGATAATATTTAAATAAACAAAATAAATAAATATACCAAATAGTATGAATTATGCAAAAAGAGGTTTTTGTTTATTTATGTATGTAAAAATATTTAATGTAAAAAAAAATAAAAAATAAATAAAAAGATTAATTTTATTAGGTTAAGGGTAAAACCCTAATATTTTTTAAGAAAATAACTTCATTATATTATTTATATACAATAAAAAAAAATAATATATACAAAACTAAAATATGTTCAGAAAAAAGTATTTTTTAAGTATATTTAATAATAAAAATAAAAGTGTAATATTTCTATATTTTTATTCTAAATATATAATAAAATAAGAATATATATATATATATATATATATATATATATATATATATATATATATATATATATATATATATATATATATATATATATATATATATATATATATATATATATATATATATATATATATATATATATATATATATATATATATATATATATATATATATATATATATATATATATATATATATATATATATATATATATATATATATATATATATATATATATATATATTAAATAAATAAAATATGTACAAAAATAAAATATATTTAGAATAATATTTTCAGTGTGAATAAAAATAAAAATATAATTTATATATTATTTTCATGTTTTTAATAAATAAGATAAAAGTAATTAAATTGCTTTTTATGTTAGAAAACTAAAAATAAAATGCAAAATAAATGTGAAAAAATTATAAAAATATTTTTTGAGTATTTTTTATATTTGGGAATAATAAAATATAATCAGAAATGAAAATAAAAATACAAAAATATAAAATATCAAGAAATTGGGCCAGGGGGTGCAAAAAGGAAATGGGAGGTGTCAAAAGTAGCCAGGACGAAGCCCAGCCCAAGCCAACTTCATCTTCAACCTCTGACTTTGAAAACGCGCGCGCCCTGTACAATTTCCAGATCCTGTATACGAGCTCTATTGTAAAAACACATAACATCAAAGTTGTAGAGCATTTCAAGACGAATCCAACCATATAAACAACTTGTCTTAACTCTCAAAGACTAGAGAGAATTTCTCTGGCCCTAAAATCTAACCTAATTTTTTCAGTATGTTCATGGATCAAATTCTCTTAGCATGCTTAATATAAATGAAAACTGAGCATATGTACAGCTTCATGGCAATGAATACTACATTTCTTATTCACAAACCTAAGGCTAAATGTTCATAAATAGAGAGATAAGAAGTTGACAAAAACTTGTTTCAACTGACTTCGTGTATGGCAATGTGGAGCTTTTCAACAAGGCTTGAGATGTCTGGGAGCTTGCTTGGACTTCACTTGACCTTCTCCAATACCTAGCTTGCCTTGAATGTACTTGAATCAGCCTATAGAACTCAACATGCACAAGCTCAAAATGAAAATGGCAAACCCTGTAAATGAAGTTACAGTTGGTGTTTGAGGTTTGGGATAGCTTGGATGGATGGAATGGAAGGTGTTTGAAGCAACTTGGGGCAAAACGCACGAGCCAATTGAGTTATGGAAGTCAAGTTACAGGTTCTGCCCTGTTTTGCCAATGGAAGGTGATTTCTGGATATGGGATGTTTGAGGGCTTCATAGGTCGTGTTTCTGGCTCAAAGGGGTGTGAGAAAGATGTTCAAAAAGTTTGCACAAGCTTGTTTTGGCTGATGTTTAAGTTCTCATGTCTTTTGCATATTTCTTGTATATGAAGCAAAAGTGGGAAGTGATATGTCACAAGCTTGTACAGGATATCCAACACCTTCTAACCTCTGCTCTTGGCCCCTCTAATTTGTGGATTTGATTAGCTGCAAAAGATCTGGACCAATGCTCAAAGATTGTGGTTTGACATAAAGCACATTTAAGCAAAAATGGAAATGTACCTTTTTCTACTTAGGGATTAGTTTTGTGTATAATGCCCAAATAACCAAAACAATGCCTTAGACTGATGGTTTTGCATTAAATTATTGAGTGTGAAGTGGTTTAGAGGCATGTAATCTAGTGCAAAGCATCCTGACTTGAAATTGCAACTTGGATGAACATGAATATGCCATGGATGAAAAGTGAGTTTTTGCCAACTTCAAGCCTTCAATTCTCCCTAACCACAAATGTGTTTGGAGAGTTCTTGGACATTTTGGAAAGCTTGTAACATGCTCTACAATCCATATTTGAAATTCAACTTGAGATTCCAAGTGTAACTATGTGAAAAATGACCATGAAGATAGGTCAAAATCCTGCCTAAACTAGGGCAAAATTTCACTAAGTTAAAAGTTTTAGGGACCCTTGTTCCAAAAATCATAACTTGAGATCCAAGCTTCTTTTGGGAAAACTTTGTGAATAAAAGTTGTAGACTTTATGGAGGACTATAACTTTCATGTTGTAAGTTTTGTTTGATTCCAAATGCATCATGGTGAAAATGTTGGGCAAAGTTAGGAAAAATTAAGAAAATTTCATAACTTAGAAAAATTCTAAGTTATGAAAATTTTCAACTTTAAACCCTAATTTGCAAAAATGGGTTTCTTGATGAACAAGTTTCATGTTTTGACACATCTTGATGAAAAATGACCCTTGGCACTTTATTTTGACCAAAAAGTCAAAGTTTGACTTTTCAGTGTACAGTCAAATTTTGATCACTTGACTGAAAAATTCATCTGTCAATCCAATGCAATTGAGATCTTTTGAACTTGTTGAATAGGTCAAGATGATTCCATTGAGTCCTTGAGTCCATGGTTGAACCCAATTTTCTATTGGCTAGGTCAAAAATCAGAAATTGCCTTTGTACAGTCAAAACCCTAAAAATGACCATTTTGCCCTTTTGGTGATCTGATCAAATTTTTTGTGGAATTGTGGTCCAAACTTGATCAGATGGTTCATATGAGTTCATAATGTTGATGTGGGTCAAAATTCATGAGGTTTGACTGTAAATTGGCCACATTTGACTTTTTCCCCAATACAGCTGATCTCTAGGTCAATTATCCAATTGACTGGGTAAAAATTTGATTCAAGACTTGAAACTTGGTATGGTCAAACTTATGAGTCCAACATGAAGTATGAGAGTCACTTTGAGCATTGGAAGTCCAAAAATCCCTGTGCAAACTCAAACCCTAATTTAGGTCCATAGTGCAAGGAGATGTCTTGAGCAGAGCAAACCATAGCTTGGTCTTGAGTTCAAAGAGCCTTGTGATGAAAATTGTTGATAAAATGAGAGGGCAAATTTTGGGGTACAACACACATCTTTGGCAGTGTATAAATTATCATAAATATGGGCTTTCATATAAGACGGTTCTCCCATATCAGTGATCATATCTTCTAGTCGATCAACCATATCTTCATCATCTTCATCCATTTATGATGTCTCATTTCGATTATCATCTGCTTCTCCTTGCCACATCCATGTTATATAATCTGGATAAATTCCATCACAACATAGGTGATAGAATATTTATTTTTCCGATAGTTTGTTGATATTCCCATAAACATTATACCAAACAAGCACATAGACATTGCTTATAAGAGTTATTGTTGTACCCCAAAATTTGCCCTCTCATTTATCAAAAGGATCACTCTGGACCCTCAGGTTTGCTTTCATCCAATTCCAAGCCTTGAATTACAAATTTTTAAAGAAAGTCATTCACAAGGGCAAAATGGTCATTTGCACATTGAAAAGTCAAACTTTGACTTTTAGATTAAAATCAAATCTCAAGAACCATATTTCATCAAGGCATGAAGTTTGTTTCATCAGGAAATCATAAGTCAAGATTCATGCTGAAAAAGTCAAAATTTTAAATACTTAGAATTTTTCTAAGTGTTTAAGAAATATGACAAGCTCAGAACTTCTGGCCAGATTTTCACCATGATGCAAGCTGATTCTGGAAGAACTTCTAACACGAGAGTTTTAGATATCAATAAGACCTAAAATATTGCAGAATAAAACTTCTCCTGGAAATGCTGGAATTTCAAGTTATAAATGTTCAAAGACACGTTCATGAAACTGAAGCACTCAGCAAATTCTGGACGTTTTCAAGACATAGTTTGGTTAGAACTTCTGGGCCAGTTTTCATGAAGGTTCAGCCAGAGTTTGAAAAATTAATTCAAAGAAAGTCTACAAATCATGTTACAAGCTTTCAGAAAAGTCTGGGAACTCCTTCAGAACATACTGGAGCGGAGAGATTCCAAGATCAGAAGTTGGATGTTTATTCTAAGTTACACTGATGCTGAACTTCTGACCCAGACTTAGGCTATGATGCATAATCTCATAGCGCAGATTTCTGGTTTGATAAATCTCATCATCATTTAATGCTCACAACTACTTTTGAGTTTTTATCCAAAGGATTTCCCCACTTGTGAGATAGAAGTACCTTTGCTGTCCTTAAAAAGGCAAACTTTTGTACAAGTTTATGCTGGGCCCATGCTTTACTTTTGCCTCTGGGGGTAATTTTCGTTAATTCAGGCTTACAAATCCAGCTTAGGCACGGCTAAAAGCTGCTAACCACCATACTTGTTTAACTTACTTCAAGAACAAGGCAGCACCCTAGCATGTGATGATTGTACCCTTGATCCCTCCAAGCTACAAAATCCTTGCCTATAAATTGAACTTCATTGGCAACTGTAAGGAGGCCAGTCAGAAAAATTGAAAGGAAAAGCGTTGAAACCTTGTTAAAATTCCAGAAATCCAAAACTGTAAACACAAATACAAAACCTGCTAGTTTTTTATTCTTGCATTCAAACTCCAACTTCCCTCAAGTGTTTCTTGACCAAATCATTCATACAACTTCGGAATCTTCCATTCACCATCCATAACCCAAGTTAAAGGTTGTTCCAACCTGCTGAATATGTGAGGAAGCTGATCATAACATTAAAAGCAGTCAGAACCAAACTCCAGCTCATAGAACATTTTTCAGCTACAAGGTAAGCTTCTGCTAACCCTCATCATATCACTTAAGCATTGTTAGACTTGCATGTTCAAAATACAATGTAGACATCTTGATTCTGATACTGTACATATTATGAGGTTTCATGTATTTTCCTACCTAAATAGGAAGAACATCAGTTTATAACTTCTTAAGGAAACTAGGACTAGTAAATACATATTTGTTTCTGATTTATGGTCTTATCATTTTTATGCTTCTGAAACCATGATGGATAAACTGCCATAATTGTTATGTCTGAGTTTTCTGTTCTATTGAGATTTAACTAAGTTACAGATGGTCTGATTAGCATGAAGAAATAATTGGAGTTCATTATCAGAGTTTACCTTGTGATACATGTTTATGCTTTTGCTTCTAATATCGGATGTATAGCCACCCCAGTGGCAGACAATGTGTGTGCATAAGACATTAGTGCTAAAGGTCCTGGGTTCTAACCCCAGAAGCATCCATTTTTAAGTTTATTTATTGACATTTTCACCCATTTATCTGTTAGACAATACTCCTAAATCAGAACTTCTAGATAACCTTACCCAGCAGCATTATCACCTCACTCTCTCAAACAGTTAGAACCTCTGACTTGCCAGAAATACATGAGCTTCTAGGCGCCCAGTTACACTACAACTTATGACCCCCCCCCCCCCCCCATTAATCAGAACTTCTAGGTTTTCCTTTATTCCTGGCAACCTCAGAACTTGGTGTACCCAGGCCCAGAACTTCTTACCCTCTACTTTCCTACTAACATTTTCTCTTTTGTAGTGCATCAGAGTTAGAACTTCTGCTCCTTCTCGTTTCAGCAATGTGTTGATTCTGACTCCCTTTTCCGTCATTTATTTTATTTTAGCTTTTAAATAACCAAAAATATTTCATATTCACATATTTTATTTTATCTTCTTTGAGAACAAAAAGATCAAAATATTTTCTTAAGTAAACTCATTTCTTAACAAAAACAAAACAAGTCCATTTCAATTCTTGTACATTATTTTAATATGGTTGTAATAGATAATTAGGACTTTAATTTCTTGCAATCCCCATTTGTAAATTTGTACCCCCATCCCTAAATGATGTAATAGCATAGGACTTTACATTTCCACAATTTATCGCTTTCGAATGTAAATGCTAGTAATTATGATGTGTACGGAAAGACATGAAATCAACAAATAGATAACCCTAATCAAGACTAAATGCATGAAAATAAAACACACTTGCACACTAGTACCCCTAGGGTAAACCCACTATGTTGCCTTACAAAATGGCCATATTACGCATGTGAGGTATCTTATCAAAAACAAGAAAATACAATATCATAGTCCCTCGATGACGCTATCCATGTTGCCTTTCAAAATGATCTTAGTCCCTTAAAGAAAATGCTAAGATATCTTACAACATTTTTAATCATGGCTATACGATGACCCTTGCCCGTCCCTTTTACATCCAAAGATAGGGTTACTTACCAAATCAATGGTAAGATAACAATGTCAAATGAAAGAGGAAATAAACATGAAAGACTTTTGAGTAGGTAGAATGTTCCTAGTTACTTGCTCAATTTCAAAACCAAAACATCCTTGCTACTTTCAAAACAAACACCAACACTTTCAAAAACATCTTTCAAACTTGAAAACATTTTCAAAATATCAATACTTTGTATACGTTCTTACGAACGAGAATCATTACAAAGTTTACCCAAACAATGGAATCTTTACAAAATACTTTAAAAAAACCACACAAATCACATTTTCAAACAAAAGCAAGTGATCTAGAAAGTAACAAAGAGCCCGTGGAAAACCATGGATGAAAAGGGTGCTAATACCTTCCCTTTTCATAATCTACCCCTCGAACTCAAGATAAAAATCTCAAAGGTCTTTCCTGTGCTTTTTCACCTTTCCTTTTGGATAAAAGAAAATTCGATGGAGACTCTTGCTAACCGCAACATTTGCGATCAAATGCAAAACACCCAAGTTAGTTCTCCCACCGTATCACAGAACTGACGACTCTGCTGGTGAGTGTTGTTTAAAAGTGGGGTTACCTTAGGGCTAGATCACATTTACTTTCTTTATTTATTTGACTTGCTTGCTTTACATTATGGTTCTTTGTTTGGGCTTTCTTTGATCCTCCACCCGAATCTAGGACACCTTGTTAGGTAAGTAGCAATAGATTATGGAAACTATACGACGTAGACCGATATAGTTGAAACAATAGCTACGTTAGTGTGACGCATTTATGGGTACCGGTATCCCTTGTGTCGAATCGAGGAGAATACGGGGCCGCTGAGTGGCGTCATGAAGCACTAACTGACTTTAGAACCTTAATTGAACAAAATTGGCCATTTATAACATAGTGAGATGACCGGTTTCGGTGGAAAGCTGAAAATTGGTTGATACTCGATACTACACTCATTGAGACTAGACTTTTGGGATATCCCGACTGCAAGAAAATATTGATTGTGCTGGGGAAATGCCTAAAAGAAAGGTCGGTGATATTGAGATCCTTTAGAACCTGGTTACTACTAATTAGGACAAGTTTGAGCCAACTAAACTTCAAGAGGGTACTTACCTACAAACTCCATGCAAGCCTAAGTCTAAGGATTTGTTTTTGCATTGTGTGTATATGCTTACTTGTACATAACATCATAACATCATATGCAATCTCACTAACCATTTCAAGGATTTAGGAATTTATCTTTGTTTTTTGTTTTGTAGGCCATGAACTCCGCCCGAAGAAACACTGTCTGAATCAGCTTTGTGAAAGCACATCCTCAGCTCCAAGAGTTAGCATCAAGGGTTCCCGAAGATTCTCCTTTTACCAAGAAATATGGACGACTCCTCAGTTTGGCTACCTTCAATTTCCAAGAATAAATGATGTGTGTGCTCTTCCAATTCTTTCATCCCATACATCATTGCTTCACCTTTCCTGACTATCAGTTGGTACCTACACTAGAAGAGTTCTCTCTACTATTAGGAGTGCCCGTGCTTGATCAGATACCGTTCACCGATCTAGAAGGGATACCGAAACCTGAGGTCATAGCCGAATCTCTACATCTGAAGAGAGCCGACGTCATAGAAAATTGGGAGACTAGAAGTGGAGTCAAAGGGTTCCTAGCCAAATTTCTATTAGAGAAAGCTCGGTCATTCTGGGAAGATATGGATTTTCAAGCCTTTGAAAACATCCTGGCCCTTCTCATCAATGGTTTGGTTCTTTTCCCCAACTCAGACCAATTCATAGATGTAAATGCCATCAAAGTATTTCTCTCCCGTAATCCTATACCTACCTTGTTGGAAGACATATTACATTGCGTCCATACCCGCACCATGAAGAAAAGAGGTACTCTCTTGTGTTGTATTCCCCTACTTGCCAAATGGTTCATTTCGCACCTACCTTGATCAACATTGAAGAACGAGCAAAGATTGACATGGTCTAAAAGAACGATGTCCCTCACCCACTCTGATATTCATTGGTGTTCAAGATCCTCAGATGATATTTATATCATTGACCGTTATGGGGAATTTCCTAACGTCCCCCTCCTTGGCGTTAGGGGAGGTATCACTTACAACCCTTGCTTAGATTTATGACAGTTTGGGTATGCCCGGAGAGATGGTCCTCATGAGATGCTCATTCAAGGTTTGGTGTTCTAATACTGTGATACGGTGGCCAGAACCGGGACGTGTTTCCCTGTTTTTTAAGGAATTTGCTGGTTTGCATTTTGCGTTTGTGTTTGCAAAATATCGCGGTAAGCAAGAGTCGCCACCGTATTTTATTTTATCCAATAAGAAAAGGAAAAAAGCACAGAAAAATTCCTTTTTCGAGATATTTCTGAGTACGGGGGGTAGATTATAGAAAGGGAAGGTATTAGCACCCTTTCTATCCGTAGTTATCTACGGGCTCTTAGGTACTTGCTCATCATTTTCAAAATTGTTTTCTTTGTGTTTGTGTGCTTTGAAAAGTTTTTGTTTTGACTTCGATTTAACTCTTGCTTCTGTCTTCAAGAGTGTAATGAAGTGTTTTGAAAACTTTGTTTGTAAAGGAGTGTAAGTGTGAGAAAAGGTTTGTTTTAATTGAGCAAGTACTAAAGAACTAATCTACCTACTGGAAAAAAGAATTGTTATATGTTTGTTTCCTTTAGACAATGCTATCCCACTATTAGTGAGTAGGTAGCACCGTTGTTGGAGTTTTGAGGGTCAATTCGAAAGGGACATACGGTCACTAAAGCAATGTTAGGACGTCTTAGTAGTAACCCTAATGTCTTAGATCAATTATCTGAGGCAACAATATCCGAGGCAACCTTTCTGAGGCAACTTTGATCTTTGGACAAAAGGACGACCACGAAAGCACCCTATACTCAATGACCGTTTACCGAAGGCAACCAAGTGGGAGTGTACCCTAGGAGTGCGCATGTGCGAATGATTCAATTTCAGTTTATTTATCTTTGCACATTTAGGGTTATCTAACTGTTTTAAAGTTTAACATACATTCTTGTCATGCAAACCCTAATTATTCATACATCTAACAGTTAATAATTTGTGGAATTTAAAATGCGGAATTTAAACTACGCTATTACAAGGCTTAGAGTATTTACATAGCCAAAAACAAACCCTTTGAAAATTAAAGCGATAAATGTAAATAAACGTCCTAATTAAACTATTACAAACTGTAGGCAGTTACATCAATATGGATAAAAATAACAATAAAGCGCGCGATGAAAAATAGATCGACGAGAAACTAGGGTTTTGACCCTTAAAAGAAAAATGTTTTTTGTTGTTTTTAATATTTTTTAAAGAAAGGAATTTAGGTTTTAAAATTAAATATAAATAATTAACTAATTTAAATTAATTAATGAAAATAAATAAAATGACCTACTTTTGGTTTTTTTGATTATTTTAGGAAGAATAAAATATAATTAAGTTAGAGATAAAAAAAAACCTATTTGTTCTAATTAATTTTAATTATTTGCAAAAAAGAATTAAGATTGTCTAAAATTAATAACCTAATTAAATAAATTAATTTTTTAATAAAAATAAAATCTAGACCTAATTTATGAAAAGTATATTTTTGGTGATTTTTTGATAAAAATAAAATAATTTGATTGGTTAGTAAATAAATAAATTAAATAAATAAATAAAATATAAAAGAAAATAGAGAAAAGATATTGGGCCTCCAATTAGGGGGTGCCAAAATCAGAATTCTGGGCCCAAAGATGGAAGTCCATGTTGACTTTCTGGATCCAGTGTGATTGCTTTGACCTTGCCTTTGGTGTTCCTCCCATCATGGCCCTTGGATCTGGCCTCAGGACACTTGGCATGATAGATGATGAGGGAGCATGGTATTCTCCTGGCTTGTGCATGCATGTAATTGCCTGAAAGAAAATAATATTGAGAAAAGTGGGGGACCTGGGATTCGAACCTAGGTCCTGAAGCAATTTCCACGCTACGCTCACCACTACACCACTTTGCATTTGTTGTACATGGAATACATAATAATAATAATAATATACAAAAAAACAAGCATTAGTGGAGGATAAAAAAAAACGCGCGCAGAAAGTTTGAATGGGCCAATGGAGAGATGACACATAGGTCGTCCCTAACCTTGCTCTGTGGGTAAAAGTGAAACACTTTTACCTACGGACGTTTGTCCGTAGCCATAAACAGCGTTCGTTCCCAAATCTTCCATGGGCCATATAAATGACATCTAATGCCATGGTTGAACTCGTCTCGTCCTCCTGAACATGATGGTACCATTCATGAAAACTAATTTTTCCTGTAAACGAAAACCCTAATTCGAAGCTACAAACCCTAACAATGGTGAAATCCAATATAGGCCATATAAATGCAATTAATCAATACAGGAAGCTTGCAAATGTTCCATAGATCAAGAATATGTGGCTAATTCATGCTAACAATGTCCATATCATGAAATTCGAATTCAAAAAAGAAGAGATGTCGTGATGGACTTACAGTGAGATGTAGGGCCTGGAAACGCTTGGTTTCAATTGCTTTCGCTTGCTGGGAATCTCAGGAAGTGATTGAGATGGATATAAGGCCTTGAGGATGCCTGGAACACTGAATTCGATCTTGCACTTTTTCTTGATTTTCAAGTTTTTGTTCTGCCTCTTGCGCCTGCTTCTAACCTAGTTTATGATCTGCCTTTGTTCTATTTGTACCAAGGAATGCATTAGGGTTGAAAGAATGCATCCAATCTTCCTCCATCAATGAGTTTGATCTTGATTTGATTCACCTTTAAATCTTTCCAAAAATGGATTAAATCCAATCTTTTTGTCCACCCTAATGCCTTGCACGAGTTTGAATACTTGCTAGCTGTAATTGAAACCTGAAACAAGCACAAAATCTTTTGTTTTCAATATTTTGGATTTTATATGATTTATTTTGATTAAAATTGATTTAAATCAAATAAAAATAAAAATAAATAATAAAAACATGATAATGACAAGTGGCAAGGGCTATAGCTCGTGGACTATGTTGCCAACTCAAAACAAGTGAAAAAGATTGGGCCCATTTGGCAAAATTTGAAGTTTTAGGGCATAGTTGACTTTTGGCAATTTTGCAAAAAGGGTCAACTTCACCAACGTATAACTTCCTAAATTTTGACTCTTTGGAGGTGTTCTTGGACTTTTTAGAAATCTGGAGATGTCCTATAATCAACCCTTTTGTCTCATCTCAATTTGATATTCCATGCTCATGTATGAAGCTTTGACAAAAAAGGTGTTTTTGTTGGTTTTTCAAAATGACCTATAATGTCCAAATTGATAACTTCTTGTGAGTGCATATTTTGAACTTGGGATATGAAGTTGGATTGTAGGTAATTGCATCCTTTTCAAAATGAGCTTTGTATGAGTCATTTCTCATAAAGTATAAGAAAGTTATGCTTGGTCAAAGTTGAGTTGACTATCCCTGCAAAACCCTAATTTAGCAACTTTTGAGTCTTGATGAATTATGAGAAATCCTTGATGAATCATGATCAACCCTTGATCAAATGATGAAATATACTTCAAAATGAGGATTTTGACGAAAAATATTGAAGTTTGACTGTATGGGGATCACAGTTGACTTTTGCCCTTGCATAGTCGATTTTTGGGCCTTTGAGCAATTGACTGAGCAAACTTTCTCTGTAGGGTTTGAAACTTGACATGGATGATCTTGAAAGCATATTAGGACAATGGTGAGCATTTGGGATCCCTTGGACTCAAGTATCTTGATGCAACATGAAACCCTAATTTGAAGTAGACTGCCTTAAGAGAGAGCTTGTCTGGCCAACCCTTGGACTACCTTGAGCAACTTGAGTATCATTCTTGAAATATTTTGAGAAATATGGGAGGGAAAATTTTGGGGTACAACAACTAAGAAAGCAACGATCAAGGCTACCGCCATAGGTTTATGCAAGCTTGGAGGATGGTAAACAATGTGGATAGCAAGACATTGGGGCATAAGAATTTCATCCCTCTTGAGCCTTACCTCAAATGGGTACGAGCTCATGCTCAAAGTCTTATGATGACTTAGCCCTCTATGCTTCCAGTTATCGTAGAGCTTGTTGTGGAAGAAGATGTCCCATACACTATCCTTCATCCCAACATGCCCACCTCTCTCAAAGACTTGCAAAGGGATTGGATACAGCTTAAGGGGGAGCGAGACACTTTCGAAGACCAATTCTATGCCAGCGAGAAGAAGGTTTTGGAACTCACTAAGCAACTTCATCAGGAGCAGAGCCTGAACGCCTACATCGCACCAAAGAGGATGCGTTCAACTTTTTTATCTTAGAGTTTTTGTATTTCTTTGTAAGCCCAAATAGGCATGATGTATTCAAACTTTGATTTATTAATATAACGTGTATTCCTTTTTGGTCTAAAGCAAATTTAAATCTCTAATTTCCTTGAAATCATTGCATATGCATCTACCATTCATCATAACATAAGCAATTTTATTACAACAAGTCTCCTTATCTTTCTACTGTTTATTTCAGTAATATGGATCTCGAGCAGATAGTAAAAGACCTCCAGGCGCAGAATGCTCAGTTTCAATAGATGTTCTTGACTCTAGCCAAAGGACAAGAAGATTTGAAAACTTTGTTGGTTGAAGAAAAGAAGAAGAAAGCAAAGAAAATAACCGGAGTTCTAAATATGGGAAGAAGGTTCCAAGGACAAGCCAGATGGACCCTAGACTTTGCAACGTCATCTGGTGAAAAGGATAATCAAGAAGTGAAAGGCGAGAAAGTGGTTGCCCAGCCAGAATCTGAAGAGGGAGAAGAAGAAGATTACTCTAAAGAGCAATATCCTCCGGCCGACGACAAATACAAACATATGGAAGAACGTCTAAGAGCAATGGAAATTCAGAAAGTGCCCGGGCTGGACTTTGAAGAGTTGGGTTTGGTATCTGAAATTGTTATTCCACCAAAATTCAAGGCACCCGTGTTTGCTAAATACGACGGGGTTTCGTGTCCCAAGATGCATCTCCGATCTTATGTGAGGAAGATACAGCCTCACACGGCTGACAGATTTGTGGGTCAACTTCTTTCAAGACAGTTTATCCGGGACTCAGCTAGATTGGTTCTATCAACTGGAAAGGGCCAATATCCATAATTGGGAAGACCTTACCGCTGATTTCTATAAACAGTATCAATACAACACAAATCTCGCTCCCACCCGTACTCAACTTTAGAGTATGGCTATGGTTTCAAGTGAAGGTTTCAAAGACTACGCTCAGAAATGGAGGGACTTAGAAGGAAGAGTCCAGCCTCCCCTGTCTGAAAGAGATCTAGTAGACATGTTTTTGAGTACCTTGTCTGGTCCTTTCTTTAATCATTTCATTGGAAGCTCTTCAGTAGGCTTCACTGAATTAATCTTGACCAGAGAAAGAGTGGAAGTTGGGATTAAGAGTGGGAAGATTCAAAAGGACGCATCCTCCAGTGTCGTGAGAAAACAATTTATTGGGAAGAAAGAAGTTGGTGTTGTGTATCCTCAAAGAAATCAAGATAGAACTGAACGCCTTCTAATGGTGGGGGCTGTCATGATCCCTAAGCCTGCACCTACTCAACAAAGGAGTAACCAACCAAGAACAGAAAGACCAGTAAGACAATTTACCCGGATTAGTATGACACTATCTCAAGTCCTTCCACATTTGTTGAGATCTAATTTGGTAACTTTGAAAGAAGCCCTAAAGAATCCCAACACAACCTCTCCTCACTACCATCCTAATGCTCGTTGTGCTTACCATTCAGAAAGTCCAGGCCATGATACCAACAACTGTTGGGCTTTGAAAAATAAGGTGCAAGACCTTCTTGAAGTAAAAGAAATTGAATTTGATGCTCCTGAGATCCCAAATGTTATCACCGCTCCTATGCCCAAGCATGGTCGTGATGTTAACATTGTTGAAGATGATATATTTGTTACTGTTATTGATGAACTTGTTACTCCTCTCCTGACTATCAAAAGGAACCTATTGAGGGCCGGTTTATTTTCGGGTTGTGACGAAAGCTGCCACTTCTGTTTATCCCTACCAACTGTCTGTCATTTAATGAAAGCAGGTGTTCAACGCCTAATGGATGACAAAGAGATTTTGTTTGAAAAAACTCCCGTTCCAACCATTTCTTACAAAGATGTTTCAACAGTAACCATTTCCGCCAATCCTTCCAGGGTCTCTACCAAAAGACCCGTTAGGATTACATCAGTTCCTAAAGTAGCTCCACTGATAATTACTATGCCTGGACCAATCCTGTACTCATCAGATAAAACTGTCCCATGGAACTATGGGGGTGATGTCTACTATCACGACGTCAAACAGGATTGGTTGACAGATGAAGACTCAATTTTTGAGAAGCATGATACGGTGGGAGAACTGACTTGAGGTTTGCGTTTGTATTCGCACTTGTTCAGTTTAGCAAGAGTCGCCACCGACTTTTTATTTTATCCTAAAGGAAAGGTTAAAAAGCACAGAAAAAACCTTTGAGATGTTTTCGTGGGTTCGGGGGGTAGATTATGAAAAGGGAAGGTGCTAGCACCCTTTTCATCCATGGTTATCCATGGGCTCTTAGTTACTTGTTTTAGATCACTTGCCTTTGCTTTTCAATTGTTTGAAATGGTGTTTGTGTGTGTGTGGTTTTGAAAATGTTTTGAAAAAGATGCCTTGTCTAGGCAACCGTTGTAACAATTCTTTACTCGAATTTTTTACAAAGGTGTTTGTCTTTTTGAAAAGATGTTTCAATGTTTTTTTGAAAGTTGTTTTAGAAGTTGTGTTGTGGAGTGTGTTTTGAAAGTAGGCAAGTGTGTTTTGCAAGTTTGATCAAGTAACTAAGAGTTGTCTACCCCTAAATTTACTCAAAGATTTTTCTCATGTTTTAACCCTTTTAACAGTATTGTTCCACCATTGTATTTGGTGGACAATCTTGTGTTAGGATGTTAACGGGACGGGCGCGGGTCATCATTTTAGACCATGAATGCAATAGTGCCAAGTGTCTTTGGAAATTTTCCTTGAGGGACTATGATCATTTTTGTTTACGCAACTTCGAAAGTGTCATCGAGGGACTATGATCATTTGATTTGTTTTGTTTTGCCAAAGAACTCAACATGCAAACATGGCCCATTTTTGGAAGGCAACAAGCGGGATTACCCTAGGGGTGCAAGTGTGAATTGTGTATTGATTTTTATGCATTTGTCTTGTATTAGGTTATCTAGCGGTTGATTTTGAATCTTCGCATACAAACCCTAATTACTATACCGTATATAGAAAGCGATAAATTGCGGGAATTTAAAGTCTAAACTATTACAAATAAGTATCCGGGGATGGGGGTACAAATATTTACAAATGGGGATGAGACTTGTCAGGATAGTAGTGTCCAAATAATATTTACAACCAAATCAAATCGCATTCTCAATGTAAAGTATAGCCAAGTATAAGAATCAAAGAGAAATAAAAGTATTTGTGAAAGCGTATGTGATTATTTACACATGATGCAAATATTAACCTAATTTATTTATTAAGTATTAATATTATTTTTGTGTTTTTGTTATATGTTATATAAACAAAAGGTTTAATAAAAAAGGAAATATTTAACCTTAAAAATTCTATGTATTTTTATTAATGTTTTATATACAAGAAGTTCTTAAAAGAAAAATATTTTAACTTAATAAAAAAAATCTAATATTTACATTTCAAGTGTGATAAAAAATATTAGTAAGATTTTTACAAAAAGGAAATTAATGTATTATTCTTGTTCAACAAAAATATTAGTTTGAGTTATATATAAAAAGTAAAGTGATAAAAATAGTATTAGTTTGAAGTAAACAAAAAAAATAAAATAAATAAAAAAGGTAAAGAGATTGAATGGGCCTGATATATCATGCTGAGCCCAAAAACGTGTGTGGAAAGAGGTCAATGGGGGGGGGGGGTGCACGCCAGAAACATTTGGCTTAGGCATTAGTTCCAGGGGTCAGGCCCATTGTTTGACAAATTTGCTTAGGGTTTATTTTGTATTATTTCAGAAAAAGGGTTTGTGCGAACGATGCCGCTTCCATTGTCTTCTTCTTCGTCTCTTCACTTTCTCAAGCCAAGGCCATTGATGCTCATGAACGAACTCCGCCTATGGCCGCTAGGCGCCACCTTCAACTCCTCCTCCCTCCATGGTTAAGCAAGGCGGTGACACGAAAAGGTAACGGTTTCCTTTTTTATGTCTTAGGGTTTTGGATTTGTCTTGCTCGTGTTTTTAGCTTTTTCATGTATTGATCTTTTGTATTATTATTGTTGTGTGAGGTGTTTAAAGAAAAGGGAAGGAGAATTTATACATTTGTTGGCTTTTGGAGACGGAGGAGGAGAAGTGGACAGGAGGCGTCCTCAGGCGGCCAAGGCGAGGGACTGGTGATGCTAGCTCTATTCTGGTTTGTCTGGTATTTGTATCTTGCTTGCCTCTGTGGTTTTATGATGATGGTTTTCTGAAAACCCTGTAATAGTTGCTTCTTTTCCTCTTTTGAATGCTTGCCCCTGGATGTTTACCTTCTGGCTTTTTTACTCGATGATGAACTTAGTTCTGAGAGTTTGGGATTTGTTTGTTGCTTCTGAGTTTGATGATGATAACTCTGAGATTGCTTTTCCTCTCTCTTTTGGCTTTGGTTCTGAGTTGGCTTTGTTACTCAATGATTAACTGTTAGTTCTGAGAGTTTGGGATTTGTTTGTTGCTTCTGACTTGGTTTGGATATTTGGTTTGGACTTGCTGTATGTTTTAACAGGTTTGTGAGTTTGAGGGTGTTGTTGGTACAGGTTTATTGTTTGCTTGTTTGAGTTTTGTTTGAATAAGGCTTGAGGCTGGTTGGAGGCAAGCTTAAGCAGGCTTTGTGTTTTGACACAGTTTTGAAAGGCTTGGTACTGTTTGTTTGTGTTTGACAGGATTTTTAGGCTTTATGTTTACAGGCTTTAAGGCTTGTATCTGGTTTTTTAGCAGGTTGAAACATGTTTCAGGACTTTGGCTTGTTTGGCTTGGAGGAAAACAGGCCTGTTGATATCTTGGTTACAGGCTTGGGGATGAACAAGCTGAGGTTTGTTATGCAGGCAGGCTGTTTGCTTGCTTAGCTTGAGGCAAGCTGTTTCTTTGCTTAGCTTGAGGCAAGCTTTGGTTTGTGTTATGTAACAGTTTGTGGTATATTATTTTTGTGATATTCTGCCCCCCCCCCCTTGAACTGTTCTGATATTCTTTGTTTTATATCTCTTTGTCTTAAGCCTGCTGTACTGTAAGCCTCTTACTTTTCTCTCTCTTTCTCTCTCCACAGCAAAGTATATTTTATTACTTAGACTGTCCTTTTTCTGAAAAAGTGTGGCTGGAAAAGGATGATAAGATTTGAATATGTTGCTTGCATTGTGTCTTTCCTCTGCATCTTTCCAGATTTCCTGCATATCTCTTGTGTAATTGTTAACAGCTTTATTGGCTTCTTGGTTGACATTGTGACTTAGTTGGCCATTTTGACAATTTGGTTGCCTTTTCAGTTTGCAATTTGGCATTTGTTGACAGCTTTGCTTGTTTGTTCAAATTGAACTTTGCAACTTGTTTGCCCATTTTAGTTTGCAATGTGGTTTGAAATTATGCAGCCTTGTACATTTTTATATTTGCAAACATATTTCCTTTCCCTATTTGTGAACCAAGAGTCTTCTTGTGATTTGCAGAGAGGGCGAACAAACTGATTCTGGCCAACACTTTTAATGATGAGTCTTTATGATTAACTGTCTGAAAATGCCCTTTTTTAATTCATTTGCATTTGACTTCTTTCTTTTTTTGTCTTTGCAGATAAAAATCAATTGAGCAAAGGATGCAATCAGTAGAAGATGAATATTTCCAGAGACTTAGGATATAGTTTCAATTTATTTTTAATCATTGTAATAATATTAATGTGAACAAATGTAAATAAATTTACAGTGTTCAAATAATATTTGTAACAAACAATTAAAAATGAATAAAATCTTTCTTTGTCAAACATCTCTTTTAATTCTTCTGCATTTATTTATTTAATTACTTAAATTTCTTGAATTATAATAATTGGAAGTTATCCAATAATTTTAACTTAGAAATTATAAATAATTAACAAACGTCGCAGTCTCACTGTCTTGCATTAATCAATAATAAACTCGGCGTTCCAATTAACCATAGCAATGCACAGTCAATCAAAACAAATGCCCATACGCCTTTCATTTCACTGATTAGACCTATACTTCAAACTCTCAATCAGAAGCCTCGGCCTATGTCCCAGATGTTTAGACCTTGAGAAACAAACAGAAATCTTGAGCAAACGTCAAAGCAGTGTAACAGCCAATTAAGACACTGTGGATTCAAATTCTTCTGAAAATATGCGTGCAAACCCTAATTCTTGATTTATTGCCAAAGAAGCGTCTGCCTGATCAAACCCTGAGCCAAACTCAAACAAATTAATAAAAACCCTGATAATCTGTTTGACTGATTCAAAAGTCAATGGAAACCCTAATTTTGTGTGACTGATAAGAAAAGTCTGTTTGACCGATTCTTAAGCCAATCTGAAAAATCAGGAAAAGTCTGAAGCTGTGATTTCTTGTGAAAAAGAGAGGGCAAATTTTGGGGTACAACAGTTGCCCCTGTTCAATCTTCTTGAACCTAAATATTTAGATTGGCAAGTTTGCCGTTCGCGACTCGAAGGTAAAAGGAGATTGGACACTAGAGTGCCCAAAAAATTTGCACTCGGTGATGTGATTGAGGGAATGGGCTTAAAGATGCCATTTGGTGATGGGCTTAAAGATGCCACCTGGAAATTGTTGGTAGGAGGATGGGCTTAGAGATGCCATCTGGAAATTGCTGGTAGGAGGATGGGCTTAGAGATGCCATCTGGAAATGTTTGTTGAAATGTATGTCGTTGGTGAGTGGGTGAGTATCAGAAAGGTACCCATGTTTTGGAACATCTCTGAACTGGGGGTCTGAATAAGCAATAGATTGACATCCGTATCTGGAAGAATCCGTAAACTGTCTTCAAAAGTTGAATCTAAACAAGCGATAGATTAACATCCGTGTCTGGAGAATCCGTAAACTGCTTTCAGAAGTCTTGAATCTGAACAAGTGATAGGTTAACATCCGTATCTGGAGAACCCGTGAACTGTTTTCAGAAGTCTTGGATCTGAACAAGCGATAGATTAACATCCGTCTCTGGAGAATCCGTAAACTGTTTTCAGAGGTCTTGGAGTCGAAATTGAGAAGGAACCGGTGTAGGGTTGCCTAATGATGACTCCGTGTAAAACTGCATCTTGGAAAGAAGGAACCTGTGTAGGGTTGCCTCATGATGGTCAAGTAGATAATTGTCCTGTCTGGTTTCAGGTATTAATCTCTGACCTGAGAAAGATAGTTTTCCTGGCTTGTTTCAGGTATTGATCTTCAATCTCTACAGGTATTGTGATGTCGGGAATGGGCTTACGGATTCCATTGAGAAATTATTGTTGAATCGCTTTTGGATGAGTGACAGAATTACATCCGGATCTGGATCGTATCTGGACTATATTTGAATGAATCTGGAATAAGTATCAGAATGTCACCATCTCTGGGTCACATTTGAACTGTCCCTGGAAGGAATTTGGAATAATTATCAGAATGTCGCCATGTTTGGGTCACATCTGAACTGTCTCTGAATGAATCTGAAATAAGTATCAGAATGTCGCCATGTTTGGGTCACATCTGAACTATCTCTAGAAGGAATCTCAGAAGATGATGATCTTTGTCTGTTGATTGATCTTTCCTGAAAAGGTAAAGAGTTAGTTGTATGCAATGTCATGATGTAATGAATTGTACTTCATCAATGTTTATGATATGAATGGATGCGCATGTAAGCTGAGTAGCTATCTTGCTGAGGAAGACGAATCCTGGGTAATGAAATCTTTGACTGCTGCTGGGGAAAATAAATCCTTGAATGCTGCAGGGGATTGTTGGAAATGAGAAGTCCTGGAACCACTGTTGGGGGATCAGGAGCTTGGGTTGTATGCCAATCTACTGGGGATTCCTGTCTTGAGGGGATCTTCACTGGGGAATATCTGAATATCCTGTGAGGAACTGAGAATGAGAGTCTTCATTCTGCTTGGGGATTGATAGTTGGGAGTTTTAGCTCCGCTGGGGATTGCAAGAATCTTTTAGTTGCTGCAGGTATTGATCTGGGTTAAGTATCAGAATGTCGCCAAATATGGGTCACATCTGAACTATCTCTAGAAGGAAGTCTGGAATAAGTATCGGAATGTCGCCAAATCTGGGTCACATCTGAACTATCTCTAGAAGGAAATCTGGAATAAGTATCGGAATGTCGCCAAATTTGGGTCACATCTGAACTATCTCTAGAAGGAAATCTGGAATAAGTATCGGAATGTCGCCAAATCTGGGTCACATCTGAACTATCTCTAGAAGGAAATCTGGAATAAGTATCGGAATGTCGCCAAATCCGGGTCACATCTGAACTATCTCTAGAAGGAAATCTGGAATAAGTAACGGAATGTCGCCAAATCTGGGTCACATCTAAACTATCTCTAGAAGGAAATCTGGAATAAGTATCGGAATATCGCCAAATCTGGGTCACATCTGAACTATCTCTAGAAGGAAATCTGGAATAAGTAACGGAATGTCGCCAAATCTGGGTCACATCTGAACTATCTCTAGAAGGAAATCTGGAATAAGTATCGGAATGTCGCCAAATCTGGGTCACATCTGAACTATCTCTAGAAGGAAATCTGGAATAAGTATCGGAATGTCGCCAAATCTGGGTCACATCTGAACTATCTCTAGAAGGAAATCTGGAATAAGTAACGGAATGTCGCCAAATCTGGGTCACATCTGAACTATCTCTAGAAGGAAATCTGGAATAAGTATCGGAATATCGCCAAATCTGGGTCACATCTGAACTATCTCTAGAAGGAAATCTGGAATAAGTATCGGAATGTCGCCAAATCTGGGTCACATCTGAACTATCTCTAGAAGGAAATCTGGAATATGTTGATCTTGATTTTGTTAAGGGTCAGAAATTGGGAGTATACCAATCTTCTGAGGTGATGAGAATCTTCATTCTGTTAACGGTCAGAAACTGGGAGTATACCAATCTTCTGAGGTTTTAAGGATGAGAGTCTTCATTCTTGAGAGAAACAGATTTTTAGGAGCTTCAATTGTCCGTTATTCTGTTGGTGGTTGTAATTTCCAGCAGGTGATGAAGGAATTTTGATGATGATCGCAACTTCCAGAAGGAAATTTTGAACGACCTTGGTTTTGACATTCGAATGCCCCAAGTGATGGTGAGGGAGACTTGCCCCAAGTTAATTTGTAATTGAGAGATTTGTTGAAATCTTGACTGGACTTCCCCAGGTTAACTGAACTTTGAGAGGTCTGTTGAAACCTTGACTGGACTTCCCCAGGTTAACTGAACTTTGAAAGATCTGTTGAAACCTTGACTGGACTGCCCCAGGTTAATTGGATAGTGACATGTCATGCCCCTTTGTTGATAGGAGATTTGTCAATGGAAGTGTCATTCCACTTTGAAGTGATTTTGTTCACTGAGAGAGCTTTCGTTCATCGGATATTCATTGTGTGAATTTCTTTGCTGTCAAACAAATAGCCAAATGCAAACAATGATATTCAGGTAATGCAAGGTTTATGTTTGTCTCAAAGTTTTGAAAAATGCGTTTTTAGCAGAAAACTTTTGTAAGACAAATTCAACACAAGATTTAGGGCAAAGCCTTACAGGAGTCAGGATACCTTTTGTAACAGTATGCTTTCAAACTAACCCATGCTTCAATTAGGACTTTTGAAGGGTTGTAACGTGGCTTGGTTCACGGGTTAAGAAACAAAGGATAAAGGCTCAAAGTATATTTGTACCCACCCGCTCTTCGTGATGTCCTTCAATCCTAGACTCAGTTAATTGTGCGTCGAACTCTATTCGAATTTGGAACGACTTTTTGGTGATGGTTCACACCAATTGAATTTTATGGAAGGCAGTCATTTTTGAAACATTTTTCATGTTGTTTGAGGATTTGTAGTGACCTCGTTCTTTTGATTTGTTATCCCTAACTTTTGCCTGACTGTTCCTTTTTTCGAGATTACAGTCAGCGGGATGCCCCAGCTTTCTTAAGCCTCCTTTATAGGTTTTGGCTTAGTGGGCCTTTCTCTTTTGAGAGGTAATGACTGCCTATGAGATAAAGAACCATCATTGTCTTTTGATTCCAAAGGAATGTCTTTCTTTTTTGATGTCGTTCGTTGTATTACGAACTGAGAGTTTGCGACTTTAATGCGCATCTTTTTTGAATTAACTGAGGGACTACACTGCCCCAGGTTTAAATCAAAGGTTTCAATTTGTTTAGAACATAAAACTCCTACTTCTTTGGCTCGAAGGGGATGACTAGGGATTATCTTCCTTATAACTCCAGTGCTTGGGAATTGAAAGAAATGCCTGTACATCATCAGCAAGGTCTGTTCAAAAGCATATTGTATGAGAATATGGTATTGTTTCGTCATCCTCCCTCTAAAGGCTTGCAGCTTTTTATCAAGAGTTAAATATCATAAAGAAAGCATAAGAGTAGTGAAAACGAATGGATGAATTCAAGACAAACATATGCAATGCATTAATGAAACAGAGTTTGACATCAACAGATAATTGTTTGAATAACAAAAGAAATTACAACTTTGAAAATTCAAACGAAACAAAGTCTCTCAGTTCGAGCTTTGTCATTTCAGGTGGAGAAACCCTTAACGGAAGATTTTCATCTCGCCATCTGGCATGAATCTCAGCACTCCAATGTTAATCAGATCTTGAATCTTGTTCTTCAAGGCCCAACAGTCGTCGGTGTCATGTCCCGGACTATAGGAGTGGTATACACAAAATGCGTTGGGATGATAGCTAGGAGCGGAGGTATTGGGCTTCCGAATAGGATCCTTAAAGCAGTGAGATTGACCTCCAACAAGCGTTCCAGTATTAGAGATGACGGTATGTCAGTCTCAGTGAACTGTCTTCCCGACGTAGTTTGCTTACGCCGATTACCCCGTTGATGCTGACGAGGTTGTTGATGGCCTTGTGACCCTGAAGCAAGTAGAGGAGCCTTTCCCTTGTCTTCTTGTCTCAAAGGGGGTTGAATGATGACTTGCTCTTCAACCTCAGATGTTTGCCCCACTTGGTTGTCCCGAAGCAGTTGGTTGACGAGAACCCTGAGCTCCTCTTGTCTTTGAGCCAAGTCCTGGATGAGAGCCATCTGGCCCACCAGTTGACCCATCATCTGGATCCTCATTGCAGTCAGCTCAAACTGAATTTCTTCCAACTGATCACTCCTGGCATTGCCTGAATTCCCCTGGACCAAGCCCCTTGTGAGGAGAGCTTTCACTTCTTCTTGCCCCTGGGACAGGTTCAAGAACATTTCTTGAAGTTGAGCATTTTGGTCCTGGATATCCTTGACAGTCCTCTCTAGAGCCATCTCTACTGAAATAAACAGTAGGAGAATAAGGAAACCTGAAAAGGAAAAACTGTTATGATGCAATGCATGATATGTGAATGCATGTTTTCAAGTATCTCTTGGGGTAAACACAGGAGAATGTTAGAGGTTGAACTTCGATCTTTGATTGGAGAACTTTGCACCTGTGGATGTCTTTCTACGAGAATCAAGATCACCATGTCAAGTGGGTCATAGCCCCTGATTCAAGTTGTTGCACTTGATCTTTGATGGCATTTGTTTAGAGGAGAAAACCTCTTTCCCCTTGGTAGACGTCTGGTTCAACGTGACCCTGCATCAAAAGACCCTCGAGATCCTTGAAATGGTTATTGAAAATGCTATGGTATGATGTCATGATGTTATGTACATGTATGCAAAAGCAAGCAAGTGTATATACAGACAATCATATTCACACAAAGCAAACAAGTCCTTAGGTTTAGGCTTGCATGGGGTTCGTAGATAAGTACCCTCTTGAAGTTAGTTGGCTCATCCTGTCCTAAAATAGAAACCGGGTTCTAAGGAGCTCAATATCACTGGATTATTTTCTGTGTTCATTGTTTTGGTTTAGCCACTTAACTGGCGACCAAAATATTCCAAGAAAACAATCCTCAATGAGTGTAGTATCGAGTATCTACCAACTTCGGACTGCACCAAAGTCGGTCATCTCACTACCCCTAAAAAGGCTAAGATGGTCACTTAAGGTTCTAAGAGTTCGTTAGTGCTTCATGACATCACACAGCGGCCCCGTATTCTCCTTGACTACTCAAGGGCTACCGGTACTCACAAATATGTCACACTAACATAGCTTACTACTTCAACCATGTCGGTATACCCCGCACAGTTCCCTCACAGTTTTATTGCTATTTACCTAAAAATGTGCCCCCAAATCCGGGTGTAGGATTTACAACAAACCCAAACAAGGACCCAAAAAGTAAAGCAATCAAAGCAATCAAAGCAAGCATGTCAAAGGTGATCTAAAACCCTAAGGTAACCCCACTTTTAAGTTACTCCCCAGCAGAGTCGCCAGTTCTGTGATACGGTGGGAGAACTGACTTGTAGTTTGCGTTTGTATTCGCACTTGTTCGGTTTAGCAATAGTCACCACCGACTTTTTATTTTATCCTAAAGGAAAGGTTAAAAAGCACAGAAAAAAACATTTGAGATGTTTTCGTGGGTTCGGGGGGTAGATTATGAAAAGGGAAGGTGCTAGCACCCTTTTCATCCATGGTTATCCATGGGCTCTTAGTTACTTGTTTTAGATCACTTGCCTTTGCTTTTCAATTGTTTGAAATGGTGTTTGTGTGTGTGTGGTTTTGAAAATGTTTTGAAAAAGATGCCTTGTCTAGGAAACCGTTGTAACAATTCTTTACTCGAATATTTTACAAAGGTGATTGTCTTTTTGAAAAGATGTTTCAATGTTTTTTTGAAAGTTGTTTTGGAAGTTGTGTTGTGGAGTGTGTTTTGAAAGTAGGCAAGTGTGTTTTGCAAGTTTGATCAAGTAACTAAGAGTTGTCTACCCCTAAATTTACTCAAAGATTTTTCTCATGTTTTAACCCTTTTAACAGTATTGTTCCACCATTGTATTTGGTGGACAATCTTGTGTTAGGATGTTAACGGGACGGGCGCGGGTCATCGTTTTAGACCATGAATGCAATAGTGCCAAGTGTCTTTGGAAATTTTCCTTGAGGGACTATGATCATTTTTGTTTAGGCAACTTCGAAAGCGTCATCGAGGGACTATGATCATTTGATTTGATTTGTTTTGTTTTGCCAAAGAACTCAACATGCAAACATGGCCCATTTTTGGAAGGCAACAAGCGGGATTACCCTAGGGGTGCAAGTGTGAATTGTGTATTGATTTTTATGCATTTGTCTTGTATTAGGTTATCTAGCGGTTGATTTTGAATCTTCGCATACAAACCCTAATTACTATACCGTATATAGAAAGCGATAAATTGCGGGAATTTAAAGTCTAAACTATTACAAATAAGTATCCGAGGATGGGGGTACAAATATTTACAAATGGGGATGAGACTTGTCAGGATAGTAGTGTCCAAATAATATTTACAACCAAATCGAATCGCATTCTCAATGTAAAGTATAGCCAAGTATAAGAATCAAAGAGAAATAAAAGTATTTGTGAAAGCGTATGTGATTATTTACACATGATGCAAATATTAACCTAATGTATTTATTAAGTATTAATATTATTTTTGTGTTTTTGTTATATGTTATATAAACAAAAGGTTTAATAAAAACGGAAATATTTAACCTTAAAAATTCTATGTATTTTTATTAATGTTTTATATACAAGAAGTTCTTAAAAGAAAAATATTTTAACTTAATAAAAAAAATCTAATATTTACATTTCAAGTGTGATAAAAAATATTAGTAAGATTTTTACAAAAAGGAAATTAATGTATTATTCTTGTTCAACAAAAATATTAGTTTGAGTTATATATAAAAAGTAAAGTGATAAAAATAGTATTAGTTTGAAGTAAACAAAAAAAAAAAAAAAAAAAAGGTAAAAAGATTGAATGGGGATGATATATCATGCTGAGCCCAAAAACATGTGTGGAAAGAGGTCAATGGGGGGGGGGGGGTGCACGCCAGAAACATTGGGCTTAGGCATTAGTTCCAGGGGTCAGGCCCATTGTTTGACAAATTTGCTTAGGGTTTGTTTTGTATTATTTCAGAAAAAGGGTTTGTGCGAACGGCGCCGCTTCCATCGTCTTCTTCTTCATCTCTTCACTTTCTCAAGCCAAGGCCATTGATGCTCCTGAACGAACTCCGCCTATGGCCGCTAGGCGCCACCTTCAACTCCTCCTCCCTCCATGGTTAAGCAAGGCGGCAACACGAAAAGGTAACGGTTTCCTTTTTTATGTCTTAGGGTTTTGGATTTGTCTTGCTCGTGTTTTTAGCTTTTTCATGTATTGATCTTTTGTATTATTATTGTTGTGTGAGGTGTTTAAAGAAAAGGGAAGGAGAATTTATACCTTTGTTGGCTTTTGGAGACGGAGGAGGAGAAGTGGACAGGAGGCGTCCTCAGGCGGCCAAGGCGAGGGACTGGTGATGCTAGCTCTATTCTGGTTTGTCTGGTATTTGTATCTTGCTTGCCTCTGTGGTTTTATGATGATGGTTTTCTGAAAACCCTGTAATAGTTGCTTCTTTTCCTCTTTTGAATGCTTGCCCCTGGATGTTTACCTTCTGGCTTTTTTACTCGATGATGAACTTAGTTATGAGAGTTTGGGATTTGTTTGTTGCTTCTGAGTTTGATGATGATAACTCTGAGATTGCTTTTCCTCTCTCTTTTGGCTTTGGTTCTGAGTTGGCTTTGTTACTCAATGATTAACTGTTAGTTCTGAGAGTTTGGGATTTGTTTGTTGCTTCTGACTTGGTTTGGATATTTGGTTTGGACTTGCTGTATGTTTTAACAGGTTTGTGAGTTTGAGGGTGTTGTTGGTACAGGTTTATTGTTTGCTTGTTTGAGTTTTGTTTGAATAAGGCTTGAGGCTGGTTGGAGGAAAGCTTAAGCAGGCTTTGTGTTTTGACACAGTTTTGAAAGGCTTGGTACTGTTTGTTTGTGTTTGACAGGATTTTTAGGCTTTATGTTTATAGGCTTTAAGGCTTGTATCTGGTTTTTTAGCATGTTGAAACAGGTTTCAGGACTTTGGCTTGGAGGAAAATAGGCCTGTTGATATCTTGGTTACAGGCTTGGGGATGAACAAGCTGAGGTTTGTTATGCAGGCAGGGTGTTTGCTTGCTTAGCTTGAGGCAAGTTGTTTCTTTGCTTAGCTTGAGGCAAGCTTTGGTTTGTGTTATGTAACAGTTTATGGTATATTGTTTTTGTGATATTCTGCCCCCCCTTGAACTGTTCTGATATTCTTTGTTTGATATCTCTTTGTCTTAAGCCTGCTGTACTGTAAGCCTCTTACTTTCTCTCTCTTTCTCTCTCCATAACAAAGTATATTTTATTACTTAGACTGTCCTTTTTCTGAAAAAGTGTGGCTGGAAAATGATGATAAGATTTGAATATGTTGCTTGCATTATTTCTTTCCTCTGCATCTTTCCAGATTTCATGCATATCTCTTGTGTACTTGTTGACAACTTTATTGGCTTCTTGGTTGACATTGTGACTTAGTTGGCCATTTTGACAATTCGGTTGCCTTTTCAGTTTGCAATTTGGCATTTGTTGACAGCTTTGCTTGTTTGTTCAAATTGAACTTTGCAACTTGTTTGCCCATTTTAGTTTGCAATGTGGTTTGAAATTATGCAGCCTTGTACATTTTTATATTTGCAAACATATTTCCTTTCCCTCTTTGTGAACCAAGAGTCTTCTTGTGATTTGCAGAGAGGGCGAACAAACTGATTCCGGCCAACACTTTTAATGATGAGTCTTTATGATTAACTTTCTGAAAATGCCCTTTTTTAATTCATCTGCATTTGACTTCTTTCTTTTTTTGTCTTTGCAGATAAAAATCAATTGAGCAAAGGATGCAATCAGTAGAAGATGAAGATTTCCAGAGACTTAGGATATAGTTTCAATTTATTTTTAATCATTGTAATAATATTAATGTAAACAAATGTAAATAAATTTACAGTGTTCAAATAATATTTGTAACAAACAATTAAAAATGAATAAAATCTTTCTTTGTCAAACATCTCTTTTAATTCTTCTGCATTTATTTATTTAATTACTTAAATTTATTGAATTATAATAATTGGAAGTTATCCAATAATTTTAACTTAGAAATTATAAATAATTAACAAACGTCGCAGTCTCACTATCTTGCATTAATCAATAATAAACTCGGCGTTCCAATTAACCATAGCAATGCACAGTCAATCAAAACAAATGCCAATACGCCTTTCATTTCGCTGATTAGACCTATACTTCAAACTCTCAATCATAAGCCTCAGCCCATGTCCCAGATGTTTAGACCTTGAGAAACAAACAGAAATCTTGAGCAAACGTCAAAGCAGTGTAACAGCCAATTAAGACACTGTGGATTCAAATTCTTCTGAAAATATGCGTGCAAACCCTAATTCTTAATTTATTGCCAAAGAAGCGTCTGCCTGATCAAACCATGAGCCAAACTCAAACAAATTAATAAAAACCCTGATAATCTGTTTGACTGATTCAAAAGTCAATGGAAACCCTAATTTTGTGTGACTGATAAGAAAAGTCTGTTTGACCGATTCTTAAGCCAATCTGAAAAATCAGGAAAAGTCCGAAGCTATGATTTCTTGTGAAAAAGAGAGGGCAAATTTTTGGGTACAACAAGAAGGCTGACCCCGACATCGGCAATATTACGGGAACCAGCATGGTAACCTGAAGTGGCAGAGTATTCTCCTCAGATATTTCTCCTTTGAAGACTGTTACCGGTCCTGTGATCAACCCTGTTTTTGTTCCTGTTGACACTACTACTACTACAATCCAGATGGTTACCCCTGCTGACACTCCTACCACCGAGTCGACCGAGACTCGGGGCAAAGGCATTCTGGTTGAGCATGTCCGGGTGAATGTGCAATCAATATCTATCCCTGAGGCCTCTGTGATCGGTGGATCTGGAACTGACTGTTTAAAGCTGGTTTCGCGAAATGTCACGGAAGCAAGAGTCGCCACCATCTTTTATTTTCTCCAACATGGAAAGGACAAAAGCACAGAAAAATTCCTTATGAGATTTGTTCTCGGTTCGGGAGGTAGATTTATAGAAAGGGAAGGTGTTAGCACCCTTTCTATCCATGGTTATCCATGGGCTCTTAGATACTTGCTCATTTGTGTTTTCAAAATGTTTGTTTGCTTTTCAAGGTGAGTGGGTTTGAAAAAGTTTCTTTGAAAGTTTCAGATCGACTCTTGTATCAGTCCTCAAGAGTGTTTGAAAAATTGTTTTGAAAGCTTTTTGAAAGTGTCGGTGTGAAAAGAGTTTTGATTTGTTTTTGAATAGAGCAAGTATCTATGAGTCATCTACCTACCCTAAGGAATTAGGCTGTGTAAATGTCCTTAAGGTAGGGCCATCCCACCATTGAGAGGTAGGTAGCACCACCGTTGGAGGTGTTCGGGCCAATTCGTTTGTAGGGACAGTGTGGTCACCGAGCAACAGTAAGACACCTTAGAAGCTACCCTTATGCCATTGATCTTTTTATTCCGAGGCAACCGTTTCGAGGCAACTATTCCGAGGCAACTTGTTTCGAGGCAACTAGATCAATGGACATAAGGACTCACTAAGACGTCCTATACTCGACGACCACGTTTCGAGGGGCAAGGCAACAGTGAGGCGTACCCTAGGAGTGGTGTGTGAATTGTGTGTCATTTTCAGTTATAGTTTATCTTGTCATGCATTGGGTGAGCTACGCTTTGATTTTATTTGGGCCATTCATTCTTTCATGTGATTAGCAGTTAAAAGGTGCGGAAAAAAATGCGGAAAATAAAAGTCCTACGCTATTACAAGGCGCGGGTCTATACATCGCCAAGTTAACAAAGACCCGATTTTGAATAAAAGTGCGGAAAGTAAATATCCTAATTACTATTACAAGGCTTTGGGGAAATTACATAATATTTAAAAGTAACATAAGAATACGCGTGCGAAAAGAAATTAGAGTCGAATACGCGAGGGCGTTGGACCCTTGAAAGAAATTAAATTGAAATTACAAATTAATTAATGATTAAATAAAGAAAAGAAATTATTTTTATGTTTTTTTTGGTATTTATGAAAATAAAGAAAATTAAAAGGAAAAGAAACCCTAATTCTACATGTTTTTAATTGTTAAAGAAAAGATTTAAGTTTTGACCTAATTTACTAATTATTTAGTTACATGAGTATTTACAAAATTAATTAATAGTTAATAATAATAATAATAAGAAAATTTTATTTATTGAGAAAAAGAATAAAAATGCTAAAAACCTAATTTTTATATTTTTTAGTTATTGAGAAAACATTAAAGTTGAAAAACCTAAAATTAAACTAGTTTGATTATTTAAAATTTATTTACAAAATATATTAATGAATTAAATATTAAATAAAAATAAACATGTTTTTTTTTTAGTTTTGATTTCTGATTTTATTATTGTGAAAATTATATTTTTGTGAATTAAATAAAACAAAAGAAAAACAATTAAAATAAAAAGAAGAAAAGAAAAAGAAAAAGAAAATGTGATGCAAACCATAGGGGTGTTGGCCCTTTTTGGAGGTGTCTTGGAAGTATTTTGGCCCACTAGAATCAGGCCCTTTTGACTTTTCTGGCGCGTATGAGGGATGTCTGACCAGGGTACATGGTGGATTGCTTGTGATGGCCATTGGATTGACCTTCAGGGACATGTGGCAGGCACTGGCGTTGGGGCGTTTGGTGGACTATTGGAGAGGCATAGCACCTGAACACGTTATGACCAAAATTATTGAGAATATGGGGGACCTGGGAATCGAACCCAGGTCCCATTGCCTGCATGACAACGCACCAACCAGTTGGACTAGCGCGTTTATTTGTTAGTATAATAGCATACAATTAATATAATGGGAAAACAAACATTATGCTGGACAAATCAAAAAAGCGCCAATTATTCAAACTGGCCAACCACCATTCAACACCTCAGCGTCTTCTCCATTGTGTCTTCGTTTTGCCTGAAAATAAGAACAAATAGCGGGGGTTTTAAACCCCCACTAAGCTCAACCCTGTAAAATAGCGATTAGGATTTAAGCAAGCATAAAAAGGGCGCGATGGGTTATTTCAAATCGTTTGGATGTCACGATTTCAATGGTGTAGGTCTTATTGTCTAATTTTTCCAGACGAATGAAACCCCAAAATTGGAGCTCTGAAACCCTAAGCAGCTTTCATGGTAACTTTGCATACAGGCATCCTTAGTTCAATCAAATAACACCAATAGCTTCAGAATGCTCATATTAGTATAAATCAATCATTAAAAGTAATTGATAATGTATGAAAATGCAAACACAAATATGAAAATTTTAATGAAAAGTGAGACTTCTATCTACCAATTCCTTGAGTATGGAGGCGTGATTTTGATTGAAAAAGCTTCCTGGATGTGTCAGGAGTGTATTGGAATGGTTTTTGATCTTTGAAACAAGCTCTAGCTATGAAAACAGTTTTGAGATTTTTTGTGAAAAAAATGCAATGTTGTTCTATGAGTTTCTGTGCAGCTTGTATGTTCTTTTGCATTAGGTTATGTTTGCATATGTATGTAGCATGATTAGGTCAAGCAAAACAAGCCCATGATCCATGTATTCAATGCTTTTGAATTTTTGATTTTGCATATCTTTTCTTAAAACTTTTTGCCATGAAAACATGCCTATTTGGAAGATTTGGTCTCTTTTATGTGGTACACGAAATATTTAGGTCTTAATGGGAGAATATGCTGCACAAAAAGATTTGGAAAACATGTTTTAGTATTTTTCTCATAATTAATTTTAATTAAATGAATAAATAGGATTAAAAATTCAATTAATTAATTAAAAATAAGAAAATAACTCCCTTTAAAGTCAATGGGTCGTGCATAGCTTTTGGGTGATGATTCATGGAAGAAATTGAGGCCCATTAGCAATTTTGAGGCATTTGAAGCAAAGTTGACTTTTCAAAATTCCCAAAAATTTCCCAACTTCCACAAGGCATATCTTGCTCAATCTTTAAGCTTTGATCATGTTCTTGGATATTTTGGAAAGGTCTTGAAGTCCTCTAACCAATGCCTTTTGTCCCATGTCATTTTGATTTACCAATCGCAAGTTATGGTCTTTGACTTAAAGTGCCTTTTTGTTGACTTTTGAAAATGACCTATAATGTTGAGATTGATAACTTTTTGTGAGAGCATTTCTTGGACTTGAAGTGTGAAGATGAGTTGTAGGAAATGTCATTCTCTTCAAAATGAGCTTTGGATGGAATTTTTCTGATAAACCATGTGGATGTTATGCCTTGGTCAATTTGCAGTTGACTTTTTCAACTGTCCGAAAATAGAAACTTTTGCATCTTGAGACTTTTTGAGCCATGCCTTGAGAATCATGATCAAGAATTGATCAAATGATGTTTGTGGCTTCAAAATAAGATGTTGACCAAAAATTTTGACTTTTGACTGTCAAATGACCATTTTGCCCCTGCAGTTGACTGTAGGGCAATTAGGGTTTTTGACTGTGCAATTTTGTGCTTTGAGTCTTGAAACTTGGCATGTGGATGCTTGACAATGTTTATAGGCATGTGGGACTTGATTGGACCCTTGGAAACCTCAACTTCTTTGCCAGAACCAAAACCCTAATTTTTTACTGTTAGGAGGCAATTGGACTGTGCAACCCTTGAGAGATTTTGAAGCATGATCTTGGCAAATCTTGAAGAATATGGAAGGGAAAATTTTGGGGTACAACAGCCTCCCAAAAGGAGATGGGGGAAATTCTGAAAATTATAAAGAGAAGTGACTACAACATTGTCGAGCAGCTAGGGCAAACTCCATCAAAGATTTCCATGTTGGCTTTATTATTATGCTCTGAGGTTCATGCGAAGGCCTTGGTGAAATTTCTTAAAACTGCCCATGTACCACAAGAGACCTCTGCTGGTCAGTTCCAAGACTATGTGGCCAGCTTGACCGCAAATAATGGTTTAGGCTTTTCTGATGCTGACCTGACACCTAGAGGGAGGAAACATAATGAGGCATTGCATGTCTCTGTCGAATGCAGGGGAACAACTTTGGCCCATGTCTTGGTTGATACCGGTTTGTCTTTGAATGTGCTGCCTAAGAAGGCTCTTGATAGACTTGACTGTGAAGGTTTGACCTTAAAACCCAGCAACATAGTGGTAAGGGCCTTCGACGGTTCAAAGAGAATGGTGCATGGGGAGGTGGACATCCCCATAAAAGTTGGAACCCAAACCTTTGATTCAACTTTTTATGTGATGGACATTCTCCCTTCCTATTCCTGCTTATTGGGCCGACCATGGATTCACAATGCTGGTGTCGTCACCTCTACATTACATCAAATGCTGAAGTACCCGACCAAGGGGAAATCATTATTGTCCATGGAGAAGAGGAATATATGGCCAGTCACTTAAACTCCTTAAGATACGTGGAATTGGATGGTGAATTCATTGAAACTCCATTTCAGCATTTCGAGGAAGTCCCGCAAATATTCATGAGTTAGCAAATTATTGTCAATGCATATATCACAAATTGAACCTTGGACGTTCTTCGCAAAACAGAACTGAAAAGGAAAACAATTGGCAATTTTAACTGAAAAGTGATTTTTATATTGATTTTTGAATTTGCCTGTAAAATAGGCGTTTATGTACAAGAGACTGACGTCCTAGTAAGAGAACGCCGCCGAACAAAAGAGTTTATACAACTTTGTACACAGGAAAATAAAACAGCTGTGTGAAATGAATGATCCCACTGGGTTCCAACTCTGCTATCGCCTTTATATCTTCGAGCATCTCATCACTTGATGACCTAGCTGAAGATGAAGTTGATTGATCGATGCCGTCTGAACTTGATGTAGATACCGGATTCTGGATGCAAAGTGATCCAATGAGACATAGTATTACGCTTTATCCCTAACTTTTGCCTGGACCGCCCTTTCGGGTTTTCAGTCCACCGGGATACCCATTTTTGCCCAAGCCGCCTTTTCAGGTTTTTGACTTGCCGGGTGTACAGATTTTTTTCATTTCATCCCTTCATTTTTCCCGAACCCTTTTGGTTCGCCGGGAAGCTCTTATTTTTGCCTAGGCATGTCAGCCTAGCGGGTCTTTATTATGTGTAGTATCTTTTTACTATGTCTGCATTGGCGGGGTGAGGAAGGTCGTCACCATCCATGTTGGTTAGAATCATGGCTCCTCCTGAGAACACATGTTTAACCACAAATGGCCCTTCGTACGTAGGGGTCCATTTGCCCCTTGGATCACTCTGAGGAAGGATGATACGCTTGATTACCAGATCCCCAACTTGATATTCTTGTGGTCTGACCTTTTTGTTAAATGCCCTGATCATCCGTTTTTGGTACGTCTGACCATGACAAATAGCAGCAAGTCTCTTTTCGTCAATCAGATTTAGCTGATCAAGTCGTGTCTGGATCCAATCATCTTCACTCAGGTCTGCATCCTTCATTATCCGGAGAGAGGGTATCTGCACTTCGATCGGTAAGACTGCCTACATACCGTAGACCAAGGAGAAAGGAGTTGCCCCGGTTGACGTCCTGGCTGAGGTACGGTACCCATGTAGAGCGAACGGTAACATCTCGTGCCAATCTTTATAAGTCACTGTCATCTTCTGCACAATTTTCTTGATATTATTATTTGCTGCTTCTACAGCCCCATTCATCTTCGGCCGGTAAGGAGAAGAGTTGTGGTGCTGTATCTTAAATTGCTCGCAGAGCTCAGTGATCATCTTGTTATTCAGATTGGTACCGTTGTCTGTAATGATTCTTTCTGGGACGCCGTATCGACAGATCAGGTTGTGCTGAATGAACCGTGCTACAACAGTCTTGGTTACTGTAGCGTAGGAAGCTGCCTCAACCCACTTCGTGAAGTAATCAATCGCTACCAGGATGAATCGATGCTCGTTGGATGATGTAGGTTTAATCTCGCCGATCATATCTATGCCCCACATTGCAAAAGGCCAAGGTGCAGTCAGGACATTCAGAGGAACTGGAGGAACATGTAACTTGTCTGCATATATCTGGCATTTATGACATGTCCGAGAATGTTGGTAGCAATCGGCTTCCATTGTGGACCAGAAATACCCTGCCCAAAGGATTTTCTTCGCCATAGTGTGTCCACTGGAATGTGTTCCGAAGGTCCCTTCATGTAGCTCTTCCATGATCCTTTCTGCTTCTGTCTTGTCCACACAATGCAGTAAGGTCGAATCATGGTTTCGCTTATACAGAATGTCATTGCTAAGGAAGAACTTCGCTGCGAACCTTCTCAGAAACTTCTTATCATTGACAGATGCACCTTCAGGGTATTCCTGAGCTTCCAAGTATCTTTTCACCTCATGGTACCAAGGCTTCTCAGTCACCAATTCAGTCTCAAGATCACAACAGTATGCTGGTTCGTCCAATTTCCAGATGATGATCCGGGGAGCCTCATTGTCCCATTTGACTTTGAACATAGAAGACATCGTAGCTAACGCGTCCGCTAACTGATTCTCCTCTCTTGGGAAATGTTCAAAGGTTATCTCGGTGAAGTGGGGGATCAAGGTCAACACACATTCTCTGTAAGGAATAAGATTTGGATGTTTCGTATCCCACTCTCCTTTGATCTGATTGATCACGAGAGTGGAATCTCCGAAGACACTCAGAAACTTGATCCTTAAGTCGATCGCAGCTTGGAGACCCATGATGCACGCCTCATACTCCGCCATGTTGTTGGTGCAGTTGAAACATAGTCGGGCAGTGAGTGGAGTATGAGTGCCTTGGGGAGATATGATCACAGCGCCGATACCGTTACCCAAAGCGTTGGAGGCTCCGTCAAAGTGCATAGACCATCGGGATCCTTCCTCAGGTCCTTCATCCGGCCCAGGTACTTCACAATCAGTCATTATCATAATGCTCTCGTCTGGAAACTCGAAGTTCATTGACTGATAGTCGTCTACTGCCTGATGTGCTAAGTGGTCTGCCAATACACTTCCTTTGATGGCTTTCTGGGTCGTGTACTGGATGTCGTATTTTGTCAAGATCATTTTCCATCTTGCTATTCTCCCAGACAGAGCAGGCTTTTCAAATATGTACTTTATAGGATCCATCTTTGAAATCAACAAGGTAGTGTGAGTCAGCATATACTGTCTTAGCCGGCGAGCAGCCCATACCAAAGTGCAGCAAGTTTTCTCAAGCAGTGAGTATCGGGTCTCACAGTCGGTAAACTTTTTGCTAAGGTAATAAATGGCATGCTCTTTTCGGCCAGACTCGTCATGCTGCCCCAGCACACACCCCATTGAGTTATCAAGTACTGTCAGGTATAGTATCAGAGGTCTCCCTTTAACTGGTGGCATAAGGATGGGTGGTTCTTAGAGACACTCCTTGATTCTGTCAAAAGCAGCCTGACACTCATCATTCCAACGTACTACCTGATCTTTCTTCAGCAGCTTGAAGATTGGCTCACAGGTAGCAGTTAGGTGCGAGATGAATCGAGCAATGTAATTTAGATGTCCTAAAAAGCCTCTGACCTCTTTCTCTGTCTTAGGAACTGGCATCTCTTGAATAGCTTTAACCTTGGCAGGGTCCACTTGAATACCCTTATCGCTTACAACGAAGCCTAGCAACTTTCCGGATCTTACCCCGAAGGTGCACTTGTTCGGGTTCAACCTTAGCTTGTACAACTTCAGACGGTCAAACAATTTTTGCAGATGATCAAGGTGCTCTTCCTCAGTTTGGGACCTTGCAATCATGTCGTCAACATACACTTCTATCTCATGATGGATCATGTCATGAAATAAAGCAACCATGGCACGTTGGTAGGTTGCCCCAGCATTTTTCAGTCCAAAAGGCATGACCTTGTAGCAGAAGGTGCCCCACTGAGTAACAAAGGTAGTCTTTTCCATGTCTTCAGGGGCCATCTTGATCTGATTATAACCTAAGAAACCATCCATGAAAGAGAACACTTTGTGCTGAGCCGTATTGTCAACCAGGACATCAATGTGAGGTAGAGGGAAGTCATCCTTGGGGCTGGCCCTATTCAGATCCCTGTAATCAACACACATTCTGACCTTTCCATCTTTCTTTGGTACCGGCACCACATTAGCAACCCACTGAGGGTAAGAAGTCACTGCAAGGAACCCAGCATCAAACTGTTTCATAACCTCGGCTTTGATCTTCTCAGACATCTCTGGACGCATACGGCGGACCTTTTGCTTGACCGGAGGGCAGTCTTCCTTGGTAGGCAAGTGATGGACCACAATGTCGGTATCCAACCCGGGCATGTCTTCGTAGGACCAGGCAAAGATCTCCATATAATCATGTAGCATCTGAGTCAACCGTTGCTTCACGCTGAGCTCTAGGTTGGCACCAATCTTAACTTCCTTCCTGTCCGTCTCATTGCCCAGATTTATTGTTTCCACTGGCTCTTCATGTGGTCGAATTGCCCTCTCTTCCTGGAGTAATAGTCTTTCAAGCTCGCCAGGCACTTCACAATCATCTTCACCTTCGTCTTCGGCTAAGTTGATCGGATTTTCGAAGTCATAACTGGCAGTAGCAGAGTCGTTACCAGTGAGATCCAGAGTGGATTGAAACCTGTATGAGTGAGTGTGTGTAAATACCGCTGTTTTGCAATATATAAAAAGAAAGAAAGAAAGAAAAGGAGCGTAAGATTTGAAATGCGAGAAAACGTCCAAGGTCTTTATTCATGATATATGAAATGACAATTAATATACCCTCACAAATGAAGCCACAGTGCCCCGGGTAAGACACCGGGCCATAGAGTTTTAATTCATTGTTTATTACAAATAACAAAAACAAAGGAGTTTATTACTGCGTAACAAAAGTAACAGGAGTATGATCTTTTGCTATCCAATTGGTCAATCCACCATTAGTCGTAGGGTAAATCCAGCTATTGAACTCTGACTCTTCTACTTCATCTTCCTCCCCAATAGCATTCACTCCATGGTTAGGCATGGGAGCTGTCACCACGTTGGGCTTCTCAGGTGCCTCAAACTGTACCTCCTTGGCATCAATAAGGTCTTGCACCTTGTTCCTTAAGGCCCAGCAATCATCAGTAGAATGCCCCGGGCTATCGGAATGATAAGCACAGCGGGCATTTGGATTGTACTTGGGAGAGGCAGTATTCACAACCTTCGGGGGCTCTCTAACAGTCACCAAATTAGTGGACAGCAACTGCGGAAAGATTTGTGATAGAGTCATGCTTAGACGGGTAAACTCTCTTCTGGGTCTTTCAGCCCTGGGTGGATTGGTTTTCCGAGGAGCGGCAGCAGGCTTTGCAATCATCACCGCGTTGACAGATTGGCGGCGCTCTGGTTTCTCTTGCCTTCTAGGCCCATATATAGCACTGGCCTCCTTCTTAAAGGGCTTCTTCTCTGAATTTGACGATGCACCCTTCTGAATTTTTCCGGACTTCATTCCAGCCTCTATCCTCTCTCCAGTCAGGATAAGATCAGTAAACCCTACGGATGAGTTACCGATAAGATGATTGAAAAATGGCCCAGATAGGGTCCCCAAGAACATATCCACCAGCTCACGATCTGTTAACGGAGGCTGCACCCTGCCAGCCAGATCCCTCCACTTCTGTGCATACTCTTTAAAACCTTCGCTTGATCCTAACGACATACCCTGGAGTTGGGTACGTGTAGGAGCAAGGTCGGAATTATATTGATACTGCTTATAAAAAGCAGTAGCCAACTCCTCCCAGTTACGAACCTTGGTCCCATCCAGCTGATAGAACCATTCGAGATGAGTCCCTGAAAGACTCTCCTGGAAGAAGTGGATCCACAAGTTCTTGTCCACTGAGTACGGTTGAATCTTCCGCACATAAGATCTAAGGTGTAGCTTGGGACATGACGCCCCGTCATACTTGGTGAAAGATGGTGCCTTAAACTTGTGAGGAATAATCACACCAGTAGATAAGCCCAAGTCTCCGAAATCCAACCCAGGCACTTGTTGGATCTCCATTGCATTCAGTCTGTCTTCCAACTGCTTGTATCGGTCTTCAGCAGGAGGATATTGTTCCTCATTAAAGTCAGTCTCGTTGTCAAAGACTACCGGACTAGGACCTTTTCCCCCTTGGGGACTGCTCTTGCCTATAGAAGAACCAGCTTCCTCATTCTGCAGAGTATTACCAAACCTTCGGCCCGAGTTGAAAAGAACAGTTCTCTTCTTCTTCTTCTTCTCCTTCTTCAGGAGTAAAGCCTTCAGCTCTTCTTGGCCTTGAGCCAAACCCATGATCAGTTCCTGAAATTGCGCATTCTGCGCCTGAAGAGCCTTGATAGACATCTCGGTTGATGATGAGTCAGGGTTCATGATGCTGAAATAAACAGCGAAGAACAGTAAGCAACCTGAAAAGAAGAAAACCTGCTATGCACATGATGAATGGAATGCGTATGATTTATGTTTTCAAAGACAATCGGGAATCAACTTTGTAAACAAAATGGAACACACTTCATTAGATTCAACTTTGAAACTTAAATTGTTCAACAGATTGCCTTTAGGCGTTACATAAAATGGAAATACTGAAAAGGGAAATAAAACTGTAAAAGAACATCCAGAGCTCCTTATTGATCCCATGGTCTCCTCTTCTCAGTACGGATGTAGTCATTCAGAGCTCGCTCATTCTCCAACTGCTTTGTCAGTTTCTGAATCTTTAACTCTTGCTCGTTGAACTTTTCTCGATAAGAATCCCGTTCTTCTCGCAGTTGCGACCAAGACCTCTTTAATGTCTCATAATCAGTAGGTATCTGAGGAGGGAGGACAGTTGGAGGATCCCCATCTTTGTCAGGATACTCAAGAATGACGGGTCTGACAGCTTCGTATGGCATACCTAACTTCTGAGCACGGATGCGAACCCATTTGTAGTAGGCTTCCATAGGTAGAGAAGTCTTTGGCCCCAACTCTTGTGGTTCAGCTTTATGAACTCTGTCCCAAGCCTTGATGAACCTACGACGCAGCTCGTCACTATCCACTTGAAACTCAAAACTGATGTGAGGCACCAACATTTCATGAGGCCCTGCTCTTCTGGCTCTTCCAAACTGATGGAGCGCTAGACATGGATTGTAAGAGATTCCTCCTTGAGTACCAATCAAAGGAACATTAGGGTATTCTCCGCAACGATCAATAACAGCTATCTCATCCAAACCTCTGAGAGTCCAAATGATGTCCTTATCAGTGAGAGACATTAACCTATGAGCCCAACCTCTTCCTTCTTGGTCTTCAGCACGAACTTAGGGAGGTGCGAAATAAACCACCTCACCAACAAAGGGATACAATACCATAGAGTTCCTCGTCTTCGGGCAGTACGAGCATAAAGTTGTTGCAGGATGTCACCCAAGAGAGTGGGCACAGGATTTTGAGACATGAAGATCCTTATGGCAGTGACATTGATGAAGTTGTCAGGATTAGGAAACAAGACTAGCCCATAGATTAAGAGAGCCAAGATATCTTCATATGCCCTAAAGTCCAAGTCATTCCAGAAACTGTTAGCTTTACCAACCAGAAACTTGGCCAAGAAACCCTTAACCCCGCTTCTAGTCACCCAGTTGTCCATTACTTCTTGATGGGTCAAAGGAAGAGTTGCAGCAACCTCCTCAAGCCTAAGGGTCTTTTCCCAACCAGTGAAGGGAGTCTGATCCAAGATAGGGATGCCAAGCAAATCAGAGAACTCTTTCAGGGTAGGGACCATCTGGAAGTCTTGAAAGGTGAAACACTGGTACAGAGGGTCATAGAACTGGGTTAGGACACTCATCAACTGTTGATCCCGCTTTGCAGTGACTAAACTGAGAAGAGAACCATGCCTCTGGATGAAGGAAGTGGTATTTGGAATTCTGCTAACCAACTCTTCAAGCAACTCAGGTGGGTGAACAAAGTTGAACCAGATAGTATTCCTTCGCGTAGGCATCATGATGTCCTACAAAACAGAGCAAAGGTGAAACCCTCTTGTCTTTAAAATGGTCAGTCCTTATGCAGGATGCATGCAATGCTCATGATGTTATGATGTTATGATAAAGCACACCACAAATATTTACAAAGGCAAACATGATAAGGCACACAAGTCACACAAGACAAGCCCTTAAAGTTTAGGCCAGCATGAGGTCTAGATATTACCCTCTTTCAGTTTGTTGGTTCATACCTGTCCTATCAAAAGTAACCGGGTTCTTAGAGGATCCCAATATCATTGACTACCCTCAATCGGTCATAACTCCAGCATCGCAATCTTTTCTTGCAGCCAGAACCATCACGAGAGTTTAGCCTCAATGGGCGTAGCATACTGCTACTGTTCTAATGGCCAAGTTGTGTCATTTAAGGTTCTAAGGTCTGTTGGTGCTTAATGACTCCTCAGAAGACCCATATTCTCCTCGTTGCGACACAAGGGTTATCGGTACAGACCAAGGTGCCACACCAACGTAGCCACTGCTTCACCCATGTCGGTCTACGCCGGACAGGTCCCTCACAGCTTATGCTACCTAAACAGGGTATCCCCAGATCCGGGTTAGGATCTATGTAACTCCCATGCAACCCATAATTTTAAAGCAAACAAGTCAATACAATTGAAAACACAGTTATGAACTATCCTAAGGTACACCTCACTTTAAAAGAGTCCCCAGCAGAGTCGCCAGTTCTGTGATCGGTGGATCTGGAACTGACTGTCTAACGCTGGTTCGCGAAATGTCGCGGAAGCAAGAGTCGCCACCATCTTTTATTTTCTCCAAATGGAAAGGAAAAAAGCACAGAAAAATTCCTTATAGAGATTGCTCTCGGTTCGGGAGGTAGATTTATAGAAAGGGAAGGTGTTAGCACCCTTTCTATCTATGGTTATCCATGGGCTCTTAGATACTTGATCATTTGTGTTTTCAAAATTGTTTATTTGCTTTTCAAGGTGAGTGGGTTTGAAAAAGTTTCTTTGAAAATTTCAGTTCGACTCTTGTATCAGTCCTCAAGAGTGTTTGAAAAGTTGTTTTTGAAATCTTTTTGCAAAGTGTCGGTGTGAAAAGGAGTTTTTAATTTTGTTTTGAATTAGAGCAAGTATCTACGAGTAATCTACCTACCCTAAGGAATTAGTCTGTGTAAATGTCCTTAAAGTAGTGCCATCCCACCATTGAGAGGTAGGTAGCACCACCGTTGGAGGTGTTCGGGTCAATTCGAGGGTTCGGGACATTGTGGTCACCAGAGCAATAGGAAGACACCTTAGAAGCTACCCTCATGCCATGTTCATGGACATGAGGACTTACTAAAACATCCTCTACTCGACGACCACTTTTCGAGGGGCAAGGCAACAGTGAGGCGTACCCTAGGGGTGGTGTGTGATTTGTGTGTCGTGTTCAGTTATATTTGTCTTGTTCATGCATTAGTGTTCTACGCTTAGTTTTTATTATTTTTTTGGCATTCATTCTTTCATGTAAATTATTAACAGTTAAAAGATGCGAGAAGGTAAAAGTCCTACGCTATTACAAAGGCGCGGGTCTACATCGCCAAATTAATCCAAGACCCGATTTGAAATAAAATAAAATGCAGAAAATAAATACCCTAATTAATCTATTACAAGGCTTTGGGGTAATTACATGAAATTTATAAAAAAAGGAACAAAATAAGCGCGCGAAACGGACTTATAATCGAAAGCGAGGGCGTTGGACCCTTTTAAAGAAATTGAATTAAAATTACGAAATTAATTAAATTTGAATAAAAGAAAGAATTTTTTTTGGAGTTTTTGTATTTATGGAGTTTAATGAGAAAATTAAATTGGAATTAAAAAGTTAATTAAAACCCTAGTTCTAAATTGTTTTTAATTTATTTAAAAAAAATTTCGTTTGACCTAATTTACATTAATTATTTACATGGCGTATTTATTTATAAAAATAATTAATATTTAATAATGGTAAAAGAAAAGAAAAAGAATAAAGTATTTAAAACTCTAATTCTACATTTTTTAGTTTATTAAAAAAACATTAAAATTAAACCTAGAATTAAAACTAAATTAATTGTTAAATTTATTTACAAAAATGTTAGTGAATTAAACATTAAAACATATTTTTATTTTTATAGTTTCTGATTTTTTTTGTGTTTTTATATTATAAAAAAAAAATTTGGAATTAAACAAAACAAATAATATAATTTAAAATAAATAATAGAAAAGAAAAAATAGAGAAAAGAAAGGCAAACATGGGGGGGTGGTTGTCCCAATTTAGAGGTGGATTTGCAGCAATTTTGGCCCATTGAAGCTTGGCCTGGTTGACTTTTGATGGTCACGTGTGCATGGTTGACTAAGATGTATGATGGACCTTTCATCCTGGCCCTTAGATCCATCGCCTGGGACATTTGGCAAGCTATGGCATTGAGTGTATGGTGGACTTCTGGACATGCTGGGTACCTAATCACATTGCAAGAAAAACAGAAAGAAATATGGGGGACCTGGGGATCGAACCCAGGTCCCAACGTTCATCACAATTGCCTTCAACCACTACACCACTCAGCGCGTTTGGAATATATATTGCAAAATAAATAACATAACATAAAACAATGATTAGTGGTGTCCATCGCGCGAAATTTCAAACGCGCCTATGATCAGTGGACACGTCCTCCATCTTCTTCATGCTGCCTGTAAATAAAAGGAGATAGCGGGGGTTTTAAACCCCCACTAAATGAAGAACATGAAAATAGCGATTAGAAATTGGCCAATGATAAATTGAGTGCGACTAGTGGGATTGATTCGTATGAAGCTTCTGATTCTAATGGCATAGGTCTTGTTGCCTGATTTTTCCTCAAACGCAAAGCCCCAATTCATGGTTCCTGCAACCCTAAAAAATAGCCATGGCAATTCTTTATACAAGCAATATTAATCCAATTCAATGGTGCCATCAGTTTCAGTGAGTCCATATTAGTGTAAAACAAGCATTAGAATGTATGAATATGGCATATAAATCAAAACACGAAAATGCAAAATATCAAGAACAGGACGGCCTCGTTCTACCGTTTCTTGAGGTTAGAAGCTGTGGTTTTGATCCAGAAAGTTTCCTTGATGCCTTGGCAAGCTATTGGAATGATTACTTTGCTTTGAATTTCCCTGGAACTGTGTTTTCAGTTTTGAAGTTTTTAACAAAAAATGCAAAGTGTGTATTCTTTTCTCAGCGCAGCTTCCAGGTCTTGTGTGTTAGGGTTATCATGTGTACATATATGCGAATGTTTTAGGTCAACAAAACAAGCCCAATATCCATGGAATCAATGCTTTTGAATTTTGTGATTTTGCATAATCTTTTTCAATCTTTTTATCATGAAACCTAGCCAATTTGCATGGAATCTTTCTTCTTTGGGCATGCATGAAATCCTTAGGCCTTGATGAGAGATTATACTGCACAAAAAGATTTGAAAACCTTATTTTAGTATTTTTCTTGTAATTAATTTTGATTAAATGAATTAAATAGATTAAATATTCAATTAATTAATTAAAAATAAGAAAATAACTCCCCTTTGGGTCAATGGGTCGTGCATAGCCTTTGGATAATGATTCTTGGAAGAATTTGTGGCCCATTAGCAATTTTGAGGCATTTGAAGCAAAGTTGACTTTTCAAAATTCCCAAATATTTCCCAACTTCCACAAGGCATATCTTGCTCAATTTTTAAGCTTTGATCATGTTCTTGGACATTTTGGAAAGGTCTTGAAGTACTCTAACCAATTCCTTTGGTCCCATGTCATTTTGATTTACCAATCTCAAGTTATGGTCTTTGACTTAAAGTCCCTTTTTGTTGACTTTTGAAAATGACCTATAATGTTGAAATTGATAACTTTTTGTGAGAGCATTTCTTGGACTTGAAGTGTGAAGAGGAGTTGTAGGAAATGTCATTCTCTTCAAAATGAGCTTTGGATGGAATTTTTCTGATAAACCATGTGGAAGTTATGCCCTGGTCAATTTACAGTTGACTTTTTCAACTGTCCAAATATGGAAACTTTTGCATCTTGAGACTTTTTGAGCCATGCTTTGAGAATCATGATCAAGAATTGATCCAATGATGTTTGTGGCTTCAAAATAAGATGTTGATCAAAAATTTGAACTTTTGACTGTCAAATGACCATTTTGCCCCTACAGTTGACTGTTGAGCAGTTAGGGTTTTTGACTGTGCAATTTTATGCTGTAAGTCTTGAAACTTGGCCTGTGGATGCTTGACCATGTTTGTAGGCATGTGGTACTTGATTGGACCCTTGAAAACTTCAATTTCTTTGCCAGACCCAAAACCCTAGTTTTTGACTGTTAGGAGGCCTTTGAACTGTGCAACCCTTGGGGAGATTTTGAAGCATGCTCTTTGCAAATCTTGAAGAATATGGGAGGGCAAATTTTGGGGTACAACAGTTGCCCCTGTTCAATCTTCTTAGACCTGAGGATGTAGATTGGCTGTCGTGCCTTTCATAATCCGAAGGTGGAAGATGATTGAACACTAGAGTGCCCAGAAATTTGCGCTCACATGTTAGCAGTGTGATGGTGGGAATGGGCTTATGGATGCCATTTTGGAGATTGATGGATAGGATGATGGGCTTATAGATGCCATGCTAAGAGATGATGGAAGGTGGATGGGCTTATAGATGCCATCTGGTTGTCAATCGCGTAAGAGATTCCTTAGCGAGAACTTATGTACCTGAAAAAGAAAATGATTACCTGGCCTATTACAGGAGCTGGTCTTCAAACTCTTATGTAGGTGTGCCATGACTGGTTACAGAAATTGAATTTGGAGCTTCAAAAGGTGATGAATGAACCAGGGATGGTTACTACCTCAACGGGACGGTGAGAGAACCTTGGACGATTACTACCTCAACAGGAACGCTGAGAGAATCTTGGGGCGATCACTACTAGGATAAGAATCAGGGAGATCTTAGGGTCGATCTGACTGACCCGGAGAAGGCCTTTGACTGGATAAGAATCAGGAAAATCTTAGGGTCGATTTAACTGAACCGGACAAGGTCTTGGAATATCTTCAACTGGATAAGAATCAGGGAGATCTTAGGGTCGATCTGACTGAACCAGAGAAGGCCTTTGACTGGATAAGAATCAGGAAAATCTTAGGGTCGATTTAACTGAACCGAACAAGGTCTTGGAATCTTCAACTGGATAAGAATCAGGGAGATCTTAGGGTCGATCTGACTGAACCAGAGAAGGCCTTTGACTGGATAAGAATCAGGAAAATCTTAGGGTCGATTTAACTTAACCGGACAAGGTCTTGGAATATCTTCAACTGGATAAGAATCAGGGAGATCTTAGGGTCGATCTGACTGAACCAGAGAAGGCCTTTGACTGGATAAGAATCAGGAAAATCTTAGGGTCGATTTAACTGAACCGGACAAAAGTCTTGAAATATAGCTGAGAACTTAACTGGATCTTTCCTGAAAGGTAAAGGTCAGTCATATGCAAGGCATGATATGAATCAAGCGATGATGTTCTCAACATAAATGAGATTTGTGAGATACGATGCGTGTTATGCATGCTATAATGTATGGGAATGTGATGTTTATGAATGCATGTTTTCGTCTTAGGAAAACAAATCCTTGACGGGTGCCGGGAAGTCGCATCCTGGGCTGATGTTTGAAGAAAAGAATATTTGTTTCTGCTGGGGATGATAATTGCAAGAATACCGGTAGGAGAAGATAACTCCGTTGGGGAATAAACTTGGCGAATGGATTACTCTGCGGGGAGAAAAGTACTCTGACGATCTTGCTGGGGAGCAATACTCTGTGGGGAGAGAGATACTTTGCTGGAATGTTGATGGTAACTTCGCTGGGGATACCATTGTTATGTTGGAAGTGTTAATGGACTTCGCTGGGGATAAGAAGACTTTGCCGAGAACGATCTTTCCGTGGCTTTTGGCTGAGGATAACCCAGTTATATCCTGGTAGGGAAATAACCTTTGAATAAAGCTGGGGGATGCGTTCGTGCTCTGTGAGGGATAAGCTTCCATAATCTACTGGGGATGAGCTTACTGCTTGGGGAGATGGATTCCAACTTTCCTGGGGAAACTGGATTGGACTCTCCTGGGGAAAATTTGAACTATATTAGGGAAGTGACTCCATTGAATGTTTGATATACCGCTGGGGAACAATCTTTAGACCAAGACTGCCGGGGATGCTTGTTAGGAATGTCTGTATATCGTGCTGGGGAATGTTGAGATCTGCGGGGGATACCCAACTTCCTTAAGGCTGATAATAGCTTTGCTTGGGGAGAGTGTACTGACTTGCTGGCTCACTCTCTGGGGAATTAAGATATGTTGGTTATGTTCTTCAGCCGAACTTACCTTGGTACCTTGGTGGACAGAACAATTAGATCGCTTAGACCGCTCATTATTGCCCATGTTTCTAATGTTACCTGTAATTAATCCTTTGTTTCGTATGCAAATATTCATGAGTTAGCAAATTATTGTCAATGCATATATCACAAATTGAACCTTGGACGTTCTTCTCAAAACAGAACAGAAAAGGAAAACAATTGGCAATTTTAACTGAAAAGTGATTTTTATATTGATTTTTGAATTTTCCTGTAAAATAGGCGTTTATGTACAAGAGACTGACGTCCTAGTAAGAGAACGCCGCCGAACAAAAGAGTTTATACAACTTTGTACACAGGAAAATAAAACAGTTGTGTGAAATGAATGATCCCACTGGGTTCCAACTCTGCTATCGCCTTTATATCTTCGAGCGTCTCATCACTTGATGACCTAGCTGAAGATGAAGCTGATTGATCGATGCCGTCTGAACTTGATGTAGATACCGGATTCTGGATGCAAAGTGATCCAATGAGACATAGTATTACGCTTTATCCCTAACTTTTGCCTGGACCGCCCTTTCGGGTTTTCAGTCCACCGGGATACCCATTTTTGCCCAAGCCGCCTTTTCAGGTTTTCGACTTGCCGGGTGTACAGATTTTTTTCATTTCATCCCTTCATTTTGCCCGAACCCTTTTGGTTCGCCGGGAAGCCCTTATTTTTTCCTAGGCATGTCAGCCTAGCGGGTCTTTATTATGCGTAGTATCTTTTTACTATGTCTGCATTGGCGGGGTGAGGAAGGTCGTCACCATCCATGTTGGTTAGAATCATGGCTCCTCCTGAGAACACATGTTTAACCACAAATGGCCCTTCGTACGTAGGGGTCCATTTGCCCCTTGGATCACTCTGAGGAAGGATGATACGCTTGATTACCAGATCCCCAACTTGATATTCTTGTGGTTTGACCTTTTTGTTAAATGCCCTGATCATCCGTTTTTGGTACGTCTGACCATGACAAATAGCAGCAAGTCTCTTTTCGTCAATCAGATTTAGCTGATCAAGTCGTGTCTGGATCCAATCATCTTCACTCAGGTTTTCATCCTTCATTATCCGGAGAGAGGGTATCTGCACTTCGATCGGTAAGACTGCCTTCATACCATAGACCAAGGAGAAAGGAGTTGCCCCGGTTGACGTCCTGGCTGAGGTACGGTACCCATGTAGAGCAAACGGTAACATCTCGTGCCAATCTTTATAAGTCACTGTCATCTTCTGCACAATTTTCTTGATATTCTTATTCGCTACTTCTACAGCCCCATTCATCTTCGGCCGGTAAGGAGAAGAGTTGTGGTGTTGTATCTTAAATTGCTCGCAGAGCTCAGTGATCATCTTGTTATTCAGATTGGTACCGTTGTCTGTAATGATTCTTTCTGGGACGCCGTATCGACAGATCAGGTTGTGCTGAATGAACCGTGCTACAACAGTCTTGGTTACTGTAGCGTAGGAAGCTGCCTCAACCCACTTTGTGAAGTAATCAATCGCTACCAGGATGAAGTGATGCCCGTTGGATGTTGTAGGTTTAATCTCGCCGATCATATCTATGCCCCACATTGCAAAAGGCCAAGGTGCAGTCAAGACATTCAGAGGAACTGGAGGAACATGTACCTTGTCTGCATATATCTGGCATTTATGACATGTCCGAGAATGTTCGTAGCAATCGGCTTCCATTGTGGACCAGAAATACCCTGCCCGAAGGATTTTCTTCGCCATAGTGTGTCCACTGGAATGTGTTCCGAAGGTCCCTTCATGTAGCTCTTCCATGATCCTTTCTGCTTCTGTCTTGTCCACACAACGCAGTAAGGTCGAATCATGGTTTCGCTTATACAGAATGTCGTTGCTAAGGAAGAACTTCGCTGCGAACCTTCTCAGAAACTTCTTATCGTTGACAGATGCACCTTCAGGGTATTCCTGAGCTTCCAAGTATCTTTTCACCTCATGGTACCAAGGCTTCTCAGTCACCAATTCAGTCTCAAGATCACAACAGTATGCTGGTTCGTCCAATTTCCAGATGATGATCCGGGGAGCCTCATTGAATAAACGGTTAAAAGCAAAAATAAATTTAATGTTCATCATTAAAAGCAATGGCCGGAATCAGTTACTCTTTTTTGCAAATCACGGGATTTCTCCCGGTTCACAAAAAAGAGAGGAATTTTTATGCATGCACAAATTATTTTCTTATCAAATAGCACATTTCAAAATCAATTGCATTTTGTCAAAAAAAGTCCAATGCATATTCCAAAGTACACACAGCATACAATTTCCATGCACAATTTCAAACAATATATGCAAGGTACACAACAAAAGCCAACGTTAACCTGCAGCCATATAGGAGAGTGGCATAGGCTCCTCTACTGTACAATGCAGTGGACAAAGTAATATGCAGTTTTAAACAATGTATGCAAGCAATATATGTTTCCATTTTTCATCATATTCCAGCCTATTGTTTTTTCAGAACAGCAGTACAGGATATCATTTTTATGTATCATTTCTGTACTTGAGAGAGAGAGAGGAAGAGGTTTAGTTTTGCAGGTTTTGGTTCAAGCATGAAATAGGAATAAAGTCAACCATATGTAGCAGCATATGTGCAGAGCATCAGAAAAATATATTAATATACTCAAACCTGAGCCATCAAAAAGGGGGGCAACGGTCATATGAGGGGGATCCTCTTCAAAAGAGAGAAGAGGTCATAACCTGCATGGGGGTTCTATACAAGACTACCAAGCAAAAAACCATAGCATATTGCTAAACCACGGAACCTTCTGCAAAACCATCCCGCATAGCATGAAAGCAATAAAAACCTACACACTGATAAACCGTTGATCAATATAAACAAACCAGGAAACATACAAACACAACACCACAATGTTCGAAATCAGAAGCATGATAGGGTCGAGGAATCAAACATAATACCTTAATAATTTCCAGAGAAATCCTCCTCTCTGTCGGTATTCTTCTTTTCTCTTTCTTTGATACCACTATAAATCTTGTTCCGCTTTATGATTACTATCATTTTGTTTGTTCATAATTATTGTCGAGGTTAGAGTTTTTCATTCACATGATGATTTCACTATTGAATCTTTAAGAGCTGTGAAAACAAGGAAATCGTGAGAACCAAATACGAGATTTAGATTTGAGCAATTGTGAAATTGAGTGCATTACCGTAAGAACCGCATAGGGTCTTAGCTGAGAGTGTACTCAATCTTCGCTCCATCAGTTTCTCGACCTCCTCCGTCAACCTTAAAACAACCAGCCACACTCCCAACCTTCAATCTTCACTTCACAATTCCTTTCTTCATCCCACTCTTCAATTCCCGTCCCCACTTCCCTTCTTTATCTCCTTTCCTTCTTCTTGTAATTTCACCAACAATCTACCTTGCTTCTTTTACCTGCAAGTGAAAACAAAAAATAACAATTCCACTCAACAATTGCATCAATGTACAATCACAATAATCCTAAACAAGCAGACAAACTTCAAAGAGCGATAAGCTAATCGCTGCCTTCATCAACCCTACCCCTGTTCGGTTACAGCAACACATCAAATCCCTAACTGTTTTCTAACCGATAACGGCTCATTTTAACCAATTCCATAACATAATTTCATAACACAACCCCTAACAGCCCTGCAAACAGAACTAGCTGTTAACTAATTAACAACCGCCTAACCAATTCGTAAATAACTCATCCAACCACATAACAGAATATAATAGAAAAGAGAGGGAAGTAGACAAATGGAAAAAACTCAGAGAGGAAGAGGATATCATTATTCACGATTCATTTAATACACAAGAACTCAATTGAGGAATACAATTTTTCAGTGAGAAAACTGAGGAATAAATGAAGAAACTCACCTCAAGAACTCTCTGAAAGTCTCTCCCTGGAATGATTCCTGGAACCTTCCATAATCTCTTTTACGTATCTCGACACTCTCTTTCTTTTCCACCTTCAACCTTCAATTATACACCTTCAGTCTTCTCTTCACTCTCTCTGAACAAAATCCCTCTGTTATATTCAACCATACACGACCGCTTTTCAGTTTGAAGAAACTCCACACAAAAACCAGAAAACTTTCACTCTCTTCAATCAATTCTTCTGCTTGCTTCAGCATTATCATCATATTTCAACCTGTTCATTTTTTTATCCATCTTCGAAGCCGCAAAATCTTCATCAACCTGTTTCAACAGTCACAACAATGTTTCAAATCTTAAAAATCATCACAATACACAGAAAACTCATAAAAAACTCATAAAAGGTCACAAGAACTCACCTCTCAAATGCTAACCATTCTTGATCTTCAAAACTCCCTCCCCACCCTTGGGTTTCCTCGAACTCGCCTCTGCACCAATCGCATACCCTTACATTCAACTTCATCTTCGTACATCCTGACCTCCTCCAACCTCAACTCCAACTCCCTGCTCACACCATTAAAACCGCTCAAACCTCTGAAACTTCCTCAACCTTCCATTGTAAACTTACAAAATCACAAATTACCTCACAAATACTCTCTCTGTATTACAAATTTCAACGGAGACACTTTCAAACACCCTTCATAACCTTCATTCATCAACGACTGTGATTTCAATACACTCTCGCGATTCACGCTCAGAAACAGAACTTCAACTGCACAACATGCAGTTAAAGAGCAACGACTCACAGATTCAGACAAAGAGAAGAGATGGAGAATAGAGCATCTTACCTCTCGCGGCCATTGTGAACGCATCGCCTTTTCTGGTCACCCTGCTCCGCATCCCTCGCTTAATCACCATCTTCATCAATCACAACATACGCTCCCTTCATCCACATCACCCTTTACTCTACCTAAAATACAACTCAAACAACTCGCCTTCACCGTTAACCTCACAAGACCCAATCTCTGTCTTATCCAAAATTCCACACTGCTCCAATCGTCTTCATCAATCACAACATTAACTACTTCTCACACCGCAACACTCCAAACAACAGACTCCACCATTTATGTCTCTGACTGCATCACAATCTAGCGTTTTAGGATCCAACAGCGGCGGCCATGGTACAACATTCCTAGGGTTTTTTTGTTACAGCATTGTGTTCTTCTTCTTGGGTCTGGGTCCTCCAATGACCCGCTCTATTTCCCTCAACCAAGCTCAATTTCTTTTTTAACTTAAGCCCATTCTAATTGCTATTCATACCCCATCTTTTATTTACTCTTTAGTTTAATTCTATTCATTTTCTTAACTTATTTAATTTAGATTAATTAGTTTCTTAGGAATAAACATATAGTTTTAATTAGATAATTTTAATATTTTACCCAATCTTATTTAGTTTAAGTCTAGGTTTATTTAATAATTTTAGTCCTCCTTATTTCTAATTAAATTTAAATTCACGGCTTGTAAGTTTTATTTAGTTTGAAAATATTTAATATCTCTAAAAACATATGAAAGTAAAAATGAGAAAACTAAAAAACATGCTATTTTTCTTTAATTTACTCCCCTCATTTTGGTTAAATACCAATATAGAAAGACATAAAAAATAGAAACTTAAAACTTAAAAAAACATTTCTATTAATTCTCGTTACTTTTTATCTATGTTAAAATGCGTAACCAATTAAAACATTTTTCTCTTCGTATATTAAACAAAAATCTAAAAATGCATGTTCACACTCAGTCTCCTATTTAATTTGTTGTATATCATTTATCTCATAATTTTCTGTTTAAATATCTCGCATTTACTTGATTATTCTGTTTGCGCCAATCCAAAGGGAATTGTCTAATTTTTGTTGACTTCATGTCCTCAAAAACGATCGAGCGAATACTCTCATTCATTAAAAGCTTAGGGTAATTTTTCCTCAAATATTCACCCTTTTCAAAATTTATGCCCTTTAAGCAAAAACTTCGACATTAGGTCGTCGCATCTTAAAAAACCCGTCTGTACACCCCTTTCGGCCAAAACAATCTATTTTTCAATCGAACGAACAATTTTAATAAACAGATATTTCAAAAGGTTCCTATAGAGTACTATAGATGCATTGGGTGCTAGTACCTTCCCATTGTATAACCAACCCCCGAACCATAAGATCTCTTTTCAAAAACGCTTTGTATTTTTATTATTATTTACATTGCATATTTAGGGTTTTATTTCGCTCTTTCCCCTTTTCCTTTGGAAACAATAAAGCGCGGTGGCGACTCTTGCTTTTGCGAGACGAATTAATCAATAATTCGATCTCCGATTTACCCCGCTACATTTTTTATCGCTACAGAATTGGCGACTCTGCTGGGGAAATGATTGACCTCTTGCTGGTCCATCCCTAAGTGGGTTAAGCCTAATTTGTTTTATCTGTTTTATTATTATTTGATTTGCTTGATTATATGTTTAAATTGGGGTGTTTGGGTTTTTGCAAAGGACGAATCCTATACCCGGATTAAGTAACACTTAAGGAATAGGACGGGCGGTATAGTCATGTTAACTTTGAGGGAGTAATCCCGAAGAAGGAGGCATGAGATCCCCCACTCAATGGAAGGCCCTCTTGAACTTAATATTTGTTTACCGAGTAATCGGGAAGACGTTATTATTTTCGACCTAGGAGCCCGAGAAGTTGAGGACCGTAGAACCCCAACCCATCTTGGCCTTTTTAGGTGTAGCGCGGAGACTACAACGGAGTAATTCGGAAGTAGTTGTTACGCGATGCTACGCTCGGACGAGTTTCTCTTGAGAATATTGCTAATTATTGAGTAATCAAGACGTTGGTAATATCCGAAAGAGGAATGTAGACTCTGGGAACTCTTAGAACATTGTCTTACAGGTGCGATTGAAACGTTAGTACATACCTTTGGGTGGGCTTTACCCTCGACTCCATGCGGAACGTTGAACCTTTTAACCCCATGTTTTTGACCTTGCTTGTGGTTGTTGCATCGCCATGCATTCATGCATCCATAAAACTCTTTTCACTTGACTTTGAAGGAGTTTGGAGGTCTTTCTTTGTAAACATCACTAGTTTCGTCAAACTCAATGGATCTTGGGTGTCGATAGGGCGAAAACCCTAATCCACCAAAATGGATGATTGATCTTGACGATAACTTGATCAATGTTTGGAGCCAATTTAAAATTCATCTGTTATCTTCATACTTGGATGTTTATAACTTGATATCTTGAGTTCCTTGAAAATCAAATAAAACTCTCTTTTGCATATTGTGATCGGTGGATCTGGAACTGACTGTTTAACGCTGGTTCGCGAAATGTCGCGGAAGCAAGAGTCGCCACCGTCTTTTATTTTCTCCAAATGGAAAGGACAAAAGCACAGAAAAATTCCTTAAAGAGATTGCTCTCGGTTCGGGAGGTAGATTATAGAAAGGGAAGGTGTTAGCACCCTTTCTATCCATGGTTATCCATGGGCTCTTAGATACTTGCTCATTGTGTTTTCAAAAATGGTTTGTTTACTTTTCAACTGTGGGTTTTAAAAAGTTTCTTTGAAAATTTCAGTTCGACTCTTGTATCGGTCCTCAAGAGTGTTTGAAAAATTGCTTTCGAAAGCTTTTTGAAAAGGTGTCGGTGTGAAAAGTATTTTTTGATTTTTGTTTTGAAATTTAGAGCAAGTATCTAGAGTCGTCTACCTACCCTAAGGAATTCGTCTGTGTAAATGTCCTTTAAAGTAGTGCCATCCCACCATTGAGAGGTAGGTAGCACCACCGTTGGAGGTGTTCGGGTCAATTCGAGGTTCGGGACATGGTGATCACCAGAGCAATGGGAAGACACCTTAGAAGCTACCCTCATGCCAGGTTCCCGGATCATGAGGACTTACTAAGACATCCTCTACTCGACGATCACCTTTCGAGGCAAGGCAACAGTGAGGCGTACCCTAGGGGTGGTGTGTGCGATTCGTATGTCGTTTTCATTGATATTTGTCTTGTCATGTTAAAGTGATCTACGCTTGATTTTATTATGGCCATTCATTCTTGCATGCTTTTAACAGTTAATATTTGCGGGAAAAAGTAAATCTAAGGCTATTACAAATGGCGCGGGTCCACATCGCCAAAATTAAACCGGACCCGATTTGACGGAAAGTAAATAAAGCGAATAAAGTAAAAATGCGAGAAGTAACTTTACACGGCTTTGGGAGAGATACATAATTATTTAAACGACATAAAATAAATGTACGAAATAAAAGAATTATCGAAACGAGGGCGTTGGACCCTTTTGCAAAAATATTGAATTAATGAGAAATTAAAATTAAAATTAAAAGAAAATGTTTTTTGGCATTTGGTGTTTTTAGTATTTAATAGAAAAAGAATTAATTAAAATGAAAATTGAATGCGAACCCTAATTCTAATGGCTTTTAAATTTATTGTGAAAGTATTGAATATTAACCTAATTTAAATCTAAGTTAATTTACATGCAAATTTAATTATAAAAAATAGATATTATTATAAAAAAAAGAAAAAATTAAAAAGGAATAAAAATTATCAATTAAACCTAGTTCTACATTTTTTATATTTTTATTGTGAAAAGAATTAATATTAAAACCCTAATTTATACTAAGTTTATTTATATACAATTATTTACAAGAAAATATTAAAATAAAATATTTATTATATTTTTTCATCTTTTTTCTGATTTTTATGAGGTTTTTTGTATTTGGTAAAATAATTAATTAATTAATTAAATTAAAACAATAAAGGAGATAAAATAATAATTGAAAATAAAATAAGAAAAAATATAGAAAGGCAAACCAGGGGGGGTGGAAGTCCCAAATTGGAGGTATGATTTTGAATAATCTGGCCCAAAAAGCATGGCTTTTGTTGATTTTGCATGACACGTATACACGCGCTGACTCGTCCTCATGGTGTCCATCAATCCTCAGCCCTTGATCTGATCTCCAGAGGCACGTGTATGTTGGATCCTGGAAGGCGTATGGTGGGCTTGAACGTGGTTACTGCATGTGAACGTCATGGGAAAAATATTATTGAGAATAATACAGACCTGGGGTTCGAACCCAGGTCTTGCACCTCACCAGCCAACACGTATTGCCACTAAGCCATTTGGATTTCATTTAATATATAATAGCATTTAAATAATACAAAAAGAAACCAAGGAGTTAGTGGGTAGCGCGCGAAATTTCAAACCGGCCTATCACGTTCTGACAACGAGGTCGTCTTCCTCATGTTCCTGAAAATAAAAACATTGGGCAACGGTTTATGATGCGTTTCCTTAGGCCGGTTTACAGAAAATAGCGATTAAGTCTCAGGTGTCCATAAATTTGGCGCGATGGGTGCTTCTTGTTCGTCCAAGCGCAGTGATTCGAATGGTGGTACTGTGTTGTTCCAATTTTGCTTTGTGTGGAAACCCCTAATTCAAGAACCTGCAAACCCTAAAAAGCAACAATGGTATCTTTGTACATAACACAGGAAAACGCAATTAAGTGTATTAGTTAGCTTCAGAATCAGATGAGGAATAAGAATCCATGAAGAAAATGTTATGAAAATGCCTAAATTTAAGAATACGATTGTGAGTTTTTCACGCCATATTTGGAATGCTGTATACCAATTCTTGGGGTTTGAATGAATGTTAGGGATTGGAATCGCTTCTGGGAATCTTGAGGAAGCCAATGGGATGAAAATCTTGGCTTGAAACCACCTGCAAATCGATTTTCAGTATTGAGATTTTTGGCCAAAATTTCAAGCTTGTAGGGAGCTTTTCTGCGCAGCTTAGAGTCTATCATGATTAGGTTTTGATTCATGCTTATGTACTGAGGCTATTAGGTTAACAAAAGTAGAACAAATCCATGGCATTGATAGTTTTCAATATTTGATTTTTCACCATTATGTTTCATATCTTTTTCACATGTTTTTTGTATCAATTATGCTCAAATCAAACCAAATCTTTCCTAATTAGCCTATGCACGAAATCTTGATGGCAAAACATGCATGAAAAGATTTTTTAGGTCAAGTTATATATTTTCCACATATTTAAATAATTTAAATGAATTAATATAAATAATAATTCAAATAAATAGATAAAAAATGAGAAAATACTTCCCTTTGGGCCAAGTGGTCGTGCATAGGCTTGGAATGATGAATCATGGAAGAAAAATGGGCCCATTAGCATTTTTAGACCATTTGAATCAAAGTTGACTTTTCAAAATATCCAAAAATTTCCCAACTTCCACAAGGCATAACTTGCTCAATTTTTAATCTTTTCTCATGTTCTTGGACATTTTGGAAAGGTCTTTGAGTCCTCTAACCAATGCCTTTGGTCCCATGTCATTTTGATTTACCAATCTCAAGTTATGGCCTTTGACTTAAAGTCCCTTTTTGTTGACTTTTGAAAATGACCTATAATGTTGAAATTGATAACTTTTTGTGAGAGCATTTCTTCGACTTGAAGTATGAAGATGAGTTGTAGGAAATGTCTTTCTCTTCAAAATGAGCTTTGGATGGGATTTTTCTGATAATCCATGTGAAAGTTATGCTCTGGTCAATTTCAGTTGACTTTTTCAACTGTCCAAATATAGTAACTTTTGCATCTTTGATGATTTCTGAGCCAAATTTTGAGAATCATGATCAAGCATTGATCAAATGATGTTTGTGGCTTCAAAATGATATGTTGACCAAAAATTTGAACTTTTGACTGTCAAATGACCATTTTGCCCCTACAGTTGACTGTAGTGCAATTTAGGGTTTTGACTGTGCAATTTTGAGCTGAATGCCTTGAAACTTGATATGAGAATACTTGACTACATTTGAAAGCATATGAGACTTGATTGGGCCTTTGAAAACTTCCTTTCTTTGACCAGAACTCAAACCCTAGTTTTGACTGTATGGGAGACTGTTGAGCTGTGCAACCCTTGGGGAATTTTGTGACTTGGCTTGGCAATTTCTTGAAGAATATGGGAGGGCAAATTTTGGGGTACAACAGTTGCCCCTGTTCAATCTTCTTAGACCCGAGGATGCAGATTGGCTGACGTGCCTTTCGTAATCCGAGGGTAGAAGATGATTGGACACTAGAGTGCCCAGAAATTTGCGCTCACATGTTAGCAATTTGGTGGGAATGGGCTTATAGATGCCATTTGGAGATTGCTGGATAGGATGATGGGCTTATAGATGCCATCTGGATGTTGATCGCGTAGGAGATTCCTTGGCGAGAACCTGCATACCTGCAAAAGAACAAATGAGTACCTGACATGTTGCAGGAGCTGATTATCAGATGCTTTTGTATAGATATGTCCTGACGGGTTACAGGAGCTGGATCTAGAGCTTCAAAAGATGATGAATGAACCAGGGATGGTTGCTACCTCAGCCTGAATGGTAAGAAAACCTTGAGTGATTTTAACTTCAACAACGCTCGTTGAGAAAATCTTGGTGGGAAATACCATCTTCGCAGGATTGGGACGAGAACCATAGGCCATTATAATCTGAAAGGGAATCACCTCACTCAACGTCGGAGAGGGAATCATAGGAAAAGGAATTGTCACCTCACTCACCGTCGGAGAGGGAACCATAGGAGACTATCACCTCACACTCACCGTCGGAGAGGGAAACATCTTGAAAAAGGAATTACCACCTCACTCGCCGTTGGAGAGGGGACCATAAGAGACTATCACCTCACACTCATCGTCGGAGAGGGAAACATCTGAAAAGGACTTACCACCTCACACACCGTCGGAGAGGGAACCATAGGTTCTGCTGAGTCTTTATCAGAAAAATCTGTTGGGAATTGATTTAGCTGGACTAGAGGAGGTCTTGAAATATGTTTGAGAATTTCAACTACATCTTTCCTGAAAGGTAAAGGTAAGTCATATGCAATGCATGATATGGATCAAGCAATGATGTTCTCAACATAAATGAGATTTGCGTTATGCATGCTATAATGATGTATGTATGTGATGTTTTATGTATGTTTTGGTCTAGGAAAGTAAATCCTTGACGGGTGCCGGGAAGTCATATCCTGGGCTGATGTTGAAGAATAGATTTTGCTTCCGCTGGAGATGATGGCTGCAAGAACACCGGTAGGAGAAGATGACTCCGTTGCGGAATAAACTTGGCAAATGGAAAATTCTGCGGGGAGAAAAGATACTCTAGCGACCATGCTGGGAAGCAATACTCTGTGGGAAGAGGGATGCCTTGCTGAGTTGTTGATGATAACTTGCTGAGGATACTTGTTGTATTGGGAGTATTGATAGACTTCGCTGGGGTGAGAAGACTTCGTCGGGGACACTCTTTCCGTGGCTTTTGGCTGAGGATAACCCAGTTATATCCTGTTAAGGAAATAACTCTTTAAATCAAGCCGGACGACACGTTTGTGCTCGGCGAGGGGATAAGCTTCCAGAATCTACTGGGGATACGCTTGCTGTTTGGGGATAAGAATTCCAATTTTCTTGGGGAAAACTGGGTTGGACTTTCTGGGGAAGTTTTGGACTGTAATGTTGTAAGTTGAAAGAGGGAACCTATGTAGGGTTGCTTGATGTCGAGTTCGTGTAAAACTTCGTTTTTTTTTGGAAAGGGAGAACCTGTGTAGGGTTTCTGGGTGACGAGTCCATGTAAAACTGCATCTTGAAGAGGGGGAACCGGTGTAGGGTTGCTTGGTGAGGTAAGTTCATGTAAAACTTCTTGATGAACCGGGGTGAGGTTATCTTGAACTAAATCCATGTAAGACTTCTGGAGGAACCGGGGTTAGGTTACCTTGGGGTAAATCCATGTGAGATTTCTTGACGAACCGGGGTAAGGTTACTGGAGACGAGTCCATGTGAGACTTCTGGGGGAACCGGGGTTAGGTTACCTTGAGATAGATCCGTGTGAGATTTCTTGACGAACCAAGGTAAGGTTGCTTCGGGATAAGTTCGTGTAAAACTTCTGGATGAACCGGGGTAAGGTTGCTTGAGATAAACCCATGTAAGATTTCTAGAGGAACCAGGGTAAGGTTACTTGACGAGTTTGTGTAAAAACTTTTTGATGAACCGGGGTTAGGTCATCTTGAGCTAAATCCATGTAAGACTTCTGGAGGAACCGGGGTTAGGTTACCTGGATAAGTTTGTGTAAAAACTTCTTGATGAACCGGGGTTAGGTCATCTTGAGATAGGTCCATGTGAGACTTCTGGAGAAACCGGGGTAAGGTTACTGGGATAAGTTTGTGTAAAAACTTCTTGATGAACCGGGGTTAGGTCATCTTGAGATAGGTCCACGTGAGACTTCTGGAGGAACCGGGGTAAGGTTACTTGGATAAGTTCGTGTAAAAACTTCTTGATGAACTGGGGTTAGGTCATCTTGAGATAGGTCTATGTGAGACTTCTGGAGGAACCGGGGTTAGGTTACTTGGATAAGTTTGTGTAAAAACTTCTGGATGAACCGGGGTAAGGTTACTTGTGGAGAATGAGTCTGTGTATGACTTTGTCTGAAAATTGAGAAGGAACCGGTGTAGGGTTGCATGATTTTGATTAAGTGGATGATTGTCCTGTTTGGTCTCGGACGTTAGCCCACGATCTGGAATTCGTAAAGGTAGATGGTAATCATCCTTATGTTGATCTGTCCTTTGTACTTTGGTTGACAGAGCAGTTGGATCGCCTGGATAACTCATTACTGCCCCTGTTTCGGAGGTGAAGGGAGAAGATACCTTGGAGGTCGTTTGACAAATCTTCTGGCAGACAAGTGACGAGATGCCGGGACATAGTCGTACGCTTTGATCCCTAACTTTTGCCTGGACCGCCCTTTCGGGTTTTCAGTCCACCGGGATACCCATTTTTGCCCAAGCCGCCTTTTCAGGTTTTCGACTTGCCGGGTGTACAGATTTTTTTCATTTTCATCCCTTCATTTTTCCCGAACCCTTTTGGTTCGCCGGGAAGCCCTTATTTTTGCCTAGGTATGTCAACCTAGCGGGTCTTTGATTGTGCGTAGTACTTTTCCGACTATGTCCACGCTCTCAGAATGCAGGGAGTTGCCCCTGTTAGAAGTGTTTTGTCATGCCCCAGATAATGGGCAATGCTCCTACTGTGCCCCTTGATTGGAGGTACTTCTGTTCACAAGGTGTTCATCGTGCGAATTTCCCTGCTGTTCAAACAAATAGTCATATGCAAACAAGGTTATTTTAAGAATGCAAAAGTCTATGTCTGTCTTGAATTTTGAAAATGCATTTTTTGTAATACAGTGCGGTGTCAACTCAAGATTTTACAGCAAACCTTCAGAAGTCAGGATACCTTCGTAACAGTATGCTTTCGAGCTAACCCATGCTTCAGCTAGGACTTTTAAGGGTTATATCGTGGCCTGGTTCACGGTTTAAGAAACAAAGGATAAAGGCTCAAATTATTTGTACCCACCCGCTCTTCGTGATGTTCTCCAAACCTAAACTCAGTTGATCGTGCGTTAGACCTTGTTTGAGTCTTTGTTCTGATATTCCAATGATGGTTCAGATGTTGATGATTTCTTTTGAATAGGCAGTCATTTTTGCTTTGGTTGTGAGACCTCTTGCTTGATTTTTGTTATCCCTTTCTTTTTTGCCTGAACTGTTTCCTTTTTGGGATTACAGTCAGCGGGATGCCCCAGTTTGGTAAGTCTTCTTTATTGGTTTTGACTTCTTGGGCTTTTCGCTTATGATTTTTTTTTTGGTAATGACTGCCTGTCCTTATGATTGTTCTGAACCATCACTGTCTTTTGTTTTTTGAAAAACTCATTTGGTGCCATTCATTGTGCACTTGGATCAACTGAGAGAACTACCCTGCCCCAGGTTATGATTAAGGGTTTTGATTTTCGAAAATAAAAACTCCTACTTCTTTGGCTCTGATGGGTTGACGAGGGATTATCATCCTTATAACTCCAGTGTTTAGGGATTGAAACAATGCTTGTACCTCATCAGCGGGGTCTGTTCGAAAGCATACTGTAAATTATGGTATCGTTTTCGTCATCCTCCCTCAAGAGGTTTAGAATTTTCAATTAAGAGTTGACCATTGCAAAAATATGAAAGCAGTTTTAAGCATAGTAAACATAATTAAATCAAGACAGACATGTGTAATGCATTCATGAAATAAAAGAGTTTAACATGATAATTGTTTATCTGAACAAGAAAAGAAAAATACAACTTGAATTCAAATGAACAAAAATCTCTTGACTCTAGCCATGTTTTGGCAATGGAGCAGTAATCACGTTGGGAGTCTCGGCAGGCTCGAACTCGATCTCTTTGGCATCGATCATATTCTGAATTTTGTACTTCAGTGCCCAACAATCCTCAGTATCGTGCCCCGGGCTATCAGAATGATAAGCACACCTTGCTTCTGGATTGTAGCTAGGAGAGGAGGTCTTAGGATTGGCAGGAGGGTTGATCACTGCAATCAGGTTCATCTTCAACATGTGTTGCAATGCTTGTGACCATGGCATGTTAATGTTGGTGAATTGCCTTTTAGGCCCGTCCGGCCTTTGCTGGTTTCCCTTTTGTGGTTGACGGCGTGGTGCAGAACCAGAGATCATGACTGCCCCTGCATGTTGGTCGCGGCGACTCTTTTGACTGTATGCAGCATTAGATTCCTTCTTTCCCGTGTAAGGCTTTTTATGAATATCAGAAGGTGTGGCCTCTTGAATTTTCCCACTCTTGATACCAGCTTCAATTCTTTCGCCAGTCAGGATGAGGTCGGTAAATCCAGCAGATGAGTTACCAATGAGGTGATTGAAGAACGGCCCGGATAGGGTCCCCAAGAACATATCAACGAGCTCCCGGTCAGTTAAGGGAGGTTGCACCCTTCCAGCAAGGTCTCTCCATCTTTGTGCGTACTCCTTGAAACCTTCACTTGACCCCAACGACATACCCTGGAGTTGGGTACGTGTGGGAGCAAGGTCGGCGTTGTACTGGTACTGCTTATAGAAAGCAGTTGCCAACTCCTCCCAGTTACGAACCTTGGTCCCATCCAGTTGATAGAACCATTCGAGGTGAGTCCCTGAAAGACTTTCCTGGAAGAAGTGGATCCACAAGTTCTTATCTGCTGAGTATGGTTGGATTTTCCGAACATAAGACCTGAGATGTAGCTTGGGACAAGACGCCCCGTCATATTTAGTGAATGATGGTGCCTTGAACTTCTGAGGGATGATCACACCAGTAGACAAACCCAGATCTCCGAAATCCAGCCCAGGTACTTGTTGTATCTCCATAGCATTCAGCCTATCCTCCAACTGTTTGTACTTGTCCTCAGCCGGAGGGTATTGTTCATCGTTGAAATCTGTCTCATTGTCGGAGACCACTGGACTAGGCACCTCTCTCTCATGGTGACTGCTTTCCCTCACAGACGGAGTAGTCCTCTCAGTTTCAGTCTGCGGCGTGTTCCCAGATCTGCGTCTAGGGCTGAACAAAACAGTCCTCTTCTTCTTCTTGTCCTTCTTCAAGAGCAGAGCCTTCAGATCTTGTTGCCCCTGGGTCAAATTCATGATCAGCCCTTGGAACTGGGCGTTCTGAGCCTGGAGGGCCTTGATAGACTGCTCAGCTGATGATTCAGGATTCATGACGATCGGCTGAAATAAACAGCGAAGAAGGGTAAGCAACCTGTCAAAGGGATACCTGCAATGCAATGAGATGTATGATATGCATGCAATGATTTCAAGGATCTCGTGGGGTAAACAGAGAAACTTGTTAGAGCTTAGAACCGGCAATTTGATTTAAGGTACTTCATGTTGTTGAGAGTCCTTCGTCAAGGGTCAAAGGCTCACCATATCGCAGTGGGTCATAGCCCCTGACACTCTTGGCTAGAGGAAAATAAATCCCCTTTGCCCCTTGCTGGGTGTTTGATTCATCATGACCTGCATCACAAGCCCTTGAGATCCTTGAAATGGGTTAGGATGTATGCGATGGTATGATGTCATGATATGCATGGGATAATGTGAGTAGCCCTGTTACGAGTCCCAATTAAGGACTACAAACCAAAACCTGCAAGAAACTTAGGGTACTCTGTTATGAGTCCTGCAAGAAACAAGTGTCAGGTAACAAGCATGCAGATAGTCAAGTACGAAGGCACACAAGTCACACAAGAGAAGCCCTTAGAGTTTAGGCCAGCATGGGGTCTGGGTATTACCCTCTTAAAGTTGGTGGGATCAACCTGTCCTATTAGAAGTAACCGGGTTCTAAGGGTCCCAATATCACGGGATCGCTTTCATTGTTCATCGTTCCGATTTAGCCACTGAACTGGCGACCGAAATATTCCAGGAAAGCAACCCTCAATTGAGTGTAGTATCGAGTATCAACCAACCTCGGACTGCACCAAAGTCAGTTATCTCACTACCCTAAAGAGGCCAAGATAGTTCAATTAAGGTTCCTAAGGTCTGTTGATGCTTCACGACACCACGCGAAGGCCCCGTACTCTCCTTGACTGAACTCAAGGGTTACCGGTACACACCAAAGTGCCACATCAACGTAGCAGACTGTTTCAACCATGTCGGTATACCCCGCACAGTTCCCTCACAGCCTTGTTGCTACTTTCTAAGAAAGGTATCCCCCAGATCCGGGTTAGGATCTATAGAACTCCCAAGCAACCCACAATAATAAAGCAAGCAAAGAAGACAATTGAAAACATAGTTATGACCTAGCCCTAAGGTACACCCCACTTTAAGTTTAAATTCCCCAGCAGAGTCGCCAGTTCTGTGATCGGTGGATCTGGAACTGACTGTTTAACGCTGGTTCGCGAAATGTCGCGGAAGCAAGAGTCGCCACCGTCTTTTATTTTCTCCAAATGGAAAGGACAAAAGCACAGAAAAATTCCTTAAAGAGATTGCTCTCGGTTCGGGAGGTAGATTATAGAAAGGGAAGGTGTTAGCACCCTTTCTATCCATGGTTATCCATGGGCTCTTAGATACTTGCTCATTGTGTTTTCAAAAATGGTTTGTTTACTTTTCAACTGTGGGTTTTAAAAAGTTTCTTTGAAAATTTCAGTTCGACTCTTGTATCGGTCCTCAAGAGTGTTTGAAAAATTGCTTTCGAAAGCTTTTTGAAAAGGTGTCGGTGTGAAAAGTATTTTTTGATTTTTGTTTTGAAATTTAGAGCAAGTATCTAGAGTCGTCTACCTACCCTAAGGAATTCGTCTGTGTAAATGTCCTTTAAAGTAGTGCCATCCCACCATTGAGAGGTAGGTAGCACCACCGTTGGAGGTGTTCGGGTCAATTCGAGGTTCGGGACATGGTGATCACCAGAGCAATGGGAAGACACCTTAGAAGCTACCCTCATGCCAGGTTCCCGGATCATGAGGACTTACTAAGACATCCTCTACTCGACGATCACCTTTCGAGGCAAGGCAACAGTGAGGCGTACCCTAGGGGTGGTGTGTGCGATTCGTATGTCGTTTTCATTGATATTTGTCTTGTCATGTTAAAGTGATCTACGCTTGATTTTATTATGGCCATTCATTCTTGCATGCTTTTAACAGTTAATATTTGCGGGAAAAAGTAAATCTAAGGCTATTACAAATGGCGCGGGTCCACATCGCCAAAATTAAACCGGACCCGATTTGACGGAAAGTAAATAAAGCGAATAAAGTAAAAATGCGAGAAGTAACTTTACACGGCTTTGGGAGAGATACATAATTATTTAAACGACATAAAATAAATGTACGAAATAAAAGAATTATCGAAACGAGGGCGTTGGACCCTTTTGCAAAAATATTGAATTAATGAGGAATTAAAATTAAAATTAAAAGAAAATGTTTTTTGGCATTTGGTGTTTTTAGTATTTAATAGAAAAAGAATTAATTAAAATGAAAATTGAATGCGAACCCTAATTCTAATGGCTTTTAAATTTATTGTGAAAGTATTGAATATTAACCTAATTTAAATCTAAGTTAATTTACATGCAAATTTAATTATAAAAAATAGATATTATTATAAAAAAAAGAAAAAATTAAAAAGGAATAAAAATTATCAATTAAACCTAGTGCTACATTTTTTATATTTTTATTGTGAAAAGAATTAATATTAAAACCCTAATTTATACTAAGTTTATTTATATACAATTATTTACAAGAAAATATTAAAATAAAATATTTATTATATTTTTTCATCTTTTTTCTGATTTTTATGAGGTTTTTTGTATTTGGTAAAATAATTAATTAATTAATTAAATTAAAACAATAAAGGAGATAAAATAATAATTGAAAATAAAATAAGAAAAAATATAGAAAGGCAAACCAGGCGCCGAAGAGTAAACACGACTGAGGGTGACTTTGAGTTTTGAAGATATTTTCGGTAGTTCAAGTGGAAAGCCTTCCCAGATTATTAACTTGTTTCTGCTTTTGTAGCTTTTCTTATTTATCGAAACATTGTTTGCATGTAAGAACTTGTTTGCGTCTGGATGATTATTTTAATATAATGAGTAGGTTTGTCTTGAAGAAATTCATTCGTTTCACTCATATTTGTTTTCAAATTTTAAATTTCTTTTTGCATTATGATACCAACTTGTTGCCCATTCTCTTGCCTAGGCAGAGATTGAAAGGGGGGATGATGATCTAAAGAACACAAAATCTTTGGTTGCATGCTTTTGAATAAGATCTTGTTGATGATGTACAGGCCTTGTTTCAAATCCCTAAACACCGGAGATATAAGGAAGATAATCCTTTGCTAATTGTGAGCCTTTGAAGCAGAAGTTTCTTTTCTATACGAAAAGCCTTGAATTTTAACCTGGGGCAGGGTAGTTTTCGTTTAATCTGATTGAGTGTTCAAAATTCGTAAGAAAGATGTTACCGTCACAAAATCCTTTGAGAGATGAACACTCATGTTGAATTAACCGAACATAGAGTTGGAGAACATCATGAAGAATGGGTGGGCACCAAATATTTTGAGCCTTAAAATCTTTTTCTAAAAAACCCATGAATCGGACCACATTACAACCTTCAAAAGTCCTAATTGAAGCAAGGTTATTTTGAAAGCATATTTCAATGAGATAGTGTTCCTGACTCCCATGAATGTTCTAAATAGTTATGTTGGTATCATATGTTTTTTCCTATACAAAAACAAATGGCGCTTTAACTCGCAAAATTTGTGCGATATCTTTCAAAAATCTTCAAGACTTATATAACTGTTGTATTAGAATTCTCATTCTCATTGTAAACTTTTTCTAACTGCAAAACATTTGTTTGATATCAAGGAAGCTCACATAAACACCAGTGATGAGTTTACCCTTTTAAGGCTTGAAACTATGTTGAGTAATTGGAGAATCAATTCAAGAAAATCATATCCAGGGGCATGTCAGTTGAAGACCTTAAGCATGGACAGTCAATCCGGGGCGATCACGTCAAGAGTGGATGATTTCCTCTAAAAGTTTGAAGACACCAGAGCATGGTGAATGCCAGGTCCTTTTGTAAACCCTCTTGAGACATTTCCTCCTCATCAACCAGATAGCTTGGGGGCTTTTTTTTTTTTTTTTTTTTTTTAGAAGTGAAGTTATTCGCAAGAATCGTCGTGCATCAGCAGTAAACTTGGGGCATCAATTGGTCCCAGGGGCAATCTAGACTTGTCAGAATGTGTGTTATGTATCGCACACTTTATCAGAGGGTGGTGTTCCCAGTATCTCCAGCTAAGCATGACTCTTTCCAGCTGAAGCATTTGTTCGTGTTGTTATCCTTTCAATGGGTTGTCAGCAGTAGAAGACTGGACTTTGGGTTTTCTACCTAAAATATCTTCCTCTCCAAGATATTTGAGATTTGTAGGATGACTTTGCTCCTTTGATGGCTTTTATCTTCTATCTCCAGTGTTGTTCCCCTCCTTTTGAGATTAGCCGAGCGCCGGGTTGTACTTTGATGTCTTATCATCTTCTGTCCATCTCCCCTGTCGTTTTTGTCAGCATACACATGACATTCATTCACACTTGCATCATGAACGCACAGTTGTATTTGTTGATGTCATTGAGTTTGTACACCTTGGTTGTGTCTTTTCAAATAGCACATTTGATCTTTCCAAATAGAGTGCCAACTTAAGCATAAAATGCGCCTCCTTTCTAATTCCCCAACTGAGTTAATCCTCGTGGATGATTTTTGATTTAGCTTACCTTGTCCATTTCTGGATAGGATAAATTCCCCAATCGAGTTACTTTCTCATTGGGTGGAGTCTTGTTTGACTGTTTTCTCTCTGGTTTATTCCTAGATGAAGTTGTTGCCTCTTGCACAGGCTATCTCATTGATTTTCCCCAGTGAATTTGCGACCTAGACGGTTGGTGCATTTATTTTTGCACATTTAAGTATTTGATCTCCTCGGGAAGGATTGATTCAGGGTTCTCTTTGATGACGATTTTATTCTCTGCCAGTATCATCGCAATTTCCTCCTGTTTGTTTTTGGAAAACGACAAGCGGCAGCTCTTCATGAGCAACTTGTGCGTTATAGACACCGTTGGAAAACGACAAGCGGTAGCTCTTCATGAGCAACTTGTGCGTTACTTTTTGAAAACGACAAGCGGTAGCTCTTCATGAGCAACTTGTACGTTTACTTGTTGAAAGCGCCGAGCAGCATTTCTTCACGAGCTACTAGTGCGTCATTTTATCTTTTCGAAAGCGCCGAGCAGCAGTTCTTCACGAGCTACTAGTGCGTCATTTTATCTTTTCGAAAGCGCCGAGCAGCAGTTCTTCACGAGCTACTAGTGCGTCATTTTATCTTTTCTGAAAGCGCCGAGCAGCAGTTCTTCACGAGCTACTAGTGCGTCATTTTATCTTTTCGAAAGCGCCGAGCAGCAGTTCTTCACGAGCTACTAGTGCGTCATTTTATCTTTTCTGAAAGCGCCGAGCAGCAGTTCTTCATGAGCTACTAGTGCGTCATTTATTCTTTTCAAAAGCGCCGAGCAGCAGTTCTTCACGAGCTACTAGTGCGTCATTTATTCCTTTTGAAAGCGTCGAGCAGCAGTTCTTCATGAGCTACTAGTGCGTCTTTGTTTTATTTTTCTGAAAGTGACAAGCAGCAAACTCTTCATGAGTTACCAGTACGTTATTATTTTCTTTGGACGACAGCAAGCGGCAGCTTCTTTATTTGAGCAACTTGTATGTCATCGGTATTTTCTTTGGACGACAGCAAGCGGCAGCTTCTTTATTTGAGCAACTTGTATGTCATTGGTATTTTCTTTGGACGACAGCAAGCGGCAGCTTCTTTATTTGAGCAACTTGTATGTCATCGGTATTTTCTTTGGACGACAGCAAGCGGCAGCTTCTTTATTTGAGCAACTTGTTTGTTATTGGTATTTTCTATTGGACGACAGCAAGCGGCAGCTTCTTTATTTGAGCAGCTTGTATGTTATCGGTATTTTCTTTGGACGACAACAAATGGCAGTTTTCTTTATTTGAACAACCTTCGTATCTACAGTCTTATTACCTCAGCATTAACGAGTATATCTCTGAAAATCTAGCAAAGAAGTCTGTTACGAATCTACACCTCTAGAAGTCGGTAATCCGTTATCAGCAATTTGATACTCTCTGTCTACCATCGACCTTGAGTTGCGAACTCACTGTTTTGGATCAATAATCTGTTATGGCCTATGCAAGATGCTCTTTGTTAGGGTTAGAGGTCGTATTCCCTCAGTTTTTATTCGCTGTCAGGAGTCTGTCGTTTGAAGTCGATAGCTTGTTTCCCCAGTAGCGTATAATTCATGTCTCTGTGTTTTGTTGGTGTTCGATTCCCCCAGCATTATCTTGTTTCATACAATATCTTTCTCTGTGAATTCAAGCACTACATTCATATCACTGCATGATGATGGCATCTTAGGACAAAATTTGCGTAATTATGTATTTAAGTACCTTCAATCTCGTCGAAACGAAGATTTTAATCTTCATATCTCCGGATAGAAGGAACTTAAATAGGGGCAGCTGTTGTACCCCAAATTTTGACCTAAGATACCGTCTTCCATCTGCATCATTCGCATTGCAAGAGTTTTGACATATTTTATCAAATTTTCAAAGCGGTGTAAAAATTCACAACTTTTTCGAGTTGGGAGCTGTTTATTTGTTGAACGCTAAATTTATTAACTGATCAAGACTTAAACAATGTTCATTAATTATTTATTATCTTAAATTCAAATAATTGGAATTTTATTTTCGATTATTACGTAATTTAAAGATTTATAAATAATAAAATAAATATTTGAAAGGAGGTTTATTAATTGGTCAAATAATGTTTATTAATTATTCATTATCCTAAATTTAAATAATGGGAACCTGTTTTCCGTTATTATATAATTTGAAGGTTTATGAATAATGAAATGAACATTTGAAAAGGAGTATATTAATTGATCAAGCAATGTTTATTTAATTATTTATTGTTCTAAGTTTAAATAGCTGAAATCCTATTTTTCAGTTATTATAATTTAGAAGAATTAAGAATAATAATAAAATAAATCATTGAAGTTATTAATTGATCAATGATATTTATTTATTTGTTTATCATTCTGAATTTAAATGATTGGATTTGATTTTCAGTCATTATATAATTTAAAGAATTATAAACAATAAATAAATAATTGGAAAGAAAAAGAATTAATTGAGAAATAATAGAATTTTATTCACTTTATTCTATTTATTACAATTGTCATTTAAATGTTGTGTTATTACAACATATTTATAAAGACAATTATACAAATGCTTAAAGTAAAATGAAAAGCTATTTTTCTAAATTCTAATTCTAAATCTTCTATCCAATGCTCTTGTCTGCTCATTTAATTTTACCTGCGAAAACGGTTAAAAGAAAAGTCAGAATTGAATAAACGGTTAAAAGCAAAAATAAATTTAATGTTCATCATTAAAAGCAATGGCCGGAATCAGTTACTCTTTTTTGCAAATCACGGGATTTCTCCCGGTTCACAAAAAAGAGAGGAATTTTTATGCATGCACAAATTATTTTCTTATCAAATAGCACATTTCAAAATCAATTGCATTTTGTCAAAAAAAGTCCAATGCATATTCCAAAGTACACACAGCATACAATTTCCATGCACAATTTCAAACAATATATGCAAGGTACACAACAAAAGCCAACGTTAACCTGCAGCCATATAGGAGAGTGGTATAGGCTCCTCTACTGTACAATGCAGTGGACAAAGTAATATGCAGTTTTAAACAATGTATGCAAGCAATATATGTTTCCATTTTTCATCATATTCCAGCCTATTGTTTTTTCAGAACAGCAGTACAGGATATCATTTTTATGTATCATTTCTGTACTTGAGAGAGAGAGAGGAAGAGGTTTAGTTTTGCAGGTTTTGGTTCAAGCATGAAATAGGAATAAAGTCAACCATATGTAGCAGCATATGTGCAGAGCATCAGAAAAATATATTAATATACTCAAACCTGAGCCATCAAAAAGGGGGGCAACGGTCATATGAGGGGGATCCTCTTCAAAAGAGAGAAGAGGTCATAACCTGCATGGGGGTTCTATACAAGACTACCAAGCAAAAAACCATAGCATATTGCTAAACCACAGAACCTTCTGCAAAACCATCCCGCATAGCATGAAAGCAATAAAAACCTGCACACTGATAAACCGTTGATCAATATAAACAAACCAGGAAACATACAAACACAACACCACAATGTTCGAAATCAGAAGCATGATAGGGTCGAGGAATCAAACATAATACCTTAATAATTTCCAGAGAAATCCTCCTCTCTGTCGGTATTCTTCTTTTCTCTTTCTTTGATACCACTATAAATCTTGTTCCGCTTTATGATTACTATCATTTTGTTTGTTCATAATTATTGTCGAGGTTAGAGTTTTTCATTCACATGATGATTTCACTATTGAATCTTTAAGAGCTGTGAAAACAAGGAAATCGTGAGAACCAAATACGAGATTTAGATTTGAGCAATTGTGAAATTGAGTGCATTACCGTAAGAACCGCATAGGGTCTTAGCCGAGAGTGTACTCAATCTTCGCTCCATCAGTTTCTCGACCTCCTCCGTCAACCTTAAAACAACCAGCCACACTCCCAACCTTCAATCTTCACTTCACAATTCCTTTCTTCATCCCACTCTTCAATTCCCGTCCCCACTTCCCTTCTTTATCTCCTTTCCTTCTTCTTGTAATTTCACCAACAATCTACCTTGCTTCTTTTACCTGCAAGTGAAAACAGAAAATAACAATTCCACTCAACAATTGCATCAATGTACAATCACAATAATCCTAAACAAGCAGACAAACTTCAAAGAGCGATAAGCTAATCGCTGCCTTCATCAACCCTACCCCTGTTCGGTTACAGCAACACATCAAATCCCTAACTGTTTTCTAACCGATAACGGCTCATTTTAACCAATTCCATAACATAATTTCATAACACAACCCCTAACAGCCCTGCAAACAGAACTAGCTGTTAACTAATTAACAACCGCCTAACCAATTCGTAAATAACTCATCCAACCACATAACAGAATATAATAGAAAAGAGAGGGAAGTAGACAAATGGAAAAAACTCAGAGAGGAAGAGGATATCATTATTCACGATTCATTTAATACACAAGAACTCAATTGAGGAATACAATTTTTCAGTGAGAAAACTGAGGAATAAATGAAGAAACTCACCTCAAGAACTCTCTGAAAGTCTCTCCCTGGAATGATTCCTGGAACCTTCCATAATCTCTTTTACGTATCTCGACACTCTCTTTCTTTTCCACCTTCAACCTTCAATTATACACCTTCAGTCTTCTCTTCACTCTCTCTGAACAAAATCCCTCTGTTATATTCAACCATACACGACCGCTTTTCAGTTTGAAGAAACTCCACACAAAAACCAGAAAACTTTCACTCTCTTCAATCAATTCTTCTGCTTGCTTCAGCATTATCATCATATTTCAACCTGTTCATTTTTTTATCCATCTTCGAAGCCGCAAAATCTTCATCAACCTGTTTCAACAGTCACAACAATGTTTCAAATCTTAAAAATCATCACAATACACAGAAAACTCATAAAAAACTCATAAAAGGTCACAAGAACTCACCTCTCAAATGCTAACCATTCTTGATCTTCAAAACTCCCTCCCCACCCTTGGGTTTCCTCGAACTCGCCTCTGCACCAATCGCATACCCTTACATTCAACTTCATCTTCGTACATCCTGACCTCCTCCAACCTCAACTCCAACTCCCTGCTCACACCATTAAAACCGCTCAAACCTCTGAAACTTCCTCAACCTTCCATTGTAAACTTACAAAATCACAAATTACCTCACAAATACTCTCTCTGTATTACAAATTTCAACGGAGACACTTTCAAACACCCTTCATAACCTTCATTCATCAACGACTGTGATTTCAATACACTCTCACGATTCACGCTCAGAAACAGAACTTCAACTGCACAACATGCAGTTAAAGAGCAACGACTCACAGATTCAGACAAAGAGAAGAGATGGAGAATAGAGCATCTTACCTCTCGCGGCCATTGTGAACGCATCGCCTTTTCTGGTCACCCTGCTCCGCATCCCTCGCTTAATCACCATCTTCATCAATCACAACATACGCTCCCTTCATCCACATCACCCTTTACTCTACCTAAAATACAACTCAAACAACTCGCCTTCACCGTTAACCTCACAAGACCCAATCTCTGTCTTATCCAAAATTCCACACTGCTCCAATCGTCTTCATCAATCACAACATTAACTACTTCTCACACCGCAACACTCCAAACAACAGACTCCACCATTTATGTCTCTGACTGCATCACAATCTAGCGTTTTAGGATCCAACAGCGGCGGCCATGGTACAACATTCCTAGGGTTTTTTTGTTACAGCATTGTGTTCTTCTTCTTCTTGGGTCTGGGTCCTCCAATGACCCGCTCCATTTCCCTCAACCAAGCTCAATTTCTTTTTTAACTTAAGCCCATTCTAATTGCTATTCATACCCCATCTTTTATTTACTCTTTAGTTTAATTCTATTCATTTTCTTAACTTATTTAATTTAGATTAATTAGTTTCTTAGGAATAAACATATAGTTTTAATTAGATAATTTTAATATTTTACCCAATCTTATTTAGTTTAAGTCTAGGTTTATTTAATAATTTTAGTCCTCCTTATTTCTAATTAAATTTAAATTCACGGCTTGTAAGTTTTATTTAGTTTGAAAATATTTAATATCTCTAAAAACATATGAAAGTAAAAATGAGAAAACTAAAAAACATGCTATTTTTCTTTAATTTACTCCCCTCATTTTGGTTAAATACCAATATAGAAAGACATAAAAAATAGAAACTTAAAACTTAAAAAAACATTTCTATTAATTCTCATTACTTTTTATCTATGTTAAAATGCGTAACCAATTAAAACATTTTTCTCTTCGTATATTAAACAAAAATCTAAAAATGCATGTTCACACTCAGTCTCCTATTTAATTTGTTGTATATCATTTATCTCATAATTTTCTGTTTAAATATCTCGCATTTACTTGATTATTCTGTTTGCGCCAATCCAAAGGGAATTGTCTAATTTTTGTTGACTTCATGTCCTCAAAAACGATCGAGCGAATACTCTCATTCATTAAAAGCTTAGGGTAATTTTTCCTCAAATATTCACCCTTTTCAAAATTTATGCCCTTTAAGCAAAAACTTCGACATTAGGTCGTCGCATCTTAAAAAACCCGTCTGTACACCCCTTTCGGCCAAAACAATCTATTTTTCAATCGAACGAACAATTTTAATAAACAGATATTTCAAAAGGTTCCTATAGAGTACTATAGATGCATTGGGTGCTAGTACCTTCCCATTGTATAACCAACCCCCGAACCATAAGATCTCTTTTCAAAAACGCTTTGTATTTTTATTATTATTTACATTGCATATTTAGGGTTTTATTTCGCTCTTTCCCCTTTTCCTTTGGAAACAATAAAGCGCGGGGGCGACTCTTGCTTTTGCGAGACGAATTAATCAATAATTCGATCTCCGATTTACCCCGCTACATTTTTTATCGCTACAACCTTGTAGCAGAAGGTGCCCCACTGAGTAACAAAGGTAGTCTTTTCCATGTCTTCAGGGGCCATCTTGATCTGATTATAACCTGAGAAACCATCCATGAAAGAGAACACTTTGTGCTGAGCCGTATTGTCAACCAGGACATTAATGTGAGGTAGAGGGAAGTCATCCTTGGGGCTGGCCCTATTCAGATCCTTGTAATCAACACACATTCTGACCTTTCCATCTTTCTTTGGTACCGACACCACATTAGCAACCCACTGAGGGTAAGAAGTCACTGCAAGGAACCCGGCATCAAACTGTTTCATAACCTCGGCTTTGATCTTCTCAGACATCTCTGGACGCATACGGCAGACCTTTTGCTTAACCGGAGGGCAGTCTTCCTTGGTAGGCAAGTGATGGACCACAATGTCGGTATCCAACCCGGGCATGTCTTTGTAGGACCAGGCAAAGATCTCCATATAATCATGTAGCATCTGAGTCAACCGTTGCTTCACGCTGAGCTCTAGGTTGGCATTAATCTTAACTTCCTTCATGTTCGTCTCAGTACCCAGATTTATTGTTTCCACTGGCTCTTCATGTGGTCGAATTGCCCTCTCTTCCTGGAGTAACAGTCTTGCAAGCTCGCCAGGCACTTCGCAATCATCTTCACCTTCGTCTTCGGCTAAGTTGATCGGATTTTCGAAGTCATAACTGGCAGTAGCAGAGTCGTTACCAGTGAGATCCAGAGTGGATTGAAACCTGTATGAGTGAGTGTGTGTAAATACTGTTGTTTTGCAATATATAAAAAGAAAGAAAGAAAAGGAGCGTAAGATTTGAAATGCGAGAAAACGTCCAAGGTCTTTATTCATGATATATGAAATGACAATTAATATACCCTCACAAATGAAGCCACAGTGCCCCGGGTAAGACACCGGGCCATAGAGTTTTAATTCATTGTTTATTACAAATAACAAAAACAAAGGAGTTTATTACTGCGTAACAAAAGTAACAGGAGTATGATCTTTTGCTATCCAATTGGTCAATCCACCATTAGTCGTAGGGTAAATCCAGCTATTGAACTCTGACTCTTCTACTTCATCTTCCTCCCCAATAGCATTCACTCCATGGTTAGGCATGGGAGCTGTCACCACGTTGGGCTTCTCAGGTGCCTCAAACTGTACCTCCTTGGCATCAATAAGGTCTTGCACCTTGTTCCTTAAGGCCCAGCAATCATCAGTAGAATGCCCCGGGCTATCGGAATGATAAGCACAGCGGGCATTTGGATTGTACTTGGGAGAGGCAGTATTCACAACCTTCGGGGGCTCTCTAACAGTCACCAAATTAGTGGACAGCAACTGCGGCAAGATTTGTGATAGAGTCATGCTTAGACGGGTAAACTCTCTTCTGGGTCTTTCAGCCCTGGGTGGATTGGTTTGCCGAGGAGCGGCAGCAGGCTTTGCAATCATCACCGCGTTGACAGATTGGTGGCACTCTGGTTTCTCTTGCCTTCTAGGCCCATATACAGCACTGGCCTCCTTCTTAAAGGGCTTCTTCTCTGAATTTGACGATGCACCCTTCTGAATTTTTCCGGACTTCATTCCAGCCTTTATCCTCTCTCCAGTCAGGATAAGATCAGTAAACCCTGCAGATGAGTTACCGATAAGATGATTGAAAAATAGCCCAGATAGGGTCCCCAAGAACATATCCACCAGCTCACGATCTGTTAACGGAGGCTGCACCCTGCCAGCCAGATCCCTCCACTTCTGTGCATACTCTTTAAAACCTTCGCTTGATCCTAACGACATACCCTGGAGTTGGGTACGTGTAGGAGCAAGGTCGGCATTATATTGATACTGCTTGTAAAAAGAAGTAGCCAACTCCTCCCAGTTACGAACCTTGGTCTCATCCAGCTGATAGAACCATTCGAGATGAGTCCCTGAAAGACTCTCCTGGAAGAAGTGGATCCACAAGTTCTTGTCCACTGAGTACGGTTGAATCTTCCGCACATAAGATCTGAGGTGTAGCTTGGGACAAGATGCCCCGTCATACTTGGTGAAAGATGGTGCCTTAAACTTGTGAGGAATAATCACACCAGTAGATAAGCCCAAGTCTCTAAAATCCAGCCCAGGCACTTGTTGGATCTCCATTGCATTCAGTCTGTCTTCCAACTGCTTGTATCGGTCTTCAGCAGGAGGATATTGTTCCTCATTAAAGTCAGTCTCGTTGTCAGAGACTACCGGACTAGGACCTTTTCCCCCTTGGGGACTGCTCTTGCCTATAGAAGAACCAGCTTCCTCATTCTGCAGAGTATTACCAAACCTTCGGCCCGAGTTGAAAAGAACAGTTCTCTTCTTCTTCTTCTTCTCCTTCTTCAGGAGTAAAGCCTTCAGCTCTTCTTGGCCTTGAGCCAAACCCATGATCAGTTCCTGAAATTGCGCATTCTGCGCCTGAAGAGCCTTGATAGACATCTCGGTTGATGATGAGTCAGGGTTCATGATGCTGAAATAAACAGCGAAGAACAGTAAGCAACCTGAAAAGAAGAAAACCTGCTATGCACATGATGAATGGAATGCGTATGATTTATGTTTTCAAAGACAATCGGGAATCAACTTTGTAAACAAAATGGAACACACTTCATTAGATTCAACTTTGAAACTTAAATTGTTAACAGATTGCCTTTAGGCGTTACATAAAATGGAAATACTGAAAAGGGAAATAAAACTGTAAAAGAACATCCAGAGCTCCTTATTGATCCCATGGTCTCCTCTTCTCAGTACGGATGTAGTCATTCAGAGCTCGCTCATTCTCCAACTGCTTTGTCAGTTTCTGAATCTTTAACTCTTGCTCGTTGAACTTTTCTCGATAAGAATCCTGTTCTTCTCGCAGTTGCGACCAAGACCTCTTTAATGTCTCATAATCAGTAGGTATCTGAGGAGGGAGGACAGTTGGAGGATCCCCATCTTTGTCAGGATACTCAAGAATGACGGGTCTGACAGCTTCGTATGGCATACCTAACTTCTGAGCACGGATGCGAACCCATTTGTAGTAGGCTTCCATAGGTAGAGAAGTCTTTGGCCCCAACTCTTGTGGGTCAGCTTTATGAACTCTGTCCCAAGCCTTGATGAACCTACGACGCAGCTCGTCACTATCCACTTGAAACTCAAAACTGATGTGAGGCACCAACATTTCATGAGGCCCTGCTCTTCTGGCTCTTCCAAACTGACGGAGCGCTAGACATGGATTGTAAGAGATTCCTCCTTGAGTACCAATCAAAGGAACATTAGGGTATTCTCCGCAACGATCAATAACAGCTATCTCATCCAAACCTCTGAGAGTCCAAATGATGTCCTTATCAGTGAGAGACATTAACCTATGAGCCCAACCTCTTCCTTCTTGGTTCTTCAGCACGAACTTAGGGAGGTGCGAAATAAACCACCTCACCAACAAAGGGATACAATACCATAGAGTTCCTCGTCTTCGGGAAGTACGAGCATAAAGTTGTTGCAGGATGTCACCCAAGAGAGTGGGCACAGTATTTTGAGACATGAAGATCCTTATGGCAGTGACATTGATGAAGTTGTCAGGATTAGGAAACAAGACTAGCCCATAGATTAAGAGAGCCAAGATATCTTCATATGCCCTAAAGTCCAAGTCATTCCAGAAACTGTTAGCTTTACCAACCAGAAACTTGGCCAAGAAACCCTTAACCCCGCTTCTAGTCACCCAGTTGTCCATTACTTCTTGATGGGTCAAAGGAAGAGTTGCAGCAACCTCCTCAAGCCTAAGGGTCTTTTCCCAACCAGTGAAGGGAGTCTGATCCAAGATAGGGATGCCAAGCAAATCAAAGAACTCTTCCAGGGTAGGGACCATCTGGAAGTCTTGAAAGGTGAAGCACTGGTACAGAGGGTCATAGAACTGGGTTAGGACACTCATCAACTGTTGATCCCGCTTTGTAGTGACTAAACTGAGAAGAGAACCATGCATCTGGATGAAGGAAGTGGTATTTGTAATTCTGCTAACCAACTCTTCAAGCAACTCAGGTGGGTGAACAAAGTTGAACCGAATAGTATTCCTTCGCATAGGCATCATGATGTCCTACAAAACAGAGCAAAGGTGAAACCCTCTTGTCTTTGAAATGGTCAGTCCTTATGCAGGATGCATGCAATGCTCATGATGTTATGATGTTATGATAAAGCACACCACAAATATTTACAAAGGCAAACATGATAAGGCACACAAGTCACACAAGACAAGCCCTTAAAGTTTAGGCCAGCATGAGGTCTAGGTATTACCCTCTTTCAGTTTGTTGGTTCATACCTGTCCTATCAAAAGTAACCGGGTTCTTAGAGGATCCCAATATCATTGACTACCCTCAATCGGTCATAACTCCAGCATCGCAATCTTTTCTTGCGGCCAGAACCATCACGAGAGTTTAGCCTCAATGGGCGTAGCATACTGCTACTGTTCTGATGGCCAAGTTGTGTCATTTAAGGTTCTAAGGTCTGTTGGTGCTTAATGACTCCTCAGAAGACCCATATTCTCCTCGTTGCGACACAAGGGATATCGGTACAAACCAAGGTGCCACACCAACGTAGCCACTGCTTCACCCATGTCGGTCTACGCCGGACAGGTCCCTCACAGCTTATGCTACCTAAACAGGGTATCCCCAGATCCGGGTTAGGATCTATGTAACTCCCATGCAACCCATAATTTTAAAGCAAACAAGTCAATACAATTGAAAACACAGATATGAACTATCCTAAGGTACACCTCACTTTAAAAGAGTCCCCAGCAGAGTCGCCAGTTCTGTGATCGGTGGATCTGGAACTGACTGTCTAACGCTGGTTCGCGAAATGTCGCGGAAGCAAGAGTCGCCACCGTCTTTTATTTTCTCCAAATGGAAAGGACAAAAGCACAGAAAAATTCCTTATAGAGATTGCTCTCGGTTCGGGAGGTAGATTTATAGAAAGGGAAGGTGTTAGCACCCTTTCTATCCATGGTTATCCATGGGCTCTTAGATACTTGCTCATTTGTGTTTTCAAAATTGTTTGTTTGCTTTTCAAGGTGAGTGGGTTTGAAAAAGTTTCTTTGAAAATTTCAGTTCGACTCTTGTATCAGTCCTCAAGAGTGTTTGAAAAGTTGTTTTTGAAATCTTTTTGCAAAGTGTCGGTGTGAAAAGGAGTTTTTGATTTTGTTTTGAATTAGAGCAAGTATCTACGAGTCATCTACCTACCCTAAGGAATTAGTCTGTGTAAATGTCCTTAAAGTAGTGCCATCCCACCATTGAGAGGTAGGTAGCACCACCGTTGGAGGTGTTCGGGTCAATTCGAGGGTTCGGGACATTGTGGTCACCAGAGCAATAGGAAGACACCTTAGAAGCTACCCTCATGCCATGTTCATGGACATGAGGACTTACTAAAACATCCTCTACTCGACGACCACTTTTCGAGGGGCAAGGCAACAGTGAGGCGTACCCTAGGGGTGGTGTGTGATTTGTGTGTCGTGTTCAGTTATATTTGTCTTGTTCATGCATTAGTGTTCTACGCTTTGTTTTTATTTTTATTTTGGCGTTCATTCTTTCATGCAAATTATTAACAGTTAAAAGATGCGAGAAGGTAAAAGTCCTACGCTATTACAAAGGCGCGGGTCTACATCGCCAAATTAATCCAAGAGCCGATTTGAAATAAAATAAAATGCGGAAAATAAATACCCTAATTAATCTATTACAAGGCTTTGGGGTAATTACATGAAATTTATAAAAAAAGGAACAAAATAAGCGCGCGAAACGGACTTATAATCGAAAGCGAGGGCGTTGGACCCTTTTAAAGAAATTGAATTAAAATTACGAAATTAATTAAATTTGAATAAAAGAAAGAATTTTTTTTGGAGTTTTTGTATTTATGGAGTTTAATGAGAAAATTAAATTGGAATTAAAAAGTTAATTAAAACCCTAGTTCTAAATTGTTTTTAATTTATTAAAAAAAAAATTTAGTTTGACCTAATTTACATTAATTATTTACATGGCGTATTTATTTATAAAAATAATTAATATTTAATAATGGTAAAAGAAAAGAAAAAGAATAAAGTATTTAAAACCCTAATTCTACATTTTTTAGTTTATTAAAAAAATATTAAAATTAAACCTAGAATTAAAACTAAATTAATTGTTAAATTTATTTACAAAAATGTTAGTGAATTAAACATTAAAACATATTTTTATTTTTATAGTTTCTGATTTTTTTTGTGTTTTTATATTATAAAAAAAAAATTGGAATTAAACAAAACAAATAATATAATTTAAAATAAATAATAGAGAAAAGAAAGGCAAACATGGGGGGGGGGGGGGGGGGGTTGTCCCAATTTAGAGGTGGATTTGCAGCAATTTTGGCCCATTGAAGCTTGGCCTGGTTGACTTTTGATGGTCACGTGTGCATGGTTGACTGAGATGTATGATGGACCTTTCATCCTGGCCCTTAGATCCATCGCCTGGGACATTTGGCAAGCTATGGCATTGAGTGTATGGTGGACTTCTGGACATGCTGGGTACCTAATCACATTGCAAGAAAAACAGAAAGAAATATGGGGGACCTGGGGATCGAACCCAGGTCCCAACGTTCATCACAATTGCCTTCAACCACTACACCACTCAGCGCGTTTGGAATATATATTGCAAAATAAATAACATAACATAAAACAATGATTAGTGGTGTCCATCGCGCGAAAATTCAAACGCGCCTATGATAAGTGGACACGTCCTCCATCTTTTTCATGCTGCCTGTAAATAAAAGGAGATAACGGGGGTTTTAAACCCCCACTAAATGAAGAACATGAAAATAGCGATTAGAAATTGGCCAATGATAAATTGAGTGCGACTAGTGGGATTGATTCGTATGAAGCTTCTGATTCTAATGGCATAGGTCTTGTTGCCTGATTTTTCCTCAAACGCAAAGCCCCAATTCATGGTTCCTGCAACCCTAAAAAATAGCCATGGCAATTCTTTATACAAGCAATATTAATCCAATTCAATGGTGCCATCAGTTTCAGTGAGTCCATATTAGTGTAAAACAAGGATTAGAATGTATGAATATGGCATATAAATCAAAACACGAAAATGCAAAATATCAAGAACAGGACGGCCTCGTTCTACCGTTTCTTGAGGTTAGAAGCTGTGGTTTTGATCCAGAAAGTTTCCTTGATGCCTTGGCAAGCTATTGGAATGATTACTTTGCTTTGAATTGCCCTGGAACTGTGTTTTCAGTTTTGAAGTTTTTAACAAAAAATGCAAAGTGTGTATTCTTTTCTCAGCGCAGCTTCCAGGTCTTGTGCGTTAGGGTTATCATGTGTACATATATGTGAATGTTTTAGGTCAACAAAACAAGCCCAATATCCATGGAATCAATGCTTTTGAATTTTGTGATTTTGCATAATCTTTTTCGATCTTTTTATCATGAAACCTAGCCAATTTGCATGGAATCTTTCTTCTTTGGGCATGCACGAAATCCTTAGGCCTTGATGAGAGATTATACTGCACAAAAAGATTTGAAAACCTTATTTTAGTATTTTTCTTGTAATTAATTTTGATTAAATGAATTAAATAGATTAAATATTCAATTAATTAATTAAAAATAATAAAATAACTCCCCTTTGGGTCAATGTGTCGTGCATAGCCTTTGGATAATGATTCTTGGAAGAATTTGTGGCCCATTAGCAATTTTGAGGCATTTGAAGCAAAGTTGACTTTTCAAAATTCCCAAACATTTCCCAACTTCCACAAGGCATATCTTGCTCAATTTTTAAGCTTTGATCATGTTCTTGGACATATTGGAAAGGTATTGAAGTCCTATAACCAATGCCTTTGGTCCCATGTCATTTTGATATACCAATCTCAAGTTATGGTCTTTGACTTAAAGTCCCTTTTTGTTGACTTTTGAAAATGACCTATAATGTTGAAATTGATAACTTTTTGTGAGAGCATTTCTTGGACTTGAAGTGTGAAGAGGAGTTGTAGGAAATTTCATTCTCTTCAAAATGAGCTTTGGATGGAATTTTTATGATAAACCATGTGGAAGTTATGCCCTGGTCAATTTACAGTTGACTTTTTCAACTGTCCAAATATGGAAACTTTTGCATCTTGAGACTTTTTGAGCCATGCTTTGAGAATCATGATCAAGAATTGATCCAATGATGTTTGTGGCTTCAAAATAAGATGTTGACCAAAAATTTGAACTTTTGACTGTCAAATGACCATTTTGCCCCTACAGTTGACTGTTGAGCAGTTAGGGTTTTTGACTGTGCAATTTTGTGCTGTAAGTCTTGAAACTTGGCCTGTGGATGCTTGACCATGTTTGTAGGCATGTGGGACTTGATTGGACCCTTGAAAACTTCAATTTCTTTGCCAGACCCAAAACCCTAGTTTTTGACTGTTAGGAGGCCTTTGAACTGTGCAACCCTTGGGGAGATTTTGAAGCATGCTCTTTGCAAATCTTGAAGAATATGGGAGGGCAAATTTTGGGGTACAACAGGCGCGATGGGTTATTTCAAATCGTTTGGATGTCACGATTTCAATGGTGTAGGTCTTATTGTCTAATTTTTCCAGACGAATGAAACCCCAAAATTGGAGCTCTGAAACCCTAAGCAGCTTTCATGGTAACTTTGCATACAGGCGTCCTTAGTTCAATCAAATAACACCAATAGCTTCAGAATGCTCATATTAGTATAAATCAATCATTAAAAGTCATTGATAATGTATGAAAATGCAAACACGAATATGAAAATTTTAATGAAAAGTGAGACTTCTATCTACCAATTCCTTGAGTATGGAGGCGTGATTTTGATTGAAAAAGCTTCCTGGATGTGTCAGGAGTGTATTGGAATGGTTTTTGATCTTTGAAACAAGCTCTAGCTATGAAAACAGTTTTGAGATTTTTTGTGAAAAAAATGCAATGTTGTTCTATGAGTTTATGCGATGCTTGTATGTTCTTTTGCATTAGGTTATGTTTGCATATGTATGTAGCATGATTAGGTCAAGCAAAACAAGCCCATGATCCATGTATTCAATGCTTTTGAATTTTTGATTTTGCATATCTTTTCTTAAAACTTTTTGCCATGAAAACTTGCCTATTTGGAAGATTTGGTCTCTTTTATGTGGTACACGAAATATTTAGGTCTTAATGGGAGAATATGCTGCACAAAAAGATTTGGAAAACATGTTTTAGTATTTTTCTCATAATTAATTTTAATTAAATGAATAAATAGGATTAAAAATTCAATTAATTAATTAAAAATAAGAAAATAACTCCCTTTAAAGTCAATGGGTCGTGCATAGCTTTTGGGTGATGATTCATGGAAGAAATTGAGGCCCATTAGCAATTTTGAGGCATTTGAAGCAAAGTTGACTTTTCAAAATTCCCAAAAATTTCCCAACTTCCACAAGGCATATCTTGCTCAATCTTTAAGCTTTGATCATGTTCTTGGACATTTTGGAAAGGTCTTGAAGTCCTCTAACCAATGCCTTTGGTCCCATGTCATTTTGATTTACCAATCTCAAGTTATGGTCTTTGACTTAAAGTGCCTTTTTGTTGACTTTTGAAAATGACCTATAATGTTGAGATTGATAACTTTTTGTGAGAGCATTTCTTGGACTTGAAGTGTGAAGATGAGTTGTAGGAAATTTCATTCTCTTCAAAATGAGCTTTGGATGGAATTTTTCTGATAAACCATGTGGAAGTTATGCCTTGGTCAATTTGCAGTTGACTTTTCCAACTGTCCAAAAATAGAAACTTTTGCATCTTGAGACTTTTTGAGCCATGCCTTGAGAATCATGATCAAGAATTGATCAAATGATGTTTGTGGCTTCAAAATAAGATGTTGACCAAAAAATTTGACTTTTGACTGTCAAATGACCATTTTGCCCCTACAGTTGACTGTAGGGCAATTAGGGTTTTTGACTGTGCAATTTTATGCTGTGAGTCTTGAAACTTGGCATGTGGATGCTTGACAATGTTTATAGGAATGTGGGACTTGATTGGACCCTTGGAAACCTCAACTTCTTTGCCAGAACCAAAACCCTAATTTTTGACTGTTAGGAGGCAATTGGACTGTGCAACCCTTGAGAGATTTTGAAGCATGATCTTGGCAAATCTTGAAGAATATGGGAGGGAAAATTTTGGGGTACAACAGTTGCCCCTGTTCAATCTTCTTAGACCTGAGGGTGTAGATTGGCTGATGTGCCTTTCGTAATCCGAAGGTGGAAGATGATTGAACACTAGAGTGCCCAGAAATTTGCGCTCACATGTTAGCAGCATGATGGTGGGAATGGGCTTACAGATGCCATTTGGAGATTGATGGATAAGAAGATGGGCTTACAGATGCCATGTTGAGAGGTGATGGGTCGGTGGATGGGCTTATAGATGCCATCTGGGTGTCGATCGCGTAAGAGTTTCCTTAGCGAGAACTTGCGTACCTGAAAAAGAAAGATAATTACCTGGTCTGTTACAGGAGTTGGTCTTAAAATTCTTTGTGTAGATGCACCCTGGCTGGATACAGGAATCGGATCTTTAAACTCTTCAGACGTGCCCTGGCAGGATACAGGAATCGAATCTGGAGAATATTAGTCGTCAACAGATACACCCTGGCAAGATACAGGAATCGGATCCTCAAACTCTTCAGACACACCCTGGTAAGATACAGGAATCGGATCTGGTATTGTTAGTCGTCAACAGATACACCCTGGCAAGATACAGGAATTGGATCCTCAAACTCTTCAGATGCACCCTGGCAAGATACAGGAATCGGGTCTGGTAATGCTAGTCATCAACAGATACACCCTGGCAAGATACAGGCATCGGATCCTCGAACCCTTCAGACACACCCTGGCAAGATACAGGAATCGGATCTGGTAATGCTAGTCGTCAACAGATACACCCTGGCAAGATACAGGCATCGGATCCTCAAACTCTTCAGACACACCCTGGCAAGATACAGGAATCAGATCTAGTAATGCTAGTCGTCAACAGATACACCCTGGCAAGATACAGGCATCAGATCCTCAAACTCTTCAGACGCACCCTGGCAAGATACAGGAATCGGGTCTGGAATCGATCGTCAACAGATACACCCTGGCAAGATACAGGAATCGGATCTTTAGTTGCGACTGTTGATAGTAATCATCTTTGTATTAACTTTTGTCCTGAAAAGACAAAATGTTAGTTGTATGTGATGTCATGATGTATAACATGCGTGATGAGATTGTATGTTCACGATGCGTATATGCATGCTATAATATATGGAAATGTGATGTTTATGAATGTATGTTTTCGTCTTAGGAAAATAAATCCTTGACGGATGCCGGGAAGTTAAATCCTGGGCTGATGTAGAGCTTTTGTTTCTACTGGGGAGTGATGGCCGCAAGGATACCGGTAGGAGAAGATAACTCCGTTGGGGAATAAACTTGGCGAACGGATTACTCTGCGGGGAGAATTATACTCTAACGATCTTGTTGGGGAACAATACTCTGTGGGAAGAGAGGTACTCTGTTGAGATGTTTTAATGGTAACTTCGCTGGGGATACCATTGTTATGTTGGAAGTTTTAATAGACTCCATTGGGGATAAGAATACTTTGCCGAGGACGGTCTTTCCGTGGCTTTTGGCTGAGGATAACCCAGTTATATCCTGGTAGGTAAATAACCTTTGAATAAAGCCGGGAGACGCGTTCGTGCTCTGCAGGGGGGGAAAGCTTCCAGAATCTACTGGGGATAAGCTTCCTGCTGGGGAGATGATTCAGCTTTCCTGGGGAAGTCTTCAGGCTGGACTCTCCTGGGGAAAATTTTGAGATATATTGGGGAAGTGGCTCCACTGAATGTCTGGTATACCGCCGGGGAACAATCCTAGGTCAAGACTGTTGGGGATGCTTGTTAAGAATGTCTGTATATTATGCTGAGGAATGTTGAGATCTGCTGGAAGATGCCCAACTTCCTTAAGGTTGATGGTGTAGGCTAACTTTGCTTGGGGAGAGTGTATTGATTTGCTGGCTCACTCTCTGGGGACTTAAGATATACTGGTTATGTTCTTCAGATGAACTTACCTTGGTACCTTGGTGGACAGAGCAATTAAATCGCTTAAATAACTCATTATTGCCCCTGTTTCTAATGTTACCTGTAATTAATCCTTTGTTTCGTATGTAAATATCTATGAGTTAGCAATTATTGTCAAATGCATATATCACAAATTGAACCTTGGACGTTCTTCGCAAAACAAAACAGAAAAAGGAAAAACAATTGGCAATTTGTCTGAAAAGTGAATTTGTATTGATTTTTTTGAATTTGCCTGTAAATAGGCGTTTATATACAAGAGGCTGACGTCCTAGTAAGAGAACGCCGCCGAATAAAAGATTTTATACAAGTCTGTACAAAGGGAAAACAAAACAGCTATGTGAAAGGAATAATCCCACTGGGTTTCGACTCTGCTATCGCCTTTATATCTTCGAGCGTCTCATCACTTGATGACCTAGCTGAAGATGAAGCTAATTGATTGATGTCGTCTGAACTTGATGTTGATACCGGATTCTGGATGCAAAGTGATCCAATGAGACATAGTATTACGCTTTATCCCTAACTTTTGCCTGGACTGCCCTTTCGGGTTTTCAGTCCACCGGGATACCCATTTTTGCCCAAGCCGCCTTTTCAGGTTTTCGACTTGCCGGGTGTACAGATTTTTTTCATTTCATCCCTCATTTTGCCCGAACCCTTTTGGTTCGACGGGAAGCCCTAAATTTTGCCTAGGTATGTCAACCTAGCGGGTCTTTTATCATGCGTAGTATCTTTTTACTATGTCTGCATTGGCGGGGTGAGGAAGGTCGTCACCATCCATGGTGGTTAGAATCATGGCTCCTCCCGAGAACACGCGTTTAACCATAAATGGCCCTTCGTACGTAGGGGTCCATTTGCCCCTTGGATTACTCTGAGGAAGGATGATATGTTTGATTACCAGGTCCCCAACTTGATACTCTTGTGGTCTGACCTTCTTGTTAAATGCCCTGATCATTCGTTTTTGGTACGTCTGACCATGACAAATAGCAGCAAGTCTCTTTTCGTCAATTAGATTTAACTGATCAAGTCGTGTCTGGATCCAATCATCTTCGCTCAGATCAGCATCCTTCATTATCCGGAGAGAGGGTATCTGCACTTCGATCGGTAAAACTGCCTCCATGTCATAGACCAAGGAGAAAGGAGTTGCCCCGGTTGACGTCCTTGCTGAGGTACGGTATCCATGGAGAGCGAACGGTAACATTTCGTGCCAATCTTTATAGGTCATTGTCATCTTCTGCACAATTTTCTTGATATTCTTATTCGCTGCTTCTACAGCCCCATTCATCTTCGGTCGGTAAGGAGAAGAGTTGTGGTGCTGTATCTTAAATTGCTCACAGAGCTCAGTGATCATCTTGTTATTAAGATCGGTACCGTTGTCTGTAATGATCCTTTCTGGGACGCCGTATCGACAGATCAGGTTGTTCCGAATGAACCGTGCCACAACATTCTTGGTTATCGTAGCGTAGGAAGCTGCTTCAACCCACTTTGTAAAGTAATCAATCGCCACCAGGATGAAGCGATGCCCATTGGATGCCGTAGGTTTAATCTCGTCGATCATATCTATGCCCCACATTGCGAAAGGCCAAGGTGCAGTCAAGACATTCAGAGGGACTGGAGGAACATGCACCTTATCTGCATAAATCTGGCATTTATGACATGTCCGAGAATGTTGGTAACAGTCGGCTTCCATTGTGGACCAGAAATACCCTGCCCGAAGGATTTTCTTTGCCATCGTATGTCCATTGGAATGTGTTCCGAAGGTACCTTCGTGTAGCTCTGCCATGATCCTTTCTGCTTCAGTTTTATCCACACAACGCAGTAAGGTCGAATCATGGTTTCGCTTGTACAGAACGCCATTGCTGAGGAAGAACTTCGATGCGAACCTTCTCAGAAACTTCTTGTCGTTGACAGACGCACCTTCAGGGTATTCCTGAGCTTCCAAGTATCTCTTCACCTCATGGTACCAAGGTTTCTCAGTCACTACCTCAGCTTCAAGATCACAACAGTATGCCGGTTCGTCCAGTTTCCAGATAATGACCCGGGGAGCCTCATTGTCCCATTTGACTTTGAACATGGAAGACATCGTAGCTAACGCGTCCTCCAGCTGATTCTCCTCTCTTGGGAAATGTTCAAAGGTTATCTCAGTGAAGTGGGGGATCAACGTCAACACACACTCCTTGTAAGGAATAAGATTTGGATGTTTCGTATCCCACTCGCCTTTGATCTGATTGATCACGAGAGCGGAATCTCCGAAGACACTCAGAAACTTGATCCTTAAGTCGATCGCAGCTTGAAGACCCATGATGCACGCCTCATACTCCGCCATGTTGTTGGTGCAGTTGAAACATAGTCGGGCAGTGAGTAGAGTATGAGTGCCTTGAGGGGATATGATCACAGCGCCGATACTGTTACCCAAAGCGTTGGAGGCTCCGTCAAAGTGCATAGACCATCAGGATCCTTCCTCAGGTCCTTCATCCGGTCCAGGTACTTCACAATCAGTCACTATCATGATGCTCTTGTCCGGAAACTCAAAGTTCATTGACTGATAGTCATCTACTGCCTGGTGTGCCAGGTGGTCTGCCAATACACTTCCCTTGATAGCTTTCTGGGTTGTGTACTGGATGTCGTATTCTGTCAAGATCATTTGCCATCTTGCTATTCTCCCAGACAGAGCAGGCTTTTCAAATATGTACTTTATTGGATCCATCTTTGAAATCAACAAGGTAGTGTGAGTCAGCATATACTGTCTCAGCCGGCGAGCAGCCCATACCAAAGCGCAGCAAGTTTTCTCAAGCAGTGAGTATCGGGTCTCACAGTCGGTAAACTTTTTGCTAAGGTAATAAATGGCATGCTCTTTTCGGCCAGACTCGTCATGCTGCCCCAGCACACACCCTATTGAGTTGTCAAGTACTATCAAGTATAGTATTAGAGGTCTCCCTTCAACCGGTGGCATAAGAATGGGTGGTTCTTGGAGATACTCTTTGATTCTGTCAAAAGCGGCCTGACATTCATCGTTCCAGCGTACTACCTGATCTTTCTTCAGCAGCTTGAAGATTGGTTCACAAGTAGCAGTTAGGTGCGAGATGAATCAAGCAATGTAATTCAGACGTCCTAGGAAGCCTCTGACCTCTTTCTCTGTCTTGGGAGCTGGCATCTCTTGAATGGCTTTAACCTTGGCAGGGTCCACTTGAATACCCTTATCACTTACGACGAAGCCTAGCAACTTTCCAGATCTTACCCCGAAGGTGCACTTGTTCGGGTTCAATCTCAGCTTATACAGTTTCAAACGGTCAAACAGTTTCTGCAGATGGTCAAGGTGTTCCTCCTTAGTTTGGGATCTTGCAATCATATCATCGACATAGACTTTAATCTCATGATGGATCATGTCATGAAATAAAGCAACCATGGCACGTTGGTAGGTTGCCCCAGCATTTTTCAACCCGAATGGCATGACCTTGTAGCAGAAGGTGCCCCACTGAGTAACAAAGGTAGTCTTTTCCATGTCTTCAGGAGCCATCTTGATCTGATTATACCCTGAAAAACCATCCATGAAGGAGAAAACCTTGTGCTGAGCAGTATTGTCAACCAGGACGTCAATGTGAGGTAGGGGGAAGTCATCTTTGGGGCTTGCCCTGTTCAGATCCCTGTAGTCAACACACATTCTGACCTTACCATCTTTCTTCGGTACCGGCACCACATTGGCAACCCACTGAGGGTAAGAAGTCACTGCTAGAAACCCGGCATCGAATTGCTTCATAACCTCAGCTTTGATCTTCTCAGACATCTCTGGACGCATACGGTGGACCTTTTGCTTAACCGGAGGGCAGTCTTCCTTGGTAGGCAAGTGATGGACCACAATGTCGGTATCCAACCCAGGCATGTCTTCGTAGGACCAGGCGAAGATTTACACATAATCATGTAACATCTGAGTCAACCGTTGTTTTACGCTGAGCTCCAGATTGGCACCAATCTTAACCTCCTTTCTGTCTGCCTCGGTACCCAGATTTATCGTTTCCACTGGCTCTTCATGTGGTTGAATTGCCCTCTCTTCCTGGAGTAACAGTCTTGCAAGCTCACCAGGCACTTCGCAATCATCTTCACCTTCGTCTTCGGCTAAGTTGATCGGATTTTCGATGTCATAACTGGCAGTAGCAGAGTCGTTACCAGTGAGATCCAGAGTGGATTGAAACCTGTGTAGGTGAGTGTGTGTAAATACAGCTGTTTTGCAATATATAAAGAAAGAAAGAAAGAAAGGGAGCACAAGATTTGAAATGCGAAAAAACGTCCAAGGTCTTTATTCATGATATATGTAAATGACAGTTATAAGCCCTCACAAATGAAGCCAACAGTGCCCCGGGTAAGACACCGGGCCATAAAGTTTCAATTCATTGTTTATTACAAATAACAAAAACAAAGGAATTCATTACTGCGTAACAAAAGTAACAGGCAGGTTATCTTTTGCAATCCAATTGCTAAGTCCACTGTCGGTCGTCGGATAAATCCAGCTGTTGAACTCAGATTCTTCCACTTCATCATCATCCCTGATAGCATTCACTCCATGAGCAGGCAGGGGAGCTGTCACCACATTGGGCTTCTCAGGTGCCTCAAACTGTACCTCCTTTGCATCAATAAGGTCCTGCACTTTATTCCTTAAGGCCCCAGCAATCATCAGTAGAATGCCCCAGGCTATCGGAGTGATAAGCACAGCGGGCATTTGGATTATACTTAGGAGAGGTAGTGTTCACAACCTTCGGGGCCTCTCTAACAGTCACCAAGTTGGTTGATAGCAACTGCTGAAAGATTTGTGACAAGGTCATACTCAGCCGGGTAAATTCTCTTCTAGGCCTTTCAGCCCTGGGTTGATTAGTTTGCCGAGGAGCGGCAGCAGGTTTAGCAATCACCACCGTGTTGACAGATTGGCGGCGCTCTGGTTTATCTTGCCTTCTAGGCCCATACACAGCACTGGCCTCCTTTTTAAAAGGTTTCTTCTCAGTACTTGAGGATGCACCCTTCTGAATCTTTCCTGACTTCATGCCAGCCTCTATCCTTTCCCCAGTCAGAATGAGGTCAGTAAACCCTGCAGATGAATTGCCAATAAGATGATTGAAGAATGGCCCGGAGAGGGTCCCCAAGAACATATCCACTAATTCACAGTCTGTTAACGGAGGTTGCACCCTGCCAGCCAGGTCTCTCCACTTCTGCGCATACTCTTTAAAACCTTCGCCTGATCCTAGCGACATACCCTGGAGTTGGGTACGTGTAGGAGCAAGGTCGGCATTATATTGATACTGCTTGTAAAAAGCAGTAGCCAACTCCTCCCAGTAACGAATCTTGGTCCCATCCAGCTGATAGAAGCATTCGAGATGAGTCCCTGAAAGACTCTCCTGGAAGAAGTGGATCCACAAGTTCTTGTCCACTGTGTACGGCTGAATCTTCCGCACATAAGATCTGAGGTGTAGCTTAGGGCAAGACGTCTCGTCATACTTGGTGAAAGATGGTGCTTTAAACTTGTGAGGGATGATCACACCAGAAGATAAACCCAAGTCTCCGAAATCCAAACCAGGCACTTGCTGAATTTCCATAGCGTTCAGACGGTCTTCCAACTGCTTGTACCGGTCTTCAGCTGGAGGATACTGCTCCTCATTAAAATCAGTCTCGTTGTCAGAGACTACTGGACTTAGAGCCCTTCCCCCCTGGGGACTGTCTTTGCCTACAGAAGAACCAGCTTCCTCATTCTGCAGAGTGTTACCAAACCTCCGGCCCGAGTTGAATAGAACAGTTCTCTTCTTCTTCTTCTCCTTCTTCAGGAGCAAAGCCTTCAGCTCTTCTTGACCTTGAGCCAAACCCATGATCAGCTCCTGAAATTGTGCGTTCTGCGCCTGAAGGGCCTTGATAGACATCTCGGTAGATGATTCAGGGTTCATGATGCTGAAATAAACAGCGAAGAACAGTAAGCAACCTGAAAAGAAGAGTACTTGCTATGCACATGATGAATGATATGTGTTTATGCAATGCATTCAAGGGTTCGAAAATTCAAATTTGTTGTAGACAAAAAGGAACACACGTTATCATTAAGGAAATAATTGTTTGGTACATCAAAGCCTCATGGGCACACATTACAAAGCAAATCAATCCCAAAAGAAACTACGCATCCTCTTCGGAGCAATGTAGGTGTTGAGATTCCTTTCCTCGTGCAGTAGGCGGGTGAGCTCCAAGACCTTCTTTTCACTAGCATGTAGACTGGTCTCAAGAGAATTTCGTTCTTCCTTAAGCTGGATCCAACTCTTCTGCATCTCTTCCCAAGACGTGGGCATGTCAGGATGTTGAATGGTGTAGGACACCTCTCCTTCCAAGACTGGCTCTTTGATTACAGGGAGAACATGAGGATATGGCATCACTAACTTCTGGGAGCGGGCTCGTACCCACTTGAGATAAGGTTCCAATGGGATGGAGTTCTTGTGCCCCAGGGTCTTGCTGTCTATCCTACTTGGCATCCTCCAAGCTCTGATAAATCTCTGGCGAAGTCCTTGTGCATCGTTGTCGAAGTCAAAAACTATGTCAGGAATTAACATGTCATGAGGGCCGTCCCTCCGAGCATAACCAAACTGTCTCCAAGCCAGGCACGGGTTGTAAGTAATACCTCCTCTGATTCCAAGTAAAGGAACATTAGGGTACTCCCCGCAACGATCAATGATAGTGACATCCTCTCTGGACCGAGAGCACCAATGTATATCAGCATGTGTAAGAGTCATCAATCGCTGTGACCATCTCAAACCCCACTCATTCTTCAAAACTGATTGCGGAAGGTGTGAAATAAACCACCTTCCCAGGAGAGGAGTACATCACATAAGGACACCTCTTTTTCTCATGGTTCGAGTGTAACATGAGTGAAGGATGTCCCCCAGCAACGTAGGTATAGGATTCCTGGACATGAAGATCTGGACAGCACCAATATCTATAAGCTGATCTGGATTAGGGAACAACACCAAACCATAGACAAGGAGGGCCACAACTTCTTCAAAAGCTTGTAGATCAAGGGAGTTCCAACATTCTTGGGCCTTCTCAAACAGAAACCTGGCTAAGAACCCTTTGATACCACTTCTAACTTCCCAATATCCCTTGAGGTCAGATGGTTGTAGGTGTAAGGCTTTAGCAATCTCTTCAAGCTTGGGTTCCTTTTCCGTACCATTGTAGGGTAGTTGACCAAGGATAGGGATCTTCAGAAGCCGGGTGAACTCTTCTAATGTAGGCACCAGTTGGTAATCCAGGAGAGTGAAACAGTGATGTAGAGGGTCAAAGAACTGGAACAGGACCTTTATCATATCTTCCTCAATGTTGGTGTTGACCAAGCTGATGAGTCTTCCATGTCTTTCACTGAATGAAGAGCTCTCGGGAATCCTAGATATAAGCTCCTTAAGCTGAGGAGGGATTACAAGGCTGATCTGAATTGTCTTTCTGCGAACAGTTTCCATGTCCTACAAAACAAGAACAAAGATGAAGATTCGAACCCCCCGAAATGGTTAGCCAATGCATATGATGTTGTATGATGTCATGATGCTATGATTAAACACACCACAAATATTTACAAAGGCAAACATGGTAAGGCACACAAGTCACACAAGACAAGCCCTTAGAGTTTAGGCCTGCATGGGGTCTGGGTATTACCCTCTTGAAGTTGGTGGGCTCAACCTGTCCTATCAGAAGAAACCGGGTTCTAAGGGTCCCAATATCACTGGATTGCTTTCATTGTTCATCGTTTCGATTTAGCCACTGAACTGGCGACCGAAATATTCCAGGAAAGCAACCCTCAATTGAGTGTAGTATCGAGTATCAACCAACCTCGGACTTCACCAAAGTCAGTTATCTCACTACCCTAAAGAGGCCAAGATAGTTCAATTAAGGTTCCTAAGGTCAGTTGATGCTTCACGACACCACGCGGAGGCCCCGTACTCTCCTTGACTGAACTCAAGGGTTACCGGTACACACCAAAGTGCCACATCAACGTAGCAGACTGCTTCAACCATGTCGGTATACCCCGCACAGTTCCCTCACAGCCTTGTTGCTACTTTCTAAGAAGGTATCCCCAGATCCGGGTTAGGATCTATAGAACTCCCAAGACAGTACCCAAAATTTAAAGCAAACAAGTCAAAGCAATTGAAAACACAGTTATGAACTATCCTAAGGTACACCTCACTTTATAACAAGTCCCCAGCAGAGTCGCCAGTTCTGTGATCGGTGGATCTGGAACTGACTGTTTAAAGCTGGTTTCGCGAAATGTCGCGGAAGCAAGAGTCGCCGCCGTATTTTATTTTCTCCAACATGGAAAGGACAAAAGCACAGAAAAATTCCTTATGAGATTTGTTCTCGGTTCGGGAGGTAGATTTATAGAAAGGGAAGGTGTTAGCACCCTTTCTATCCATGGTTATCCATGGGCTCTTAGATACTTGCTCATTTGTGTTTTCAAAATGTTTGTTTGCTTTTCAAGGTGAGTGGGTTTGAAAAAGTTTCTTTGAAAGTTTCAGATCGACTTTTGTATCAGTCCTCAAGAGTGTTTGAAAAATTGTTTTGAAAGCTTTTTGAAAGTGTCGGTGTGAAAAGAGTTTTGATTTGTTTTTGAATAGAGCAAGTATCTATGAGTCATCTACCTACCCTAAGGAATTAGGCTGTGTAAATGTCCTTAAGGTAGGGCCATCCCACCATTGAGAGGTAGGTAGCACCACCGTTGGAGGTGTTCGGGTCAATTCGTTTGTAGGGACAGTGTGGTCACCGAGCAACAGTAAGACACCTTAGAAGCTACCCTTATGCCATTGATCTTTTTATTCCGAGGCAACCGTTTCGAGGCAACTATTCCGAGGCAACTTGTTTCGAGGCAACTAGATCAATAGACATAAGGACTCACTAAGACGTCCTATACTCGACGACCACGTTTCGAGGGGCAAGGCAACAGTGAGGCGTACCCTAGGAGTGGTGTGTGAATTGTGTGTCATTTTCAGTTATAGTTTATCTTGTCATGCATTGGGTGAGCTACGCTTTGATTTTATTTGGGCCATTCATTCTTTCATGTGATTAGCAGTTAAAAGGTGCGGAAAAAAATGCGGAAAATAAAAGTCCTACGCTATTACAAGGCGCGGGTCTATACATCGCCAAATTAACAAAGACCCGATTTTGAATAAAAGTGCGGAAAGTAAATATCCTAATTACTATTACAAGGCTTTGGGGCAATTACATAATATTTAAAAGTAACATAAGAATACGCGTGCGAAAAGAAATTAGAGTCGAATACGCGAGGGCGTTGGACCCTTGAAAGAAATTAAATTGAAATTACAAATTAATTAATGATTAAATAAAGAAAAGAAATTATTTTTATGTTTTTTTGGTATTTATGAAAATAAAGAAAATTAAAAGGAAAAGAAACCCTAATTCTACATGTTTTTAATTGTTAAAGAAAAGATTTAAGTTTTGACCTAATTTACTAATTATTTAGTTACATGAGTATTTACAAAATTAATTAATAGTTAATAATAATAATAATAATAAGAAAAATTTATTTATTGAGAAAAAGAATAAAAATGCTAAAAACCTAATTTTTACATTTTTTAGTTATTGAGAAAACATTAAAGTTGAAAAACCTAAAATTAAACTAGTTTGATTATTTAAAATTTATTTACAAAATATATTAATGAATTAAATATTAAATAACAATAAACATGTTTTTTTTTCAGTTTTGATTTCTGATTTTATTATTGTGAAAATTATATTTTTGTGAATTAAATAAAACAAAAGAAAAACAATTAAAATAAAAAGAAGAAAAGAAAAAGAAAAAGAAAATGTAATGCAAACCATAGGGGTGTTGGCCCTTTTTGGAGGTGTCTTGGAAGTATTTTGGCCCACTAGAATCAGGCCCTTTTGACTTTTCTGGCGCGTGTGAGGGATGTCTGACCAGGGTACATGGTGGATTGCTTGTGATGGCCATTGGATTGACCTTCAGGGACATGTGGCAGGCACTGGCGTTGGGGCGTTTGGTGGACTATTGGAGAGGCATAGCACCTGAACACGTTGTGACCAAAATTATTGAGAATATGGGGGACCTGGGAATCGAACCCAGGTCCCATTGCCTGCATGACAACGTACCAACCAGTTGGACTAGCGCGTTTATTTGTTAGTATAATAGCATACAATTAATATAATGGGAAAACAAACATTATGCTGGACAAATCAAAAAAGCGCCAATTATTCAAACTGGCCAACCACCATTCAACACCTCAGCGTCTTCTCCATTGTGTCTTCGTTTTGCCTGAAAATAAGAACAGATAGCGGGGGTTTTAAACCCCCACTAAGCTCAACCCTGTAAAATAGCGATTAGGATTTAAGCAAGCATAAAAAGGGCGCGATGGGTTATTTCAAATCGTTTGGATGTCACGATTTCAATGGTGTAGGTCTTATTGTCTAATTTTTCCAGACGAACGAAACCCCAAAATTGGAGCTCTGAAACCCTAAGCAGCTTTCATGGTAACTTTGCATACAGGCGTCCTTAGTTCAATCAAATAACACCAATAGCTTCAGAATGCTCATATTAGTATAAATCAATCATTAAAAGTCATTGATAATGTATGAAAATGCAAACACGAATATGAAAATTTTAATGAAAAGTGAGACTTCTATCTACCAATTCCTTGAGTATGGAGGCGTGATTTTGATTGAAAAAGCTTCTTGGATGTGTCAGGAGTGTATTGGAATGGTTTTTGATCTTTGAAACAAGCTCTAGCTATGAAAACAGTTTTGAGATTTTTTGTGAAAAAAATGCAATGTTGTTCTATGAGTTTCTGCGCAGCTTGTATGTTCTTTTGCATTAGGTTATGTTTGCATATGTATGTAGCATGATTAGGTCAAGCAAAACAAGCCCATGATCCATGTATTCAATGCTTTTGAATTTTTGATTTTGCATATCTTTTCTTAAAACTTTTTGCCATGAAAACTTGCCTATTTGGAAGATTTGGTCTCTTTTATGTGGTACACGAAATATTTAGGTATTAATGGGAGAATATGCTGCACAAAAAGATTTGGAAAACATGTTTTAGTATTTTTCTCATAATTAATTTTAATTAAATGAATAAATAGGATTAAAAATTCAATTAATTAATTAAAAATAAGAAAATAACTCCCTTTAAAGTCAATGGGTCGTGCATAGCTTTTGGGTGATGATTCATGGAAGAAATTGAGGCCCATTAGCAATTTTGAGGCATTTGAAGCAAAATTGACTTTTCAAAATTCCCAAAACTTTCCCAACTTCCACAAGGCATATCTTGCTCAATTTTTAAGCTTTGGTCATGTTCTTGGACATTTTGGAAAGGTCTTGAAGTCCTCTAACCAATGCCTTTGGTCCCATGTCATTTTGATTTACCAATCTCAAGTTATGGTCTTTGACTTAAAGTGCCTTTTTGTTGACTTTTGAAAATGACCTATAATGTTGAGATTGATAACTTTTTGTGAGAGCATTTCTTGGACTTGAAGTGTGAAGATGAGTTGTAGGAAATGTCATTCTCTTCAAAATGAGCTTTGGATGGAATTTTTCTGATAAACCATGTGGAAGTTATGCCTTGGTCAATTTGCAGTTGACTTTTCCAACTGTCCAAAAATAGAAACTTTTGCATCTTGAGACTTTTTGAGCCATGCCTTGAGAATCATGATCAAGAATTGATCAAATGATGTTTGTGGCTTCAAAATAAGATGTTGACCAAAAAATTTGACTTTTGACTGTCAAATGACCATTTTGCCCCTGCAGTTGACTGTAGGGCAATTAGGGTTTTTGATTGTGCAATTTTATGCTGTGAGTCTTGAAACTTGGCATTTGGATGCTTGACAATGTTTATAGGCATGTGGGACTTGATTGGACCCTTGGAAACCTCAACTTCTTTGCCAGAACCAAAACCCTAATTTTTTACTGTTAGGAGGCAATTGGACTGTGCAACCCTTGAGAGATTTTGAAGCATGATCTTGGCAAATCTTGAAGAATATGGGAGGGAAAATTTTGGGGTACAACAGCCTCCCAAAAGGAGATGGGGGAAATTCTGAAAATTATAAAGAGAAGTGACTACAACATAGTCGAGCAGCTAGGGCAAACTCCGTCAAAGATTTCCATGTTGGCTTTATTATTATGCTCTGAGGTTCATGCGAAGGCCTTGGTGAAATTTCTTAAAACTGCCCATGTACCACAAGAGACCTCTGCTGATCAGTTCCAAGACTGTGTGGCCAGCTTGACCGCAGATAATGGTTTAGGCTTTTCTGATGCTGACCTGACACCTAGAGGGAGGAAACATAATGAGGCATTGCATGTCTCTGTCGAATGTAGGGGCACAACTTTGGCCCATGTCTTGGTTGATACCAGTTTGTCTTTGAATGTGCTGCCTAAGAAGGCTCTTGATAGACTTGACTGTGAAGGTTTGACCTTAAAACCCAGCAACATAGTGGTAAGGGCCTTCGACGGTTCAAAGAGAATGGTGCTTGGGGAGGTGGACATCCCCATAAAAGTTGGAACCCAAACCTTTGATTCAACTTTTTATGTGATGGACATTCTCCCTTCCTATTCCTGCTTATTGGGCCGACCATGGATTCACAATGCTGGTGCCGTCACCTCTACATTACATCAAATGCTGAAGTACCCGACCAAGGGGAAATCATTATTGTCCATGGAGAAGAGGAATATATGGCCAGTCACTTAAACTCCTTCAGATACATGGAATTGGATGGTGAATTCATTGAAACTCCATTTCAGCATTTCGAGGAAGTCCCGCAAACCGTGCCAGTAACCAAGAATGTTTCCCAAATCCCAAAGATTATAATACCTCCGCTAAAGATGTCTTCTCTGAAAGATGCCAAGGCAGTGATCGAAGAAGGTGGGTGTACTATTTGGGGCCAACTCCCAGATATCCCATACAAATCTGACAAATTTGGTTTGGGTTTCACTTCAGGAGCCCAGAAAGTTGTACGTCGTGCTCGTGCCGGGGGACCACCCTTGAAGATCAGCAACCACGGAGTCAATGCAGTGGGGGATGATGATGAGGATATCTACGACCTGGAGGAATGGATTTTCCCAACTATCAATGAAGGACTCACCAACTGGGAAGCTAAAGATTTTCTCCCAATTACTTTTATCCAACAGTAATTGTCTTTAAATTTTTGACGGGCCTGTAATAATTAAACAATTCAGACTTTTAAAACCTTGTGTCTTACCCGAGGCACAACGGTCCATTTGTAAGGGTTGTTACCTCATTTTCATATGTCATCAATGAATCATGGACGTTTTTGCATACAAACTTTGTGCTCTTTGTCTTTCTATTTCTACATTTTTATTTCTTTCAAAGATAGCTATACTCTTACACACACTCACATTCAAAATGCAGATCTACATCCATTAGAGATCCCATGGGTAACGATTCTGATATGGCCTTCTGTGACTCTGAAAATCTAATCTACCAAGCCGAAGACGAAGGTGGGGAAGATTGTGAAGTACCATGGGAACTCGCCAAGTTACTACAACAAGAAGAAAGGACCATACAGCCCCACGAAGAACCAGTGGACACAGTTAACCTAGGTACCAAAGAGGACAAGAAAGAAGTCAAGGTGGGTGCCAATCTGGAACCCAGTGTCAAGAAGCGTCTGACTCAGTTGCTACATGATTATGTTGAGGTCTTTGTCTGGTCGTACAAAGACATGCCATGACTTGATGCTGATATCGTGGTACATCGTCTACCAACAAAAGAAGATTGCCCTCCGGTAAAGCATAAAGTCTATCGCATGCGGCCAGACATGTCAGAGAAGATTAAGGCTGAAGTCATGAAACAATTCAACACCAGATTCTTGGCTGTCACCTTCTATCCATAATGGGTCGCCAATGTTGTTCCAGTGCCTAAAAAGGATGACAAAGTACGTATGTGTGTGGACTGCAGATATTTGAATAGGGCGAGCCCTAAGGATGATTTCCCACTTCCTCACATTGACATTCTGGTTGACAATACCGCATAGCATAAGGTGTTCTCATTTATGGATGGTTTCTCAGGCTACAACCAGATTAAAATGGCGCCTAAGGACATGGAGAAAACGACCTTCGTCACACAGTGGGGCACATTCTGTTACAAGGTTATGCCATTCGGGTTGAAGAATGCTGGGGCAACCTATCAGTGTGCCATGGTAGCTCTATTTCACGACATGATACACCACAAAATAGAGGTCTATGTGGACGACATGATAGCCAAATCTCAAACGGAAGAGGAGCATCTTGACCATTTGTAGAAACTGTTTGAGAGACTAAAGAAATACAAGCTGAGGTTGGACCCGAATAAATGCATATTTGGGGTGAGGTCTGGTAAACTCTTAGGCTTTGTCGTCAGCGGTAAAGGTATTGAAGTGGATCCTGCCAAGGTGAAAGAAATACAAGAAATGCCTGCTTCTCATACTGAGAAGGAAGTCAGAGGATTCTTAGGACGGCTAAACTACATTTCCCGATTCATTTCTCACTTGACCGCTACTTGTGAACCAATCTTCAAATTACTGAAGAAAGATCAAGTAGTCAAATGGAATGATGAGTGCCAAGCTTCCTTCGATAAGATCAAAGAGTAACTACAAGAGCCTCCTGTTTTAATGCCACCAGTCGAGGGAAGACCCTTGATCATATATCTAACTGTTTTGGAAAATTCAATGGGGTGTGTGTTGGGGCAGCATGACGAGTCTGGCCAAAAAGAGAATGCTATTTACTACCTGAGCAAAAAGTTTACCGACTGTGAAATAAGATATTCACTGCTCGACAAAACTTGATGTACTCTGGCATGGGCTGCTTGCCGGTTAAGACAGTATATGTTGACCCATACTACCTTATTGATATCCAAGATGGATCCAATAAAATACATATTCGAGAAGCCTGTCCTCTCTGGGAGAGTAGCAAGATGGCAGATGATTCTGACTGAATACGACATTCAGTACACTACCCAAAAAGCAATAAAGGGCAGTGTGCTAGCTGATCACCTCGCTCATCAAGCTGTGGATGACTATCAGTCTATGAAATTCGAATTCCTAAACGAAGACGTCATGATGGTAAACAACTGTGAAGAACTCATACCATATGACGGACCTGAACAAGGATCCCGATGGACCCTGGTTTTTGAAGGAGCGTCTAACACACTCAGAAATGGCATAGGTGTTGTACTCATATTCCATGAAGGATGTCACACTCCCTTTACTGCAAGACTCTGCTTCAACTGTACAAATAACATGGTAGAATATGAAGCGTGCTTTTTTGGTCTCAAAGCTGCCTTAGATTTGGGGATCAAGTCCTTAAGTGTATTTGGATATTAATCCTTAGTCATCATCCAGATCAAAGGAGAATGGGACACGAAGAACCCTAACCTTATCCCCTAAAAAGAACATGTGTTGACATTAATCCCACATTTTGAGGAAATTACCTTTGAGCATTTTCCACGAGAGGAGAATCAACTAGCGGACGCGCTAGCCACAATGTCATCTATGTTTAAACTCAAGTGGGGTAACGAGGCTCCCCAGATCACCATTGAACGGATGGATGAACCAGCTTACTGTCACGAGATCAATACCAAAGAAGTAGTGGCCCAACCTTGGTTCCATGAAGTTAAGAGGTATCTCGAGGCTCAATAATATCTGGAAGGAGCTTCAGTCAATGATAAGAAATTCTTAAGGAGATTCTCTGCTAAGTTCTTCCTTAGTAATGGCATTCTCTACAAGTGCAACCGCGACTCTATTTTGCTTCGTTGCATAGACAAGGTTGAGGCAGAAAAGATCATGGCTGATCTACATGAAGGAACTTTTGGTACCCATTCCAGTGGGCATACGATGGCAAAGAAGATCCTACGGGCAGGTTATTACTGGTCTACCATGGAAGAAGATTGCTATCAGCACTCTCGAACCTGTCATAAGTGTCAGATCTATGCTGACAAAGTGCATGTGCCTCCAGTCCCTCTAAATGTCTGGAATGTTCCCTGGCCATTCGCAATGTGGGGCATCAATATGATTGGAGAAATCAAACCTATAACTTCTAATGGACACCACTTCATCTTGGTGGCCATTGACTATTTCACGAAGTGGGTTGAGGCAGCTTCTTTCGCTTCCGTTACCAATAATGTCGTGGCCCGGTTCATCAAACAGAATCTCATCTATCGGTATGGTATCCTAGAGAGAATCATCACAGACAATGGTACAAATCTCAACAATACTATGATCACCGCACTATGCGCGCAATTCAAGATCTAGCACCATAATTCTTCCCCTTACCGGCCAAAGATGAATGGCGCTGTTGAAGCCGCAAATAAGAACATCAAAAAGATCATACATTAAATGAAAGTAACCTACAAGGACTGGCATGAGATGCTACCATTCACTCTCCACGGTTACCGTACCACGACGCACACATCAACCAGGGAAACACCTTACTCTCTGGTATACGGCATGGAAGTTGTCTTGCCTATTGAGGTCCAGATCCATTCTCTGAGAATCATGAAGGATGCAGGGTTGAATAAAGATGATTGGATCCAAACTCGACTTGATCAACTGAACTTGATTGATGAGAAAAGGCTTACTTCTATCTGTCATGGTCAAATGTATAAAAAACGGATGATTAAGGCTTTCAACAAAAAGGTCAGACGCCAAGTGTATCGAGTCGGGGATCTGGTGATCAAGCGCATCATATTGCCGCAAGGTGATCCTAGGGGTAAATGAACTCCTACATATGAAGACCCATTTGTGATCAAAAGCATATTCTCTGGTGGCGCAATGATCTTAACCACTATGGATGGCGACGATCTGCCGCACCCTGTGAACGCGGACATAGTCAAAAGATACTACGCATAAGAGACCCGCTAGGTTGACACACCTAGGCAAAACAAGGGCATCCCGGAGAATCAAAAAGGTTCTGGAAAAAATTAGGGATAAAACAAAAAAATATGTACACCTGGTAAGTTGAAAACCCGAAAGGACGGTCTAGGAAAAAGTTAGGGAATTAAAGCGTATGACTACATCCCGTTGGATCACCTTACAGGAAACCTTTAGCTTCGACTGACAAACTCAACGGTTCTAATCAATCCAATCAATTTCGGACAAGGCAGCAAGTGGACAAGACGCTCAAAGACACAAAGGCTATAGTAGAATGGGAACCCCATGGGATTATTGCACATAGCTATCTTTTCTTTGTATCAAAATTTTTATGACGACATTTCCTTACTAGAATGTTTGTCTCATTGTACAAAAAAGATTTATTCAAGTTAATACAAAGATGCCCCTTTGAAAGTACAAAACTATCTGTTTTTTCTTTATTTCTATGTTTTGTTTACAAAAACGTCCAATGATTTATTTTTGAACATATGCATTTGAACGTAACTACTGTTTACAAATGAAAAAAAATAGAAAGACAATCACTAATGGCTTTAAGAAATAGGATAATATCTTTAGACTATAAAATCCCTCACAGTGTGTAGCTTAATGATATCAAGCTCTCTCACATCCCCGGCAGAACAAAACTTCCAGTTATCACTCCCCAGTAAAAGTCGCCCAATTTATCAGGATTTCACAAACAATACACGGTGTTTCCCTTACAACAGAGTTTATTTCTCTAATAAATAAGAGCTCATCGACTCATCAGCACGTCAAAACATGAAGACTTACACTCCACGTCCTCAACAGCAGTCAGGGATTTATTTCCCCTAATCCAACAGTATTACAGCAGCATAGCTTACATGCCCATACATCGCATCCATACGTCATAACATTGACAACCCGAATATATACAACATAATCTCATTCTTTTTTTTAGAACATCATTGTACAATGTATTTCATACATCATGACATTGGATACAACTAATCTTTCATCTCTTCAGGAAAGATCAGTCAGTAGATGGCTATCATCAACAATTTACAAAAGGGTCAGAGATTAATACCTGAAACAAGCCAGGACAATTATCTGCACGACCAGCTAAAGCAATCCTGCATGGGTTTCTTCTCATTCAACTTTCAGATACAGTTCAGATACGCTCCAGATATGGACGCCATTCTGATACTCATTTAGATTCAGCTTTCAGATACAGTTCAGATACGCTCCAGATACGGACGCCATTCTGATACTCATTCAGATTCAGCTTTCAGATACAGTTCAGATACGCTCCAGATACAGACGCCATTCTGATACTCATTCAGATTCAGCTTTCAGATACAGTTCAAATACACTCCAGATACGGACGTTATTCTGATACTCATTCAGATTCAGCTTTCAGATACAATTCAGATACGCTTAAGATACAGACGCCATTCTGATACTCATTCAGATTCAGCTTTCAGATACAATTCATATATGCTCCAAATACGGACGCTATTCTGATACTCATTCAGATTCAGTTTTCAGATACAGTTCAGGTACGCTCCAGATACAAACGTCATTCTGATACTCATTCAGATTCAGCTTTTAGATATAATTCAAATATGCTCCAGATACAGATACCATTCTGATACTCATTCAGTTTCAGCTTTCAGATACGAGTCAAATACAGTCCATTTATGGATATTATCTGGGTACTCAACCCAACACATCCACTATTTCAGTATAAATCGACCAGAGATTTATTTTGACACTTCTTCCATTCCTGCCAACAAATCATTTTGGATGGCATCTACAAGCCCATCTCTGGCAACTTTCCATCATCTCTCCAAATGGCATCTTTAAGACCATTCCCTAAACAATCAACCATTACATCATCGAGTGTAAATTTCTAGGCACTCTAGTGTTTAATCATCTTCCACCTTCAAGTCACGAATGGCAGATTCGCCAATCTAACCCTTCAAGCGTAAGAAGATTGAACAGGGGCAGTTGTTGTACCCCAAAATTTGCCCTCTCATTTCTCAAAAGGATCACCCTGGACCATCACGTTTGCTTCCATCCAATTCCAAGCCTTGAATTACAAATTTTTTAAGAAAGTCATTCACAAGGGAAAAATGGTCATTTGCACACTAAAAAGTCAAAATTTGACTTTTAGATTAAAATCAAATCTCAAGAACCATATTTCATCAAGGCATGAAGTTTGTTTCATCAAGAAATCATAAGTCAAGATTCATGCTGAAAAAGTCAAAATTTTAAATACTTAGAATTTTTCTAAGTGTTTAAGAAATATGACAAGCTCAGAACTTCTGGTCAGATTTTCACCATGATACAAGTTGATTCTGGAAGAACTTCTAACACAAGAGTTTTAGATCTCAATAAGACCTAAAATATTGCAAAACAGAACTTCTCCTGGAAATGCTGGAATTTCAAGTTATAAATGTTCAAAGACACGTCCATGAAACTGAAGCACTCAGCAAATTCTGGACGTTTTCAAGACAGAGTTTGGTTAGAACTTTTGGGCCAGTTTTCACGAAGGTTCAGCCAGAGTTTGAAAAAGTAATTCAAAGAAAGTCTACAAAGCGTGTTACAAGCTTTCAGAAAAGCCTGAGAACTCCTTCAGAGCATACTGGAGCAGAGAGATTCCAAGATCAAAAGTTGGATGTTTATTCTAAGTTACACTGATGCTGAACTTCTGACCCAGACTTAGGCTATGATGCACAATCTCATAGCGCAGGATTTCTGGTTTGATAAATATCATCATTTAATGCTCACAACCACTTTTGAGTTTTTATCCAAAGGATTTCCCCACGTGTGAGATAGAAGTACCTTTGCTGTACTTGAAAAGGCAAACTTTTGTACAAGTTTATGTTGGGCCCATGCTTTACTCTTGCCTCTGGGGATACTTTTCCTTAATTCAAGCTTACAAATCCAGCTTAGGCACGACTAAAAGCTGCTAACCACCATACTTGTTTAACTTACTTCAAGAACAAGGCAGCACCCTAACATGTGATGATTGTACCCTTGATCCCTCCAAGCTATAAAATCATTGCCTATAAATTGAACTTCATTGGCAATTGTAAGGAGGCCGGTCAGAAAAATTGAAAGGAAAAGCTTTGAAACCTTGTTAAAATTCCAGAAATCCAACACTGTAAACACAAATACAAAACCTGCTAGTTTTTTATTCTTGCATTTAAACTCCAACTCCCCTCAAGTGTTTCTTGACCAAATCATTCATACAGCTTCTGAATCTTCCATTCACCATTCATAACCCAAGTTAAAGGTTGTTCCAGCCTGCTGAATACGTGAGGAAGCTGATCAGAACATTACAAGCAGTCAGAACCAGACTCCAGCTCATAGAACATTTTTTAGCTGCAAGGTAAGCTTCTGCTAACCCTCATCATATCACTTAAGCATTGTTAGAGTTGCATGTTCAAAATACAATGTAGACATCCTGATTCTGATGTTGTACATATTATGAGGTTTCATGTATTTTCCTACCTAAATAGGAAGAACATCAGTTCAGAACTTCTTAAGGAAACTAGGACTAGCAAATACATGTTTGTTTCTGATTTATGGTCTTGTCATTTTTATGCTTCTGAAACCATGATAGAAAAACTGCCATAATTGCTATGTCTGGGTTTTCTGTTCTGTTGAGATTTAACTAAGTTGCAGATGGTCTAATTAGCATGAAGAAAGAATTGGAGTTCATCATCAGAGTTTACCTAATCAAGACTAAATGCATGAAAATAAAACACACTTGCACACTAGCACCCCTAGGATAAACCCACTATGTTGCCTTACAAAATGGCCATATTACGCATGTGAGGTATCTTAGCAAAAACAAGCAAATACAAGATCATAGTCCCTCGATGACGCTATCCATGTTGCCTTTCAAAATGATATTAGTCCCTTAAAGAAAATGCTAAGATATCTTACAATATTGCTAATCATGGCTATACGATGACCCTTGCTCGTCCCTTTTACATCCAAAGATGGGGTTACTTACCAAATCAATGGTAAGATATCAATGTCAAAGGAAAGAGGAAATAAACATGAAAGACTTTTGATTAAGTAGAATGTTCCTAGTTACTTGCTCAATTTCAAAACCAAAACATCCTTGCTACTTTCAAAACAAACACCAACACTTTCAAAAACATCTTTCAAACTTGAAAACATTTTCAAAAGATCAACACTTTGTATACATTCTTACGAACGAGAATCATTACAAAGTTTGCCCAAACAATGACATCTTTACAAAATACTTTCAAAAAAACCACACAAAGCACATTTTCAAATAAAAGTAAGTGATCTAGCAAGTAACTAAGAGCCCATGGAAAACCATGGATGAAAAGGGTGCTAATACATTTCCTTTTCATAATCTACCCCCCGAACTCAAGAAAAAAATCTCAAAGGTCTTTCCTGTGCTTTTTCACCTTTCCTTTTGGATAAAAGAAAAGTCGGTGGCGACTCTTACTAACCCCAACATTTGTGATCAAACGCAAAACACCCAAGTCAGTTTTCCCACCGTATCACAGTTGCCTACTCCCACGCTGTTATAACCATAGGCATCACTTTTAGTCTATGTGAAAGTGCTGCTTAATATATACCTTAGACAACACTTTATTGAATAAGCACTTTCTAAAGGCCATATAGGCAGCGCTTTTAACAATGTAAGCGCCTTCTATAGTGTGCATATAGCAGCGCTTTTACTTTAGACAACACTTCCATAAGCGATGTCTAAAGTAAAAGCGCTGTTATAGGCACACTATAGAAGAAGCACTGTCTAATGTATTTTTTTCTTCATTTTTTTATTTTTTAGGCAGCACTTTATTTTGAAGCGCTATCTAAAGTCCCCTTTTAGGCAGCATTTTTCACAAGCGCTTTCTATTCACTATAATAGGCAGTCTTTTTGGATTAAAGTGTTGTCTAATGTTCACTGATTTTTTAATATATTCAGCTTATATTTTAAGCACCCTGTACACATAATCACTTAAAATTTAAGTGTTGTCTTTCAAATTTGCACTAGCATTTATAAATTTGAAGCTTCAATCCAATAAATACGTACCAAATTTACATATTTATATATACAACTTTAATCTAACAATTTATATATATACATAAATACAACTTAAAGAATTCAATAATTTATATAAACATAAATTTAAATATTTACATATACAGCTTTATAAACAAATAAATATGCACCAAATGTACATATTGTTATCTTTTAGAGTTGTTATGTTCTCTACTATCTTCTCTACAAACAACAACAATGAAGAATCTTAAATGAGTCTATATATATTCTACATATGCACCTACCTGAAACAAAACCAACAAAGATATATATATATATATATATATATATATATATATATATATATATATATATATATATATATATATATATATATATATATATATATATATATATATATATATATATATATATATATATATATATATATATATATATATATATATATATATATATATATATATATATATATATATATATATATATATATATATATATATATATATATATATATATATATATATCAGAGTCAATCTATATGTATAACACTTAAAAATCAATGTAACAAAAACAAGTCAAGATTCATACAAACAAAATTCCCCGATTCACACCATGCAAATAAAATTCCCTAATTTCATCCATACAAACAAACAAAATTCCGTTATAACCCACCTTTAAAAATTCCCCGATTCATACATACAAACAAAATTACCCGATTCTGTTATAACCCACCATTAAAAATTCTCTGATTCATACCATACAAACAAAATTTTGTTTGAATTTAAATCCAATACCATCCTAACTAACCTTTCATATAACAACAATAACATTGCAATAATTTACCACACTATGACAACATAATATCTCATTAACTCAAACTTATATATACTCAAAATTCTCATCAATGAAAGTGTCACAATACCTTATAAAATTCTGATCTCAATAATGTATTAACATCAATCCTCTTTAATTTCGTCCAAATGATCTTTCAAATAAGTAGAACACTTGTATTCATCAAAGTACTACATAATATAACATAATATGATTTAGTTAAAACTAATTAATTAGATAAAATGTGTTAAATATATTAGAATAAATCATAAGTTAGAAACTCATACCATGGATGGAATCTCTATTTGATTCAAAAGAATAATTTCTTTTATAAACCTTAACATGAAATAACCCCAATCTATACCATTGCGCTGACGAGGATACTGCACATGGAAAAATATACAAATATATATCATCTCATATAATTTAACTTATTTTATCAAGTAGCATCACTAATATAATCAAAATTATGAAAATATACATGCACTCTAATCCATGTAATTTTGTTTGCCTTACTCTTTGGTACTTGAATATTTCTTTGTGATCTAAAAAATTGTATAACCCTAACAAAATATAAACGAAGATTTAGAACAATCTCACATAAAAAAATAAATAAGTATACAAATGAAGTTTTAGAATAATCTAACGTACGTATCAACCATCTTCTTCATGTTTGGGTATTTTTTCCAATTGCCTTCTAGCGAATCCAAATAATATATAATTTCTCTTATTGGATTGATCGCAACCAATAACCAGTGTCCACTGTAAGATTAACAAAGGTTAGATTGAAACTTTCTACAAAACGTCAAAACACGAAAAATTATAATAGATGAAGTTTGAATAAAAATCTTACCCATTTCCAATATTAAATGAAAAAAAAAACAATTTTTTTGTATCTTTGTTGACCATTAATATACGGATAAAATACTCTTTTATATCATCTGGTAGTTGTTGGATGAATAGTACGTTGATATTGTTTGGAGATAAGAAGGAGAATATTTGGTCCAATTGATGTGGGCGCACCAAGTTGGCATACATGAAACTTAAATAAAAACATCATTAACATTAAGACCATTCATTGAAATTAGTAGATAAATTGTTCAATAAAAACAAAATAAAGTTGATCAGAGAATACCTGATATATGTATTGACAACATCGAGACCTAATTCTTCATGTTTAAGAATTTGATCCACACCCTCTCTACTTATTGTTTCGTAATAGGAAAAACCAAAAATACCTTCCTCCATAGATATATTACGAGCACATCCTTCGGCTAAATCTAAAATTCCCATTAATGTCTGAAGGCACGACATATATCGAGAAGTAGGCTTTTTTCTAGCTGCAGACTTTGCCACATCCTTTTTTTGTGCGGACATGTTACTCACATGAACTTGTTGCATGTCTTTAACATGAATCTAAAGATCAAATGCATATAATAAGTTAGGTGAAGTATAAGATCGTGAATTAACCTTTTCTGTGCATAATATATATATTAATTTACCTCCTTTTTGGATGCAACTGACTCGGTCTGCAGCTTAATCCCCTTATCTTTTGATTTGGATTTCGTGGGAGTCTAACATTACCATGAAAAAATGTACGTTAAATGGTCGTAATATTTTTCATAATAGTTTTCAACGCTGCATATGTTAACATACCTCATCATTTATGCAAATGAGGCTTGACGACCATGCATCATAAGATCCTATTGCCTCTCCGACCAATGTTGCATCTGAAATATCGTTAGGCAACGACAATGGCGCATCCCTCTCTATAGAAATTTCAATTGATACTTCCAAAAATCCAGCAGGGAGCGGTTTATGGTGAAGTACTTCTCCCAAGGTGTTATGCACTTTTCCCTTGCCAACCATGCGATAAGTCGGTGACGATAAATATAGATGACAAGGTGAAATGACCTAAACCAATAATAAATATGAAATTGTTAATGTTTATATATGTGAATTAAAAAAATTGTGCTAATTCATAATAATATATGTTACCTCGGGAATTTTCTGTTGGAAATCACAATTGATATTATCTTTGTCACTAGTATCCTTGAACCCTGACCCTTGCCTTTCTGACATGTATTTTTCTTTGTCCTTTTCCAACTCACGAACTTTAGCTTTTAATTTTTATAACTCTTCCATCACTTCTTTATTGCTATGACCTTTCTTATTTTGATGAATACCCAAAGATGTTGGAGTCACCCTGAATACCTTACCCCTCACATGACCGGTATACTCAGGAACATTTAATACTCGACTAAGTATGCTCCTGCAATCCTGGTCTTCAGCTTGAGTTAAAGATTGAGATAGACTCACCTGAAATTCATATGCATAGCAAAATAAATTAGTGGTGATTAAACTCATAAATTCTGTATTTTAATAAAATTTTGATATAATTATAGGAATATTGATATACTTACACATTTCTCATAAATTTGAAGCACATCTTCCTTAACAACTTCATCCTTACCCATCCGGGCAGCCTTCCACAGAACATGTTCCGGAAGAGATGTTTCTTAATTTTTCTCCTCTTCTAACTACACATTAAGATAAATAATAAATAAATAATAGTACATGATGAACAAGTATATCATATCATTTATATATACTTACCAATCTTTGTTGCAAGCGTGCATATCCCATACGTCCTTTTCTATATGGATACGAGGGACTTGATGCTCGTTGGCGATTCACGCCACTCACATCCTGAAAATCCGAGGTTCTTCTTTTTATTTGAAGGTTTCCCATTCTTCAAGAGAAATCAATCCTGTATACGCTTTTGGACGATCTGCATCGATAAAATTGTTATCAGCATCCCTAAGAAACTTGTTTGTCAAAAAAGATTGAAACCCTCTTAGTCTTTTTCTGGCCAATTGAAGACAATATGATTTTCGATCATCATCAATGTTAAAATACCTCTACAAAAAAACATACATAGAGTGTGTTAGTAATTTATATACATAAGTATCAACAAAAACGAAAGACATCACATATCGCACATGTATTTCAGTCCATATTTTTTCTTTAGCGGGTTTCAGCTCACGCCTTCTCCAATCATCACAAGTGATTGGAACTTCTCTCCTCATAACATAACCAATGTAACTTGTCAACATTGAACCGTTAGGCTCAATTACATGTTTGTCTTCATTCTAATGTATGTAAAATTTGATACCTTTATCTCTTGCACGAATTATTGACTTCATAATTGTTATTCCTCATCTAATCTCATTCTCCACATCACGAGCTGATTCATTTCCATCAATATTAGAAGCGGGATGATCTTTTTCCTCATTAGAAGTCATTTCACCTGTAATATTAAAGAAAAACATAAACATCATATAAAATTTAAGTAGCATTGAATGAATAGCCAAAATATAAAAACATAAACACAATATAAAACCATAAACACAATATAAAAACAAAACACAATTTTATTGAATGACAGAACATATAACATTTCCCTAGTACCTTTTCCACTAACATCTCTTATGTTTCTTGGTTGGAATATGAATTACTTGGCTCTTAACAACTCGGATGGATGGATTGATCCAAATTCCCTCATTGTGATCATTTCTAATATATGATTCATCTGTTATAATATTCTCATCTTGATCATTTCGTGCATACGACTCATTGCCTCTAACATATGACTCATTCTCAACATCAACATCACTTTGATTTACATTGTTATCATCAATCACTTTGTTAGATAAAAGTACTATAGACCATTTGGAACTTGTCGGATTAGTGACGTAGAACATTTGTTTAGCTTGAGAGGCTAGAATAAAAGGCTCATCTTTGTACCCCACCCTATTAAGATCCACTTGTAAAAATCCCGACTTATCCATCCGTATGCCGCTATTATGTACCCACTTGCAACCAAAGATAGGCATCTGAAACTTCTCATAATCAAACACCCAAATATGTTCGATAGGCCCAAAATATGAAATATTTTCATATTTGGGGTTTAAGTCATTCATACTTAAAATGTGCATTACTTCAGCTAAAACAGTGACACCACTATTTTGCATAGTACTTTTATCATCTTGTTCTTTGGTATAAAATGTGTATCCATTAATTGCGTATGAGCTATAAGAAAACACAAGCAAACTCAGACCATATGCTAAACATCTCAACCTTTCTGTTATTGAAGCGGGATCTAAATCAAACTTTGAATAAATATGATCTTTGAACCATTGTATAAAACTTTGATTATGCTCTCGTACTATCCAATTTTCATTTCTATTCGGATTTAAACCCTGAAGTACATCCTTGTGCATTTCAACATACGAATCAACCTCATTGTCATTGTGCTGAACATTTAAATGCACTTGATCCCGTTCAACCCTTGATACTATCATAATTTTATTTCCGATTAAATTTTTTCCTCCATTCCTTTCGACAATATGAGATTTGGGTAGTCCAATGGATTGAACATTGGTCAAATATTCAGTACAAAACTTAACCACTTCTTCAACAACGTATCGTTCAACCATACAACCCTCTGGCCGTCTTCGATTTTTCACATACCCTTTTAATATTTTCATATAATGCTCAACAGGGTACATCCATCTCATATAAGTTGGTCCACACAATTATGTCTCTTTCACAAGATGAAATATAAGACGTACCATAATATCAAAAAATGAGGGAGGAAAATATAATTCAAGCTCACACAAAGTAATAATTATTTCTTTTTGAAATATTGGTAAGATCTCAAGATCGATCACCTTACTACAAATTGACTTGAAGAAAAAACACAATTTAGTTATGGCACTTCTTACTTTTTCTGGAAAAATATAACGTATACCTATTGGTAGAAAATGCTCCATTATAACATGGCAATCACGTGTCTTTAAACTATTTAACTTGAGGTCTTTCATAGACACAAGTCTTCTGATATCTGAAGAGTAACCTTCTGGAACTTTAACTTCACTTAGAAACTTACACAATATTTTTTCTCCTTTCTAGATAAAGTATAAGCAGCAGGCGACATATATGTTCACGTTACTTTATTCACGGGTCCTAATTCAGTTCTTATTCCCATTTGTATCAAGTCCTTTCTTGCTTTAAGGCCATCCTTAGACTTTCCTTGTATATTGAGTAACGTACCAATAACACTTTCAAATACATTTTTTTCAATATGCATAACATCAAGAAAATGTCTTACATACACCGACTTCCAATACAGAAATTAAAAAAAATGACCTCTTCTTCCACCCACCTTTAACAAGCGTATGTGCAAAAGGATTGCCAAACTGGGTACTCATATCTTTCACCTTTTCAAAAACCTGGTCACCTGTCAACGTAAGTGGAGCTCTATCATTTTCTGGATTTCCATTGGATGCCTTTCTCCACCCACGGTAGTGATGATTAGAATTTAAGAATCTACGACGACCGAGAAATACATTCTTTTGACAAAATTCCAATCGCTTCCAATTTGTGTGTTCTTCACAAATAGGACACGCTTTTTGACCTTTAATGTTATACCTTGATAGATTTTCGTATGCCGGAAAATCATTAATTGTGACAAATAACATCACCCTTAAATTGAAACTTTCTTTCCTATATCCATCTTAAACCTCCACACCGTTCTCCCACAAAATCTTTAAATCTTCGATTAACGGTTTCAAGTAAACGTCCATGTCATTCCCTGATTGTTTAGGTCCAGAAATTAACATAGATAACATCATGTACTTGCACTTCATACATAACCATGGAGGTAGGTTATAAATCATATTATAGGCCATGTGGTATGTGAGATACTTTGAAGACCATGCGGGTTCATTCCATCAGTAGATAATGCCAAACGAAGGTTTCTTGCTTCTCCTCCAAAATCAGGATAATCATTATCAATTTTCGACCACTAAGGTGAATCTTCCGGATGTCAAAACTTTCCATCAATAATTCTTTCATATGCATGCCAATTCAAGTGTCTTGCATCAGTTTCACTACGAAACATGCGTCTAAATCTCGGAATTATAGGAAAATATCATAAGACTTTTGCTAGAGACAATTTTTTCTTATATCGAGATAAACCGCATTTAGGGAACTCATTTAACGATGCATATTCGTTTCGAAACAACATGCTATCATTTGGACAAGCATGTATCTTATCATAGATCATGCCAATAGAGCATAATATTTTTTTGGCCTCATATGTTCGATTAGGAAGAACATTATCCTCCGGAAGCATATCTCTCATAATGGATAATAACTCTGAAACTTTTATCCGACCATCCATTGTCCGCCTTTAAGTTGTACAACTTTAATACCGCAGACAATCTTGTGAATTTAGTGCAACCTTTATAGAACGGTTTCTCTGCATCGCTTACCAACCTCTCAAACATTTTGGGACAATCCTGAAGATCTTCTTCAAGTACTTCTGCAATCTCTTAGACTCGATCACAATCGTATGTATATGTGTCATTATCGCCTGAAGCATATGTCGTACTATCCCCCGGTTCAACATTCTCGTAACTTTTCTCACCATGGAATATCCAACATGTGTAACTTCGATCAATTCCACTCCTCAATAAATGCGATTGCAACCCAACTGCGTCAACCCTACCCACAAAACAACAACTTAAGCAAGGACATTTCATTCGATTGGCGTCTTTGGCGTGTTCAACAACAAACTTAACAAATTCCAATACCCCATTCTCGTACTCTTTGGACAATTGATTGGAAGACATTTATTTTTTATCCATGGTCTTACTATTAAGTAAGCTAAATAAAAACAATACTTAAAAAAAAGGACATAGACTAAAAAACTTAATACCAATTAGGCATATTCATCGAAAATAAAAATACTATAATTATTCAAACAACTATAGCAAATTAAAAGAACAACTAAATACCTGTAGAGAAGTCAACGACTTCTGAAACCACACAGTATAATATTCTTGGAAACGCTCAGAAACTCCACTCTTCACAAGTAACATATATAAATGATCAATTAATTTCATTATAATAAAAAAATCTATAGAATAAGAATTACATTAGAATATTTATAGTACAACATTAAATATATATGTATACACCATTGAATAATCACTAATATTCTTTTTAACATATATTTTACTAATAAAATAATATTAAACTAATAAAAAAAATTAAATAATCACTAATATTTATACACCATGCATCAAGAATATTTATATTATCGATGACCGTAAAAAATCATCACTAATATTTATATCTATATTATCACTAATATTTATACACCATCAAGAATATATTTTATCGTTTCTATTCTATATTATCACTAATATTTATATTATTGTTTCAACTTTACATTATCATGAAATAATCACTTATATTATCAACTTTACACCATCAACTATATGAGTTCTTTCAATTTAATTTTCAACTATATGTGAAGTGCTTTCAATTTCAACACTATAAGTGTTATTACGATAACCTCTCAAACCAAAATGTATAGCTCGATTAATTGTATAGGAACATATTTTCTCTCAATCAATACATGCAATATTCATTGTGACATTTACACAAACACCTTACATGCAAAACTCATTGTGACATTTTCATAAACACCTTACATGCAAAAACCATATGCCACACAAAACACAACATAATGTAACATTATCAACATTAAATCAACACTATCAACGCTATCAACTAAACCAAATGCAACATTATATATCAACATTATCAAATATATCAAAAATCATACCTAGAGCAGAAGAGAACCTTGGTTGTGAATGGAAGAAAGGATGAAACGGTCTTGAATGGAAGAAGGATGAGAACCTTGAAGAAAGGATGCAACGATTTTCGTCCAGAATTAAATGAAAAAGCTCGTGAAAAATGGGTTTGTGTTCGTAACTGTGTTCGTGAAAATGAGTTTTTGCAAAATAATAACATTACTGTGTAATAGTAATCCTGGGCGTATTTTTTTTTATAACAGGACTTTAGGCAGCGCTTTGAAAAAGCGCTGCATAAGCCCACCCTTAGCCAGCGCTTCTAATAGAAAGCGTTGCTTAATCCACCCCTTTAGGCAGCGCTTTAACAAAGCACTGCTTAATCCCCCCTTTAGGTATCACTTTAACAAAGCACTTTATAAGCCCACCCTTTAGGCAGCACTTCTCCAAAGCGCTACAATATCTACCCCCTTTAGCAGCGCTTTATAAAACCACATTAACCCCTTTAGACAACGCTTTCACAAAGTGATGCTTAAGCCCATCCTTTAGGCAGCGCTTCTAAAAGTGCTTTGTAAGCCCACCCTTTAGGCAACGCTTCAGTACCTACCCCCTTTAGGCAGCGCTTTATTAAACCATATTCACCCCCCTTAGGCAGTGCTTTTCTAGAAAACACTGTCTAATGTATACGACCAAATTTTCGTGTTTTTAAAATGGACTTTTAGCAGCGCTTTTGATAAGAAGCGATGCCTTAGGTGTGTTGTCTAATCTTTTTTTTGGCGTAGTGAAACAACACAAGGACAATAAAAGAGATCATTATTGTTGAAAATATTTTTTCGACGAATTCAAAATATTCAAGAACTCTTTTCTCATACACTACCAGACCGTATTGGTGAAGAATAAATATAGTGTAGTGTATCTTTTGGGCGTAAGAATAACACTTTTTATTTATACCGAATATTTTATTTGTTCTACCTTACTTTTATATGCTTTAAAAAAATAGTATAAATAAATACCAGAATTTTAACCTACACTACTAATTTTTTTTATTTACTAGATTGTTGGCCCATGCGATGCACGTGTATCTTAGGATTAAAAACTATAATATTTATTAAAATTTAATATTGTTTATTATTATTATTATTATTATTATATTAAGTATATTATTATTATTATTATTATTATTATTATTATTATTATTATTATTAATGTTAATTTATAACAATTACATCGATATATCAATATATTTTCTATTAATATTATTTTATCATTTAATTTTATATTTAATTTTTATCATTAAAATATTTATGAATTAAAAAATGTAATCGAATTTAATTCTTTATTTCAATTAATGGGATCAAATTTAATTCTTTGTTTCAATGCTTTTGTTCTTTGGTAATACTATGTTATCCTTTAAATCAAATTTAATATTTTTATTTCAATAGTTTTGTTTCAATGACTTATTATTATCACTAAAATATTTATTATTAAATTAAAAGTATCACTTAAAAATCAATACATTTTCATATATTTTCAGTATCTCTTAAAATGACATGGTTATTATTTAAATAAATAATCTAAATAAAAGAAAATATATTATTAATGGTAATAATAATTATGAAATTTTCAAGCTATTGAGATGTTATTGTCATTAGAAATATTTAGTATCGGATGATAAATATGAAAAATTCAAAAAAAATAATTAATTTATATATTTATATATGAAAATACATGGAAAAATGGGTGATCAGACACATATTTTTAAACAAAACTTTTAGAATTTTTTTTGCAATAATCAGGTATTAAATTTTTTCCGCAAATAACCATATTTCGGAGAAAATTACGCAAATAACCATGTTTCAGAAAACCCCACAAAGGAGGAGCCAAGTGAAATGGCACACGCACTGGCCCATTTTCTCTAGGCACCATCTAACTTGGCGCATGCACTCTCTTTTATCCAAGTGAGATGGCGCATGCACTCTAAAAGTAAGAGGAGGCGCCATCTCCCTTAGCTCCTAGGGCAAAATGCATTTTTTATAAATAATTTCTCCGTTTCTCCGTCATTCTTCACACTTTCTCGCATTGTCTTCTTATTATTTTTCTATGTTAGTTGCATCATGACATCTCCCATGATTTTTACCAGAGATGGTTACGTTATTTTCTCGACCACCAAACCTTCGATGAAAATGAAATTTTGGCACATTCACTCTATGGAGCGTCTGAAGAGAGAGTCGATGCGATGGTTAGAGGGAGACATCGAGGACGAGGAACAAATTAGAAGGATCCAGCGAAGAAGAACAGCCACCTCACTTGCAACAGGAAAACCTAATTTTTGGTTGGAGGAAGTCAAAACAGACAGCGACGTAATGTTGATGATGCATGAGTCAGATGAAATTGTTTCAACGGTTGTAATTTCATAGACGTTTTATCGTGTTTTATTTGTTGTTTGCGTAAAGTTTGTTGTAAAAAATTCTCTTAATGAAAAACCGTAATGTTTATAACTTAAAAAAGTAAAGATGTTTTGTAATACAATTTTTATGTGGTTGAGCTAGTAGCCCGAGTTGGACAATTTTTGCGATTGTGTCTGACCTGACGACATAAACCATACTTTTTTTCCAGCTTGTCAAGGGAGTCCATTTCAGTTGTGATGCGCTTGCTTTTAGGATGACCCTTTTTATTCCTTCGCATTTGGTAATTGTGCCATACTATTTCGCCGTCGTATGCAGGCCAATAATCAGGTTTTGCAACCAAAGGGAAGCTGTTGTTGTATACGTTGAGTAAGGTTTCAAACTTGTAAATGAGAGACAGAAGTTGTAATGCGTCTTGATGAGTATATGCACACGCAACAATGACATTAGAGCAAGGCATACAAAAGGCTTAAAATTTGCCACAATCGCACCAACGAGAAGGTAGTATAACCCTATACTCATGTCTTGGCAGCCCCTCGTTGTGGTCGATTGTCTCTTTGACAATGAAGTTGTGGTTATGTCGGTCGAACCGTATAACTAGATGGGTGTTGGCTTTGGTACTTTTTGCCTTAATATACTTCATGCATCTTTCACTCCATAGTTGTCCCGATTGCAACATAACATTCCACATTTCACCTCTTTTGGAAAACAACAAAGCCATCCTAAAATATGTTGATTTAACCAAAGCAATTACTGGGAGGTTTCATATGCCTTTGAATACCCCGTTCATGGATTCAATCAGATTTATTGTCATGTGTCCCCATCCTTGTCCATTGTCGTATGACCTAGTCCATTTCTCAACCGGGATATTATTGATCCATCTACCGGCGTCCGGATTTGACAATCGGATCTCGTTGTGATAATATTTGAACGAAGGTTGTGTTAATGCATACCCTGCATTCATAACCGCTTTCCTAAGAGATTTGTCTTTGATCTCCCTCGTGAAATTTTGGACGATATGTCTAATGCAATAAACATGCGTAGAAGGGGGGTCATGCCAACCGTTTGCAGGATTGTTGTATGCACTCTCAATAGATGATGTCTATCAAAGATTAAATAATGATCTGGTTAAGGAGCCACGTGTGTTCGAAGATTCTTGAGAAAGAAGCTCCAAGCACCACCAGTCTCTCCCTCGACTAGGGCAAAGGCAATTGGGAAAATGTTGTTGTTGCCATCTTGTGCAACTACCATCAGCAGCGTGCCTTTGTATTTCCCATACAACCAAGTCCTATCAATTTGAATAATTGGTTTGCATGACGCAAACCCTGTGATGCAAGGTTAAAAAGCCCAGAACATTCTACTGAATATTCCATTTTCGGTGACTTGGCTACCATCTGGGGCGTACGCCGACAATGTTTCCATAATGTAAATAGTACCCAGAGAATAAGTCTTAAGTGCATTCAGGTAGCGAGGAAGTTCTTTGTATGACTCCTCCCAATTTCCATATACCTTTTCAATTGCCCTGGTCTTTGCTAACCACACCTTTCGGTATGACGGAGTATAGTTAAATATCGTAGTGATGTGAGAGATTATGGTTTTCACCTTCAATGATGGATCGTTGCTGACAAGGGGTAGGATTTCTTGACATATGAGATCATACTTTAGTTTCCGATGATCATGTGATTGAGTAGAATTGACACACGTGTGGGTGGTCATAGAACCTATGACCCAACAATCACCTCTTAATCTTTATGATGTAGTGAGCTTGAACATACAATCTGGATGGATACACTTGATCTTATACCTTTATGGATTTACAGATCTACCTTAAAATCAACCGAGTTGAGCATGTGAAACTTTTTTATGGCTCAAATACATTCTTCTCTATTATGAAATTTGTCTTTCTCTTTTAAGTTTTCATCTGACTGCATATACGAATTTAAAAATAAATCAGATGACGGTTCATCTCCGCCCATGTTGAAGTTTGTCATGTGTGGAGGTGGTGTGTAGATCTCGTTTGAAGGTATACCAGGTATCCCATTGTCTTCAGAATCATCATTGACCATGTCGTCAAACTCTAACTCGTGATCTTCTTCTTCTTCATCAACGACATCTACTTCTGCTTGTTCGGCCTCGAGAGGATCAACCACTTGTGACAACTGAGGCTCTCGCAGCATAATGTACAACTCAATAGAGTCCTACGCAGAATACTCATGACTGGAAAACATATTCTGAAGGTCCTCGTCATCTTGAACCTCAACCTTATAAAATATTATTTGGTTGTTACAAAAAAAAACGGATTCTGATAAAAGATTTGTGTCACGGGACCTCGTCCAAGTTTGGCCTCCAATCGTTTTTTTGAAATACGAGAAATTGGCTTTCATGTTTAAACAAAATTGGATGTTCTCAATGTCTCTAAACAAAAACCCAGAGGTGGGAAAAATGTATGTCTCACCTTTGAAATGTGCATTGATCATATATTATGGTGTAGAGGCCATTGTTTTGAATGTTTGAAGGTTTGGAGGTTTGAGTGTTTGGAGGTTTAAGTGTTTGAGTGTTTGAGTCTTTGAGTGTTCGAGTGTTTGAGCGATTGAGTGTATAAGTGTTTTGATAAATGTAGGATTAAATATGTTGTACTGAAATTGAATAAAATAATAGTAAGCAACCTCTAATTCGCCAACTAGGATGTCCAATCATATTACATGCATGCAGAGATGCCTTCCCCAAGGCTGCCACCTAGCATGCACCTACACTGCAACTCATGCCACCTCTAATTCGCCAACAGGGATGGCGACACCTTTCAATTTTGTACTCATTCACCAAGTCCAATGGCACCTCCCTACACATCCAATCATATTACATGCATGCAGAGATGCCTTCCCCAAGGCTGCCACCTAGCATGCACCTACACTGCAACCCATGCCACCTCCAATTCGCCAAAAGGGATGGCGACACCTTTCAATTCTGTACTCATTCTCCAAGTCTAATGGCGCCTCTCTACATGTTTAATCGTATTACATGCATGCAGAGATGCCTTCCATAAGGCTGCCACCTAGCCTGCACCTACACTGTAACCCATGTCACCTCTAATTCGTCAACAGGGATGGCGACACCTTTCAATTTTATACTCATTCGCCAAGTCCAATGGCGCCTCCCTACACGTCCAATCGTATTATATACATGCAGAGATGCCTTCCACAAGGCTGCCACCTAGCCTGCACCTACACTGCAAGAGTGACACTTATCATGCATGCATGCACCCACCAACCACCTCACTTATTCACTCTGATAAAATTTTGCCTATAAATACAGAGCCTCATATACTTCTTTTGTATCCACAATCATCTCACTCTCTTCTACAAACTCTTTCATAATCTCAGACAATTTCAACAATGGCTCTTCTCACAATGGGAGATTCTCACAAAGGCATAAGGGACAACATTGTAGCGTTTGTAAGTTTCTTGTATACTTATAAATTTTTCACACTTCTATTAATGATTTATACATCTTATGGACTCTTACACTTTTTACATTCTTAATTTAGGATACTAAAAGATTCAGAATCCGGTTACACAACTACCTTGATCCCGACCCATTGATCGTGTCCTATCTCGAATATGCAGGTTTTAGAAATGTTATAAAGATCTCCAACTACACGATTGATTCAAAGTTCATACTTGAAATGTTGGAGAGGTGGAGACCATAGATCCACACATTTCATCTACCAATAGGTGAATGTACTGTCACACTAGAGGACGTGTACATGTTATTGGGTCTCCCTGTCGATGGTAAGGCGGTTAACGAGTCGGTTCAACAGCCCAATTCTCTGTGCAAGGAATTATTGGGCAAGGATATGGTTGAAGGTGGTGGTGCGAGAGGCCAGGGTATACTACTTACTGAACTCAAAAATCATTATGCGATTCTGGAGTTGAACGAAAATTCCTCTGAGCTAGCCAAGGTAATAAAAGCTAGAAATTATATAATAATACTTTTTGGAATCTTTTTATTTCCCGAAAGTATGAGGAATAGTGTAAATTTCATGTATTTAAATTTACTTAGAAACTTTGAAAAAACTAGAAAGTATAGTTGGGGTTATGCTGTTCTTGCCCATCTATACAGTTCCTTGTGTAAAAATGCAATCAAGGAAAAATGTACTTTTTATAGATGCGCTTTTTTACTTCAAGCCTGGGGTTGGTGGAGAATGGAGTCCCTAAACCCCGTTAACAACAACACATTCATTTTCCCATATGCAACAAAGTAAGTCAATAACTTATATCATTTATTATTATTCATCTCTTCACCAAATATATGATAAAAATAAAATATTATTCAATTCCTTTAGGTACTGCGTGAGGGGTATGGATTACGGCAAAAATCCAAGATTCAATGTCGCTCTATATCACAATCTATTGGATCACCTTGGCCTGGATGATATACGTCATACATTTCAACTTTTCTACTTTTAAATTATTTATTTATTACGTTTTCATTAAGCTGATTTAATTTTATCCGCAGTTTATCTAGAGACCATATTTGGATTTGGACCATGAACCAAACTCCGAGGATGCAGCTATTTGGAGCGCAAAGACTGCAATCATACGATTCAATATTGTGGAGATGCACCACAGCGACCGTGTCAAGATGCAGTTTGGAATGCATCAAGAGATACCCTGCGATCCAACTTGTTTGTCCCCGTGGTATCTCAAAAGGGTCGACGCTCAATGGGGTCTTACCAACTGGACATATTTTGCTCCAGAATGGTGTAAGATGTGGCAGAGGCGTCACCGACATGTCTTGCAATTCCCAGTTTTCCTCAACCATGGTAATATGCGACACAAAGATTAATATTTAGCTTGGTACAGATCGGTTAGTAACCCAGAAATGCACGTGTCTCATCCAAGGTATTTGATTGACCCACAAACACAATGGGCACAAACCTTATTTCCCCAACAACAAATCCAACACACATCAACCTCCCACTAATCTCCCCGATGAACAGTACCACAAGCATCCAACCATAATCACCACCACAATACGATTACACCCACATGCCCCACAACCAACCACAATCACCACCTCAATACCAATATCCCCATATGCCCCACACCCAACCACAATACCAATACACCCGCATACCCCAAACACAATTTCAGTCTTCTACATATTCCAATATGGGCCCCTCAACATCTAACCTTAGCCCTGATATGGGATTTTACGAAGATTCCGATCCAACAGACCCAACTTACCATCAACCACCACATCACCAAAGCACCCAACATTCCCAATACCAAACACCCCAAAATTCATTTCCTTTCTATCCCCGTTACTCAGACGATCAATGCTATAGACCAACCATGGAACCCCACCCACCACCAACACGACTAAACTTTGAGGGTATGGGTAACCGACTGTACCAAAGCGGATCTTCTAAATATGGAGATCTGACCGATTTCATGGATCCGGAACGCATTGACTTTGTTGGGCTGACGACCCTGCCACAATAGGAAATGCGACGAAACCCACCACGAGAAAGGCGAGGATGCAGATGCGGAACCGCGGGTCGTTATCGGATTCAGGGGGACCACTTATTATTTTGTATTTTTTATGTAATCGTTTTGTGTAAATAAAAAGTCGAATTTCCGTGATCCTATATCGTTTACGTAACGTCCCACATTTAAAATAAAAAACGCAAAAAATCGCCTCCCCGTTGCACTAAGACGCCATCCACTTGGCTTATGGCACACATTTAACACCTAAGCGCCAAGTGAGATGGTGCCTCCCCTTTAAAATAAGATGTAGGTACCAACTGAGATGACTCCTCTTTTGTGGGATTTTCTGAAACATGATTATTTGCGTAATTTTTTCTGAAATATGATTATTTGTGATTTTTTTTCCAATACCTGATTATTATAAAAAAAAATCAAATTTTTATAAGTTTACCTATAAATCTAAAACATGTATATTTTGTTCTCCAACACAAAAAAAAAAGAAATTAACAAAATCGGTGGTTAGGCTCATATTTTTTAGACAAACCTTCTATAAGTTAAACCGTAACTCTAAAACATGTATATTTTGTTCTTCTACATAAAAATAAAAATAAAAACAATTATGAAGACACATATCAATTGAAAAACATATAATATAAAAATAATAAAGATTTATATTTTGGATGTGGGTAATGATATACCTATTAGAGAAAATAAATTAAAATAAAAAAGATGATAGAAATATATGTAAATTGAGAGAAAAATATCATGTCACAAAAATAAAAATACATCATATCTATAATAGAAAGATGAGTAATACAATGTTAAACTATTTAAAGTAAGAAATAGTTTTAAAAAAACTAAAATTATAATGTAAATAAATTCCTTTTGTTTGGTTATGTTCTCAATGATTTGTGAGATCATTATATTTTAATGATTTGATAATTTGATCTCAATGATTTGTGAGATCATTGAAAAAAAAATATGACTATAATTATTTGAGTCATTTTTGTGTTAAAAATGAAAGAATATAAATTTTTTTGATCGATTAAGAAGATACAAAAGGAGAAAACAAAAAAGATCTACTCGTCTGATATTGTGCAAGTTTTAAAAAAATATGGATTTATGAAATAGACTGATAAAGTATAAAATTGGTGAGTAAATAATATATTTAGAATTAATCCTGATTATAAATGTGACTAAGAATGATAAGAGTCGCTAATATTATAAGTATATTGAAAAATAATAAATACAATTTTAATTTATTTAAACCGATTTTGATTGATTGATATTCGAATACCGAATTTAATAATTTGAGTGGTTAAAAATTTAATCAAAGTTAAATATTTGTTTCAATGAAGCCAAATTTAATTCTTTATATAAATGTCGTTTTAGCTGATTTTAATTAATTGATATTTTAAAACTTATTTTAATAATTTGAGCGGTTAAAAAATTTAATCGAACTTAATCATTTGTTTCAATGCAGTAGAATAAAATTTTTGATTTAAATTATTTGTTGTTTGGTATGGTATCACTATGTTATTTTTTGCATCAAATTTAAATTTATTTATTTCAATAATTTTGTATAAGTTAAACTTCTATATATTATTATTATATTATTATTAATAGAGGTGACTCAATATTATATTTGTATTATTACTGTTAGTATTTTTATAATAATAATAATAATAATAATAATAATAATAATAATTGTTAGGTATTAATATAGTGTTAATTTAATAAATAATAGAATAAAGATTATATATATATAATTTTTATGAATGATATTATTTTTAATAGTTGTAGCTGAATATTATATTATTATTTATTATTTATATTAATATGATGATTATTATTAATGGTGGTTTAATAATATTATTATTATATTAATTATTATTATGTTTATTATTACTATTTTTATAAGTTTTATTTTTCTAATTTACAATTGGAATTGGAATAACAATAGAAATATGAACAATATTATTATCACTATTATTAACTATAAATTATATTTCAGTTATAATATATAAAATTAATAATAATAATTAACATATTTATTATTATTTATTTATTATGATACATAAAAAAGTTTATTTGAAAAAATAATTAAAAAAATTCTCTATCCTTTTATAAAAATATAGTTGTTAGTAATATGCATTTAATATGGACATTATATAGTTGTTAGTAATTCTTTTAATTTTTATTAATTAAGAAATCTTCATTGAATTGTAATTATAACAAATAATTATATTAAGCATCGGCTATGTTTTCAATAATAGTAGATAATTCAATTATAAAATAATTAAGTTTGAACTAAATAAAGAGATATCAATGTAGTTTTTGGTATAAATAATTATCAACGTATTAAATATAATTGGATTAGAAAAAAATCTTATTAAAATACTAGACAATTCATAATAAAATTGAATAAATATAAGAATTCTTAATTACGACTTTAGAATTCACCAATGTAATATTATAAAATTTAACAATTTTAGTTTGCATATAAAATCTATCACATGAAGTATGAGGAATTGAAATTAGTGGGTCACAAGAAATCAGGCTATTAACATATCAGATTTGTTGATGATTAAAACAAGGATTCAAGAAACATTGAATATTAAATAAAATAGAGAAATGAATATCAATTCTATGTGCAGAAAAGTGAAATTACACTTACACATATTAGTTCATGAGTGATAATTTATTTATATTTTAAATGAAATATTTGATATGATTTTTTTAAATATAGAATGGTACTAAAATTTACAATTAATACTAAGAAAGTTCAAGATGAAAGTGTTTATGTTTTACTGTTGATTTGTAATTACAAGACAATGGTTTACAAACAAATTCTTCCATGCTCGTACCTATTTTCAAGCTAACCACCACCACATATCATATGGCCTCTAAATTTCTTAGATGTGTCAAATTGTTGTTAGTTTTCACATGTTTGAACCTTCGACTAATGTCTATAAAATTTTAATTTAAATCTAACTTCTTAAAATTAGAAGAAATAATAGTTAGATCAAAAGATAGAAAGAAAGAAAACATTTAAAAGGTGAAAGACCGATGACAATGTCATTAGATGACATGTTTCAAGGAGGAAAGAGATGATTATGGAGTCTAGACTGTTAAATTATCAGGAACAAAATTATCCGTGCAAGAAAAAGAGGTTAAGAAAGTGGATGCCTTTTTTCTTTATGTAGCTCACTTTTAGTGGAAAGCATTAAACATATTAGTGATCTTATTTGTCTGGTGATTACATTATTTTCCTTTCTTATATACCACTACTATACTGACAACATTATTGTAGTAGCTTCAAATATCAATTAAACGTATATTTAATTATTAAAAGATAATTTATAGTTATAAAAGTATGAATAACGGTGAGTTAAGGAAGAGCCACATATGTAATTATAAATTAGAGAAATTAGAAATTAGAGATTTCTAATAGAAAAGATTAAAACATGAATTGATTATTAAAATTTGATATTAATAAAATTATTGGGTGAGTAGTTGAAAGATTGATAAAGTTATTTTTATAAATATAGAATGACAATTATTATTATTATTATTATTATTATTATTATTATTATTATTATTATTATTATTATTATTATTATTATTATTATTTGAGAATTAAATATTTTTGTATAAAAAAAATAAGAATTAGGATAATGTGATATAATAGCATTAACTGAATATATTATTATTATTATTTATAATCGTGATAGTCTATTATTATTATTATTATTATTATTATTATTATTATTATTATTATTAGTTAGATATTATATTATCATTATTAATAGTGGTGATTTAATATTATTATATTATTATTATAATTTGAAAATTAATTTTTTTTATATAAAAAAATGAGAATTAAGATATTAAAATATAATAGTGTTAACTAAATATATTGTTATTATTATTATTTATAATTGTGATAATAATAATAATAATAATAATTTTATCATTATTATTAGTTAATTATTATATTATTATTATTAATAGTGATGGTTTAATATTATTATTATTATTTATTTTAATATTATTATTAATTGTGGTATTGAATTGAAGTTGATATAAAGAGTTAAAAAAAATGATAAAAATTCAAAGTCTTAATATAATACCACATAAGTATTAAGATTTTAATATAATATCACATAAAGTTAAAGTTGTGTTTAAGATTGGAATTATGACAAGTTGAATTTAGATTAAATAGATACGGTTGTACCATGTATTTTAATTTTTGTTAAAATTTTGACAAAATAATACGGATATTATAGAAAAAGGGGGTGCCCAGAAAAATTCTGATAAAGTGAAGTCGTTCTGAGGCCCAACAGCCACGAAAGGGATAGAGACCACAGTTTCTAGTATCAGGGTTTTGGACTCCACAGAACCAAACCAAAAAACCCTACACCTATCCACTACCATGGCCTCCACCGCCGCCAGATCAATATTCCGATCATCTTCTTCAGCCAGATCAGCCTTTCGCGTCGCATCGGAAGCAAAACCAGCTCGTTCCTCATTCCGCACCACCTCCAGCAAACCCGTCTCGCCATCACAATCCACATTCAGGTAATAATCGATACACATATCCACTGGAATCTTCTTTATCTCCGTTTTTAATTCCTTTTTCCTAATTCACAATCGATTGATCACGCTAGTTTTGTTTACGTGATTAGGTCCCCTGTTGAATTGAGTTTTTGCGTTGAATCAATGATGCCTTACCACACTGTCACTGCTTCTGCGCTCATGACCTCCATGCTTTCCATTTCGAGCCGCAACTACGCTTGGCTTTCAGAAGGTATTATCAATCAAACTGTTTGATAATACTTTAAGGAAATTCAATGTGTTTCTATGCAAATTGAATTGTTTTTGTTTAGTTGCATTGTTAATTGTACACAAACAAATATGAATTACTTACAACTTACAACTGGTTATTCATTTGGATTTGAATATTCTGTAACATGAGGTGCATTTTGGAGAAAATCGAATAAGAACTTTTTCTTGTCATGTTTGTGTGTGTGTGTGTGTGTGTGTGAATTTTATCATGATAATAATCATTGATTAATCAGTGAGTGCTATGTGAACTTTAATACTAAGATTTCTTTGAATCAGGGTTAGAAAATATTTGTGGTTTTATGTAGTAAAAAGTAGTTGAACTAGAAAACCTGTGTGTTATGTGCCCATTCGCTTTGGGCCTGCTAGTTTGTCTCTGTTTTGATTTCCTGACCATTGGTTTAATTTTGAATTAGGTAGCTAAGCATCTCTAGGATTCCTTGATGTTCTTTCTACAATTATTTTTTCGGGTATGTTTTCTTTTAGTTGTGACTGAGATTTAATGTATGGTGATGATGCACTCAGATTTATACGTAATCGTAGGCACAAGGAAGTTTGTCAATTTGAATCCTGTACAAATATTGATAGATTAGTTTATTTCCTACTTCACTTTTCCCTGCACCCCGTCCTTAAAACAAACACCCAACTAAATCATTTAGTGAGACCATACACATTCTTTTTGTTTGTAGGCCTAAAGCAGACTATTTGAAGAGCAGGAAGCAAAGGTGGATGCTGAAACTTCCTGTGATATTTTGAGCTTTAAACAAAAGATTTTGTTGCTACTAGGAATAATTTCTCTGTAACTAAGTATTTGATATTATTTAGGTTCTTAGAGCACAGTTGTGTGCTCCTGAATTTGATTGTTGTTATGCAGAATGTCTCTTAATTTACACTGCGAGTCATCTTACTCTCAATCTATCTCTATATGCATCATATTTTCCAGTGTTTGTGCATCTTGAAAACTATCATCATTTATCTAGTATTGGATACAAACAGTGACCATGATGCTGTACTGCAATTTATTTCCTGATTTGCTTGCATCATACAGTATTCATGGTTGACTAGATTCCAATACTGGCATTCTGTAGGAGAACTTCTGTTGAGTAGATCACTTTTATTAACATCGGAACTTGTTTATTTTAGGACTTTTATTGATCTTTTTGTATGTTAGGCAGTCTATAATGTGTTCTCCATTACTTTTCTTTTCTACTTTCAGCCGGAGATGAGTCATGATGTGATAACTACAGAATCCAATAAAGATTATGCTCAATATTTATGTGGTGGTTACCAAAATTGTACTTTTTCTTTTTGTACTTGATGTAGTTTGAGTTTGAGCCTTTCTTGCTGGGGCTTTTGAAAATGTAGGATTATCATTTTAAGTTCTGATTCAATGTTTTGCTTGTATAGGTCTGTGATATCCCTTAAAATCAGCTTTGGCTTTCAGAGCCATGGTTTTCACTTTCATTGCCTTAATTTGTTTCTGTCGTCAGTGAAGACGGCTTGCCATCCCTTCTCAAAACATTGGGCAATTTTGTTGTAAGACGAGATTATGTTTGTACGGAAGTATTAACAAAATTATGTTTCTTTTCAATGTATATTTTCGTCACTACTTGCAAATGTGTTTTAAGACCACAGGATAGCTGATAGAATAGATGTTTATTTTTTATTTTGAAATATGCAAAAATAATTTTATAACTTTAGAATTAATTTTGACTTGTTTGATTCATTTAAAGTAGAATTGATTATATTTATTTATAGAATTTATTCTAATCGAAGTTAGAATATGTAGCTGATGAGTTTAAACATGATTTTTACTGTTTAATTCACTTTTGCATGAATATAGCTAAACATTAATTCTCTTTAATCAATTCACTCTATCAACTTTTGTTACCGTATAAGCATGTATTATATATAATATATGCAAAACAACACTCCTTCAATTGGGAAAACATAGATTTATTTCATGAATCAATGACCTATTTACAATATGCAAAATCTTTGGCTCCCTTGTTATTGGATTGGTTGGTCTAGTTGAACTAAATCTAAACGCAAAGGAGGTTTAGAGATTAGAACTAATAGAAATTCTAGGGAAATTCAAATCTTACCCTACGTAGTAGAAAATCATCTTATGAAAAATCTAAATGCTTTTCAATTTTCGGAGATTGAATGCATTTTTTGTGTTATTGAATGACGTACAAAATGAGTGTCACCCTATTTAAAATTTAAATTTTATTTTGGAGATGTATTTTTGGACAAATCAAATAATATATTGTTTATTGAACATCTCAATGGACTTTCTGGAAATATATTTCTAGAGTTTTGAAGTGGAAATTTTACCTTTGCATGTTAAGCAATTTTGGAAATATATTTTCGAAAATATCATACCTTTGCATGTTGGGTATTTTTGGAAATGTATTTTCGGAAGTATCAAATGTGATTTTGATAAGAGAGTCATCTACATGTTTAGACTTCATATTCATTTTTTCTAAAAAATTCTTTTCAAAAATCTTTTCATTCTCAATAAAGATTTTCTCTTCAAAACTTAATTCTTGTGTTTCATCACATCAAAAGGAATAAAATAAGTTGAAATTTAAGGTAAAGTTTATTTATTTCAACCTTCACTCACATTAATCTTGCTTTAAAGTTGAAAAAACTTACGATTAACTCGAAAATATATTTTCAGAGTGTATATGAATTCATTCGAAAATGCATTTTGGAGTTTGTCTGTTTTCATTTTCCAACTATTTGTTTTTAGTTTTAGTTATTTTTGAGTATTTTTATGTAATTGTTTTCAATAGATATGGTGCACCCGATGTTTTTCCCAAACATATTGTGTCTTTGGATGCCAAACATTTTGTTGTGAAGGAGGTAGATATTGACGATCAATTTAAAAATGAACAGGAATTTGAATTTCATGATCATGTGCTTAAATGGGTTTGTACGGAACATCCAAACTGGTCCGATTATGGTTCAGATAGAAGATGTGCATTTGTGACAATGACATGCGAAATAAATGGGAAATATATACCTCCTATATGGAATTTCAAACGAGATGACACTGGTTCAAGAAAATGTGAGTGTCCATTTAAGTTGCGTGGTTATTTGTTGGCAAATAACAAATGAAGATTTAATGTGATATGTGGTTTACATAACCATGACTTGTGTAAAAAGTTAGTCGTGTTGGTGCATAAGGGAGAGATAAAAGGCAAAAAAAATACATTTACTGACATCTTCAAAATAAGGATTTACAATGAATTACAATAACCTATTCCACTAGGCTATTTATACACAAAATTAAATCTAAAATATATCTTTTAACAAAGATATAAGAAGATCTAAGATATATATCTTCTAACAAAGATATAAACAATCTAAAAGATATTCCTAAATATAAATTAATATCTAATTAATTATAAAATCTAAATTAATTCTAACACCATCCCTTAATTTATATTTACCCAAAACTGACAACACCAATTTCATCCCTTAAATCAAGAAATTGATCAGTTTTGATAGCCTTTGTCAGAACATCAGTCAGATGCTTCTGGGTGTTACAGTGCACAATTTCTAAAATTCTATTATGAACTTGATTCCCCAGAAAATGATACTTGGTCTCAATATGCTTGCTTCTCCCATGCAACACTGGATTCTTGGCAAGATTGATTGCAGACTTGTTATCAATCATCAGCTTCAGAGGTTTATTTACCTGAATCTTCATATCTTTCAGCAAGTTCAGAATCCACACAGCTTGGCATGCAGTCAGAGCGCGTGCAATATATTCAGCTTCACAAGTAGACAGTGCAACAACAGGTTATTTCTTGGAACACCAAGAAATAAGACCTCCCAGAAATTTGAATAAGTATCCAGAAGTAATTCTTCTGTCAACTCTATCTCCGCACCAATCATAATCAAAATAACTCAAAAGTCCTGATTCGATCTTTCTTCCAGACGGAAATAACACTCCATATTTCAGAGTTCCCTTCGCATACCTCAGAATCCTGCCTACAGTTTGGTAATGAGACCATTTTGGTTTGCTCATAAATCTCCTAACCATTCCAACTGCATAGTAAATATCAGATATGGTATTACACAAATACCTCAGAGAACCAACCATCTATTTGAAGTTTGTAGCATCCACACCCTCTCCATCAGAATCAGAGTCTAACTTCTGATTCGTATCAACAGGTGTGATAGCAACTTTGTAATTTTTTAGCTCAAATCTCTTCAGAAGCTCTAGTTCATACTTCATCTGATATAAAATGATTCCTTTTTCATAGTACATAAATTCCATCCCTAGAAAGAAATTAATTTTTCCAAGACCTGTCATCTCATATTCATTCATCAGAACTTTCTTGAGCTCAACTATCTCTTGTTCAGAACTTCCTGTGAGTAACATGTCATCAACATACAAATAAATCAGAATCATATTACCTTCTGAAGTATACTGAACATAAACACCATACTCCATCTCACACTTCTGAAACCCTTGTTCCTTGAAAAACGAATCAATCTTCAAATTCCAAGCTCTAGGCGCTTGCTTCAATTCATACAATGTTTTGTATAATTTGAACACCATCCCTTCCTAATTCTTTTTCTCAAATCCAGGAGGTTGTGAAATATACACCTCTTCTTGTAATGAACCATTCAGAAATGCAGATTTTATATCTAAATGCACCAGAGGCCAATTCCTGTTAGCAGCTATTGCAATCACTAGTCTGATTGTTTCATGTCTCGCTACAGGTGCAAACACTTCAAAGTAATCCAGCCCAGTCTTCTGTAGAAATCCTCTTGCTACTAATCTTGCTTTGTGTTTTCCAATTGATCCATCTGGCTTTAGCTTCTACTTGAAAACCCATCTGACCCTGATGGCTTTCTTGACTTTTGGAAGTTCTGTCATCTTCCAAGTTTTGTTTCTCTCTATATCATCAAGTTCTTCTTTCATGGCATGTAACCAAACTTTTTGCTTAAGAGCCTCTTTCGTAATCATGGGTTTAAAATCTACTAACATTGCACACTGAATAACTTCTCCTTCAGAGTCTACTTCAGTGTCTTGCAACATGTCAAACTCTGCAAATCTTCTTGGTATATTTCTGACTATGTGGCCTATGAATTTGTTCAGAATCTCCTTATGATTCTATAACAATACCTCCTTCTGGAATTTCTTTAGAAGTTTGACTACCACCATAAGCTCCACCTTTGTTAGCTTCTGGACCTCGTTCAGAACCACTACCTTCAGAAATACCATCTTCAAAAATTGGATCACCTCTACCTTCAGAAGTTCCACTTTCAGAATTATGATCACCGTCAAAGACTAAATTTCCTTCAGAAGCTCCTCCTTCAGAAGGTCCATCCTTAGAGTCATGATTTCCTTCAGAAACCTGATCATCTTTAGAAGCTTGTCCTCCAGAACCTACATCTTTAGAGTTTTCCCTTCCAGAAGCATGATCACCACCAAATTCTGGATCATCATAAAAATTTGGATCAGAATCAGATTCACCATCTGACTCATCTTCATAGTTTCCAGAGTCATCATCTTCTGACTCTTCTTCAGAAGCAGAATTTTCTTCAGACTCAGAATCACCTTCGGATTCTGACTTGTCTTCAACTTCAGAGTCATCTTCTGACTCTAAATCGTCTTCACAACCTCAGATTCTGACTCACCTTCAAAATCTTCAGCGTCATCTTCTGATCCTGACTCAGAGTCATATTCTGATTATGACTCATACAAAATCACTCTTTCAGAATCAGAATATTTAGAGTCATATTCTTCTTTCCCTTCAGAATCAGAAAATGACAATTTCATTGGTTCCTCATCAGATTCATAAGCCATAAATAGCACAGGTTCATCATCTGAATCTCCTTTGGCTACATTTTCTTCTTCTGACTTCCTTTCTTTGTTTGACCAACAATCTTTGGCATAGTGACCAAAGTTCCTGCAACAGTAACACTGAACATTCTTCTTGTCAGACTTCTCCTTTCCCCTCTGAACATTCTTCTGCCTATCAGAGTTTGAAGCTTTTGACTTTTGACCACCATTAGTTCTCTTCCTGGATTCTGACCAAGTCTGCTTCTGATGCTTCTTACGAGAAGTTACTTTCAGAGCCTGCTGCTCTACTTCCCTCTCAGAAGTTCTTACAATCATACGCAACTCATGCGCTTCTATACTACTTTGCAGCTCTTCAACTCTCATGGTGCTCAGACCTTTGGAATGTTCAATTGCTACCACAATGTAATCAAACTGAGAAATTAAAGATCTCAAGATCTTCTCAATTATTGTTTGTTCAGAAAGGGTTTCTCCACAAGATTCCATCTCATTAGTGATTAGAATCACTCTAGAGACGTACTCAGAAACCTTCTCGTTGTCCTTCATGTTGAGATTCTCATATTGCTTTCTGAGAGACTGAAGCTTCACATTCTTCACTGATGCGTCACCACCGTAACATCTGACCAGTGTGTCCCATGCAGCCTTTGCTGTTTCAAAATCAACAATCTTCTCAAAACATATCTGCATCCATACATTGATGGATGTAGAACAACGCCTTCTGGTCTTTCTTCCTCGGCGCCTTCTGTGCTATCTTTTGTGCCTCTGTTGCGTCTGCTTCTAACAGATTATAGCCATCGGTGACAAGATCTAACATATCTTGAGAACCAAATAACACGCACATATGAATTTCCAAATGATTCCAGTTTTTGCCATCAAATACTGGAAGCTTGGAATAAATATCGTCTCCGTTCCCGTTCATCTTCTACCTTTGAGAAATTTACGCAGAGTTTCCCAAATTAATGTTTTTCAAAACCCCAAAATCAGAACATTGTAATTATTAATCACAATACTTCTTTTCCATGTGGATTTCGAACCGGAGCTCTAGATACCAATTGTTGGTGCACAAGGGAGAGATAAAAGGCAAAAGAAATATATTTACTGACAACTTCAAAATAAGGATTTACAATAAATTACAATAACCTACTCCATTAGGCTATTTATACACAAAATTAAATCTAAAATATATCTTCTAATAAAGATATAAGAATATATAAGATATATATCTTCTAACAAAGATATAAACAATCTAAAAGATATTCCTAAATATAAATTAATATCTAATTAATTATAAAATATAAATTAATTCTAACAAGTTGGTCATCCAATTGCATGTCACCTCATGCCGGAAGAGAAAAAATGCGTTTGAGACATGACATTGAATTTAGTGCAACCGAAAAACACACTTGCAATATTGTAACGTAAAAGACTCAAATATCGCACATATCATGCAAGTGTATAATATCTGATCCCAAACTAACAAGGCACTAAGGGGTGAAAGGTAGAACTGAAATGCAACACCTCTTAAAACTTTTAAATGATAACAATTATGAATCTAGGTACTGAACATGCGAGAATGGAGTAACCGTTAGAGATATATTTTGGACTCATCTTGATTCCATCAAGAGAGACGGTAAATGGACACACTTCCCTAAAATGGGTAGAGTGTGTATTGATCTTATAAGATACGATTTCTCGAAAACATTTTTTACACTACACACTGCCCCACCTCAAAATCCAAATGACCATATCATATGTGTTGGGCGTAGGGCTATTTTTGGACAATTGGAATGGAGATCCACCTGAGAATCACTCCATTGGAACCGTACCATTGGACCGACCAAAACGTGGTGTGGTCCGGGAATGGATAATTTTTTAATCCGATACCCGAATCATAAATCGGACCAAGTATCCAATAAGTAACCGAAGGTGTAACACCCTCTCTATCCCGCATAAAATAAATAGCATAATCAGAGTAAATTAGCATGCATATCAACAAGGGCGTCACATTTACTTCATGAAATTCAAGAAATATAAATGCATTGGTCATGATCATAACACACATTTAGAATCATAATCCACACACTAACACATATGCATCTCACAACGGATTAGTTCTTTTTTAAAATAATACTAATGATTGAAATTTCATACTGACAATCATATCATAAAATATTAGGCACTAAAGACCATCCATCACATAATCTCAATACAACATAAATATCCAAAGAGTATAACAACATCTCTCAAATAAATATGAATATAATAAAATAATATGAATCCAAATGTTTCTCGTGTTAGATAGACCAGAGTATGACTCACTATCTAGTAAAATAGATAAATAAAGGACTAGCTCCTCCAACTACTCCTTGCAAGAGGCACCACACTATCCTTGGTACCTAAGTGATGTCGTATAAAACATCATTCTAGCAAAAGGATGAGAATTCATATCATTATGGAAATATATAATAATAAGTAATGTACTACAAACATACATCAAATGAATTCATAACACTTCACATAATCATGTATTCAACATACTTTAACGCAATTTACATGATTACATATACAACATTGCTCAATGATTCAAGATTCAAAGATAAGCAATCACAATTGCCACAAAGTAACATTCACACCAATATTACATATAGTACACCAACGCAATATTTCACATCAACATATGTGACTCCAATGCAACTCAATGATGTAATATGCATGTGGTACCAAATGTTATCCTTATCGGTCCTTCCAGGTGCACATCTCTAAGACAGATAACCATCAATAAAATCTTGATTCAGCCTTAAGCTTTCAAACCCCTCAGGGTTAGGTTTGGGACAAGTCACCAATTCCCACAGAATTACCAAACATTTCCTCTTTACACAAATGATAAATGTGCAATCTCAACATAAATATACAATTAAGACCATCTCCATATCTTAATCATACAAGCATATTTCACATAATTCAACACATTTAAATTACCTTCACCAAATTACATAACATATATCAACCATTTCATCATTCAATAAATTCTAATAACATTATTCATCTCAACACATTATTATAACATGTATCAAACAAGTCCAAACCATGTTATATTCAATCAACATCAATTTCCAACAATTACATACACAAAATCAAGTAATCGTCTCTCATTAAAAGTAATCCAAAACCAATCCAAAACACATTGAATAAATTATTAAAATTCATGTAAATCAATGATAAATCGTAAGCATCCATAATCCATAACAGTTTCAGAAAATAATTATTTTCACATTCTAGACCGCGCTAAGCGGCACCCAGGGTGCTAAGCGACCTCGCGAAAAACCGAAAAATCTGCTTACGGACAGTTCTGTCTTGTTACGAATTTCTCAACTAAAATCCATTCCAACACTAATTTTTTCACCAATTAAGTGTATTACAACCTATATCTAATATATAACATCAAGTACAAACATCAAAACATGATTTCCAACATCAATTTCATGATTCTACATTCAAACCCTAACATGTCAAAATCTAGAAATTGAAGAACAAATCCATATTTTCATGTTACTATCCACCATATAACATTACATATACCCATAAATAAAAGAATATCCACCCTTACCTTAGATGTAGATACTCTAGGGTTCTTCCTTCTTTCTTCCTCTTTTCCCCTCTTCTCTTCTCTCCTCTTCTCTTTTTTATTTCTTTCTAATTCCATTTCTCTTTGTTTTACAACAACTCTTACTAACTCTTTCTTTTCTCTATTGGGCTTAACCCACTCTTGCACTAAACCATCACCAAGTCCCAATTACTCAAATAACACGTATATTCCAATTAAATCAATTATTCACATAATCACACAAAATCAAATAATTAAATAATTATCAACCAAATAATAATTAACTAAATAAATACTAGTAAAATAATTAGTAAATAAAATTAGAGAGTTACAAAAGGTATTAATATAAATTCCATTTTTATTTCATTTCCACACTTTCTTCTCCCTCCATATCTTAAGTCTCTCTCCATGTCTCCTTCTCCGCCTCCGACAACCACCTTTTCTCCTCCCTCTTTATGATCAAGCCAAAATGTTTAGATTGTTGAGTGTGATATATTGATTTTATCTATTCTTGAATCTTGAGTGTTGTGTGATATTATCTGTTAGAGACTTAGAGTCAATGATTTAAGCCAAAATCTTGTAATGTATTCAACCTTTATTTTTTATTTTTGTTATACTTATACTATTCTTTACCATGTTTTCATGTTTGAGTTGTTGAATCGTTACCTGTCTGTTTCAGTTTTGACCTAAAATATTATTTTACATGTTCTTTTATCTGTTCTTTTGAGTTCTGACCTAAATATGTTTTGATTGTTGTGAGTTTGTACATGCATGTTTCAATTTTGACCTGAGTTTTATGTTTTGACATTTGATTAAAAATAGTAAAGAGGTTGTCTTAATAAGGGTTCAACTAGGGTTTTTGTGATCGGTGGAAATATAACTGACTGTTTTTTAAGCTGGTTTCGCGAAATGTCGCGGTAAGCAAGAGTCGCCACCATCTTTTATGTTCTCCAACATGGAAAGGACAAAAGCACAACAAAACTCCTTCTTTGAGAATGTTTCTCGGTTCGGGAGGTAGATTTATAGAAAGGGAAGGTGTTAGCACCCTTTCTATCCGTGGTTATCCACGGGCTCTTAGGTACTTGCTCTTATGTTTTCAAAAAATGTTTGCTTTTCAAGTGTGTGTGGGTTTTGAAAAAAAGTTCGTTTGGAAAACTTCTAAGTGACTCTTGTATCAGTCCTCAAGAGTGTATGAAGTGTTTTGTTTGAAAACTTTTTAAAAGTGTGGGGTGCGAAAAGATGTTTTTGTTTGTTTGAAAGAGCAAGTACCCATGAGAATCTACCTACTCTAAGGAATTAGGCTGTGTAAGAGTCCTTTAGATAGTGCTATCCCACCATTGAGAGGTAGGTAGCACCGTCGTTGGAGGTATTCGGGTCAATCCGATTAAGAGACATGTGTGGTCACCAAAGCAATGGTATGATGCCTTAGTGGTAACCCTAATGTCCTAGATCCTTTTATCCGAGGCAACCGTTTTGAGGCAACTGGATCTTTAGACAAAGGGCGACCTCTAAGACACCCTATACTTGATGACCACGTTCAACGCAACCAGTGAGGCGTACCCTAGGGGTGGCATGTGCATGTGTGTTGTTTCATGTTAATGTTTATCTTGTACATGTTATTTGTGAGCTGCGGATTGGTTTTATTTGTCATACATTCTTTCATGCATTTTTTTTAACAGTTAGGAGTGCGGAAAATAAATTGCAGAAATGTAAATCTAGCTATTACAAGGCGCGGGTCTATACATCGCCAAAAAACAAAGACCCGTTTTGAAAAATAAAGTGCGAGAATTTAAATAAGGCGATAAAATTCTAATTAACTATTACATACTCTGTACAGATACATAAATATAATCAAAATAAATAAATACGCGCGAATAGAAATTGAACCGGGACGTCATGAGGGTTTTGACCCTTTTTAGAAGAAGAATTGAATTGTTGTCCCTTTTTTGCAATTAATGAGATTTAAACCTAATTACTAATTAATTAATTTATTAAGAAAATGTTTTTTGTGTTTTTATTTTTTTAATGAAATAAAAAGAAAAGGAATTAAAAGTTGTCAAAAAGAAAGACTTAATTCTAAATTAATTTTATTTATTGTGAAAAGATTAAAATTAAACCTAATTAAACAACTAAGTTAATTAATGTTAGAATTTATTTACAAAAATAATTAAACTAAGTGAATAATAAAAAGTATTTACATTTTTAGTTTTTTTTTGAATTTTTATGAAAAATATTAATTATGTTAATTTTGGTGGTAATAATGATAATTAAAAAAAAATAATTAATAACTAAATTAGAAAATATAAAACAAAAAGAAAAAAGAATGAACCAAGGGGGGTTTGGGCCAGATATGGAGGTTTTTGTTTAGAAATTCCAGCCCATTGATGCCAAGCCTGCGTTGACTTCTGCAATTGCCTGCATGTGCTTTGGCTGAAGAACATGGTACTCCTCCTCTCCTGGCCTTTGGATGGCTCTTGAAGACACTTGGCACACTGGGAATGTGGGAGTCCATGGTGGAACGTTGTTATGAATCTGCATAGGAACACAACATGAAAAATAACATAGAGTTTTTGGGGGGACCTGGGAATCGAACCCAGGTCCCAATGATCATTTGCCAACACCTGTACCACTGAACCAACTGAACACATTTGTTAGAATAACAAGAAACAAATATAATATAAAATAAACGCGTTATATGCTGAACAAAAAGAAAAAGTAGCGCACATTTTTGAACAAGCCAATCATGCTCTTCCACGTCTCATCTTCTTCACTGAATGCCTGTAAAAAGAAAACAATTAGCGGGGGTTTTTAACCCCCACAATATGGAATGGCAGAAAATAGCGAATAGGTCTCTATGCAAGATAAATTGAGCGCGAGGATAGTTTTGTGTTCGTCTTGTCCTTCTGAGTTCAACCATGGGTCTTTCCAAGCCTAATTTTTCCTATATGAGAAACCCCTAATTCAAAAGCTTGAAAACCCTAAATCTTATCCATGGTGGTTTCGGTTTCAAAGTGTTTCAAGACAATTGAACCACACCATTAGCTTCGTATAGGTCCTGTGAACACAAAACACTCAACAAAACGTATCAAATGTGCATGAATCAATGTATGTGATTATAAAAAAAATTGACAAACCGTGGGTCTGTGTAGCACATGTTCTTGATATTTGAGGCTTGCTTTTAATTGAAATGTGTTCCTGGCAATGCTAGCAATGTATTAGAGTCCTTAAATCGCTTTGAAAAGGCCTGGAGTATCAAGATCAGTTTTGACTTTTTTGCTTGATTTTTTGAATATGGTTGGGGTGTTTCTGCAGCAGCTTGTGCGTGAAATGTATTAGGGTTGTGTTCAGCATATGTATGGGAATGTATTTTGGTCACATTATGAGCCAATGATCAATTGCAATTAAGTTTTTGAGATTCTTCATAACCACCATTAAAGGAACTTTCCAAGTTTGTTCAAATTTTGAATTTTATGCATAATTGAGCTTGGCACGATTTTGGTAGGTTGCTCATGACACATAAAAGCCATTCAAATCAAAAGATGTTATCCATTTAATTTTTTTAGATTTTATTTGAATTTTATGGATTTAAAATGAATTAAATCAAATAAAATTAAATAAAAATAGAAAAATTAATGTTTAATCTTGAAATGAATCATGGGACACGTGTATGGCATGACAAGACTGAATCAAGTGGAAGAAAGTGGGCCCTTTTGTCAAAAATTGAAGTTTCAAGGATAGTTGACTTTTGCCATTTCACAAAAATTTCCCAACTACTCCAATGTATATCTTGCTCAATTTTGATCATATGAACATGTTCTTGGACATTTTGGAAAGGTCTTGAAGTCCTTTAACCAATGCCTTTGGTCCCATGTCATTTTGATTTACCAATCTCAATTTATGGTCTTTGACTTAAAGTGCCTTTTTGTTGACTTTTGAAAATGACCTATAATGTTGAAATTGATAACTTTTTGTGAGAGCATTCCTTGGACTTGGAATGTGAAGATGAGTTGTAGGAAATGTCCTCCCCTTCAAAATGAGCATTGGATGGGATTTTTATGATGAACCATGAAAAAGTTATGCTTTGGTCAAGTTACAGTTGACTTTTCAACTGTCCAAAAATAGAAACTTTTGACACCTTGATGATTTTTGAGCCATTCTTGTGGAATCATGATCAAGACTTGATAAAATGATGATTGTGGCTTCAAAATAAGATGTTGACCAAAATTTTTTACTTTTGACTGTCAAATGACCATTTTACCCCTACAGTTGATTGTGAAGCAAATTAGGCTTTTGACTGTGCAACTTGACCTTGTGAGCCTTGAAACTTAGCATGTAGATGCTTGACAATGTGTATAGGCATATGGGACTTGATTGGACCCTTGAAAACCTCAACTTCCTTGCAAGAACCAAAACCCTAATTTTGACTGGCTTAAGAGGATGGTTTGACTGTGCAACCCCTTGAGAAATCTTGAGCCATTTGAGATGATGCTTGTCAAAACTTTGAAGAATATGGGAGGGCAAATTTTGGGGTACAACAGTTGCCCCTGTTCAATCTTATTAGACCTGAGGATGTAGATTGGCTTGTGTGCCTTTCGTGATCCGAGGGTGGAAGATGATTGAACACTAGAGTGCCCAGAAATTTGCACTCGCATAGTAGAATGTCAGCAAGGTGATGGCGGGAATGGGCTTACAGATGCTATTTGGAGAGATGGTGGATAAAAGGATGGGCTTATAGATGCCATCTGGAGACGTGACAGAACCTTGTCGGGAATGGGCTTATAGATGCCATTTGGAGAGATGGTGGATAAGAGGATGGGCTTATAGATGCCATCTGGAGACGTGACAGAACCTTGTCGGGAATGGGCTTATAGATGCCATTTGGAGATATGATGGGTAGGAGGATGGGCTTATAGATGCCATCTAGGGTGTCGATCGCGTAAGAGATTCCTTAGCGAGAACTTGCGTACTTGAGAAAGGAAGATGGTTTCCTGGCCTGTTACAGGTGTTGATCTTCAAACTCTTCATGCAGATATGTCCTGGCTGGATACAGGTGTCGAATCTACAATCAGTTGCTCACAGATGTGCCCTGGCTAGATACAGGAATCGAATCCGGAACTTCAAAAGGTTGCTTACAGACGTGCCCTGGCTGGATACAGGAATCGAATCTCTAAACTCTTCATGTAGACGTGCCCTGGCTAGATACAAGTGTCGAATCCACAATCAATTTCTCACAGATATTCCCTGGCTAGATACAGGAATCGAATCTGGAACTGGTCGTTTATAGATATGCCCTGGCTGGATACAGGAATCGAATCTCTAAACTGTTCATGCAGACATGCCCTGGCTAGATACAAGTGTCGAATCTACAATCAGTTACTTACAGATATGCCCTGGCCGGATACAGGAATCGAATATGGAATTGGTCGTCTACAGATATGCCCTGGCTGGATACAGGAATCGAATCTCTAAACTCTTCATGCAGACATGCCCTGGCTAGATACAGGTGTCGAATCTACAATCAGTTACTCACAGATATGCCCTGGCTAGATACAGGTATCGAATCCGGAATTAGTCGTATACATATATGCCCTGGCTGGATACAGGAATCGAATCTCTAAACTCTTCATGCAGACATGCCCTGGCTGGATACAGGAATCGAATCTACAATCAGTTACTCACAGATATTCCCTGGCTAGATACAGGAATCGAATCTGGAATTTATCGTCTACAAATATGCCCTGGCTGGATACAGGAATCGAATCTTCAAACTCTTCAGATATTCCCTGGCTAGATACAGGAATCAAATCTGGAATTAGTCATCTACATATATGCCCTGGCTGGATACAGGTATCGAATCTGGAATTAGTCATCTACATATATGCCCTGGCTGGATACAGGTATCGAATCTTCAAACTCTTCAGATATGCCCTGGCTAGATACATGAATCGAATCTGGAATTAGTCATCTACAGATATGCCCTGGCTGGATACAGGTATCAAATCTTCAAACTCTTCAGATATGCCCCGGCTAGATACAGTAATCGAATCTGGAATTAGTCATCTACAGATATGCCCTGGCTGGATAAAGGTATCGAATCTTCAAACTCTTCAGATATGCCCTGGCTAGATACAGGAATCGAATCTGGAATTAGTCATCTACAAATATGCCCTGGCTGGATACAGGTATCGAATCTGGAATTAGTCATCTACAGATATGCCCTGACTGGATACAGGTATCGAATCTTTAAACTCTTCAGATATTCCCTGGCTAGATACATGAATCGAATCTGGAATTAGTCATCTACAGATATGCCCTGGCTGGATACAGGTATCGAATCTTCAAACTCCTCAGATATGCCCCGGCTAGATACAGTAATCGAATCTGGAATTAGTCATCTACAGATATGCCCTGGCTGGATACAGGTATCGAATCTTCAAACTCTTCAGATATGCCCTGGCTAGATACAGGAATCGAATCTGGAATTAGTCATCTACAAATATGCCCTGTCTGGATACAGGTATCGAATCTGGAATTAGTCATCTACAGATATGCCCTGGCTGGATACAAGTATCGAATCTTCAAACTCTTCAGATATTCCCTGGCTAGATACAGGAATCGAATCTGGAATTAGTCATCTACAGATATGCCCTGGCTGGATACAGGTATCGAATCTTCAAACTCTTCAGATATGCCCTGGCTAGATACAGGAATCAAATCTGGAATTAGTCATCTACAGATATGCCCTGGCTGGATACAGGTATCGAATCTTCAAACTCTTCAGATATGCCCTAGCTAGATACAGGAATCGAATCTGGAATTAGTCATCTACAGATATGCCCTGGCTGGATACAGGAATCGAATCTGGAATTTGACAGTTGATAGTAATCATCTTTGGGTTGACCTTTTTCCTGAAAAGGCAAAACATCAGTTATATGCCATGTCTTGATGTATGAAATGCATGATTTTACGATGTTCTCAAAAATAAATGAGATTTGTGTTGTATGATGCGTATGCATGCTATAATGTATGAAGATGTGATGTTTATGAATGTATTTTCGTCTAGGAAAATAAATCCTTGACGAATGCCGGGAAGTTGAATCCTGGGCTGATTTTGAAGAGTAGGGTTCTTCATTTCCGCTGGGGATGATGGTTGCAAGAATAAACCGGTAGGAGAAGATGACTCCGTCGGGGAATAAACTTGTCGAAGAGATTACTCTGCGGGGAATCACTCTGTGGGGAGAGATACTTCGCTGAGGTTTGATGATAACTCTGCTGGGGATACCATTGATGAGTTATGTTGGGAGATTTGATGAACTCCACTGGAGGGATGGGAAGAACTTCGCCGAGGACGATTTTTCCGTGGTATTTAGCTGAGGATAACCCAGTTATACCCTGGTGGGGAAATAACCTTTGAATAAAGTCGGGGAGAGACGTTCGTACTCTGCAGGGGAGAAGCTTCTAGAATCTACTGGGGATAAGCTTCCAGAATCTACTGGGGATATGGATTCAACTTTCCTGGGGAAACTTTTGAACTGTACTGGGGGAAGTGGCTCCCTGGGGTGTCTGGATTCCACCGGGGAACAATCTTATATTAAGACTGCCGGGGATGCTTGCTTAGGAACATCTGTATACTCCGCTGGGGAATATTGAGATTTTCTGGGGGGACCTAACTTCCTTAAGGCTGACAGTAGACTAACTTTGCTTGGGGAGAGTATTGTTGAAACCTGTCTTACTCTGCGGGGAGTGGAGGTATCTGGGTTACATTCTTCAGCCGAACCTACCCTGGTACCTTGGTGGAAAAAACAACTAGATCGCTTAGACAACTCATTATTGCCCCTGTTTCTGATGTCACCCGTAATTAATCCTTTGTTTCGCATGCAAATATTTATGAGTTAGCAATCAATGTCAAATGCATATATCAAAAATTAACATTGGATGTTCTTCGCAAGACAAAACAGAAAAAGGAAAAACAATTGGCAATTTGTATGGAAAAGTGAATTTGTATTGATTTTTGGAATTTGCCTGTAAATAGGCGTTTTGTGTACAAGAGGCTGACGTCCTAGTAAGAGAACGCCGCCGAACAACAGAGTTTATACATTTTATGAAAAGGAAAACAAAACAGCTATGTGAAAAATAATCCCACTGGGTTCCAACTCTGCTATCGCCTTTATGTCTTCAAGCGTCTCATCACTTTGCTGCGTAGTTGGAGATGAAGATGATTGATTGATGCCGTCTGAACCTGATAGTTGATACCAAATTCTGGATGCAAAGTGATCCAATGAGACATGGCATTACGCTTTAATCCCTAACTTTTGCCTGGACCTCCCTTTCGGGTTTTCAGTCCACCGGGATACCCATTTTTGCCCAAGCCGCCTTTTCAGGTTTTCGATTTGCCGGATGTACAGATTTTTTCATTTCATCCCTTATTTTTGCCCGAACCCTTTTGGTTCGCCGGGAAGCCCTTATTTTTGCCTAGGTGTGTCAACCTAGCGGGTCTTTTATTCATGCGTAGTATCTTTTTACTATGTCTGCATTGGCGGGGTGAGGAAGGTCGTCACCATCCATGGTGGTTAGAATCATGGCTCCTCCTGAGAAGACATGCTTAACCACAAATGGCCCTTCGTACGTAGGGGTCCATTTGCCCCTGGGATCACTTTGAGGAAGAATGATGCGCTTGATTACCAGGTCTCTGACTTGATACTCTTGTCGTCTGACCTTCTTGTTAAATACCCTGATCATCCGTTTTTGGTACGTCTGACCGTGACAAATAGCAGTGAGTCTCTTTTCATCGATTAAGTTTAATTGATCAAGTCGAGTCTGGATCCAGTCATCTTCGTTCAAACCTACATCCTTCATTATCCGGAGAGAGGGTATCTGGACTTCAATAGGCAAGACTGCCTCCATGCCATAAACCAAGGAAAAGGGTGTTGCCCCTGTTGACGTCCGTGCTGAGGTACGGTACCCATGAAGAGCAAACGGTAACATCTCGTGCCAATCTTTGTAGGTCACTATCATCTTCTGCACAATTTTCTTGATATTCTTATATGCCGCTTCGACATCCCCATTCATCTTCGGCCAGTAAGGAGAAGAGTTGTGGTGCTATATCTTGAATTGCTCGCAGAGCTCAGTGATCATCTTGTTGTTAAGATTGGTACCCTTGTCCGTAATGATCCTCTCAGGTACCCCGTATCGATAGATCAGGTTGTGCCGAATGAACCGTGCCACGACGTTCTTAGTTACGGTAGCATAGGAAGCTGCTTCGACCCACTTCGTGAAGTAATCAATTGCTACTAGAATGAAGCGATGCCCGTTAGATGCTGTAGGTCTGATTTCGCCGATCATATCAATGCCCCACATTGAAAAAGGCCAAGGTGCTGTCAAGATGTTCAGAGGAACCAGAGGAATGTGCACCTTATCAGCATAGATCTGGCATTTGTGACACGTCCGAGAATGTTGGTAACAGTCGGCTTCCATTGTGGACCAAAAATATCCTGCCCGAAGGATTTTCTTTGCCATGGTATGTCCACTGGAATGTGTTCCAAAGGTACCTTCATGTAGCTCTTCCATGATCTTTTCTGCTTCAGTCTTATCCACACAACACAGTAAGGTTGAATCATGGTTTCGCTTGTATAGAATGTCGTTGCTGAGGAAGAACTTTGCAGCAAACCTTCTCAGGAACTTCTTGTCGTTGATAGATGCGCCCTTGGGGTATTCTTGAGCTTCAAGGTACTTCTTCACTTCATGATACCAAGGTTTCTCAGTTACCTCTTCAACCTCAAGATCACAGCAATGTGCAGGTTCATCCAACTTCCAGATAATGATCCGGGGAGCCTCGTTGTCCCATTTGACTTTGAACATGGAAGACATTGTAGCCAGCGCGTCCGCCAACTGATTCTCCTCTCTTGGGAAATGTCCAAAGGTTTTCTCTTCTAAATGGGGGATCAATGTCAACACATACTCCTTGTAGGGAATAAGATTTGGGTGTTTCGTATCCCACTCGCCTTTGATCTGACTGATCACAAGAGCGGAATCTCCGAAGACACTCAGAAACTTGATCCTTAAGTCAATTGCAGCTTGAAGACCCATGATGCATGCCTCATACTCTGTCATGTTGTTGGTGCAATTGAAACATGGCCGGGCAGTGAGTGGAGTATGGGTGCCTTTAGGGGATATGATCACGACGCCAATACCGTTACCCAAAGCGTTTGAGGCTCCATCAAAGTGCATAGACCATCGGGATCCTTCCTCAGGTCCTTCATCCGGTCCAGGTATTTCACAATCAGTCACTACCATGATATTCTCGTCTGGAAATTCAAAGTTCATCGACTGGTAGTCATCCACTGTCTGGTGTGCCAAATGGTCTGGCAATACACTTCCCTTGATTGCTTTTTGAGTCATGTACTGGATGTCGTATTCTGTCAAGATCATCTGCCATCTTGCTATTCTTCCGGACAAGGCAAGCTTTTCGAATATGTACTTGATTGGATCCATTTTTGAAATTAACAGGGTAGTGTGAGTCAACATATACTGTCTCAGCCGGCGAGCAGCCCATACCAAAGCGCAACAAGTTTTCTCGAGAAGTGAGTATCGGGTCTCACAGTCGGTAAACTTTTTGCTAAGGTAATAAATAGCATGCTCTTTTCGGCCAGACTCGTCATGCTGCCCCAGCACACACCCCATTGAGTTGTCCAGTACTGTCAAGTATAATATTAGAGGTCTCCCTTTAACCGGTGGCATAAGAATGGGTGGTTCTTGAAGATACTCTTTGATTCTGTCGAAAGCGGCCTGACATTCATCGTTCCAACGTACTACTTGATCTTTCTTCAGTAGCTTGAAGATTGGTTCACAGGTAGCGGTTAGGTGCGAGATGAATCGGGAAATATAGTTCAGCCGTCCTAGAAAGCCTCTGACTTCTTTCTCTGTTTTGGGAACTGGAATCTCTTGTATGGATTTCACTTTGGCAGGGTCCACTTGAATACCTTTGTCGCTTACGATGAAACCCAGTAGTTTTCCAGATCTTACCCCGAAGGTGCACTTGTTCGGGTTCAACCTCAGCTTGTACAACTTCAGACGGTCAAACAGCTTTTGTAGATGGTCAAGGTGTTCCTCTTTAGTTTGGGACCTTGCAATCATATCGTCGACATATACTTCTATCTCGTGATGGATCATATCATGAAACAGAGCAACCATGGCACGTTGGTAGGTTGCCCAAGCATTTTTCAACCCAAAAGGCATGACCTTGTAGCAAAAGGTGCCCCACTGAGTAACAAAGGTGGTCTTCTCCATGTATTCAGGAGCCATCTTGATCTGATTATAACCGGAGAAGCCGTCCATGAAGGAGAATACTTTATGCTGAGCGGTGTTGTCAACCAGAACGTCGATGTGAGGTAGAGGGAAATCATCTTTGGGGCTCGCCCTATTCAAATCCCTGTAATCAACACACATTCAGACCTTACCATCCTTCTTCAGCACTGGAACCACGTTGGCAACCCACTGAGGGTAAGAAGTCACTGCTAGAAAACCGGCGTCAAATTGTTTCATAACCTCAGCTTTGATTTTCTCGGACATCTCTGGACGCATACGGCAGACCTTCTGTTTAACCGGAGGGCAGTCTTCCTTGGTAGGCAGGTGATGAACCACAATGTCAGTATCCAAACCAGGCATGTCTTCCTAAGACCATGCAAAGATTTCCACATAGTCATGCAGCATCTGAATCAACCGTTGTTTCACACTGAGTTCTAGATTGGCACCAATCTTGACTTCCTTTCTGTCTGTCTCAATACCTAGATTTACCGTTTCCACTGGCTCTTCATGTGGATGAATGGCCCTCTCTTCCTGGAGTAACAGTCTTGCAAGCTCACCAGGAACTTCGTAATCATCTTCACCTTCGTCTTCGGCTAAGTTGATCGGATTTTCAAAGTCATAACTGGCAGTAGCAGAGTCGTTACCAGTAGGATCCATAGTGGATTGAAACCTGTATAAGTGAGTGTGTGTAAATATAGCTGTTTTGCAATATATAAAGAAAGAAAGGGAGCGCAAGATTTGAAATGCGAAAAACGTCCAATGCTTTTATTCATGATATATGAAAATGACAAATAACAAGCCCTCACAAATGAAGCCACGGTGCCCCGGGTAAGACATCAGGCCATAAAGTTAAATTATTGTTCGTTACAAATTTAAAACAAAGGAGTTCATTACTGAGTGACAAAAGTAATAGGTGTGAAGTCTTTGGCAGTCCAGTTGCTTGGTCCATCGTTGGTCATCGGGTAGATCCAGCTGTCAAATTCAGATTCCTCCACTTCGTCTTCATCCCTAATAGCATTTACTCCATGATTGGGCATGGGAGCTGTCACCACATTAGGCCTCTCGGGCGCCTCGAACTGAACCTCTTTAGCATCAATAAGGTCCTGAACCTTATTCCTCAGAGCCCAACAATCATCAGTAGAATGCCCAGGGCTATCAGAGTGATAAGCGTAACGGGCATTGGGGTTGTACTTCGGAGAGGTTGTGTTCACTACCTTAAGAGCTTCTTTGGCGGTTACCAGATTGGTTAACAGCAGTTGCGGCAAAATCTGAGACAGGGTCATGCTGAGCCGAGTGTACTGCCTTTTGGGCCTCTCAACCCTCGGTTGGTTGTATTGCTGAGGAGCAGCAGCAGGCTTTGAAATTACCACCATGTTGACAGCTTGGCAACGTTCCAGTTTGTTTTGTCTTCTGGGACCATAAACAGCACTAGCTTCCTTCTTGAAGGGCTTCTTTTCAGTACTTGAGGAGGCACTTTTCTGTATCTTCCCCGATTTGATACCAGCTTCGATCCTCTCACCAGTCAGGATCAGGTCTGTAAACCCAGCAGAGGAATTACCAATCAGGTAGTTAAAGAACGGACCAGACAGGGTCCCCAAGAACATGTCCACGAGTTCACGGTCAGTCAATGATGGCTGCACCCTGCCAGCCAGGTCTCTCCATTTCTGCGCGTACTCCTTAAAACCTTCACCCGTCCCAAGTGACATACCCTGGAGTTGGGTACGCGTAGGAGCGAGGTCGGAATTGTACTGATACTGCTTATAAAAAGCAGTAGCCAAGTCCTCCCAGTTACGGATATTGGTTCCATCCAGCTGATAGAACCATTCGAGTTGAGTCCCTGAAAGACTCTCCTGGAAGAAATGGATCCATAAGTTCTTGTCTGCAGTGTAAGGCTGGATCTTCCTTACATAAGAACGGAGGTGCAGCTTAGGACAGGAAGCCCCATCGTACTTCACAAAGGCAGGCGCCTTGAACTTGTGTGGGATCACCACCCCAGAAGATAACCCTAAGTCTCCAAAATCCAACCCAGACACACGTTGAATCTCCATAGCATTTAACCGGTCCTCCAGCTGTTTGTACCTGTCCTCAGCAGGAGGGTACTTCTCATCATTGAAATCTGTCTCGGTGTCAGAGACCACGGGACTAGGGACCCTTCCCTCTTGGTGACTGCCTTCCCCAACAGATGGAGTAGTCAGCTCAGCTTCATTCTGCAGTGTATTCCCGAGTCTGCGTCCAGTGTTGAACATCATAGTCCTCTTCTTCTTCTTCTTCTTCTTCTTCTTCTTCAGGAGCAAAGCCTTCAACTCCTGTTGACCCTGGGCCAAGCTCATGACCAGCTCTTGAAACTGGGCGTTCATGGCCTGGAGGGCCTTGATAGCTTGCTCGGTAGTAGGTTCAGGATTCATGATGACTGAGTGCTGAAATAAACAGCGAAGAAGATTAAGCAACCTGTAGAAAAAGAGTACCTGTTATGCACATGATGCATGATATGTTATTTATGCAATGCATTCAAGGGTTCAAAAGTTCAAATTCGTTGTAGACAAAAAGGAACACACGTTGTATTAGGAAATAATATGTTCAGTACATCAGGGCCTCATGGGTAAAACATTACAAAATAACTAATCCCAAAAGACACTGCGCATCCTCTTTGGAGCGATGTAGGTGTTGAGGGTCTTTTCCTCGTGGAGTAGACGGGTGAGCTCCAAGACCTTTTTCTCACTGGCATGTAGACTGGTTTCAAGAGAATTCCGTTCTTCCTTGAGCTGGATCCAGCTTTTTTGCATTTCTTCCCAAGAGGTTGGCATGTCAGGATGTTGAATGGTGTAGGGCACCTCTCCTTCCAAAACAGGCTCTTTGATTATGGGGAGAACATGAGGATATGGCATCACCAGCTTCTGGGAACGGGCTCGTACCCACTTGAGATAAGGCTCCAGGGGGATGGAGTTCTTGTGCCCCAGTGTCTTGCTATCCACCTTGTTGGGCATCCTCCAAGCTCTGATGAATCTCTGGCGGAGTCCTTGCGCATCGTTGTCAAAGTCAAAAACTATGTCAGGAATCAACATGTCATGAGGGCCATCCCTCCGAGCGTATCCAAACTGCCTCAAAGCCAGACATGGGTTGTAAGTAATGCCCCCTCTGATCCCAAGTAAAGGAACATTAGGAAACTCTCCGCAACGATCAATGATAGTGACATTTTCTCTGGACTGAGAACACCAATGTATATCAGATGTGTAAGAGCCATTAATCGTTGCGACCATCTCAAACCCCGCTCGTTCTTCAAAACTGATTGCGGAAGGTGCGAAATAAACCACCTTGCCAGGAGAAGAGTGCAGTACATGAGAACACCTCTTTTTCTCATGGTTCGAGTGTAACATGAGTGGAGGATGTCCCCAAGCAACATAGGTATAGGATTCCTGGACATGAAGATCTTGACAGCATTGATGTCTATAAGCTGATCTGGATTCGGGAACAACACCAACCCATAGACAAGGAGTGCCACAACTTCTTCAAAGGCTTGTAGGTCAAGGGAATTCCAACATTCTTGGGCCTTCTCAAACAGGAACTTTGCCAAGAATCCTTTGATACCACTTCTGGTTTCCCAATGCCCTTTGATGTCAGCTGGTTGTAGGTGTAATGCCTTAGCAACCTCTTCAAGTTTTGGTTCCCTTTCTGTACCGTTGTAGGGTAGTTGACTGAGAATGGGAACCCTCAGAAGCTGAGAAAACTCTTCCAAAGTAGGTACTAACTGGTAATCCGAGAAAGTAAAACAGTGATGCAGAGGGTCAAAGAACTGGAACAACACTTTCACCATATCCTCTTCAATGTTGGTATTGACCAAGCTGATGATTCTACCATGCCTTTCACTGAAGGGAGAGTTCTCGGGAATCCTGGATGTAAGCTCCTTAAGCTGAGGAGGGATCCTTACAAGGTTGACCTGAATTGTCTTTCTGCGGATAGATTCCATGTCCTACAAAACAAGAACAAAGATGAAGATTCGAACCCTTGAAGTGGTTAGTAAATGCATATGATGTTGTATGATGCTATGATGTTATGATAAGGACACACCACAAGTATTCACAAAAAGCAAACATGATAAGGCACACAAGTCACACCAGACAACCCTTAGAGTTTAGGCCAGCATGAAGTTTGGGGTACTACCCTCTTGAAGTTGGTGGGCTCAAAACCCGTCCTATCAAAAGTAACCGGGTTCTAAGGAGCTCAATATCATTGGGTTGTTTTCTATGTTCATTGTTTTGATTTAGCCACTGAACTGGCGATAAAAATATTCCAAGAAAACAACCCTCAATAAGTGTAGTATCGAGTATCTACCAACTTCGGACTGAACCAAAGTCGGTCATCTCACTACCCCTAAAGAGGCCAGGATGGTCAAGTAAGGTTCCTAAGGTCATTTGATGCTTCACGACACCACGCGGCGGCCCCGTACTCTCCTTGACTTGACTCAAGGGTTACCGGTACTCACCAAAGTGCCACATCAACGTAGCAAACTGTTTCAACCGTGTCGGTATACCCCGCACAGTTCCCTCATAGTTTGTTGCTACTTTCTAAGAGGTATCCCCCAGATCCGAGTTAGGATCTATGAAACTCCCAGAACAGGCCCACAATTTTAAAGCAAACAGATCAAGCAATTGAAAACATGATGATGAACTATTCCTAAGGTACACCCCACTTATTTAATCCCCAGCAGAGTCGCCAGTTCTGTGATCGATGGAAATAGAACTGACTGTTTTTTAAGCTGGTTTCGCAAAATGTCGCGGTAAGCAAGAGTCGCCACCGTCTTTTATGTTCTCCAACATGGAAAGGACAAAAGCACAGCAAAATTCCTTCTTTGAGAATGTTTCTCGGTTCGGGAGGTAGATTTATAGAAAGGGAAGGTGTTAGCACCCTTTCTATCCGTGGTTATCCACGGGCTCTTAGGTACTTGCTCTTATGTTTTCAAAAAATGTTTGCTTTTCAAGTGTGTGTGGGTTTTGAAAAAAAGTTCGTTTGGAAAACTTCTAAGTGACTCTTGTATCAGTCCTCAAGAGTGTATAAAGTGTTTTGTTTGAAAACTTTTTAAAAGTGTGGGGTGCGAAAAGATGTTTTTGTTTGTTTGAAAGAGCAAGTACCCATGAGAATCTACCTACTCTAAGGAATTAGGTTGTGTAAGAGTCCTTTAGATAGTGCTATCCCACCATTGAGAGGTAGGTAGCACCGTCGTTGGAGGTATTCGGGTCAATCCGATTAAGGGACATGTGTGGTCACCAAAGCAATGGTAGGATGCCTTAGTGGTAACCCTAATGTCCTAGATCCTTTTATCCGAGGCAACCGTTTCGAGGAAACTGGATCTTTAGACAAAGGGCGACCTCTAAGACACCCTATACTTGATGACCACGTTCGAGGCAACCAATGAGGCGTACCCTAGGGGTGGCATGTGCATGTGTGTTGTTTCATGTTAATGTTTATCTTGTACATGTTATTTGTGAGCTACGGATTGGTTTTATTTGTCATACATTCTTTCATGCATTTTTTTAAACAGTTAGGAGTGCGGAAAATAAATTGCAGAAATATAAATCTAGCTATTACAAGGCGCGGGTCTATACATCGCCAAAAAACAAAGACCCGTTTTGAAAAATAAAGTGCGAGAATTTAAATAAGGCGATAAAATCCTAATTAACTATTACATACTCTGTACAGATACATAAATATAATCAAAATAAATAAATACGCGTGAATAGAAATTGAACCGGGACGTCACGAGGGTTTTGACCCTTTTTAGAATAAGAATTGAATTTTTGTCCCTTTTTTGCAATTAATGAGATTTAAACCTAATTACTAATTAATTAATTTATTAAGAAAATGTTTTTTGTGTTTTTAATGAAATAAAAAGAAAAGGAATTAAAAGTTGTCAAAAAGAAAGACTTAATTCTAAATTAATTTTATTTATTGTGAAAAGATTAAAATTAAACCTAATTAAACAACTAAGTTAATTAATGTTAGAATTTATTTACAAAAATAATTAAACTAAGTGAATAATAAAAAGTATTTACATTTTTAGTTTTTTTTTGAATTTTTATGAAAATATTAATTATGTTAATTTTGGTGGTAATAATGATAATTAAAAAAAAAATTAATAACTAAATTAGAAAATATAAAACAAAAAGAAAAAAGAATGAACCAAGGGGGGTTTGGGCCAGATATGGAGGTTTTTGTTTAGAAATTCCAGCCCATTGATGCCAAGCCTGCGTTGACTTCTGCAATGGCTTGCATGTGCTTTGACTGAAGAGCATGGTACTCCTCCTCTCCTGGCCTTTGGATGGCTGTTGAAGACACTTGGCACACTGGGAATGTGGGAGTCCATGGTGGAACGTTGTTATGAATCTGCATAGGAACACAACATGAAAAATAACATAGAGTTTTTGGGGGGACCTGGGAATTGAACCCAGGTCCCAATGATCATTTGCCAACACCTGTACCACTGAACCAACTGAACGCATTTGTTAGAATAACAAGAAACAAATATAATATAAAATAAACGTGTTATATGCTGAACAAAAAGAAAAAGTAGCGCGCATTTTTGAACAAGCCAATCATGCTCTTCCACGTCTCATCTTCTTCACTGAATGCCTGTAAAAAGAAAACAATTAGCGGGGTTTTTTAACCCCCACAATATGGAATGGCAGAAAATAGCGAATAGGTCTCTATGCAAGATAAATTGAGCGCGAGGATAGTTTTGTGTTCGTCTTGTCCTTCTGAGTTCAACCATGGGTCTTTCCAAGCCTAATTTTTCCTATATGAGAAACCCCTAATTCAAAAGCTTGAAAACCCTAAATCTTATCCATGGTGGTTTCGGTTTCAGAGTGTTTCAAGACAATTGAACCACACCATTAGCTTCGTATAGGTCCTGTGAACACAAAACACTCAACAAAACGTATCAAATGTGCATGAATCAATGTATGTGATTATAAAAAAAATTGACAAACCGTGGGTCTGTGTAGCACGTGTTCTTGAGCTTTGAGGCTTGCTTTTAATTGAAATATGTTCCTGGCAATGCTAGCAATGTATTAGAGTCACTAAATCGCTTTGAAAAGGCCTGGAGTATCAAGATCAGTTTTGACTTTTTTGCTTGATTTTTTGAATATGGTTGGGGTGTTTCTGCAGCAGCTTGTGCGTGAAATGTATTAGGGTTGTGTTCAACATATGTATGGGAATGTATTTTGGTCACATTATGAGCCAATGATCCATTGCAATTAAGTTTTTGAGATTCTTCATAACCACCATTAAAGGAACTTTCCAATTTGTTCAAATTTTGAATTTTATGCATAATTGAGCTTGGCACGATTTTGGTAGGTTGCTCATGACACATAAAAGCCATTCAAATCAAAAGATGCTATCCATTTAATTTTTTTAGATTTTATTTGAATTTTATGGATTTAAAATGAATTAAATCAAATAAAATTAAATAAAAATAGAAAAATTAATGTTTAATCTTGAAATGAATCATGGGACACGTGTATGGCATGACAAGACTGAATCAAGTGGAAGAAAGTGGGCCCTTTTGTCAAAAATTGAAGTTTCAAGGATAGTTGACTTTTGCCATTTCACAAAAATTTCCCAACTTCTCCAATGTATATCTTGCTCAATTTTGATCATATGAACATGTTCTTGGACATTTTGGAAAGGTATTGAAGTCCTTTAACCAATGCCTTTGGTCCCATGTCATTTTTATTTACCAATCTCAAGTTATGGTCTTTGAGTTAAAATGCCTTTTTGTTGACTTTTGAAAATGACCTATAATGTTGAAATTGATAACTTTTTGTGAGAGCATTTCTTGGACTTGGAATGTGAAGGTGAGTTGTAGGAAATGTCATCCCCTTCAAAATGAGCATTGGATGGGATTTTTATGATGAACCATGAAAAAGTTATGCTTTGGTCAAGTTACAATTGACTTTTCAACTGTCCAAAAATAGAAACTTTTAACACCTTGATGATTTTTGAGCCATTCTTGTGGAATCATGATCAAGACTTGATCAAATGATGATTGTGGATTCAAAATAAGATGTTGACCAAATTTTTTGACTTTTGACTGCCAAATGACCATTTTACCCCTACAGTTAATTGTGAAGCAAATGAGGCTTTTGAATGTGCAACTTGACCTTGTGAGCCTTGAAACTTGGCATGTAAATGCTTGACAATGTGTATAGGCATATGGGACTTGATTGGACCCTTGAAAACCTCAACTTCCTTGCAAGAACCAAAACCCTAATTTTGACTGGCTTAGGAGGATGGTTTGACTGTGCAACCCCTTGAGAAATCTTGAGCCATTTGAGATGATGCTTGTCAAAACTTTGAAGAATATGGGAGGGCAAATTTTTGGGTACAACAGTTTTGAATTGGGTTTTTTTTAAATAATAATTGTTTGTCTTCTGTTCTTAATAAAGAGGTTGTCTTTTGTGCTGAGTTTTGTTTTTATTTCGTATTACATTATTGTTTGATTGATATTGTATTTTCTTCTATATATTTTCAAGATTCCTCATTGACTTCAACCATGAATGATCTTATTGATATTAATATGTTGCTTGATGGGATTGGGGAAGAGGAAACAATGGATGGAGGAAATATGGAGATTGGTGAGATGATTGATTTGGAGCTTTCACTTCCAACTGAGAACACTACTCAAAATACTACTACTACTCAAAATACTACTACTACTACTATTACTACTGCTACTACTGATGGGTCAACCCCTCCAGGTTACCAAGATCAGAGTTCTCAGAGTCAGAGAAATGCTTTTGGTAAAGCTCCTCGTCCCAAAAAAATCTACTGTTCATACTGAAATGTTACTTATTGAACAGTCTGATGGCATTAAAAGTGGAAGAGCAGATGGTGTAGTAAGCTTTACACTTATGATGCAAAGTGGAAAAGTACTTCTAATGATAAGAAACATTTAGAAGCTTGTATTCAGAGAAATTTGAGGTTGAAAGGTAATAATAACAAAGAGGTTGCACAATCTAGGTTAAATGTAGGTGGTAGTGATAATACTCATAGTTTGGCAACTTGGACATATAATCATGATAGGGTTAGAGAAGTTGCAACACATATGATTCTAGGTCATGAATTTCTTTTTTCTGTTATGGAAGGTGTTATATTTAATGAGTTTCTAAGATAGATTTATCCATGGTACAAAAAGATTACTAGGCAACAAGTTAAGCTTGATTATGAGACTTTTTATGAGGCTGAGAGAGTTAAGATGAAAAAGTCTATGTCTTTGATTAACAAGATCAGTCTTACAACTGACTTGTGGTGGTTTGGTGAACAGAAAATAGATTATATGATTGTGACTGGTCATTTCATTGATTCAAAATGGAAGCTTCATAAAATAGTTTTATCTATTAAGAATGTGCCACCACTATATTCAGGGGAGGATCTATGTAGGGATTTGATTAAGGTGATGGATGATTGGAGAATCAAGGATAAGGTTGTTTCAATTTCAGTAGATAATGCTAGTGCCAATGATAACTGCATTGCTAGATTGAAGAGAGATTATTATGGTAGGAGAAATTTACCATTAGATGGTAAACAGTTTCATGTGAGGTGTTGTGCATACATCTTAAATTTGTTGGTTCAGGATGGTCTTGATATGATTAAGGTGACTGTTGATAAAATTAGAAATGTTGTGAAATACTGGCTGGATTCTGAAACTAGATGCAAATCATTCAAAAATTTGTTGATGAGTTGCAACTTGAAGGAAAAATGTGAGTATTAGATACTAAGACAAGATGGAACTCAACTTGGTTGATGTTGTCCACTACATACCACTACAGAGAAGTGTGGCCTAGATATGCTTGAGGAAAATGGTGTATTTCTTAAATTTTTTCCCGAGGAAAATGATTGGGAAGATGTTCATTATATTTGCAAGATTTTGGAGGTTTTTGCTGACGTTACATCAATTATAAGTGGCACCTCCTACCCTACTACTTATTTGTTTTTGGCCGAGATTTATAGGGTGAAGGTTCTACTTCATAAACCTTTAAGCATCTCAAATAATCCTCAGCTGCAAGCGCTTGCTAATGAAATGAAGTTGAAATATGACAAGTATTGGTCAGAGTTTAATACATTAATTTCTATTGGTGAAATTCTTGATCCAAGGTATGTACAAGTAGATATCTAATTAATTTTCCATTGCATTGTACATTAGGTAGCTAGTTTTCTGCTTGATATGTATCCTTGTGATTCAATGTTGCATATGATGATTTCTGTTTGATATGAAATATGTTTGAGGCTAATTCTGTTTGATCTTCTTCATATGTTGCCTTGTGATTCAATTTTTCCTATGATGATTTCTGTTTGATATGAAATGTGTCTGAGGCTAGTTTTGTTTGATCTTCTTGTGAAATATGTTGCCTTGTGAATTTTATTGCCTTGTGAGTTGTGAATTGTGATTTAATTGTGACTTGTGAGTTGTGATTCAATTGTGCCTATGATTCACTTATGTTGCCTTGTGAGTTATGATTTAATTGAGCCTATGATGAATTTTGTTTAATCCGCTTGATATGATTCTAGTATGTAAGGCCAATTCTCTTACCTCCTTGTGAATTTAATTGTGTCAGAACCCAATTATGTTACCTCCTTAAGAATTATGTGCCTATGATGAATTCAAAAACTGAGTCAATTTTGGTTCCATCTTCTCATACCCTAATTTTTTACATAAGATTCCACATCCTTTCACTCTATTGCATAACATCAAAAGATAATCTCATTCATACTTACATCACTAACCTTGTAGAGACGCCAAGAGTATGCTTTGCTTGTTTTGTTATTTTTACCAGATAAGGAATCCAATGGGGTTGATAAAATTATTAGTCCTCGGAGATTCAAGCTCCTCATTCATTTATGGTGATCAAGAAATCCTCATCCTCATCACAACTTCACCATATTATGGTTTCATCCAGTGATTGAAGAAGATTAAGGTTTTGGCTTCTTAGATGAAAAATCAAGAATTAGTGTTTGAGGTCTTTAATTGTGTATCACTCAAGGCTTCATCATATCATCAAATCATGGGATTAAAAATATATCTTAACATGATAAGGATTGCATCATGATCACAAGGTTTCACTATAATTGGAAGATTTGAATTCATTGGATGAAAAGTCAACGGCTCAAAGTTAAACCTTGACTTTTGAGATTTTTAGTCAAACATGGACTTCTCAAGTTGAATTTCATTAAAATATGGTTGACGAGTGAATTTTATCAAGAGGAACTAAGAGATTTAAGATTACTTGCAAAAAGGGTAAGATTGAAGATGTTCAAAATTTCACTAAGTGTAAAAAATTTAAGTTCAAGTACATGACTTTCAAGGCTTGTAACTTCTTCCTTAAGCAACCATTTTTCATGCCCCAAGGATGTACTTGTAGATAATCTTACATACTTCAACTTTTTCATAAGGGATGAGTTCCAAAAATTTCATGGATAAAAATATATGAGTTGATGAAGAAGGCATCTCAAAGTTGTTAAAATGTCAAAAGGCTTAGAAGAATTTTCTAAGTGTTTTCAGCTTAAAACACCATTTTGAAACACATTTTTCACCAAGATCCCAATTGATTCAAGCGAAGTGGTGAACATGAAAGTTATAGAGGATGCTCTCATCTTTACAAAAAGTCCAAGATCATGAACTTATCACACTTGAGAAAGGAGTTTCGAAGAGATGAAGATGACATGCCAAAGTTGGATTATAGGTAATTCCAAAGCAAAGTTCCATTGCAAATCCAAACCAAATCTGCCAAGATCCTTGGTTACATGTCCCATTACTTTCCAAGCTTCACATAATTGAGAAATTACATAGGTATTTGATCTATTTCACAAAGAGTTGAAGCATTAACCATTTCACCATACCACTTATGGATGAATTTGCAAAAAGCAAGGTTTCTACTTTGATAAAGCGAACCTTTTCTCCAACAACTCTTGCATTAAGTTTCCAAGTTATTTTATCTGATCACACTTAACCACTAAACTGAGAAACAGATCTCCTAAACTCAGGGAAAACATACCTATCTTCCTCATTTCACTCCACCTTTTCATCATGATCAAACATGCATTTCTATAAAACTTGAAACCAAATAGCCAAACTAGAATTCCATATGAACTGAGCATAATTTCTGCAAGTTACATGAACCATTTGAGATCTCTATAAATACCTCTCAATGCCTCAGAGTCAGACACACAAAATTTTGCACTCAAAACACCATTGTTGCAACTTTCAAACCTTAAACTTCCATCTCTTAATCCACTTGTGCATTTTCCGTTATAACACTTCACAAAGCTTCTATACATCAAATAGAACTTAACTAATACAAGCATTCATCATTGTAACCATCAAATCACCATAGCCATCTCCAAAAAATTGAGCTTGCACATTGACTTTGTTAGAGATATTAAGCACGATTCAAAGCAAAGTAAGGAAGGACATCAATAGTTTCAGTGAGGATCAAGGAAGCTAATAGGACCATTTTATTGATTTTAGAACCATTGAAAGAGGCATTGGACCTTGGCTCCAATATGTAATATTTTTTAACTTTGAACTCACGGTTTAAGCATCATTTGCATTAACTTTTTATCCAGTAATGTTCATATTATTGATGCGATCTGAAGCCCTATGAAAATAGACATTAGTTGAGCTTATACATCATTCAATTTAACTTTGGAAAAATTAGGGTTTTCTTGTTTTATTAGAAATTTGTGAGCTACAATCTATATTTATTTGTGATATGTACATTTCTGGAATCCTCATGAAATTCTGAGCAAGTTTGGTCTTTACATTTTTTAATTTGGTTGAGAAATGAATACGATTTTGACATTATTGTGATTTTAAGGTTGAAGATGATGAAACCTGTGCGCGAAATATCATTTTAAATAACTAGTTTATTATATATTTAATTGAATGCATGTGTAATATGGTGGGAGAACTGACTTGGGTGTTTTGCATTTTATCGCAATTATTGCGGCTAGCAAGAGTCGCCACTGACTTTTCTTTTATCCAATAAGCAAAGGGTGAAAAGAACAGGAAAGACCTTTGCAATATTTTCTTGAGTTCGGGGGGTAGGTTATGAAAATGGAAGGTGTTAGTACCATTTTCATCCATAGTTATCTATGGGCTCTTAGCTTCTTACTAAATCACTTTTGAAATTGCTTTGTTTGAAATGTGTTTGTGGTGGGTTTTGAAAGTATTTTTGAAAAGCTCCTTCGTTTAGGCAAACTTTGTAATGATTCTCGTCTTTATAAGAATGCATACAAAGTGTTATAATTTTGAAAATATTTTATGTTTTGAAAGTGTTTAGTTTGTTTGAAAATATGTTTGTTTTTGAAGATGGATTGTGAGCAAACAACTAAGGACATTCTACCTACTCAAAAGTATTTTGTTCATTTCTCTCTTCCTTTGACATTGCTATCTTACCATTGATTGGTAAGAAACCTTATATTTGGATGTAAAGGGACGGGCGTGGGTCATCGTATAGTCATAGATAACAATATTGTGAGATACCTTAGCATTTTTCTTAAGGGTCTAAGATCATTTTGAAGGCAACATTCGAAGCGTCATCTAGGGACTATGATCTTGTATTTTGATTGTTTCCGCTAAGGCATCTCACATACATAACATGACCATTTTCTAAAGGCAACAAGTGGAGTTAACCCTATAGGTGTAGTTTCCAAGTGTTTTGATTTCATACATTTTTGTCTTTGAGATTAGGGTTTTCTAAGCATTGATTTTATCTTTCCTTATACACCCTAATTACTAACAATTATATGAAAACAATAAATTTGCAAAAATTAAAGTCCTACGTTATTACATCATTAGGGGGATGGGGAGTAAAATTTATGAATGGGGATGAAATAGAAGCTTAAATATTACAACCATATTGAATAGCCATGAAGAAAATATATAGAAAGTATAAAAACAATGTAAAAGAGAGGAAAATTTCATTTTTAACCATTATGTGTCGACACATGCATCTATGCATCGACACATAACTTTTCCTTACTCTTGTAAAACCAAATCAGCCCAGTATGAGTTGATGCGTAATGGTATGTGTCGACTCATTTCTTGCATGTGTCGACACATTCGTGTTTTGTGTCAACTCATGTGCCTTTTTTCTTGTATGTGTTTGGTTGTTGGCATTTTTTTTTGGTAAAACCAGTTTTGTGATTGTCATGACTGATGTCATAACATTCTGGGATACAAGGTACATTCTGCAGAAAAAGAATGTCATACAGAAGCTACTCAATATGAGTGTCTAGCTGATCATAAAGCAATGATCATATTTATTGCATTCTACCAAAATCAGTGAACAGGATTCTTGTTGTCATAAACAATGTTAAGACATCCTGTACTGATCTAACATTTGTGCAGATTTGTTATTCTTGAGAATTTTCAGGAATCTGGTTTATACAGTCCAAATCAGATACTCACGTGGACATTAGGTTAACTCTGCTTAACCCTAATCTGGTTGTTAAAGACCTATGACCAAGTCTTGAGGTTAACTCTAATTAACCCTAGCTATTTTCATGGAAACCCTAACTGAAGAATAGCTGCCTATATATTCCTCATGAAGACTGTTGGTGAAGGACACTTTTTGACAGAAGATCAATAAGGGATTGTATAGTTGTAACTATTGTGAGCCAAGCAATTATCATTGTGATAAGTGACTTGGAGTAGGATTTGATTGTAAAGGTTGTGTATCACTCAAAGCTTTGAAGCAAGGGTGTTTGTCACTTGATTAAAGTTGTGAAGCAGAATCAAGCGTGTGTACTAAAGAGTATCTTCATAATTTCATTAATCAATAGTTTAGTATCACTGCTGTGATTGAGGGAGAGTGAGCAGGAACTCAGGTTTAAGTTGAACTTAGATTGAAGTTGCATTGGGTAGGTCTTAAGTGAAGGAGATAACCTGGTTGGTTTATTCCTAAATTAATATCTCTTATAGTGCATTTCCTCCCTGGCTTGGTAGCCCCCAGAGTAGGTGTTGTTACACACTGAACTGGGTAAACAATTGATTGTGTTCTTTACTACTTTTAAAATTACTATCTTGAAGTCTATCAGATACGGTGTCATAACATTCACTGTGACATTGAGTATCTGTTGCCAGAATTTCAATTGGCATCAGAGCAGGCACCCTGCCTGTCTTACTGGGTGAGATCTAGGGATATTACTTTCTGGCGCTATGGACAAAGAAGGAGGATTTGGGAACAGACCACCCATTATGGATGGATCAAATTATGACTACTGGAAACCTCGTATGATTGCCTTCTTAAAATCACTGGACAAAAAGGCTTGGAGAGCTGCTGACAAAGGGTGGAACCATCCCACCATAATTGGGAAAGATGGGACAACCAGTCTGAAACCTGAGGAAGAATGGAGTAAAGAAGAAGATGAGTTAGCCCTGGGTAACTCCAAAGCATTAAATGCCTTGTTCAATGGAATTGATAGAAACATATTCAGACTAGTACATCAATGTGAACTGGCCAAGGAGGTTTGGGACACTCTCAAAACTACCCATGAGGGCACATCCAAAGTAAAAATGTCAAGGCTTCAGATGCTGACTACCAAATTTGAGAACCTAAGGATGATGGAAGATGAGACCATTCATGAGTTTCACATGAACATCTTGGAAATTGCCAACACCTCAAAAGCATTGGGAGAAAAGATGTCAGAAGAAAAGCTGGTGAGAAAGATTCTCAGATCTTTGCCTAAAAGATTTGCAATGAAGGTGACTGCTATAGAGGAAGCTCAGGATATCTGCAACTTGAAGGTTGATGAACTCATTGGGTCACTTCAGACCTTTGAGATGGGGATCAGTGACAATGTCGACAAGAAAAACAAGAGCATATCACTTGTATCTAATACTGAAGATGAAACCAAGGAGGATGAAGAAGAAAATATTTCAGAAGCTATAACCATGCTTGGAAGGCAGTTCAACAAACTCATCAAGAGAATGGACCCAAAGTCAAGGTCAAATGTCAAGAACATTTCCTCGGACATTAACAGATCTTATGACTCCAGCAGAAGACCAAAGTCTGAAGAGAAGGGAAATCAAAGCAAAGGAATCCAATGGCATGGATGTGAAGGATATGGGCACATTCGAGCTGAATGTCCTACCTTTCTTAAGAAACAAAAGAAAGGAATGTCTGTTACTTGGTCTGATTGTGACTCAGAAAGTAATTCTGAAGAAGAATCTGCCAAACTAGTTACTGCACTAACTGGTATTTGTAACTCTGATAGTGACTCTAGTGATGAGGAAGTGACATTTGAAGAACTGTCTGACTCCTACAAGAAGTTATGTATCAGAAGTGCTGAAGTCTGTCAGCAAAATGAGAGACAAAAAAAACTCATAGTAAAGTTGGAGGCTGAGAAGAAAGCAGACATTGATACTATAAGTGATCTCGAAGGTGAAGTTCAAATGCTAAACTCAAAACTTGACCAGATGACCAAATCTATCAAGATGCTGACAAATGGAACTGACAAATTAGAAGAAATCCTTCAGGTTGGACAAAATGTGGGAAACAAGTCTGGTCTAGGATTTGTGGCAGCAAAGAAATCTATTATAGACAAGAAGAAGATCAGGCCTGATAAACAAATGTCAAAGAAGATGTCACAACATAGCACTCAACATCGAGAATAGAGAAATATGAAGAAAAAGTATCAAAGATGGAGATGTCATCATTGTGGGAGGTTTGGTCACATAAAGCCATTCTGCTTCAGATTATATGGATATCCTAATCAGACCCCGGTTGTCAAACCTAAGTCTAACAAGACACCATATACTCAACAGTGGAAGAAAAAGTCTGCAGCCCTGATAGCTCACACCTCCCTTAGAGTCTCTGCAAAGGAAGACTGGTACTTTGACAGTGGATGCTCTAAACACATGACTGGAATCAAGAATCTTCTCAATAATTTTAAACCTCATACTACTAGATATGTGACTTTTGGGGATGGTGCTAGAGGAGAAATCAAAGGAGTTGGAAACTTGGACTGCCCTGGAGTTCCAAACCTAAATGAAGTGTTGCTGGTAAAAGGCTTGACTGCTAATCTCATAAGTACCAGTCAATTATGTGATCTAGGATTCAAGGTCAACTTCACCAAGTCTGAATGTCTTGTAACTAATGAAAAACAAGAAGTTGTAATGAGAGGAGTCAGATCTAAAGACAACTGTTACTTATGGGAGTCTGAGAACACTAATTATTCTTCTGTGTGCTCTATTGCCAAAGAAGAAAAAGAAGTGAAACTGTGGCACCAAAAACTTGGTCATTTACATCTAAGAGGAATGAAAAGGATTATATCCATGGAGGCAGTCAGAGGGATTCCAAGGCTGCAAATTGATGAAGGGAGAGTCTGTGGTGAATGTCAAGTTGGAAAGAAAACTAGAATGTCACATCCAAAGACAAGACATCTGACCACCTCTAAGGTGCTAGAACTTATACATATGGATCTGATGGGACCAATGCAGGTGGAAAGTCTTGGTGGAAAAACATATGCCTATGTTGTTGTGGATGATTTTTCCAGATTCACCTGGATTAACTTCATCAGGGAAAAGTCTGATGTATTTGAAGTATTTAAGGAACTGTGCAAAAGAATTCAAAGAGAAAAAGAAGGATGCATTGTCAGAATCAGAAGTGATCATGGCAAGGAATTTGAAAATAGTAAGTTTGATGAGTTCTGCTCATCAGAAGGAATTAATCATGAATTCTCTTCACCCATAACTCCTCAACAAAATGGAGTTGTGGAAAGGAAAAACAGGACTATACAGGAATCTGCCAGAGCAATGATACATGCCAAAAGACTTCCTATTCATTTTTGGGCTGAAGCTTTGAATACAGCCTGTTATGTCCATAACAGGGTCACCTTGAGAAAGGGAACATCTTCCACCATTTATGAACTCTGGAAAGGAAGAAAGTCTACAGTGAAGTACTTCCATGTCTTTGGAAGCAAATGCTATATTCTGACAGATCGTGAACAAAGGAGAAAGATGGACCCTAAAAGTGATGAAGGAATATTCCTAGGATACTCTACCAACATCAGAGCATATAGGGTATTCAATTCCAGGACCGAAGTTATGATGGAATCTATAAATGTCATAGTTGATGATTACCATGAGGAAACAAATGTCCCATATGATGTTGAGACATTCTTTGAGACTTCAACTCAAAAGGATGATGTTCCTAAAACTACTTCATCAGAGTCTGAATCAAAGGAAGCTAACAAAGACCCTTCCATCAGAATTCAGAAAGATCATCCTAAGGAACTCATCATAGGAGATCCTAACAGTGGGGTCATTACAAGATCTAGAGAAACCATCACAAACTCTTGCTTTGTATCTAAGATTGAACCAAGAAATGTTAAGGAGGCTTTAACTGATGAATACTGGATTGGAGAAATGCAAGATGAATTGAACCAATTCAAGCTACATGAAGTATGGGAGTTAGTTCCTAGACCAGGAGGAACAAACATCATTGGCACAAAATGGATCTACAAGAACAAATTAGATGCTGAAGGAGTTGTCACCAGGAATAAGGCAAGACTTGTTGCTCAAGGATACACCCAAGTTGAAGGGGTTGATTTTGATGAGACTTTTTCTCCTGTAGCCAGACTGGAATCAATCAGACTACTATTGGGAATTGCTTGTCTCCTTAAGTTCAAGCTATTTCAGATGGATGTAAAGAGTGCCTTCCTTAATGGGTACTTAAATGAGGAAGTATACGTGAAACAACCTAAAGGATTTGTGGATCCAAATTGCCCTGATCATGTCTACAAATTGAGGAAAGCTTTATATGGCCTGAAACAAGCTCCTAGAGCCTGGTATGACAGGTTGACAAAATTCCTCTCTGACAAAGGATACAGGAAAGGAGGCTTGGATAAAACTCTTTTTTGTCAAAAATGAAGGAGGAAAGATAATGGTAGCTCAAATCTATGTTGATGACATAGTGTTTTGGGGAATGTCAGATAAAATGGTTAAACATTTTGCTGACCAGATGCAAGCTGAATTTGAAATGAGCCTCATGGGAGAATTGACCTACTTTCTTGGACTGCAAGTCACCCAGATGGAAGACTCAATTTTTCTGTCTCAAAGCAAGTATGCAAAGAACATTGTCAAGAAGTTTGGAATGGAGAATGCCAGTCACAAAAGGACTCCTACACCTACTCATTTAAAGCTGACCAAAGATTCAAGTGGAGTTAATATGGATTAAAGCTTGTACAGAAGCATGATAGGAAGTCTACTATACTTAACAGCCAGCAGACCTAACATTGCTTTTGCAGTTGGAGTATGTGCAAGATACCAGGCTGAACCCAAAGTAAGTCATGTCAACCAAGTGAAAAGAATTCTGAAGTATGTGAGTGGAACTTACAACTATGGCTTACTGTACTCTCATGGATGTGAACCAACTCTGTCTGGTTACTGTGATGCTGATTGGGCTGGAAGTGCTGATGATAGAAAGAGCACCTCTGGAGGATGTTTCTTCTTGGGAAATAATCTTGTCTCTTGGTTCAGCAAGAAACAGAACTGTGTGTCTCTATCTACTGCTGAAGCTGAATACATAGCAGCTGGTAGTAGCTATTCTCAAATGATCTGGATGAAACGGATGCTTACTGAGTATAATGTCACACAAGATGTCATGACATTATACTGTGACAATCTGAGTACTATCAACATTTCCAAGAATCCTATTCAGCATAGCAGGACCAAGCATATTGACATTAGACATCACTTCATCAGAGATCTTGTGGAGGAAAAGGCGATTAAACTGGAACATGTTGCCACTGAACTACAACTAGCTGACATTTTTACCAAGGCACTTGATGCTAGTCAATTTGAAAATTTGAGGGGCAAGCTGGGTATTTGCCAACATGAAGAAATATAGCAATTAATTTTGCTTAAAACAAGGGATGAAAGAGATTTTTTAGTTAAGTCTACTCTGATTGGGCTAATCATCTGTTTCTCTATTTCTTTCCAAATTTTTAAGAAGTTGAATAGACATTCATATATCTCCCTCCTCTCACGCTTCTGCAATAATCTCCAATCTCTCAAACGAAGATTTCACTATCGCTGTTACCTGTTTTCAAAATCACTCAAAATGTCTCAACTATCCATGTCATCATCCTCTTCAAAGGCGACTGCTTCTTCCGCATCCTCTGATCGCGAACCTAGGGCAATCACAAACTGCATGGATTCTGATGTTCTGGAGATAACTCCTCTTCGTGAACTGGCAGCTGACCCCACTAAGGTCAAGAAGCTGCGAACCAGACATGCAAGAAGATCACAAGCCTCTCCATCTGGTAAATCTTCTCAACCATCATCTTCTGTTCCTCCAGAAATAGCAAATAGGGAAGGTTCTGTTTATGTTCATCAAGCTATAGCTAGACTAGTCACTAGGATTCTAAATGAGAATCACTCTGTACCTGGCATTTCTGTACCTTTGAACCAAGAATCTGCTAGTCCAAATGTTGAAATGAATCCAGATGTCACTCAGAATTTTGAGACACCTGATGACAACATTAGGAAATCTCCTGAAAATCATGATGATCACCAGAACCCTACTGATAAGGATGTTGAACCCCCAGTTATTGACGTTGATGAAGAATACTCTGACAATGATTTAATTGCCAATATCAACCCTAGCATAGCTAGAAGGATGATGAACAGAAAAGGAAAGCAGGATGCTGCCAAAAGCCTCTCCAAAGAGAAGGCTACTGAAGTTGTTCATAAGAAAACCAGGTCTGAGAACAAGACTGGAGTAGAAGCTGAGAAGGCTGGATTGTCAAAAGAGAAGGGGAAGATGAAAACTAGAGTACCTGTTGGTAGTCTCTTAAAACCTTTGAGACAACAAATAGCCAAGAAAAGGAAGGACCCTGAACCCTCTGAATCTGATGAGGAATCAGAATTTGAGTTTGATGTTGAGAGCCATGTTCCAGACATTCCTCTTAGAAAGAAACTCTCTTCGAGAAAAATGCCTAAAGTCCCTGAAGTTGCCATTGACAACATCTCCTTTCACCATCCAGAAAATGCAAATAGGTGGAAGTATGTATTTCTGAAAAGGATTGCCTTGGAAAGAGAGCTGAACAACAGTGCCATTGAATATAAGGAGATCATGGATCTAATCAAGACTGCTGGTCTAATGAAAACTGTGATAAAGTTTACCAACTGCTATGAGATTCTTGTCAAAGAATTCATAGTAAATTTATCTGATGGGTGTGCTGATGGAAAGTTAGCTAATTTTAATAGTGTGTATGTGAGAGGAAGGAAGGTAAATTTCTCTCCCTCTGAAATAAACAAATTCCTAGGAAGACCTGATGATGCTTGCCCTGAGCTTGAAGTTACTGACAACCAAGTTTGTCAAACCATCACTGCAAATCAAGTCAAGAGCTGGCCCTTAAAAGGGAAGCTGAATGCAAGCAAGCTGAGCATGAAGTTTGCCATTCTGCACAAAATTGGTGCAGCTAACTGGGTTCCCACCAACCATAAATCAACCATCTCCACAGGCTTGGGAAGATTTATTTATGCTGTTGGAACCAGGACAAACTTTGACTATGGCAAGTATATCTTTGATCAAACATTGAAACATGTTGGAAGCTGTGCTATTAAAGGCCCTATTGCCTTTCCCTCTCTCCTGTGTGGAATAGTCATTGCTCAGTATCCTGATATTCTAGTTGAAAAAGATACTGTATGCAAAAGAGCCCCTGCTCTTGGTTTGCACTATAAGCTGTTTCAGGGAACACATGTCCCTGACATTGTTATGACATCTGCTGAGACATCAACTGTTAAATCTCATTCCAAGAAAACTGATGTTATAGCTGTGCTGAAGGAAACCTGCAAAGAGCTTGCTACAAGGAAAAGGACTCTTGAGGACCTGATTGCTAGACTAGAACAAGAGGAGAATGAAGGACAAAGAAGGGAAGAGGATGCTGATGAAGACCAGCATAATGCTGAAGATAATGCCTCCTCGGAAGATGACAGTGCTTGAAGATCAGTGTTGTTGAAAAGTTTGCTGCTGGTAGCTGTTTCTGCCAAATGACTTTTGATTTTTCTCTGTGTTTTTATTATTCCTTTTGGATGACTGTATAACTTAAAAGTGCAAGTATCTTTGGACTATTTATGGCTAAAGAGGGGGAGAAGATTTTGTGATAATTTTGGTAGAATTAGACTTGGTAGATGTTATTAAAAAATTCTGCTGCTTTCTAATCTCTGATTGTTTAGGGGTTATAGCCAAAAATTTGCCAAAGGGGGAGTTTGTAAGTGTTTGGTTGTTGGCATTTTTTTTTGGTAAAACCAGTTTTATGAATGTCATGACTGATGTCATAAGATTCTGGGATACAAGGTACATTCTGCAGAAAAAGAATGTCATACAGAAGCTACTCAATATGAGTGTCTAGCTGATCATTAAGAAATGATCATATTTATTGCATTCTACCAAAATCAGTGAACAAGATTCTTTTTGTCATAAACAATGTTAAGACATCCTGTACTGATCTAACATTTGTGCATATTTGTTATTCCTGAGAATTTTCAGGAATCTGGTTTATACAGTCCAGATCAGATACTCATGTGGACATTAGGTTAACTCTGCTTAACCCTAATCTGGTTGTTAAAGGCCTATGACCAAGTCTTGAGGTTAACTCTAATTAACCCTAGCTATTTTCGTGGAAACCCTAACTGAAGAATAGCTGCCTATATATTCCTCATGAAGACTGTTGGTGAAGGACACTTTTTGACAGAAGATCAATAAGGGATTGTATAGTTGTAACTATTGTGAGCCAAGCAATTATCATTGTGATAAGTGACTTGGAGTAGGATTTGATTGTAAGGGTTGTGTATCACTCAAAGCTTTGAAGCAAGAGTGTTTGTCACTTGATTAAAGCTGTGAAGCAGAATCAAGCGTGTGTACTGAAGAGTATCTTCATAATTTCATTAATCAATAGTTTAGTATCATTGCCGTGATTGAGGGGGAGTGAGCAGGAACTCAGGTTCAAGTTGAACTTAGATTGAAGTTGCATTGGGTAGGTCTTAAGTGAAGGAGATAAACTGGTTGGTTTATTCCTAAATTAATATCTCTTATAGTGCATTTCCTCCCTGGCTTGGTAGCCCCCGGAGTAGGTGTTGTTACACACTGAACTGGGTAAACAATTGATTGTGTTCTTTACTGCTTTTAAAATTACTATCTTGAAGTGTGTTAGATACGGTGTCATAACATTCACTGTGACATTGAGTATCTGTTGCCAAAATTTCATTTCTTCCTGTTTTGTGCTTGTTATAACAGTATGCATCGACTCATGAGGTTTTGTGTCGATTCATAACCTTTCATGCCACTAAAATGAGTCGACTCATATGGGTATGTGTCGACTCATACTGTAATTTTTTTAATCTATCATTGTTTTGCTGCATACATGGGTTAGTTCTCAACACATAGTTAGTGAAAATGAAAGATAAGCATATGGTTAGCTTCAAGGCAATGATATCTACATTTTATCTTCACAAATGAACCACTAATGATTCTTGTATAAAGAGTTCAAAGTCAAGAAGATTTACCTTGAAGCTGGAATTTGTGCTTTGAGCTTTGATTTGCTGTCTTGATTGTTCTTGAGCTTGGAAAATAATGATGTTATAGAAGTTGTTCTTGTGTTTGAACAACTTCTATATGATTTATGTGGAGTGCTTGGATGGTTTGTTTGGACAGAACTTGCAAGGTGTGGAAGGTTCAAGGATTTGGATTTTAAAGCTCAAGAGTGGAAACTTTATGGACAGTTATGGCTTTTTGAAGGTGTGAGATTTTGAGGGCTTGTATACACAACAACACTTCTGGATTTTCTCTCTATTTTTCTGACCTCTTTCTCTTGCAAATTCTTCTCCTATTTATAGGCAAGAGGTTTGTGAACAAGTTGATTTGGTTTGCAAACCATGAAGTTATGGCTAGGTTGGATTGCAAATATCAAGTTATGTCATGGTCCCAAGATGAAGTACCAAAGTTGCTGGTTTAGAGGGGTTACTTTCCATGATTTATGGTGGAGCAAAATAATAAGCAAACAGATTATAGGCTCAAGACAAATTTGTACCAAAAAGTTTGCTTTTCAAGAATAACAATGGTAACTTTATGCCATAAATGGAAAAATATTTTGGACAATGGCTCAAAAACTTGGGTAATAGCTCAAGAGTGGGTGTAAGCATTAAATTATAATGATATTTGCAAGCAAGAAGTTCTGTAACACAAGATTATGCAGCATAGCTTAAGGGTTTTGTTATGTGTTCTTCAACAAAGTGACTTGCAATTCAAGAATGGATGCCCAACTCCATGCCCTTGAATCTCCTAGCTCAAGTATGATAAATTCATGCTCTTTGATGATTTAGAAATCTTGAAACATTCTCTATAACTTTGATGTTGACTATTTTGACAAAATCATCTTAGAACTATGTGAAAAAATTCCAAGAAGTTGGGATAAAATCCTGACCAAAATCTGTTGAAAATTTCTCTAAGTGTTAGATGAAAATGTCACGACTTCATGAATTTATAACTAAAAATCCAAGCACTTCTAGGACTTGAGCAGCAAAGAAAAGTTATAGATCTCATCAAGATCTACAACTTTCATGTTGAAAGTTTTCTTTGAATCACTTTGCATCTTGGTGAAAGATTGGCATGAAGTAGTGAAATTATTATGTACAAAAGCACTTAGATAAAATTTCCAAGTCTTGAAAAGTTTGAATTTTCTCATTGACTTTTGACTTTCTTGATTTCTTGATGATCAAGCTTCATATTCTTGAATGTCTTGATAAATTTTGATCTTTGAGACTTAATGTTGACCAAGAAGTCAAATTTTAACTTTTGGTGTATCAGTTGACTTTTCATCAATACAACTGATTTTTGGTCATCTGGTCAATTGACTTAGCAGAATTTATGATATAAGACTTGAAACTTGACATAAGCATTATTGAAGGTCCATAATGATCCATGAAAGTCATTTGAAGTATTAGAAGTCCAATTGTCCTTGTGCAAGCTCAAACCCTAACTTTGAGGTATTAGTGTTGAAGAGATCGCTTGACTAGTCAATACTTGTGCAAGCTTGAGCTTTTGAAAATCTTTGTGAGAAATGTATTAAGAAAAGAGAGGGAAAATTTTGGGGTACAACAGCTGCCCCTGTTAAATCTTCTTAAATCTGAAGAGTTAGATTGGTGAGTCCGCCATTCGTGACTTGAAGGTGGAAGATGATTGAACACTAAAGTGCCCATAAATTTGCACTCGACTATGTGTTAATTGATTGTGTCGGGAATAGGCTTAAAGATTACATTTGGAGAATTGATGAAGAGTTTGTCGGAGATGGGCTTACAGATGCCATCCAAAGGTGATAGGGAATCATTGGAGATGGGCTTATAGATGCCATCCAAAGTGGCTGTAAGTAGAGATTGGAAGGAATATCAGAATAAATCTATGATCGACTTATACTAAAACAACAGATGTCTTGAATAATATTTCAATGGATAACGAATCAGTATAAATATTCAGAGCGGTTTAACTAAACCAGGGAAAGTGTATACTGGAACGAAATCAGGATAAATCAATGGTCGATTTAAACTGAAACAACAGATGTCTTGAAGGAAGTGTTTGTCATGTAGATAGTCTCCCCATCTTATTTCAAGAATTGATCTACAACCAACTTGTTGGTAAACCTGTCCTGTTTTGAGAGTTCATGCCATTGGTGATAAAGATAGTTGCCCCGTCCTGTTTCGGGAATTGATATTTACCTAACCAAAGTGAAATAAAGATAGTTTCCCCATCCTATTTCGGAAGTTAATCTTCAATATGCTCATGTTGATAGTTGTCCTATCTTGTTTCAGGTATTAATCTACAATCAGTTTGTTGGTAAACCCATCCTATTTCGGGAGTTCCTACCATTGGTGATAAAGATAGTCGCCCCGTCCTATTTCGGGAATTGATCTTTATCTAATCAGAAAGAAAGATAGTTTCCCCGTCCTATTCCGGGAGTTAATCTTCAATCTGCTCATGTAGATAGTTTCCCTATCTTGTTTCAGGTATTAATCTATAATCAGTTTGTTGGTAAACCCATTTTGTTTTTGGAGTTCCTACTGTTGTACCCCAAAATTTGCCCTTTCATTTCATAATATTATTCTCACAAAATTCCTACTGGGTCAAGGCTGCATAAGTACAATTGGATTTTCCAGCATCAAGTTAAAGAGGAAACTGTTAAAAAAGGGAAAAAAAGATAAAAATGTTTTTTTAAGGAACAACAAGTTTGCTTCAATTTCCCTTGCTTCGATTGGACAAATGGCTGCCTACACGCCTGCTTCGATTGGACATTTGACGCCTGCATGTTTGTTCGAATGGACAAGTTTCGATTAGACAAATGGTTTCCTGCATGCCTATTTCGATTTTACATTTGATTCCTGCATGCCTGTTTCGATTGGACAAGCTTCGATTGGAACATTAACTCCCTCCATGCTTGCTTCAAATTCACCTTCATGTCTGCTTCGAATCCACCTTCAGAATTAGCCTCCTACATGGTGCACAAGGCAAGGGCCTCCTGCATGCCTGCCTGCATAAGGCAATGGCTTCCCTTCATGCTAGCACCCACAAAGCAAGTGGCCTCCTGCATGCAAGTTTCGATTGAAGCAATGGCCCATTATGCATTTGCTTTGATTCACAAAGCAATGGCCCTTACAGTGTTTGTTTCGATTCATGAAGCAAAGGTTTCTTTCATACTTATTTCAAATCATAAGGAAGGAACTTCCCTCATGCATTGGCTATTTTCATACTAGCTTCGAATGGACAATATCTCCCTTTGAAATAGCTTGCTTTGATTCCATCCTTGAAAATCTTCAACACACAATTTCTACACTATGACAAACAATTGTTGTTCCATTCAAAGGACATACTTTGGTGGCCCATTCGAAGGACCTGCAAGACATACCTGGATGTCCCATTCGAAGGACATATTTGGTGGCCCATTTGAAGGACCTGCAAGACATATCTGGATGTCCTATTCGAAGTACATATTTAGTGGCCCATTCGAAGGACATATTTGGTGGCCCATCCAAAGAACATGAATCTGATGCATTCGAAGGAACATGCAAAAGGTCCATTCAAATAATACAACTAATGTTTGTTCTCTTGATGAGTCTAGCCAAAGGCTTGCTGACCAAAGTTCAATGTGCTGCAAGTACAAGCCCACTACACTGTCCACAACGCTCCAAAACTACTGCACAACAATCCTGCTACGCTGCTCCCATACTTGCACCAAATTGGCATACAAATACTGCACCTCGAAGACTACAAGAACAATATACCCAATTTGTTCAAATTTCTTTTGTTTTCCCTCCTAAACCTCAGCCAACTTCATCTATAAATAAGAGGCTCCATAACACATCTAAGGGGTTGGACAACACATCCAGAGGGTTTTGATAGCTGGAGAAACTTGGATTGTGTAAGAATCATCAAACACTTAACACATTCTCAAACCCAGAATCAAAAGACCATACCTTTGTTTCTGTTCCTTTCGAATTCAACATTAGAAACACAACACCTATTTCTTTTCCCTTTTGAATCTAGGAGCAACCCCATGCTTTGTTCTTTCTTTCAAATCCAGAAAAAGAAACACTACACCTGTTCTTTTCCTTCGAATCCAGAAACAACAAACACAAACTCCACTTTTATTGGCTTTTGAATCCAGCACCAGAAACACCACCTTTGTTTCTTTCCTTCGAATCCTGGAGCACCCAGGGCAGCAACTCAAGGTCCAACACACACATTCTAGCTTCAAGCAAGGTAAGTCACTCTGACCTTAACCCTTTCATTTCAAGCATGTAAATAACATTTGTTTACTTTTTGTTTCTATACTTTCAATTGCATGCTTTTTCTTGTCCAAGTATACGTTAAAACTAACCTGTACAGACCCCAAACGAAAGAAAAAGTTTTGTATGAAACGAAGCCTTAGGCTTCACCCCTGGCTGCTTCACAGTCCCAAACGAAAGACAAAGAGGGCATGAATGGAGCATACACACTCATGCTGCTTTGCAGGCCCATAAAACTTCACAGTCCAAACGAAGAAGCAAGAAGGGAGAAACGAAGGGCGCTCACACTGATTCCCAATCCCAATTGAAAGAAGCAGCCAGAAGGATGAATCGAAGGCTGCATCTCACCCTAACTTCCAGGCCCAATTGAAAGAAGCATCCATAAGGATGAATCAAAGGCTGCATCTCATGCTGACTGCTAGGCCCAAATCGAAAGAAGCCAAGAAGAGCAGAATCGAAGGGTGCATTCTGCCTGGATCGAAAAACTTATGTTCCCTTCTTTTATTTTATTTTGTTTTGTCTTTATATTTTCTTGCCATTGAATATGATTGTAATAGTATAGGATATTTATTTTCTGCATTTTTATTGCTTTCATAAATGATAGTAATTAGGATGTATGGCAAGATAAAACCAATAAGTAGACAACCCAAAATTCAAAGACAAAATGCATGTAATCAAACACACTTTACACACATGCACCTCTAAGGTAATCTCACTTGTTGCCTCGGAAAATAGTCATGTCCCTTGAATATGGGCGTTTTAGAAAAGACCCTCGATAAAAGATCGTAGTCCCTCGATGTCCCTTGATGTTGCCTTCGGTAAACGATCTAGTCTCTAATGAAATTGCTAAAACGTCCCATATGTTTCCTTCTATGACTATATAAACGACTCACACCCGTCCCTTCACATCCAACGATGGGGCTTCTTATCAATCAATGGTAAGATAACAACGTATAAAGGAGGAGGAAAAGAACAAAGACCTTTCGAGTAGGTAGGACGCTTGTAGTTGCTTGCTTGCTCACGACAAAAAAACCATTTTCACACCAACACTTTCAATTGAAACATTTTCAAAAGTCAAAACTCTTTGTACGCATTCTTATAGAGACGGGAATCATTACAAAGGCAATTTTCAAACTCACTTTCAAAAATATCTTCCACAAACACCTATTTGAACTATTTTCAAAACCAACACTTTATACGCGTTCTTATAGAGACGAGAATCATTACAAATACGTTTTTTTTCAAAATATTTTTCAAACCCACACCACAAGCACATTTTCAAACAAAGCAAGTGATCTAGCAAGCGACTAAGAGCCCGTTGATAACTACGGATGAAAAGGGTGATAACACCTTCCCTTTTTATAACCTACCCCCCAAACTCAAGAAAACATCTCTAAAGGTCTTTCCTGTTCTTTTCACCCTTTCCTTATTGGATAAAAGAAAAGTCGGTGACGACTCTTGATAACCGCAACAATTACGACCAAACGTAAAACAACCAAGTCAGTTCTCCCACCGTATTACAGAACTGGCGACTCTGTTGGGGATTAAAACTTAAAAGTGGGGTTACCTTAGGGCTAAATCACCTTTACTTACTTTCTTTGTTTGACTTGCATGCTTTACATTATGGTTCCTTGTTTGGGATTTATTATGATCCTCCACCCCAATCTAGGGCACCTTTTAGGTAAGTAGTAATAGACTATAGAAACTGTACGGCGTAGACCTATATGGTTGAAGCAATGGCTACGTTAGTGTGACGCATTTGTTGGTACCGATATCCCTTGTGTTGAATCGAGGAGAATACGTGGCCGCTGAGCGACGTCATAAAGCACTAACTGACCTTAGAACCTTAATTGAATGACTTGGCCATTAGGAAGTAATGAGATAGACGACTTTGGTGTAAAGCTGGAGATTGGTTGATACTCGATGCTGCGCTCATTGAGACCGAACTTTTGGAATATCTCGGCCGCAAGAAAAGATTGATTAGGCTTAGACAATGCCTAAAATAAAGGTCATTGATATTGAGATTCCCTAGAACCCGGTTAATTTCTAAGACAGGTTAAGTCGACTAAACTTCAAGAGGGTACTTATCTATAAAACTCCATGCAAGCCTAAACCTAAGGACTTGTATGCTTTGTGTGTATATGACTATTTGTACATAAAGACTTGCTTGCTTTACATACTTGTACATAACATCATGACATCATTAACATAGCATTTTCAATAACCGTTTCAAGGATCTCAAGGGCCTATGATGCAAGGTCATGTTGAACCAGACGTCTACCAAGGGGCAAGAGGATTTATTCTCCTCTAACCAAACACCATCAAAGGCCAAAGCATGATAACTTGAGTCAAGGGCTATGACCCACTTGACACATGAGCTTGATTCTCGTGGAAGGACATCCACCGATACAAAGTTCTCCAATCAAAGTTGTTGGTCAAAACTCAACTTCTAACATATTCTTGTGTTTACCCCGCGAGATCCTTGAAAACATTGCACCCACATATCATGCATGTCATCATAATAGGTTTTCCCCAGACAGGTTTCTCATCTGCTTACTGTTTATTTCAATAAGACATGGCTCTAGAACAGACTATCAAGGATCTTCAGACTCAATATGCTCAACTTCAAGAATTGTTCCTGAACCTATCCAAGGGGCAAGAAGAGGTGAAAACACTCCTCACTAGGGGCATAACCATGAAGAATCCCGAGGACAACAGGGATGACCAGTTGGAACGACTATAAACTGAGATAGCCACAATGAATATCCAGATGATAGGACAGATGGTAGGCTAGACGACTCTTATCCAAAACTTGGCTCAGGGACAAGAAGAGCCGAGAGCCCTCATCAACAAGCTTCATCAAGACGGATGCAACCATATGGGGTAAACAACTAGAATTAGGGATCGAGTCATTAATCAGCCTCCGATTAGACAAAAATTTGATTTGGTGGAGAGTACACCTTTCCAAATTGCTGCCACGTCATGAGCCCAATAATGACCTCGCCAACGTCAGTGGGGAAATCAGCAAAGGAAAAACGAGCCCGAGAGACAGTTTACCAAAATCAACATGTCACCGTCTCAAGCATTGCAACACATGTTGGGGATGAATCTGATTACGTTGATAGGACCTCATCCAAAGCCCAAAACTTCTTCTCCTAACTACAATCTCGATGCAAGGTGTGCCTATCATTCTGACAGTCCTGGGTATGATACTAATGATTGTTGGGCGCTGAAGTATAAGATTTAAAATATGATCGGCGCCAAGGAGATTGACTTCGATCCTCTAGAGACTCCCAACGTGATCACTGCTCCCATGCCAAATCATTGAGCGTTCCAGTTCATTTTGAATTTTGAATTGTAATTTCTTTTGTTATTCAAACACTTATCTATTAATGTTAAACTTTGTTTCATTAATGCATTGCATATGTTTGTCTTGAATTCATCCATTTGTTTTCACTATATTTAAGCTATGCTTTTTACTCTCTTTATGACATTCAACTCTTGCTAAAATATTCAAGCCTTTAGAGGGAGGATGGCGAAAACAATGCCATAATCTCATACAAGATGCTTTTGGATAGACCTTGCTGACGATGTACATGCGTTCTTTCAATTCCTAAACACTGGAGTTATAAGGAAGATAATCCCTCGTCAACCCCTTTGGGCCAAATAAGTAGGAGTTTTCTTTTTTTATACAAATTGAAACCTTTAATCAAAACCTGGGGCAGGATAGTCTCTCAGTTAATTCAAATGCGTGTTCAGTCGCAAACTTTCATTTCGTACACAATAAATGACACCAAAAACATCCTTCTGAATCTGAAGACGGCGATGGTTCTCTATTCCAATAGGAAGTCATTATCTCTCAAAAGAAAAAGCCCACTAAGTCAAAACCTACGAAGAAGACTTAAGAAAAAAAACGGGGGCATCCTGCTGACTGTAATCTCAAAACAAGAACAGTCAGGAAAAAATCAGGGATAGTAAATCAAAAAAGAGGTCACTACAAATCCTCGATAAGATGAAAAATGTTGCAAAAATGAATGCCTTCACAAATAAACTTCCAAGTGTCCTAACCATCACCAAAACGTCATTCCAGACTCAATTGGAGTTCAAACGCACAATTAACTGAGTTGGGGACTGAAGAATACCACGAAGAACGGGCGAGTACAAATACACTTTGAGCCTTATCCTTTGTTTCTTAAACCGTGAACCAGACCATGCTACAACCCTTTAAAAGTCCTAATTGAAGCATGGGTTACTTCAAAAGCATGTCGTTACCAAAGGTATCCTGACTCCTGTAAGGCTTACTCTAAATCCTGAGTTGAATTCACATTCTTACAAAAATTCTTTTATCTGCTAAAACACATTTTCAAAACTTCAAGACAAGCATAAACTTTGCATTATTTGAATATCGTTGTTTGCATATGGCTAATTGTTTAACATCGGAGAAATTCACACAATGAATATTCAATGAACAAAAATTCTCAAGAAAGAAGAATCACTTCAAATGGGATGACATTTCCAATGACAAATCTCATATAAGCAAGGGGCATGACATGTCACTGTCCAACTCGTCTGGGGCAATCAAGTCAAGATTACAAGAAATCTCCCAAGAAATGCTGAATAACCAGGGGCAGGTCTGTGTCTGAATCAATTGGGACATTGAACGTGAATTCCAGCAAAGGGTTACGTACGGTCAAGCAAACATTTTCTAGCAGTACTACAACACTTACTACTCGGGGAAGTGACAAATCTCCATAAAGTCCTTTTCATAAAGTGATCCCCAGTCAAGTCTCCATAGAGTCATCTCTATAATGTTATCCCCACAGAATAATCTTCACGAATAAGGGTACAAACCCCTCAAGGCCAAATTCATGGATATCCCCATAAAGTTGGATCCAGGAAATCCACAACCAGAGTTTCAATCTCTTAAAACTTCTCCCCAACTGGGTTGATCTCAAGAATCCCCGAGGATTTCTGCTTAAGGAAAATACCTCTCCAGCAGATTTGTAACAAGGTTTATTTCCCCAACAAACTATAGATTCCCTAGCTTGAGTTTGTCTTTCCGACTACTACAAATCAAGGGACCACAACCCCTCTTCCCCAGTAGACTTTCCTACAATCCCCAGTGAGTTGCTGCAAAGCCTGGGAGACAACCATATAACAGTTAACTTCTTTGTCCCCAAGAAGTTGTTAACTTCCTTTCTCTTCCATCAAGAGATAACTCCCCAGTAGAGTAACAGACAACTAAGACTCACAAACTCATTTCCCCAAGCAGGAATCAACACTCTCCACAGAGTTTCCCTCAAACAAATTCAATATTCCCCAACGGAGTTTTCCTCAAACAACAAAACGGGAATCCCCAACAGAAACATTCAAAACAATGTTTGAATATACAATACTCTTCAACAGCAGTCCGGGATTTAACTTCCTAAGGCTCCCCAACATTTGTCAAGGAGTTATTTTCCAAGACAAAGTTACATTTCAACAACATTCACAACATATGCATACGAAATGCAGATAGCACAATCTCATTTATTTTGAGAAACATCAGTACACCATTCATTTCATTGCATACAACTAACTCTTTACCTTTTCAGGAAAAGATCAACAGATAAGTGTCATTAACTATCTATAAACTTCTCCAAGACAAAATCAAGCTTGGATTTCTTCATTACCTGCTGAAGTAGTAGTCATCCAGATTCCTTCATTATATTTTGGAGTAGCAGTCGTCAAAGATTACTTCATTACCTTTTGGAGTAGCAGTCGTCAAAGATTCCTTCATTATCTGTTGAGGTAGTAACCATCCAAGATTCCTTCATTATCTGTTGAGGTAGTAATCATCCAAGATTCCTTCATCATCTGTTGAGGTAGTAATCTTCCAAGATTCCTTCATTATCTCTTGAGGTAGTAATCATCCCAAATTCCTTCATTTTCTGTTGGAGTAGCAGTCGTCAAAGATTCCTTCATTATCTGTTGAGGTAGTAATCATCCAAGACTCCTTCATTATCTGTTGAGGTAGTAATCATCCAAGATTCCTTCTTTATCTATTGAGGTAGTAATCATCCAAGATTCCTTCATTATCTGTTGAGGTAGTAATCATCCCATATTCCTTTATTTTCTGTTGAGGTAGTAATCATCCAAGATTCCTTTATTTTCTGTTGGAGTAGCAGTCGTCAAAGATTCCTTCATTTTCTGTCGAGGTAGTAATCATCCCAGATTCCTTCATCATCTGTTAAGGTAGTAATCATCCAAGATTCCTTCATTATCTGTTGAGGTAGTAATCGTCTAAGATTCCTTCATCATCCATTAAGGTAGTAGTCGTCAAATATTCCTTCATCATCCATTGAGGTAGTAATCGTCAAAGATTCCTTCATCATTTGTTGAGGTAGTAGTCGTCAAAGATTCCTTCATTATCTATCACAGTTAAGCTTCATACTTACCAACAAAAACAAGTTCCAGATTAATACCTGAAATAAGATAGGACAACTATCTGTGAACAAATTGATTGTAGATCAATTCCCGAAACAGGATAGGGTGACTATCTACACGACAAACACTTTATCCAAGACCTCTGCTGGTTCAATTTAAATCGCTCCAAAGATTTATTCTGATACTTTTCCAGTAGACGCTTTTTCTGGTTCAGTTAAATCGCTCCAAAGATTTATTCTGATTCTTTTCTAGTTAAAGATTATTCAAGACCTCTGCTGGTTTAGTTTAAATCGATCAATGGTTTATCCTGATTCTGTTCCGATAGACACTTCTTCTGGTTCAGTTTAAATCGACCAAAGATTTATTCTGATTCTTTTCCAGTTGAAGTCAAGCTTAGACTTAGTCTAATTTTTGTCAAACAATCACTTTTGGATGGCATATGTAAGCCCATCTCCGACAACCCTCCATCATCTCACCAAATGGAATCTTTAAGCCCATTCCCTACACAATCAACCACCATATCATCGAGTGCAAATTTTTGGGCACTCTAGTGTTCAATCATCTCCCACCTTCAAGTCACGAATGGCGGACTCGTCAATCTAACTCTTCAGGTTTAAGAAGATTGAACAGGGGCAGCTGTTGTACCCCAAAATTTTCCCTCTCATTTCTTAATATTTTTCTCACAAAATTCCTACTGGGTTAAGGCTGCACAAGTACAATTGGATTTTCCAGCATCAAGTTAAAGAGGAATCTGTTAAAAAGGGTAAAACAGATAAAAATGTTTTTTTAAGGAACAAAAAGTTTGCTTTTATTTCCCTTGCTTCGATTGGACAAATGGCTGCCTGCATGCCTGCTTCGATTGGACATTTGATGTCTGCATGTTTGTTCAATTAGACAAGTTTCGATTGGACAAATGGTTGCCTACATGCCTATTTCGATTGGACATTTGATGCCTGCATGCCTGTTTCGATTGGACAAGCTTCGATTGGACAAATAACTCCTTCCATGGTTGCTTCGAATCCACCTCCAGCATTGGCCTCCTACATGGTGCACAAGGCAAGGGCCTGCCTGCATGCCTGCCTGCACAAGGCAATGGCTTCCCTTCATGCTAGCACCCACAAAGCAAGTGGCCTCATGCATGTAAGTTTCAATTGAAGCAATGACCCCTTACGCGTTTGCTTTGATTCACAAAGCAATGACCCCTTACAGTGTTTGTTTTGATTCAGGAAGAAAATGTTTCTTTCCTGCTTGCTTCAAATCACAAGGCAGGAACTTCCCTCGTGCATTGAAATAGCTTGCTCCGATTCCACCCTTGAAAATCTTCAACACATAATTTCTACACTATGACACACAATTGTTGTTCCATTCGAAGGACATACTTTGGTGGACCATTCGAAGGACCTACAAGACATACCTGGATGTCCCATTCGAATGACATATTTGGTGGCCCATTCGAAGGACCTGCAAGACATACCTGGATGTCCCATTCGAATGATATATTTGGTGGCCCATTCGAAGGACATATTTGGTGGCCCATCCAAAGAACATGAATTTGTTGCATTCGAAGGAACATGAAAAAGGTCCATTCAATGAATACAACTAATGTTTGGTCTCTTGATGAGTCTAGTTGAAGGCTTTCTAACCAAAGTCCAATGCGCTGCAAGTCCAAGCTTGCTACACTGGCCACAACGCTCCAAAACTGCTGCACAACAATCCTGCTACACTGCTCCCATACTTGCACCAAATTGGCATACAAATACTGCACCTCGAAGACTACAAGAATAATATACCCAATTTGTTTAAATTTATTTTGTTTTCTCTCCTAAACCTAAGCCAACTTCATCTACAAATAAGAGGCTCCATAACACATCTAAGGGGCTGACCACAAAACCAGAGGGTTTTGATAGCTGGAGAAACTTTGATTGTGTAAGAATCATCAAACACTTAACACATTCTCAAACCCAGAATCAAAAGACCATACCTTTGTTTCCGTTCCTTTCAAATTCAACACTAGAAACACAACACCTGTTTCTTTTCCCTTTCGAATCCAGGAGCAACCCCACACTTTGTTCTTTCTTTCAAATCCAGCAAAATAAACACTACACCTATTCTTTTACTTTGAATCCAGAAACAACAAACACAAACTCCACTCTTCTTGGCTTTTGAATCCAGAACCAGAAACACCACCTTTGTTTCTTTCCTTCGAATCCAGGAGCACCCAGGGCAGCAGCTCAAGGTCCAACACACACATTCTAGCTTCAAGCAAGGTAAGTCACTCTGACCTTAAGCCTTTCGTTTCAAGCATGTAAATAACATTTGTTTACTTTTCATTTCTATACTTTAGATTGCATGCTTTTTCTTGTCCAAGTATACGTTAAAACTTACCTGTTCATACCCCAAACGAAAGAAAAAGTTTTGTATGAAATGAAACCTTAGGCTTCGCCCCTGACTGCTTCACAGTCCCAAATGAAAGACAAAGAGGGCGTGACGGAGGATATACACTCATGCTGCTTTGCAGGCCCATATTGCTTCACAGTCCAAATGAAGGAGCAAGAAGGGAGAAACGAAAGGCGCTCACACTGATTCCCAGTCCCAATCGAAAGAAGCAGCCAGAAGGATGAATCGAAGGCTACATCTTACCCTAAATTCCAGGCCCAATCAAAAGAAGCAGCAAAAAGGATGAATCAAAGGCTGCATCTCATGCTGATTGCTAGGCCCAAATTGAAAGAAGCCAAGAAGAGCATAATCAAAGGGTGCATTCTGCCTGGATCGAAAAACTTATGTTCCCTTCTTTTATTTTGTTTTGTTTTGTCTTTATATTTTCTTGCCATTCAATATGGTTGTAATAGTATAGGATATTTATTTTCTGTATTTTTATTTCTTTCATAAATGATAGTAATTAGGATGTATGGCAAGATAAAACCAACAAGTAAACAACCCAAAATTCAAAGACAAAATGCATACAATCAAACACAGTTTGCACACATGCACCTCTAGAGTAATCTCACTTGTTGCCCCGGAATATAGTCATGTCCCTCGAATATGGGTGTTTTAGTAAAGACCCTCGATAAAAGATCGTAGTCCCTCTATGTCCCTCGATGTTGCCTTTGGTAAACGATCTAGTCCCTAACGAAATTGCTAAAATGTCCCATAGGTTGCCTTTTATGACTATATAAACGACCCACGCTCGTCCCGTCACATCCAATGATGGGGCTTCTTATCAATCAATGGTAAAATAGAAACGTCTAAAGGAGCAGGAAAAGAAAAAAGACCTTTCGGGTAGGTAGGACGCTCGTAGTTGCTTGCTTGCTCACGACAAAAAAAACCATTTTTACACCAACACTTTCAATTGAAACCTTTTCAAAAGTCAAAACTCTTTGTACGTATTCTTATAGAGATGAGAATCATTACAAAGACAATTTTCAAAATCAGTTTCAAAAATATCTTCCACAAACACCTCTTTGAACTATTTTTAAAAACCAACACTTTGTACGCGTTCTTATAGAGACGAGAATCATTACAAAGATGTTTTTTTCAAAATATTTTTCAAACCCACACCATAAGAACATTTTCAAACAAAGCAAGTGATCTAGGAAGCGACTAAGAGCCCGTAGATAACTACGGATGAAAAGGGTGCTAACACCTCCCCTTTTCATAACCTACCCCCCGAACTCAAGAAAACTTCTCTAAAGGTCTTTCTTGTTCTTTTCACCATTTCCTTATTGGATAAAAGAAAAGTCGGCGACGAATCTTGCTAACTGCAACAATTGCAATCACACGCAAAACAACCAAGTCAGTTCTCCCATCGTATTACACCTAGAATTTGTGATAAAGATAGTCACCCTGTCCTGTTTCGGGAAATGATGTTTATCTAATCAGAAAGAAAGATAGTTTCCCCGTCCTGTTTCGGGAGTTAATCTTCAATCTGCTCATGTAGATAGTGGCCCTGGCTTGTTTCAGGTATTAATCTATAACCATCTTGTTGGTAAACCCATCCTATTTCGAGAGTTCCGACCATTGGTGATAAAGATAGTCGCCCTGTCCTATTTCGGGAATTGATCTTTATCTAATCAGAAAGAAAGATAGTTTCCCCGTCTTGTTTCAGGAGTTAATCTTGAATATGCTCATGTAGATAATTGCCCTGTCTTGTTTCAAGTATTAATCTATAATCAGTTTGTTGGTAAACCCATCATGTTTCGGGAGTTCCTACCCATTGGTGATAAAGATAGTCGCCCTGTCCTGTTTTGGGAATTGATCTTTATCTAATCAGAAAGAAAGATAGTTTCCCCGTCCTGTTTCGGGAGTTAGTCTTCAATCTACTCATGTAGATAGTTATCCTGTCTTGTTTCAGGTATTAATCTACAATCGGTTGTCTACAGATAGTTGTCCTGTCTTGTTTCAGGTATTAATCCAGAACTCGGTTTTTGTTGGTCATAGAGATAGTTGCCCCAACTTGCTTCGAGAATTAATCTCTGACCTATATGGGACATGTTGATGATATTTGCTTGTCTTTAACTAGAAGAAATTAATTTAACTAGAATAGGTCTTTGATTCTCCTGTCTTTATCTGGAAGAAATAAATCTAAACCAGAAGAGGTCTTTGATTGTTGATTGAACTTTTTTCCTGCAAGGAAAAGGGATTAGTTTCATGCAGATGTATGCATGATGTTCTCAAAATAAATGAGACTGTGATGTATGCATTTGTCATGTATGTAATGTGATATTATGAATGCAGAATATTATTGAAGTTTATCCTTGTCTGAAAAATAAATCCTCGACAAGTGTTGCGGAGCCTTTGAAATTTTAAATCCTAGATGGCTGTTGAGGATGAAGAATATGTGCATCTTTAAGTTTTGCTTATAATTCTTCCGTTGGGAATTCCTATTCTTTTGAGGAGAACTCCTCTGGGGAACATTGACTTTGGCTCTAGAGTTCAGGAGTTTTAGTTGTCCATTGCTCTATCGGAGAGCTATATCTTGATTTAAGAGGAAGAAAGTTTAGTTGTTATCTGGTTGGATTCCAGGCTTCATCACAACTTGCTGGGGATAAAGAAGTTAACTGTTATCTGGTCAATTTCTGGGCTTTGCAGCAACTCACTTGGGGTAGTGGCAAACTCTACTGGGGAAGAGGAGTTTTATTAGTGATTTTAAGAAGTTAAACTATTATTTGATTGGGTTCAGGTTTCATAGTGTAATACGGTGGGAGAACTGACTTGGGTGTTTTGCGTTTTATCGCAATTGTTGCGGATAGCAAGAGTCGCCACTGACTTTTCTTTTATCCAATAAAGGAAAGGGTGAAAAGAACAGGAAAGACCTTTGAGATATTTTCTTGAGTTCAGGGGTAGGTTATAAAAAGGGAAGGTGTTAGCACCCTTTTCATCCGTAGTTATCTACGGGCTCTTAGTTGTGTTAGAACAATGTTTGAATCTACTACCCTATATTTAAGTTTTGATGATAACAAAGTGAAAAGATATAGTATTTATAAGTGTCATGAATGAACTATCTGCTGCCTAAAATTATTATGTTCTGACTTGCAGATACTCTGATTGATATAAACAAGATCACATCTATTCAGCATCAGAACTTGATCTCAGACACCAGCATCAGAAGTTGCTACATCAGAACGTCAAAATCAGATGATCAACTCACGTACATGCTGAAGCCTGATGAACAAGACTGCGCTCAACACTCTGATACAGAAACACAATAGTTCATCAGCAGCGAAGCAGAGTCAGAATGAGCCAAGCCAGAACTTGCATTAAGTAAGCAACGGTACTGTGCATTGAAAGCAAATTAATTCCAACGGCTTCATTCCAGACAAGATCTGCTCAATAAGGAAAGTTTGTTATTAGCATTGAATCAAGAATATTGCATCCAACGTTCATCATCTCAGTGCTATATAAACAAGGCTTTGAAGATTGAAATGGTTAATGCTCTCCAAATCTCTACACGCACAAAAGCTGAACCATAATCTTCGTTCTACCAGTTTTGCTAAACCACACACTCTGATATTCCATTACTGTTTAGCAATCTAGCTTCTAAGCTTCATTTTGTGTATACATCACAGTTGTGATACAGTTTTGTAGAAAACATCCACACACATAGTTTTATCTCTTTGTAAGAAAGTGTTACCTTGACAAACCGGGTTGTGGTTTGAATCAAGAAGGCTTTAGCAGTTGTTAAAGCAGTCTGTAATATTCAGTTGAATATAGTGGATTAAGACCTCGTTGGAGAGAGGCGAAATCACCTTGACGGGTGGACTGGAGTAGTTTGAGATCAAACGAACCAGGATAAAAATATCTTGTCAATTGCTTTAGATTTCAGTTTTACAATTCAACCCCCCCCCCCTTCTTGTGTTTTTCACCACTTCAATTGGCATCAGAGTGCCTGGTTCTGAGCTAAAACACTTAACCGTGTCAGTACAAGATCCAGCATCAGAAAAACACAATGGCAGGAAACAATTCTCACATCAGCAATGACAACAATGAGGACAGAGACAGATTCAGTGGCAAACCTCCAGTCTTTGATGGAGAAAACTTTGATTACTGGAAAGACAGAATTGAAAGCTTCTTTCTAGCACATGATGCTGATCTGTGGGATATGGTGACAGATGGATACACGCACCCTTTGAATGCAAGTGGTCAGAAGATTGATAGAAAAACAATGTCTGATCAACAAAAGCGTGACTTCAAGAATCACCACAAGGCCAGAACCATCCTCCTCAGTGCCATCTCCTATACTGAGTATGAAAAGATCTCCAACAGAGACACAGCAAAGAATATCTTTGATTCTCTCAGAATGACGCATGAGGGCAACGTTCAGGTCAAAGAAACAAAAGCTCTGGCGCTCATTCAGAAGTATGAGGCATTCAAAATGGAAGAATCTGAATCCATTGAAACTATGTTCTCTAGATTCCAGATTCTAGTAGCTGGTCTCAAAGTTCTGGACAAAGGATACTCTACTGCTGACCATGTCAAGAAAATCGTCAGAAGTTTACCCAAGCAGTGGAGGCCTATGGTTACTGCTCTGAAGCTAGCTAAAGATCTCAACAAAATCACTCTGGAGGAACTTATCAGCTCCCTCAGAAGTCATGAGATAGAGCTAGAAGCTGATGAGCCTCAGAAGCAAGGTAAGCCTTTAGCATTAAAATCTAACAGAAAATTTGAGTCTAAAGTTTTGCAGGCAGTTGAAGAAACATCTGATGGATCCTCATCAGAAGAAGACGAACTTTCCCTTCTCTCCAGAAGAGTAAATCAACTGTGGAAGCAAAGACAAAGGAAGTTCAGGAATCCCAGAAGATCTGATCAGAACGAGTCTTCTTCCAGATACAGAAGGACAGATTCTTCCTCTGGATATAGAAGATCTGAAGGCTCCTCCAGTAGCAAGAAGCCAAACACCAAAGACATCATCTGCTATGAGTGCAATGAGCAAGGACACTACAAGAGTGACTGCCCAAAGCTTCAGAGGGAAAAGCCCAAAAAGAAGTTTGGAAGAGAGAAGAAGAAAAGTCTCATGGCCACATGGGATGACTCTGACTCGTCTGAAGCTGACTCAGAATCAGATGATGAAAGGGAAAACATAGCTCTCATGGCTAACATTTCAGAAGATAGTGAAGCTTCTGAATCAGACTCAGAATCAGACACTGAAGAGGTATTTCCTAACCTCGCTGTTAACTTTACAAAGGCTGAACTTGCTGAAAGCCTTAATGAGATTCTGGAACGTTATCAGCAAATTAGAGCTAAATTCAGAGACCTGAAAAGGAATCTTGAATCTGACTCTAATAAGTCTGAGAGTCTCAAATTGGAAAATTCTGAGCTGAGAAATAAGATTTCAAAATTAGAAAACACTTTACAAAACTCTCAGAAGGAACCAATTTCTGAAACTCCCAGCAACGCTGATGAGATCATCAAGGAGTATGATCACAGTTTCCAGAAGTTCCTAGCTAAAAGCATAGATAGAAGCATAATGACTTCAATGATCTATGGAGTTAGCAGAAACGACAGGAAAGGAATAGGATACCAAGGTAAGGTTCCTACACCAAAGAATGTCATGGACTTAACCATTAAACACACTCCTCTAAATTCACACTTTGTGTATGGTCACACACATGATATCAAATATACTAGCAGTAAGCACTCTGTGAAACCAAAATTCAACCAGAGTTTTGGTAAAACTAACAAATCAGGACCCAAGAAAATCTGGGTACCTAAGGACAAAATAATACATGTTGCAGATATCTTTAGCAGCAAGTCAGAAACACCAGTCATGGTACCTGGACTCTGGCTGCTCACGACACATGACGGGAAGAAGGCATATGTTCCAAAGCCTGGAACTTAAGCCTGGAGGCCACGTTGGCTTTGGAGGCAATCAGAGGGGAAAGATAATTGGCTCTGGAACTGTAGGTAATGGAAATCTTCCCTCTATTAATAATGTTCTGCTAGTAGATGGATTGATGCATAATCTGTTATCCATAAGTCAATTAAGTGATAACGGTTATGATATAATCTTTAATCAAAAATCATGTAAAGCTGTTAGTCAGAAAGATGGGACTATCCTGTTTAATGGTAAGAGGAAAAACAACATTTACAAAATCAAACTTTCTGAACTAAAGAGTCAGAATATAAAATGTCTTCTGTCTGTTAACAACGAGCAGTGGATCTGGCACAGAAGATTGGGGCATGTTAGTATGAGAAGAATATCTCAGATTAACAAACTCAATCTGGTCAGAGGACTTCCTAATTTGAAGTTCAATTCAGATGCTCTGTGTGAAGCATGTCAGAAAGGCAAATTTGCAAAACCTTCTTTTAAATCCAAAAATGTTGTTTCTACCTCTAAGCCATTAGAACTCCTGCACATTGACTTATTTGGACCAGTTAAAACTGCTTCAGTCAGTGGTAAGAAGTATGGGTTAGTAATCGTAGATGACTATAGCAGATGGACATGGGTAAAGTTCTTAAGACACAAGGACGAGTCACACTCTGTGTTTGTTACCTTCTGTAACCAAGTTCAGAATGAAAAGGATCTTAGAATCGTTAAAGTCAGAAGTGATCATGGTGGAGAATTTGAAAATAAAGATTTTGAGTCATTCTTTAATGACAGAGGCATTCTGCATGATTTCTCTTGTCCTAGAACTCCCCAACAAAATGGAGTTGTAGAACGAAAGAACAGAACATTGCAAGAAATGGCCAGAACCATGATCAATGAGACAAACGTTGCTAAGACTTTCTGGGCAGAGGCAATAAACACAGCGTGCTACATTCAGAATAGAATCTCAATAAGACCTATTCTGGAAAAGACTCCATATGAATTGTGGAAGAACAGAAAGCCCAACATTTCATATTTTCATCCATTTGGATGTACTTGCTTTATATTAAATACAAAGAATTATTTGAACAAGTTTGACTCTAATGCACAGAAGTGTATTATGTTAGGATACTCTGAACGCTCAAGAGGGTACAGAGTATACAATACAGAAACACAGATTGTGGAAGAATCAATCAGTGTTCGTTTTGATGACAAGCTTGACTCTGAAAAGTCAAAGCAGAATGAAGTTTTTGCAGGTATAGAAATTGAATTTGCAGGTTCTGAAGACAAGTCATCAGAAGCTCTCAACACAGACATTCCTTCAACGTCTGAAAGGAGCACTGCTAGAAATCCTACAACAGCTACTGATCAACCTCAGAAGAGATTACCCAGAAGCAGCTTGGATCACCCAGAAGAGACTATCCTAGGAAGAAAGGAAGATCCAATCAGAACAAGAGCAAGCTTCAGAAACTCTGAAGAAACTCTTATGGGACTGGTGTCTCTGATTGAACCTTCTTCTATTGATGAAGCACTTCTGGATAATGACTGGATTCTGGCAATGCAAGAAGAGCTGAATCAATTCACCAGAAACGACGTATGGGATCTCGTTCCCAGACCAAAAGGATTCAACGTCATTGGAACAAGATGGGTGTTCAGAAACAAGCTAAATGAACAAGGTGAAGTCATCAGAAACAAGGCACGACTGGTTGCACAAGGTTATAGTCAGCAAGAGGGGATAGACTATACAGAAACCTTTGCCCCAGTCGCCAGGTTAGAATCTATCAGACTTTTAATTTCATTTGCTGTTAATAGAGGCATCACTCTGTATCAGATGGATGTTAAAAGTGCATTCTTAAATGGTTATATAGAAGAAGAAGTTTATGTACACCAACCCCCAGGTTTTGAAAATACAAAACATCCAGAACATGTTTTCAAACTAAAGAAGTCACTGTATGGTCTGAAACAAGCTCCCAGAGCTTGGTATGAAAGGCTAAGTAACTTTCTGCTTGAAAATGAATTCACCAGAGGGAAATTGGACACTACTCTATTCTGTAAAACAGTTAAGAGTGACATCTTAGTCTGTCAAATCTATGTTGATGATATCATTTTTGGTTCTACTAATCCTTCTCTTGGAAGAAAATTTGCTAAGTGTATGCAGGTAGAATTTGAGATGAGCCTCATGGGGGAACTGAAATTCTTTCTAGGAATTCAGATCAATCAAACTCCAGAAGGAACTTACATTCATCAGAGCAAATACATCAGAGATCTTCTGAAGAAATTTGACCTCTCAGAATGTAAGCCATCAAAGATTCCAATGCATCCCACGTGCATTCTGGAAAGAGAAGAGGTAAGCAAAAATGTAGAACAGAAAGTCTACAGAGGTATGATTGGTTCTCTCCTCTATCTGACTGCTTCAAGACCTGACATACTATTCAGTGTTTGTATCTGTGCTAGATTCCAATCAGATCCTAGAGAATCTCACTTAACAGCTGTTAAGCGAATTTTCAATTATCTGAAAGGTACTACTAATCTGGGTTTGTTTTATAGAAAATCTAGTGATTACAGCTTAGTAGGCTACTGTGATGCTGATTTTGCTGGAGACAGAGTAGAACGTAAAAGTACTTCTGGAAGCTGCCAGTTTCTGGGAGAAAATCTGATCTCTTGGTCCAGCAAAAGGCAATCAACAATTACTCTGTCAACAGCAGAAGCTGAGTACATAGCAGCAGCAGGATGTAGCACACAAATGCTCTGGATGAAAAGTCAGCTTGAAGACTTCCAGATTTTTGAGAGTAACATTCCTATACTTTGTGATAATACTTCTGCTATTTGCTTAAGTAAGAATCCCATTTTACATTCTAGAGCTAAGCATATAGAAATAAAACATCACTTCATTAGGGACTATATTCAGAAAGGTATTTTGAACTTAAAATTTATAGATACAGACCATCAATGGGCTGACATCTTCACTAAACCCCTTTCAGAAGATAGGTTTAATTTCATCCTGAAACATCTCAGCATGAAAGTATGTCCAGAGTGAAAATGTTTTAATTCCATATATTTACCTTCAGAATGTAATTATTTCACTGTGAACTTCTGATCAATCTCCTTTCAGAAAGATAGAACATGCAGATTGTATCAGATGCAAGTCTAAAGATCTGAGAGTCTAAGCTCAAAGACAGACGTGCTGATCACTACATCAAACAAGTGTCATCCAATCATCAGCATATCTTTGAAGCAGAACGCGTGCACGCTTCTGAGAAGGCAAAGCGCTGATTGGGTGCATTGAGACACATGTCTGGTAACCGTTTTTAAGTATCTTTCTCAAATCCCCCAAAATCAGCAAGCATTTAATGAAAAGTAATCATGCTTTTATCACTCAAGCATTTTCTGCATATTTCTGAGTTCATCTCTTGCAAACCTTTTTCCTCAGTTCATTCTCAAAACCCTTTTAGTGTGAACATGGCAACCTCCAGTAGCGTTTCTGCAGGTAATCAGAAGAAAGCAACATCTGAGCAATATCAAGTGCCACTCAGAACTCTCCTCACTCCGGTGAAGAACCTTGAAGTGCTCTCCGAGTTAATCATTAATTTTGAAAGCTTGAAGGAGAATGGTTTTGACCTAACTGAAGAAGTTAGGGCTCAAAAGTGGGAAAGGTATTTCGATAGGTTGGTTGGACCAACATTCCCAGCGCTGGTCAAGGAATTTTGGATTCACGCCAAGGTTTCAACACATCTAGTCATCTCTTCTGTTATGGGGAAGAAGATTGTGATTTCTGAAGATCTCATTGCAAGGCTAATCGGTCAAAGTGGTGGTGGCGTCCGTTGTATGGACATGGCTGAAAGATGTGCTGATATAGGTGTGGTAGCTAACAGGATTTTCACTCTTGGGATGCCCAGCAGCAAGATTAAAGATCTGAAGGATCATTGCAGAGTATGGGCTAAGATTATTCTGGGGTGCTTCAACCGCAGGAAACCAACAAGTTCTCCTGATTACATAAATGTGGATCAGCAGTTTCTGATCTACTTTATTGATCAGAAGATAAAGATCAATCTGGCTCACTTCCTGTTCAACCACCTCAAAACCAGTGTGAAAGAAACAAGGGAAGAAGAAAGAACCAAGAGGGACTGGATACCTTTTGGAAGGTTGATATCAGATATTCTGACAGAGAATAGACTGATTGAGCATCTGATAGAAGCTCAAGAGCTGAGCACTATTGAACCAACAATTGGGAAACCTCTGAACGCAAAGAATCTGAAAAAGATGAAGCTGATAGAGAACATTCAGAAGGAACCCAGAGCTACTTCCACTGCTGATATCTCCAGCAGAAGAGTGCCTCTGAGTGATTTTCCGTTATTTTCTGAAATTGAATCCAAACCAGAGATGTTTCTCAGGTACCCAGATGCGTACAAGGCAGATGATACAGATCCAAAGCTAAATATCAGAGATCTGCATCAACCCCAACCAGAAGTGACTCTGAAGAAGACAAAGAAGAGGAAAGCGCCATCAGAAGGACCATCTCAGCAGACTCCTAAGAAAAGAGGTATTTCATCTGCTGCCCCTATTTCAAATTCTTTTACTATTCCAGCATCTATCCCTCCTCAAACCTCTCATAGAATATCAATTCCCATCCCTACCATTGATGAAACCGTACAAGAAGAAGACCCTTCTGAGGCATTAAAACTCAGAAGACCTAGAACCAAACACCCCAAACAACCAACAATTTCAACAACATCAGCACTTGACCAAGTGCTGTCTGATATTGAGCGTCAACATGCCTCTGCTCAACCAAACTCTGAACCACAAAATGTTCCTCCTCCACAACCAGAACAACAACAACAACCAGAACCACAACAATCTGCTGAAGAACCATAACAACAACAACCACTCTCAGAAGAACCTCTGATCCCTGAGCAATCAGAGATTCCACCTCCCTCTCCCCAACCAGAAATAAATCCACCTTCACCACAAACAGAGTTTCACCACTCTGAAACTCCTTCCCCTCATCAATCTGAACCTCATTCACCTCAACCATCACCGCTGGCAATTCAGTTGCCATGTGGAACAACTGTTGTCATGCCCCAGTTACCATCCTCATCAGAATCGACACCTCCAAATACTCCCAAAACACCACCCAGTCCAATCGTAATCTCTGATTCTGATACCCCTTCTCCAAAACAAACAGCCTCTCAGAAAACCTCTGAAAACCCCAGCAGGACTTTCATTGACTTAACCAGTCTTGACCGTCTTGCTGATCTAAAACACAAAATTGCCATCCCAAAACCAAAGCAACCAGATGTTGGCTCTGGTATTTTGAATTTTGAAACAGGTGTGCTGCAATGGATTGCTTCTTTGAAGCAAGTCTGTCCTGGGATGATTGACCCAGCTGCTTCTGATCAGCTCTGGTCACAGTTCAGACTTTGGGTACGTGCTGAAGCCCTCAAGTTGCAGGATATCAACTATGAGCAGGCACAACAAAATTTCAGCAAGCTTCTGAATGAAGTTGGAAGTATACTTCTGAAAGAGGACGTGCTCCCTCTGGACAGTGAACCTTGGTCTGAGAAACAGCAAGCTGCAAAGGTACAGGACAAGACCACTCAATCAGAAGAAGACAAGACCATTCAAGCTGAAGAAAGTCAAGCAGAGGATGTCGCTGAAAGTTCTCAGAAGCTTCCTGCTTCTGATGCTTCTCAAGCTGCCTTGGACAGGCAGACTCTGGAAGAACTAAGGCTAAATGACATGCGTCTACAGCAGCGGATGGATGAAAACAATCAGAAGATGAAAGAGAGAATGGATGTGCAGGACAGCAAGATTGACACTGTTGTCAGCATGGTGCATAAGCAGAATGAGACTTCTGAAAAGATTCAAGCCATGCTGGAGAACCTGTTCACACGCTTGCCTCCTCAACCTTAATCTTTTTCATGCATGACCTTTGTTTTTTTCATGTTTTCCTTGATTTTCTGATGTACTGTTTGATTATGTTTTGTAATATTTTCTCGTTTTGACTCTGAACTATCTTAATATGATTAGTTTTTCTAATCTTAATTGTTTTAGCACATCACCAACACTTTTTGATTGCTGACAAAAAGGGGGAGAACAAGAATGATATTTAAATCAATAACGGGCTAACTAGACAGAAATTCTCAAACATTCTAACTCTATTACTTGAAATGTTTTTTTCTGTTGTGTTTAAAGTCTACAGGCACAAGGAAGCTCCTGGACACTCTGAAGACTAGAAGCTCTGATCAATATGAAGTTGCTCTGATCAATATGAAGTTCTGATCCGCCCTAATATTCTGATCCAAAGCAAAGCTCTGACAAGAAAAGCTCTGAAGCTCTGCTCTGACATAAAGCTTCTGATAAGTCAAAGACTCTGATACTCTGATGTTCAAAGAAAGGCAAAAAGATCTGATCCTGAAGAACACGTATAATCAAAGGGAAGTAATAAACTCAGGGGGAGTATTTCCTTACTCCTTATTCTTTTACTTCTTATTCTGATACATATTCCAGATACCTTTTCATGTTATTTTCATTTAAAATATCTAGTTTTTGTCATCATCAAAAAGGGGGAGATTGTTAGAACAATGTTTGAATCTACTACCCTATATTTAAGTTTTGATGATAACAAAGTGAAAAGATATAGTATTTATAAGTGTCATGAATGAACTATCTGCTGCCTAAAATTATTATGTTCTGACTTGCAGATACTCTGATTGATATAAACAAGATCACATCTATTCAGCATCAGAACTTGATCTCAGACACCAGCATCAGAAGTTGCTACATCAGAACGTCAAAATCAGATGATCAACTCACGTACATGCTGAAGCCTGATGAACAAGACTGCGCTCAACACTCTGATACAGAAACACAATAGTTCATCAGCAGCGAAGCAGAGTCAGAATGAACCAAGCCAGAACTTGCATTAAGTAAGCAACGGTACTGTGCATTGAAAGCAAATTAATTCCAACGGCTTCATTCCAGACAAGATCTGCTCAATAAGGAAAGTTTGTTATTAGCATTGAATCAAGAATATTGCATCCAACGTTCATCATCTCAGTGCTATATAAACAAGGCTTTGAAGATTGAAATGGTTAATGCTCTCCAAATCTCTACACGCACAAAAGCTGAACCATAATCTTCGTTCTACCAGTTTTGCTAAACCACACACTCTGATATTCCATTACTGTTTAGCAATCTAGCTTCTAAGCTTCATTTTGTGTATACATCACAGTTGTGATACAGTTTTGTAGAAAACATCCACACACATAGTTTTATCTCTTTGTAAGAAAGTGTTACCTTGACAAACCGGGTTGTGGTTTGAATCAAGAAGGCTTTAGCAGTTGTTAAAGCAGTCTGTAATATTCAGTTGAATATAGTGGATTAAGACCTCGTTGGAGAGAGGCGAAATCACCTTGACGGGTGGACTGGAGTAGTTTGAGATCAAACGAACCAGGATAAAAATATCTTGTCAATTGCTTTAGATTTCAGTTTTACAATTCAACCCCCCCCCCTTCTTGTGTTTTTCACCACTTCAAGTTGCTTGCTAGATCACTTGAAAAAATGCTTTGTTTGAAAATGTGTTTTGTGATGGGTGTAAGTTTGAAAATATTTTGAAAAATGCCTTTTTTGCGGATAACTTTATAATGATTCTCGTCTCTATAAGAATTTATACAAAGTGTTGATTTTTGAAAATAGTTCAAAGAGATGTTTGTTTTTGAAGATGTTTTGAAAGTGTAAGTGTTGAGATGGTTTTCGTTTGTGAGAAAGAAACTGCGAGCGTCCTACTGTTGAGATGGTTTTCGTTTTTGTTGCTATCTTACCATTGATTTGGTTAGAAGCCCCATCATTGGATGTGAAGGGACAGGCGTGGGTCATCATATAGTCATGAATGAAAATATTGTGAGATATCTTAGCATTTCTCTTAAGGGACTAAGATCATTTGTAAGTAAACATATGAAGTGTCATCGAGGGACTATGATCTTGTATTTTTTATTGTTTTTGCTAAGATACCTCACATGCGCAACATGACCATTTTTTAAGGCAACAAAGTGGAGTTAAACCCTGGAGGTGCAAAGTGTGAAAGTGTATTGTATTTGATGCTTGGTTTAACCTTGAATTAGGGTTATCTACTTGTTGATTTTAAATCTTGTCATACACACCCTAATTACTAGCATTTTATATAAAAAGCGGTAAATTGCGGAAAATAAATGTCCTACGCTATTACATAATTTGGGGATGGGGTACACAAATTTACAAATGGGGGGTGGAAAGCAATAAAAGTCTTAATTATTACAACCATATTTAATAGAAATGAAAGAAAATATATAGAAAAAATATTAAAAAAAACAAGAACAACGCAAAAAAAATAAAAAAACAAATCTTTCGATTCATGCAGTATGTTCGAAGCATGCACCCTTTGATTCACAGAGAAATTTTTTTCTCCGATTCATGCAGTATGTTAGAAGCATACACCCTTCGATTCACACACCCCTTTTTATTATGTTTGGGCCTGTAAAGAAGTGTGTGTCGAAGCCTAAGGCTTTGTGTCGAACCATGCTGTAATTTCTCACTCCAACATTGTTTTATGCTCTGTACATGTTAGTTCTTAACATATAATTGACAAGAAAGGAAAACAAACAAAAAGGATAGCTTCGAAGGCAATGATTATTACAAGTTATCTTTGAAGATGAACCATCAATAATGCTTGAAACGAAGAGTTTAAAGTCCAGAAGACTTACCTTGAAGCTAGAATGTGTGCTTTGAACTTGAGTTGCTGCCTTGAATGCTCTTAGATTCGAAAGAAAAGAACAAAGGTGTTGTGTTTTTTTGGTTCTGGGTTCGAAAGAAAAGAAAAGAGGTGTTGTGTTTTTTGGTTTTGGGTTTAAGAGTGTTTCAAGGCTTCAACCTTCATGTTCTCTTCTCTCTCTTTTTTCCCTCCTCTTTCCTTGTCCAAAATCCCCCCCTTTGTGTGTTGTGGAAACAACTTATTTATAGAAGAGTCTTGTTGGGGTTTTGAGGGGAAAAACAAATAAAATTTGAACAATTTGGGTATGCTCTTTTCATAGCTTTCGAGGTGCATCTCTTATATGCTAGTCTGGTGCAAATTTGGGACTGGTTTAGGAGCATTATAACAAGACTGTTTTGTAGCAGTTTTGGAGTGTTGTTGCAGCTTGGTGCAGGGCTGTTTCATAGCAGTGTAGCAGACTGCTTTTTGACATGGTTTTAGGCTGTTATGTGGACAGTACAACAAACTTGGGCTTGGCAACATATATGACTTTGTTCAGCAAGCATCTTGAATACTTCACCCTTTCATTTTGATCACATAGATCCATAAACCTTCAACCAAATAAATGAATGTTCTTCGAATGGACCACATGTACCACTTGCTTTGTCCTTTCATTTTGATCACATAGATCCACAACCTTCGACCAAACTCATCAACAGACGAAACAATATTTGTTTCTAATAAATGTATGTTCTTCGAATGGACCACATGTACCACTTACTTTGTCCTTTCATTTTGATCACATAGATCCACAATCTTTGACCAAACTCATCAACAGACGAAACAATATTTGTTTCGAACAATTGCATGCCCTTTGAATGGATCATATTTATCTGAATGTACCACTTTGAGTATGCAAGATGATATCATTGGCATAGTCAAAATGAAATAATTTCTGGATTGCTTTCCTATGAGACAAACTTCACAAAGTTTTTTCAGGAATCTCAAGACTTGGAATACCAGTAACCATATCTTGAGTAATAGCTGATTAAGTGGTTGAAAGTTCAAATGTCCAAACTTCAAATGCCACAACCAACTATCCTTCTGGATCGAAGCAAGCATGAAAATAGACTTGTAATCCATAGTGTCGAAACTATGTGTGTCGAAGGGTTTATAGGTGGATCGAAGTAGGTTGCTTCAAAGGAATCCATTTCCCAATCGAAGCTTGGGGATCGAAGCAAGCATGAAAATAGACTTGTAATCCATAGTGTCTAAACTATGTGTGTCGAAGGGTTTAAAGGTGGATCGAAGCAGTTTGCTTTGAAGGAAGCCATTTCCCAGTCGAAGCTTCTGGATCGAAGCAACTTTGCTCTTCTTCGATTTATCAAAATCTGCCAACCACTCCTTTCACTCAGTCATGTAGTTCGAATAGCCTGAACAAGATTTTGAATTCGACATAGTTATCTGCAACTGCACACTTTTTCTTTTATCTGCTTTTCCCTTTCGACTGTTTCCTCTTCGACCCGATGCTTGAAAGCCTAATGGAAACTATTATGGGGCATTAAAAATCCAATTATACTTGTGCAAACTCAAACCCTAATTCTGAGGTATTAGTGTTGAGGAGGTGGCTTGACGAAGTCAATACTTGTGCAAACTTGAGCTTTTGAAATTCTTTGTGAGAAATGTCTTGAGAAAAGAGAGGGAAGATTTTGGGGTACAATAACTTCCCCCGTTCAATCTTCTTAAACCCGAAAAGCGAAGATGGCACGTCGTTGTTCGTAGCTTGAAGGTAGAAGATGATTGAACACTATAGTGCCCAGAAATTTGCACTCGATCATGTGTTAGTTGATTGTGTAGGGAATAGACTTAAAGATGCCATTTGGAGAGATGATGGAGAGTTGTCAGAGATAGGTTTTTAGATGCCATCCAAAGGTGATTGTTGATAGAAATTAGACTAAGTCTAAACTTGATTGTAACTGGGAGAAATATCAGAATAAATCTTCAGTCGATTTAATTCTGAATGACATGTTGGAATGGACCTACGTTAAGCCGTGTTTGGAAATGTGTTAGAAGGAATCCATGTAAGACTGCTTCAGGATGAATCCGTGTGGGACTATATTTAGAAATTCATGTGAAGGAACCTGTGTAGGGATGCTTCAGGATTAGTTCGTGTGAAACTTTATCTAGAAATGTATGAGAAGAAATTCGTGTAAGATTGCTTCGGGGTGAGTCCGTGTGAAACTGCATCTGGAAATGTATGAGAAGAAATCTTTGTAAGATTGCTTCGGGATGAGTCCGTGTGAAACTGCATCTGGAAATGTATGAGAAGGAGCCTAGGTAAGACTGCTTCAAGATGAATCAGTGTGAAACTTCATCTGGAAATGTATAAGAAGGAACCTGGGTAGGACTGCTTCATGATGAGTCCGTGTGAATCTTCATTTGAAAATTTATGAGAAGGAGCCTGGATAGGGCTACTCCGGGATGAGTCCGTGTGAAACTTCATCTGTAAATGTATGAGAAGGAACCTGGGTAGGTGTAACGCGGTGGGAGAACTGACTTGGGTGTTTTACGTTTGATCGCAATTGTTGTGGATAGCAAGAGTCGCCACTGACTTTTCTTTTATCCAAAAGGAAAGGTTGAAAAGAACATGAAAGACCTTTCGAGATTATTTCTTGAGTTCGGGGGGTAGGTTATGAAAAGGGAAGGTGTTAGCACCCTTTTCATCTGTAGTTATCTACGGGCTCTTAGTTTCTTGCTAGATCACTCGCTTTTATTCGAAAATGTGCTTGTGGTGTGGGTTTTGAATGTATTTTGAAAATGTCTTTGTAATGGTTCTTGTTTCATTAAGAACGCGTACAAAGTTTTGTTTTGAAAATAGTTCAAAAAGGTGTTTGTGGAATGTGTTTTTCAAATTGATTTTGAAAAGTGTCTTTGTAATGGTTCTTGTTTCTACAAGAATGCGTACAAAGTGTTTTGTCTTTTAAAAATGTTTTAAAATGAAAGTGTTGGTGTATAAAATGTTTTTGTTGTAAGCAAGCGAGTAACTAGGAGCAACCTACCTACTCAAAAGGTCTTAAATATTTTTTAACTCCTCCTTTAGAAGTTGTTATCTTACCATTGATTTGGTAAGAAGCCCAATCGTTGGATGTGAAGGGACGAGCGTGGGACGTTCGTATAGTCATAGAAGGCAACCTATGAGACGTTTTAGCAATGTCATTTAGGGACTAGATCGTTTACCGAAGGCAACATTAAGGGTCATCGAGGGACTATGATCTTTTATCGAGGGTCTTTGATAAAACACCCATATTCGAGGGACATGACTATTTTTTCGAGGCAACAAACTGAGATTACCCTAGAGGTGCATGTGTGAATGGTGTGTTTGATTGCACGCATTTAGTATTTGATTAGGGTGGTCTACTTGTTAGTTTTATATTTCCATAAACCCTAATTACTAACATTTATAAAAGCAATAAAAATGTGAAAAATAAAGGTCCTACGCTATTACATGCTTTTTGAGGGATGAGGTATACAAGTGTACAAGTGGGGGTTGAAAAAAATAAAAGTCCTAATTATTACAACCAAATTGAATGAATATAAAAGCAAAAAGTCAAAAGAAAATCAAAGTTTATGTTGTCTGGTATGACACGGGTCGTGTCCCATGACACGGGCACCCATGTCAGCTTCTGTAATGGTTCATGCATGTTTTTCCTTTTCTGTACCAGCTAAACTGACACAGGCCTGTGTCCAGTGACATGGGCACCCGTGTCAGCCCCTGACCTGCATTTTTGTTAGCATAAAGTTCCAGTATGTCTAACACGGGTACCCGTGTCATCCCCTGACTTGCATTTTTGTTAGATTTTTTCAAACAGTTAAGCTGACACGGCCGTGTCATGTGACACGGGCACCCGTGTCCGCCCATGTTTTGGCTCTTTTTTACTGAGTTCTCCCTTTTTTTTATTTGTCTTTTACATATCTTTTGAACACAAACAAAAAATGTTGTATGGAAAAATATATTACAGTTTTGAAAAAAAGTATACCTCTTGAAGTGAAACTTTGGAATACGTATGGATATCTCCAGATGCAAAGTGATGAATGACCGAGCTCCTCTTTGGAGCTACTCCAATCCTTGATCTGTGTGACAAAGTCCCAGAATCACTCCAACCCAGTCAAAGGTGCAAAGTACTGTTTTTTTTGTTTATGCTTGGAAGGTGATGATAAAGGTGTTACAAAAATTGTTCTTATGTTAGAACAATCTCTATATGATGTATATGAGGTGTTTTGGGTAGTTGGTTTAGGGGAAATTTTGCAAGGTTGTTCAACAATGGGTTGAGGTTTTTTTTTGTTGTGAGTGAAAAAAGATTTGAAGATGAACAAAGTTTTATGGATGAACTGAGTTTTATGAATGAACTGGGTTTTATGAATTAGCAGAGATTAACACAAGTTAGGTTTTTCTCTCCAAAAATCCCCCCCCCCCTTGAGTCTTATGAAATAATCCCTTTTGTAGATCCTTGACTAAGGTTTATGAGGGAAACAAAATAAGTTATTTTGAATTGTTTTTGCCTACTGCTTTGATGCTTTTTCCACACAATTTTCTTTTGCCATTTTGGTGCAATTTTGTGGCTGTTATGATGCAGGTTGAAGCAGACTGCATAAAGATGTTTAGGACTGGTTTTCTGGACAAATTTTTGGACTGTGTAGGACTGCATATGCAGGTTTTGTGATAGGTTTGTGGTGCAGCATAACACAAGGTTTTGTAGGACAATAATTGAGCAGGGTTTTGGAGTGTTGTGGCAATGTATAAAAGTAGCATATCATTTTTTGTTCAGCAATAACTTGGAGAACATAGTTTGCAGCATGAAACAAGTTTGGTTTGTTGAGTAATTTATGCATATTGTATTAAAGACAAAGCATCGTGGCAAGGTTTTTGAGTCAAAGGAAAAAGTCCAAGCAATACAATGTTTAGGATTTGTAAACTTGCAAAAATGCCACTTTGTAATAACTTGAATTCTTTGTAACATCTTGAACTATTTTGAAATGTAGTGACAAGATGCCATAAAGCAATGAACTTAACTTAGAAAAATTTCCAAGTCTTGCAAAAGTTGGATTTTTGACTTTCTTGATTTTTGATGATCAAATTTCATATTTTGGATGTCTTGATGAAATATGATTTTTGGGACTCAACTTTGGTCAAAAAGTCAAAGTTTGACTTTTTAGTGTACAATTGACTCTTCCCACCAGTTGACCGAATTTTATCTATCAATCCACTGATCTCAGGAGATGAATTAAAATATGCAATTAGGTCAAAATGACGTGCTCAGATCCTTGAGATCATGCTTCCAATCAATAAGCCAGGTATTAGGTCAAAAATCAAAGTTCGGTCATTTTCAATCAAAACTCTAATTTTGCCCATTTTTCCCTTTTGGTAATTTGAATGACTTTTTTGGAAAATTGTGATCCAAGACTTGAAACTTGACAAAAATAATTTTGAGTGTCCATAATGATCCATGGAAATCATTTGAAACATTATGAATCCAACTTCCTTTGTACAAACTCAAACCCTAATTTGAGGCATTAGTGCTGAGGAGATTATTTGACCTAGACGATACTTGCGCAAACTTGAGGCATTGAAGATCTTTGTAGGTGTGATCGGTGGAAATAGAACTGACTGTTTTTGAAATGTTGGTTCGCAAAATGTCGCGGTAAGCAAGAGTCGCCACCGTCTTTTATGTTCTCCAACAAGGAAAGGACAAAATCACAACAAAATTCCTTTTTCGAGATGTTTCTCGGTTCGGGAGGTAGATTTATAGAAAGGGAAGGTGTTAGCACCCTTTCTATCCGTGGTTATCCACGGGCTCTTAGGTACTTGCTCACTATGTTTTCAAAAGATTGTTTGCTTTTCAAGTGTTTGTGGGTTTTGAAAAAGTTTAGTTTGAAAAACTTCTAAGTAACTCTTGTATCAGTCCTCAAGAGTGTATGAAGTATTTGTTTGAAAACTTTTTGAAAGTGTAGGTGCGAAAAGTTGTTTTTGTTATTTGAAAGAGCAAGTATCCATGAGAAATCTACCCACTCTAGGGAATTAAGCTGTGTAAGAGTCCTTTAGACAGTGCTATCCCACTATTGAGAAGTAGGTAGCACCGTCGTTGGAGTTATTTGGGTCAATTCGATGATAGGGACAATGTGGTCACCAAAGCAATGGTAGGACACCTTAGCGGTAACCTTAATGTCCTAGATCCTTTTTATCCGAGGCAACCGTTTCGAGGCAACTGGATCTTTAGACAGGAGGGCTACCTCTAAGACACCCTATACTTGATGATCACCTCGAGGCAACCAAGTGAGGCGTACCCTAAGGGTGGTATGTGCATATGTGTCAAGTTTCATGTTAATGTTTATCTTTGAACATGCATCATTGTGAGCTACGGGTTGATTTTATTTGTCATACAAGTCTTGTCAGGCATAATTAACAATTTAATAATTTGTGGGAAATAAAGTGCGGAAAGGTAAATCTACGCTATTACAAGGCGCGAGTCTATACATCGCAAAAAACAAAACCCGTTGGAAAATAAATGCGAGAAAAGTAAATAAAGCGGTAAAAGACCTAATTAACTATTACATCCTCGGAAACAGTTACATCAATATAATCAAAAGGAATTAAAGCGCGAAAGAAATTAAATCGGGAACGTCTTAGGGTTTTGACCCTTTTTGAGAAAAGAAAGTAATTTGTCCTTTTTTGCAATTAATTAAATATTAAACCTAACCCTAATTAATTAAATAATTAAAAGAAAAAGTATTTTTTGTGTTTTTATATTTTAACGAAATAAAAAAAAAAGTTAGTAAAACCCTAAGTCTAATCTATTTTATTTATTGTGAAAGAAAATTGAAATTAAACCTAATTAAAACAACTAAATTAATTAGTTAGAATTTATTTACGAAAATAATAATTAAGGTGAAATTTGATAATAATAATAATTAATAAAAATATTTACATTTTTTATGGTCTGAATTTATTATGAAAAGGTTAATTAATTTGCTGGTTAGTAATTAATTAAAAACAATAAAAATAAATAAAGCAAATGAATGAAAGAAAATAAAAAAATAAAATGCAAACCCAGGGGGGGGGGGGGGGTTGGGCCAGATTTGAAGGTGTCTTTGGAAATCCTGGGCCCATTAACACTCAGCCACGTTTGACTTCTTGAATTGTCTAGCGCATGGTTGACTAGAGAGCATGGTGGTCATCCATCCCATGGCCATTGGATTAATGTTTGTAAACACCTGGCGCCTAGATGGTTGAGGTGTACTGTGGAATTCATTTGGACATGCTGCATGAAATCACGTTAAGAAAAAACATGAACAATTATTTTGGGGGACCTGGGATTCGAACCCAGGTCCCAATGATCAATACACAAGCGCCTTGGCCATCTGAGCTGCATGTTTCATTCGTTATTAAGACAATACACAATTATTATATTAATAAATCAAAACATATGCCTGGAAAAAAAAATATAACGCGCGATTTTTGAAAAGGGCCAATCATGCTGCAACGCATCATCATCTTCTTCATCAAAATTGCTGGTTTTTTACCTACGGATTTTTATCCGCAGGAAGTTTCGTAGGCCTTTCCTAAAATTGTCCCTAGGCTTCAAAAACTCATTCCAAAGCCATGGTTATAATCGTCCATGTGTCCTGAGTTCATCCATGCTCATGATTTGTTCCAATTGTACCTGGAAACAAAATACCTAAAACGCAAAAGGATGAACCCTAGAATCGGGCATCACGATTCAGAGCCTAAAATCGAAATTGGATATTACAATTACATTAGAAATCAAGCAAGGAGTATGGATATGCTGACGTTTTTGAGAAAAAAAATGCAAGAATAGAGAATTCAAGTTTCGTGTTCAGAGACGAGTTTGTGATGACTTACAGCGCTTTGTAGGTGGTCTCAGGATGGGTTTATGATCGCTTTAGCTTCAGTGGATAGCAAGGAAGAAGGTCACGTTCTTATTTTAGTCTGAAAACGCCTGCAACCTTGTTCTTGATCTCTAACTTTTCCAACAATTTTTGAGTTTTGCTTTGGCCGTTTTAGCAATGCTTAGGTCGTGAATTAGGTTTAGCCTGCTTGCATATGTATATGGCAATCAGTCTAGGTTTAATTTTGGGCTTGTATCTTGGTGTATTGAAGTTTGGAGATTTGGTTGACCACCATTGAAGAACTTTCCAAATTTGAAGCAAATCCAAGATTTTATGCACAAAAAACCCTAGCACGAATTTGTTAGTTGGCACATGGTATATGAAAGCTATTCAAATCACAAAGATGCTATTCCATTAATTTTTAGATTTTATTTGAATTATTATGGATTTAAAATGAATTAAATCAATAAAAATTAAATAAAATGGAAAAATAAATGTTTGATCTTGAAATTAATCATGGGACACGTGTGTGGCATGACAAGGCTGAATCAAGTGGAAGAAAGTGGTCCCTTTTGTCAAAAATTGAAGTTTTAAGGATAGTTGACTTTTGCAAATTCATAAAAATTTCCCAACTTCTCCAATGCATATCTTGCTCAATTTTGATCATATGAACATGTTCTTGGACATTTTGGAAAGGTCTTGAAGTCCTCTAACCAATGCCTTTGGTCCCATGTCATTTGAATTTACCAATCTCAAGTTATGGTCTTTGACTTAAAATGCCTTTTTGTTGACTTTTGAAATTGACCTATAATGTAGAAATTGGTAACTTTTTGTGAGAGCATTTCTTGGACTTGGAATGTGAATATGAGTTGTAGGAAATGTCATCCCCTTCAAAATGAGCATTGGATGGGATTTTTCTGATGAACCATGAAAAAGTTATGCCTTGGTCAAGTTACAGTTGACTTTTCAGCTGTCCAAAAATAACAACTTTTGCATCTTGATGATTTTTGAGCCATGCTTGTGGAATCATGATCAAGACTTGATCAAATGATGATTGTGAGCTCAAAATAAGATGTTGACCAAATTTTTTGACTTTTGACTGCCAAATGACCATTTTACTCCTGCAGTTGATTGTGAAGCAAATAGGGCTTTTGACTTTGCAATTTGATGCTGTGAACCTTGAGACTTGAGATGTAGATGCTTGAGGATGTATGTAGGCCTATGGGACTTGTTTGAGCCATTGAGAACCCCAAATTCATTGAAGGAACCAAAACCCTAATTTTGACTGGCTTATGAGGCATCTGGACTGTGCAATCTCTTGAGTAGACTTGGGCAAATTGAGATGATTCTTGAGGAACCTTGAAGAATATGGGAGGGCAAATTTTGGGGTACAATAGTTGCCCCTGTTCAATATTCTTAGACCTGAGGATGTAGATTGGCTTGCGTGCCTTTCGTGATCCGAAGGTGGAAGATGATTGAGCACTAGAGTGCCCAGAAATTTGCACTCGCATAGTAGAATATCAGCAATGTGATGTCGGGAATGGGCTTACAGATGCCATTTGGAGGTGTCGATCGCGTAAGAGATTCCTTAGCGAGAACTTGTGTACCCGAGAAAGAAAGATAATTTCCTGGCCTGTTACAGGTATTGATCTTCAAACTCTTCATGTAGATATGCCCTGGCTAGGTACAGGTATCGAATCTACAATCAATCGCTCACAGATATGCCCTGGCTAGATACAGGTATCGAATCTGGAACTGGTCGTCTACAGATATGCCCTGGCTAGATACAGGTATCGAATCTCTAAACTCTTCATGCAGATATGCCCTGGCTGGATACAGGTATCGAATCTACAAATAATCACTCACAGATATGCCCTGGCTAGATACAGGTATCGAATCTGGAATTAGTCGTCCACAGATATGCCCTGGCTGGATACAGGTATCGAATCTCTAAACTCTTCATGCAGACATGCCCTGGCTGGATACATGTATCGAATCTACAAACTCTTCATGCAGACATGCCCTGGCTAGATACATGTATCGAATCTACAATGAATTACTCATAGATATGCCCTGGCTAGATACAGGTATCGAATCTAGAATTAGTCGTCTACAGATATGCCCTGGCTGGATACAGGTATCGAATCTCTAAACTCTTCATGCAGATATGCCCTGGCTAGATACAGGTATCGAATCCACAATCAATTACTCACAGATATGCCCTGGCTAGATACAGGTATCGAATCTGGAATTAGTCGTCTACAGATATGCCCTGGCTAGATACAGGTATCGAATCTCTAAACTCTTCATGCATATATGCCCTGGCTAGATACAGGTATCGAATCTACAATCAATTACTCACAGATATGCCCTGGCTAGGTACAGGTATCGAATATGGAATTAGTCGTCTACAGATATGCCCTGGCTGGATACAAGTGTCGAATCTCTAAACTCTTCATGCAGATATGCCCTGGCTAGATACAGGTATCGAATCTACAATCAATTACTCACAAATATGCCCTGGCTAGATACAGGTATCGAATCTGGAACTGCGATAGTTGATAATAATCATCTTTGGATTGACCTTTTTCCTGAAAAGGCAAAACGTCAGTTGTATGCAATGTCATGATGCATGAGATGCATGATGCCATGATGTTCTCAAAAATAAATGAGATCGTGTCGTATGCACTTTATCATGTATGTAAGCAGGATGTATGAAATGTGAAATGTCTATGAATGTATTTTCGTCTAGGAAAATAAATCCTTGACGAATGTCGGGAGCTTGTTGAATCCTGGGCTGATATTTGAAGAGTAGAGTTCTTCGTTTCCGCTGGGGATGACGATTGCAAGAATAAACCGGTAGGAGAAGATGACTCCGTTGGGGAATAAACTTGGTGAAGAGATTATTCTGCGGGGAATTACTCTCTGGGAAGAGATACTTCGCTGAGGTTTTGATGATAACTCCGCTGGGGATTCCGTTGATATGTTTTGTTGAGGGATTTGATGAACTCCGCTGGGGGTAGGAAGCACTTCGCTGAGGACGATCTTTCCGTTGTAATTAGATGAGGATAACCCATTTATAAGCTCTGGTGGGGATAACCTCTGAATATGGCTGGGAGAGATATTTGTACTCTGCAGGGGACCAGCTTCCAGACTCTACTGGGGATAAGCTTCCAGGATCTACTGGGGAGGATGATTCAACTCTCATGGGGAAACTGTTGGACTGTACTGGGGAGATTGATTCCACTGGGGTGTCTGGTATTCCGCCGGGGAACAATCTTATATTAAGACTGCCGGGGATGCTTGCTGAGGAACATCTGTACTCCGCTGGGGAATGTTGAGATCTTCTGGGCATACCCAACTTCCTTAAGGCTGACAGTAGACTAACTCTGCTTGGGGAGAGTGTTGCTGACTTGCTGGAGATACTGTGCTTTTTTGGGCTGATGAGAGACCCACTCTGCTCGGGGAGAGTATTGTTGATTTGTCTTACTCTGCGGGGAATGAAGGTATCTTGGTCAAATTCTTCAGCCGAATCTACCTTATACCTAGAGGTCAGAGCAGCTTATACAGTTCGGTCAATTCTTACTGCCCCAGTTTCTGCGGGAGAAGAAGACCTAGGAGGTGCTTGATAATTGCCGATTGACAAACCTTTCTTCTGGTAGGTAAGTGACGAGATGACGGGACATGGTCGTACGCTTTGATCCCTAATTTTTTCCTGGACCGCCCTTTCGGGTTTTCAGTCCACCGGGATACCCATTTTTGCCCAAGCCGCCTTTTCAGGTTTTCGACTTGCCGGGTGTACAATTTTTTCATTTCATCCCTTATTTTTTCCCGAACCCTTTTGGTTCGCCGGGAAGCCCTTATTTGCCTAGGTCAGTCGACCTAGCGGGTCTTTGATTATGCGTAGTATTTTTTCGACTATGTCCACACTCTCAAAATGTAGGGAGTTGTCACTGTCAGTAGTGTTGTGTTGTCATATTACCAGAAGATGTTTGATCGTACCAGATTTGTCGCTGGAATTCATGCCCAATGCCCCAAGTGATTCAGACGGAGATCTGCCCCTGGCTATTTGGCATTTTGAGAGATTCTCTGAATCTTGACTTAACTGCCCCAGATGATGGACAATGATCATGCCGTGCCCCTTTATTGGAAGTGCTTTTGTTCACTAGATATTCTTCGTGCGAATTTCTCTGCTGTTCGAACAAATGATCATATGCGAACAATGTTATTTAAAAATGCAAAGCTTATGTCTGTCTTGGAGTTTTTGAAAATGCAATTTTTTCAGTAAAACAAGCAAATTTTGTAAAACTGTGATGTCAACTCAGGATGTACAGCAAGCCCTATAGGAGTCAGGATACCTTTGTACCAGTATGCTTTCGAACTAACCCATGCTTCATCTAGGACTTTTAAGGGTTGTAACGTGGCCTGGTTCATGGTTCAAGAAACAAAGGATAAAGGCTCAAATATTATTTGTACCCACCCGCTCTTCGTGATGTTCTTCAAACCTAAACTCAGCTGATTGTGCGTTAGACCTTGTTTGAGTCTTTGCTCTGATATTCCGGTGATGGTTCGGATACTGACTGTTTATTTTGAATAGGCAATCATCTTTTGTTGAGGGTTTGTAGGACCTCTTTCTTTTTTATTATTATTATCCCTGTTTTTTGCCAGAACTGTTTCTTTTGTGATTACAGTCAGCGGGATGCCCCAGTTTTGTAATTCTCCTTCATAGGTTTTGACTTTATTGGGCTTTTATTTCTGAGAGATAATGACTGCCTGTCTTTATGATTATTCAGAACCATCACTGTCTTTTGTTTTGGAAGGACTTCTTTAATGTCATCCATTGTGCACCTGGATCAACTGAGAAAACTACCCTGCCCCAGGTTATGATTAAGGGTTTTAATTTTTGCGAAAAGAAAAACTCCAACTTCTTTGGCTCGAAGGGGTTGACGAGGGATTATCTTCCTTATAACTCCAGTGTTTAGGATTTGAAACAATACCCGTACCTCATCAGCAGGGTCTATTCAAAAGCATACTGTAAAGATCATGGTATCATTTTCGTCATCCTCCCTCAAAAGGCTTAGAATTTAATCGAGAGTTGACATCAAAAAATGAAAGCAATTTGAATATAGCGAATGCAAATATATTGATTCAAAACAGACATATGCGATGCATTGATAAAGTAAAAGAGTTTGACATGAACAAATGTTTGAACAAGCAAAGAAAAATACAACTTGAAACTTCCAATGAACAAAAGGTCTTCTCGTCTAGGGATAGTAGAAGAACTCGACCTGACCATCTTGGGTGAATTCCACTGCTCCTTCATCAATCAGGTTTTGGATTTTGTACCTCAAATTCCAACAGTCGTCAGTATCATGCCCCGGGCTGTTAGAATGGTATGCGCACCTGGCCCCAGGATTATAGTTGGGTGAAGAAGTCTTAGGATTAGGGTGAGGTCCTATCAACGTCACCAGATTCAACTTCAACAGGTGTTGCAAAGCTTGGGACAACGGCATGTTGAGCTTGGTGAATGGCCTCGGAGGCTTGTTTGGCTCGCTCTGATCAACCCATTGTTCTTGGCGAGGTCGTTGTTGGACTTGTGAGGTAGTAGCAGCTTGGAGAGGTCTATTCATTGAACCAAACCTTTGACTTCTTGGAAGTTGATTAATGACTTGATCCTCAGCCTTGACTATTTGCTTCATACTGTCTTGCTGAAGTTGGTTGATCACAGTTCTTAACTCTTCCTGCTCCCGAGCTAAGCCTTGGATAAGGGCCATCTGCCCCAGCATCTGAGTCCTCATTGCATCTACCTCATCTTGCAGATGTTTCAGCCGTTCATCCTTACTGTCTTCTGGACTGTTCTTGACCAAAGTCCCCATGAGGAGTGTTCTCAGCTCTTCCTGCCCCTTGGATAGATTTAGGAGGATTTCCCCGAACTGAGTCTCTTGAGTATGAGGATCCTGGTTGTCGGGTTGGAAAGCCATTGCTGAAATAAACAGCGAAGAAGGTAAGTGACCTGTAACAAAGGTACCTGTTATGCAATGATGTGTATGTATGCATGCAATGTTTTTAAGGATCTCGCAGGGTAAACAAGAAAATTGTTAGAATTTGAATTTCGTAGCTTGATTGAAGGAACTTCATGTTGCTGAGGGTCCTTCTTCAAGAGTCAAAGCTCACCATATCGAGTGGGTCATAGCCCCTGACTCAAGTTATCAACCTTGGCTAGAGGAAAATAAATCCCCTTTGCCCCTTTCTAGACAGTTGGTTCATCAGGACCTGCATCACAGACCCTTGAGATCCTTGAAAGGGATTAGTCCTTATGCAGGATGTATGCAATGGTATGATGGTATGATGTTATGCTATGCGTGGAGTGATGTAAGTAAACCCTGTTATAAGCCCAGATTAAGGACTGTAAACAAAACCTGCAAGAAACTCATGTGTCAGATAACAAGCATGCAAGTAGTCAAGTTTGAAGGCACACAAGTCACACCAGATAGCCCTTAGAGTTTAGGCCAGCATGAGGTCTAGGTACTACCCTCTTGAAGTTGGTGGGCTCAAAACCTGTCCTATCAAAAGTAACCGGGTTCTAAGGAGCTCAATATCATTGGGTTGTTTTCTATGTTCATTGTTTTGGTTTAGCCACTGAACTGGTGACCAAAATATTCCAAGAAAACAACCCTCAATGAGTGTAGTATCGAGTATCTACCAACTTCGGACTGCACTAAAGTCGGTCATCTCACTACCTCTAAAGAGGCCAGGATGGTCAAGTAAGGTTCCTAAGGTCAGTTGATGCTTCACGATACCACGCGGCGGCCCCGTACTCTCCTTGACTTGACTCAAGGGTTACCGGTACTCACCAAAGTTCCACATCAACGTAGCAACTGCTTCAACCGTGTCGGTATACCCCGCACAGTTCCCTCACAGTTTGTTGCTACTTCTAAAAGGTATCCCCCAGATCCGGGTTAGGATCATTGAAACTTCCAAGACAGGCCCATAATATTAAAGCAAACAAATCAAGCAATTGAAAACAAGAGTGGTCTAATCCTAAGGTGCACCTCACTTATTAATTTTCCCCAGCAGAGTCGCCAGTTCTGTGATCGGTGGAAATAGAACTGACTGTTTTTGAAATGCTGGTTCGTGAAATGTCGCGGTAAGCAAGAGTCGCCACCTTCTTTTATGTTCTCCAACAAGGAAAGGACAAAAGCACAGCAAAATTCCTTTTTCGAGATGTTTCTCGGTTCGGGAGGTAGATTTATAGAAAGGGAAGGTGTTAGCACCCTTTCTATCCGTGGTTATCCACAGGCTCTTATGTACTTGCTCACTATGTTTTCAAAAGATTGTTTGCTTTTCAAGTGTTTGTGGGTTTTGAAAAAGTTTAGTTTGAAAAACTTCTAAGTAACTCTTGTATCATTCCTCAAGAGTGTATGAAGTATTTGTTTGAAAACTTTTTGAAAGTGTAGGTGCGAAAAGTTGTTTTTGTTTTTTGAAAGAGCAAGTATCCATGATAAATCTACCCACTCTAGGGAATTAAGCTGTGTAAGAGTCCTTTAGACAGTGCTATCCCACTATTGAGAAGTAGGTAGCACCGTCGTTGGAGTTATTTGGGTCAATTCGATGATAGGGACAATGTGGTCACCAAAGCAATGGTAGGACGCCTTAGCGGTAACCCTAATGTCCTAGATCCTTTTTATCCGAGGCAACCGTTTCGAGGCAACTGGATCTTTAGACAGGAGGGCGACCTCTAAGACACCCTATACTTGATGATCACCTCGAGGAAACCAAGTGAGGCGTACCCTAAGGGTGGTATGTGCATGTGTGTCAAGTTTCATGTTAATGTTTATCTTTGAACATGCATCATTGTGAGCTACGGGTTGATTTTATTTGTCATACAAGTCTTGTCATGCATAATTAACAGTTTAATAATTTGCGGGAAATAAAGTGCGAAAAGGTAAATCTACGCTATTACAAGGCGCGGGTCTATACATCGCCAAAAACAAAACCCGTTGGAAAATAAATGCGAGAAAAGTAAAGAAAGTGGTAAAAGACCTAATTAACTATTACATCCTCGGAAACAGTTACATCAATATAATCAAAAGGAATTAAAGCGCGAAAGAAATTAAATCGGGAACGTCTTAGGGTTTTGACCCTTTTTGAGAAAAGAAAGTAATTTGTCCTTTTTTGCAATTAATTAAATATTAAACCTAACCGTAATTAATTAAATAATTAAAAGAAAAAGTATTTTTTGTGTTTTTATATTTTAATGAAATAAAAAAAAAAGAGTTAGTAAAACCCTAAGTCTAATCTATTTTATTTATTGTGAAAGAAAATTGAAATTAAACCTAATTAAAACAACTAAATTAGTTAGTTAGAATTTATTTACGAAAATAATAATTAAGGTGAAATTTGATAATAATAATAATTAATAAAAATATTTACATTTTTTATGGTCTGAATTTATTATGAAACGGTTAATTAATTTGCTGGTTAGTAATTAATTAAAAACAATAAAAATAAATAAAGCAAATGAATGAAAGAAAATAAAAAAATAAAATGCAAACCCAGGGGGGGGGGGTTTGGGCCAGATTTGAAGGTGTCTTTGGAAATCCTGGGCCCATTAACACTCAGCCACGTTTGACTTCTTAAATTGTCTAGCGCATGGTTGACTAGAGAGCATGGTGGTCATCCATCCCATGGCCATTAGATTGATGTTTGTAAACACCTGGCGCCTGGATGGTTGGGTTGTACTGTGGAATTCATTTGGACATTCTGCATGAAATCACGTTAAGAAAAAACATGAACAATTATTTTGGGGGACCTGGGATTCGAACCCAGGTCCCAATGATCAATACACAAGCGCCTTGGCCATCTGAGCTGCATGTTTCATTCGTTATTAAGACAATACACAATTATTATATTAATAAATCAAAACATATGCCTGAAAAAAAAAATATAACGCGCGATTTTTGAAAAGGGCCAATCATGCTGCAACACATCATCATCTTCTTCATCAAAATTGCTGGTTTTTTACCTGCGGATTTTTATCCGCAGGAAGTTTCATAGGCCTTTCCTAAAATTGTCCCTAGGCTTCAAAAACTCATTCCAAAGCCATGGTTATGATCGTCCATGTCTCCTGAGTTCATCCATGCTCATGATTTGTTCCAATTGTACCTGGAAACAAAATACCTAAAACGCAAAAGGATGAACCCTAGAATCAGGCATCATGACTCAGGGCCTAAAAATGAAATTGGATATTACAGTTACGTTAGAAATCAAGCAAGGAGTATGAATATGCTGACGTTTTTGAGAAAAAATGCAAGAATAAAGAATTCAAGTTTCGTGTTCAGAGACGAGTTTGTGATGACTTACAGCGCTTTATAGGTGGTCTCAGGATGGGTTTGTGATCGCTTTAGCTTCAGTGGATAGCAAGGAAGAAGGTCACGTTCTTATTTTGGTCTGAAAACGCCTGCAACCTTGTTCTTGATCTCTCACTTTTCCAACAATTTTTGAGTTTTGCTTTGGCCGTTTTAGCAATGCTTAGGTCATGAATTAGGTTTATCCTGCTTGCATATGTATATGGAAATCAGTCTAGGTTTAATTTTGGGCTTGTATCTTGGTGTATTGAAGTTTGGAGATTTGGTTGACCACCATTGAAGAACTTTCCAAATTTGAAGAAAATCCAAGATTTTATGCACAAAAAACCCTAGCATGAATTTGTTAGTTGGCACATGGTATATGAAAGCAATTCAAATCACAAAGATACTATTCCATTAATTTTTAGATTTTATTTGAATTATTATGGATTTAAAATGAATTAAATCAATAAAAATTAAATAAAATGGAAAAATAAATGTTTGATCTTGAAATTAATCATGGGACACGTGTGTGGCATGACAAGGCTGAATCAAGTGGAAGAAAGTGGTCCCTTTTGTCAAAAATTGAAGTTTTAAGGATAGTTGACTTTTGCAAATTCATAAAAAATTCCCAATTTCTCCAATGCATATCTTGCTCAATTTTGATCATATGAACATGTTCTTGGACATTTTGGAAAGCTCTTGAAGTCCTCTAACCAATGCCTTTGGTCCCATGTCATTTGGATTTACCAATCTCAAGTTATGGTATTTGACTTAAAATGCCTTTTTGTTGACTTTTGAAATTGACCTATAATGTAGAAATTGGTAACTTTTTATGAGAGCATTTCTTGGACTTGGAATGTGAATATGAGTTGTAGGAAATGTCATCCCCTTAAAAATGAGCATTGGGTGGAATTTTTCTGATGAACCATAAAAAAGTTATGCCTTGGTCAAGTTACAGTTGATTTTTCAGCTGTCCAAAAATAGCAACTTTTGCATCTTGATGATTTTTGAGCCATGCTTGTGGAATCATGATCAAGACTTGATCAAATGATGATTGTGAGCTCAAAATAAGATGTTGACCAAATTTTTTGACTTTTGACTGCCAAATGACCATTTTACCCCTGTAGTTGATTGTGAAGCAAATAGGGCTTTTGACTGTGCAATTTGATGCTGTGAACCTTGAGACTTGACATGTAGATGCTGAGGATGTATGTAGGCCTATGGGACTTGTTTGAGCCATTGAGAACCCCAAATTCATTGAAGGAACCAAAAACCTAATTTTGACTGGCTTAGGAGGCATCTGGACTGTGCAATCTCTTGAGTAGACTTGGGCAAATTGAGATGATTCTTGAGGAACCTTGAAGAATATGGGAGGGAAAATTTTGGGGTACAACAGTAGGAAATACCTTGAGAAATGAGAGGGAAAATTTTAGGGTACAACAACTTTCCCTGTTCAATCTTCTTAAACCTGAAGAGTTAGATTGGCGAACCTGCCATTCGTGACTTGAAGGTGGAAGATGATTGAATATTAGAGTGCCCATAAATTTGCACTCGGATGTGGTGGTTGATTGTGAAGGGAATGGGCTTAAAGATGTCATTTGGAGATATGATGGAGGGTTTTCAGAGATGGGCTTACAGATGCCATCCAAAAGTGATTGGTGGCAAAAATTTGAAGAAGTATCAGAATAATTCTCTGGTTGATTTATACTGAAATAGTAGATGCAATGTGATGAGTATCAGAAAAATATCCATAAATGGATTGTATCTGACTCACAGCTGAAATATGTACTGAATGAGCGTCAGAATGACATCCATATCTGGATCGTATCTGGAATGTATTTGAGAAATGTGCTGAATGAGCATCAGAATGGCATCCGTATCTGGAGTGTATCTGGACTGTATTTGAGAAATATGTTGAATGAGCATCAGAATGGCATCCGTATCTGGAGCGTATCTGAACTATATTTGAGAAATATGCTGAATGGGCATCAGAATGGCATCCGTATCTAGAGCGTATCTGAACTGTATCTGAAAGTTGAATCTGAATGAGTATCAGAATGACATCCATATCTAGAGCATGTCTGAATTGTATCTGAAAGTTGAATCTGAATGAGTATTAGAATGACATCCGTATCTAAAGTGTATCTGAACTGTATCTGAAAGCTGAATCTGAATGAGTATCAAAAGGGCATCCATATTTGGAGCGTATCTGAACTGTATCAGAAAGCTGAATCTGAATGAGTATCAGAATGGAATCCGTATCTGGAGCATATCTGAACTGTATCTAAAAGCTGAATCTGAATGAGTATCATAATGGCATCCATATCTGGAGCGTATCCGACTTGTATCTGAAAGCTGAATCTGAATGAGTATCAGAATGGCATCCGTATCTGGAGCGTATCTGAACTGTATCAGAAAGCTGAATCTGAACGAGTATCAGAATGGCATCCGTATCTGGAGCGTATCTGAATTGTATTTGAAAGCTGAATCTGAATGAGTATTAGAATGGCATCCGTATATGGAGCGTATTTGAATTGTATCTAAAAGATGAATAAGAAGATGCCCGTGTAGGATTGCTTCATAATGAGTTCGTGTAAAACTGCATCTGGAAATAAGAAGGAACCTGGGTAGGGTTGCTTCAGCTAGTCGAGTAGATAGTTGTCCTGTCTGGTTTTAGGTATTAATCTCTGACCTGAGAAAGAAAGATAGTTTTCCTGGCTTGTTACAAGTGTTAATCTTAAATCTTTTCATGTAGTTAATTTTCCTGGCTTGTTACAGGCGTTAATCTACAATCAGTCGTCCACAGATGGTTTTCCTGGCTAGTTACCGGTATTAATCTGGAACTTGAAAAAGTTGGTCGTTTGAGATAGTTGTCCTATCTGGTTTCAGGTATTAATCTCTGACCTTTTGAAGATCATTGATTATAGCCATCTGTTGATTTGATCTTTCCTGAAAAGTTAAAGAGTTATCTACATGCAATGTTATGATTTATGAAATGCATGGTGCAATGATGTTCTAAAAATAACTGAGATTGTGTTGCATGCACTTGTCATGTATGTAATATGATGCATGAAATGCGAAATGTTATTGGAATGTATTTTTGTCTTGTAAAATAAATCCTTGACAAATGTTGGGGAGTTTTGGGAGGCTGAATCCTGGATGACCGTTAGGGATGAAAAGTAAGCCAATCTTCAAACCTTGCTTAGAACGTTTCCACTGGGGATTCCTATTTTTGTTGTTTTGGGGATAAATCCACTGGGAGGATGTTAATTCTGCTTTGAGAAGAAAACTTTACGGACAATGTTGACTTCTGCTTGGGGAAAAGGGTCCAGGAGTTTCAACTGTTTGTTGCTCTACTAGAGAGTTATCTCTTAATGGAAGAGAAAGGAAGCTTAACAACTTGTTGGGGATAAAGGAGTTAACTGTTATCTGGTTGTCTTCCAGGTTTTGCAGCAGCTTACCGGGGATTGTAGGAAAGTCTAATGGGGAAGAGGAGTTGTGGTCCCTTAATTTGTGATAGTCTGGGAGGCAAATTCAAGTCGGGGAATCTTGCCGTTTGTTGGGGAAATAAACCATGTCGCCAATCTGTTGGAGAGGTGCTTTCTTTTGGCAGAACTCCTCTAGGGTTCTTGAAATCAACTCAGTTGGGGAGAAGTTTTCAGAGATTGAAATTTTGGTTGGGGATCATCCTGTGAAAAGGACTTTGTGGGGGGATTCGTCACTGCCCCTAGTAGGAAGTGTTTGTAGTATTGACAGGAAATGCTTGCCTAACCGTACACAACCCTTTGTTGGAATTCATGTTCAATGCCCCAAGTGATTCAGATACATACATGCCTCTGGTTATTCAACATTTCTTGAGAGATTTCTTAGAATCTTGACTTGACTGCCCCCAGACGAGTTGGACAGTAACATGTCATGCCCCCTTGTTTATAGGAGATCTGTCATTGGAAGTGTCATCCCATTTGAAGTGATTTTGTTCATTGAGAGAGCTTCGTTTGCTGGACATTTGTCATGTGAATTTCTCCGCTGTCAAACAATTATCCATATGCAAACAATGATATTTAAAATAATGCAAAGTTTATGCTTGTCTAGAAGTTTTGAAAATGTGTTTTAGCAAGTAAAAAGTTTTTTAAGAATATGAATTCAACTCATAATTTGGAGTAAAGCCTTACAGGAGTCAGGATACCTTTGGTAATAGTATGCTTTCAAACCAACCCATGCTTCAATTAGGACTTTGGAAGGTTGAATAGTGGTTTGGTTCACGGTTTAAGAAACAAAGGATAAGGCTTAAAGTGTTTTTGTACCTGCCCGTTCTTTGTGATGTCCTTCAGTCCTAAACTCAGTTAATTATGCGTTTGGACTCCAATCGAGTCTGGAATGACGTTTTGGTAATGGTTTAGACAAGTTAAGTTTGTTGGAAGGCAGTCATTTTTCTCTCTATATTTTCCATGTTGTTGAGGATTTGTAGTGACCTCTTTTTGATTTATTATCCCTGATTTTACCCGACTGTTCTTGTTTTTTAGATTACGGTCAGCGGGATTCCCCAGTTTTCTTAAGTCTCCTTCGTAAGTTTTGACTTAGTGGGCTTTTATTTTTAGAGATGATGACTGACTATTTGGTAGGGAACCATCACCATCTTTTGATTCCAGGGAAATGTTTTTTTGATGTCATTCGTTGTATACAAAGTGAAGGTTTACGACTGAATGCGCGTTTGAATTAACTGAGAGACTACCCTGCCCCAGGTTTTGATTACAGGTTTCAGTTTGCGTAAAAAGGAAACTCTTACTTATTTGGCTCAAAGGGGTTGACTAGGGATTATCTTCCTTATAACTCCAGTGTTTAGGAATTGAAAGAACGCCTGTACATCGTCATCAAAGTCTGTTCAAAAGCATATTGTATGAGATTATGGCATTGTTTTCGTCATCCTCCCTCTAAAGGTTTGCAACTTTTTGAAACAAGAGTTGAGTATCATAAAGGGATTAAAAACATCATAGTTTAAATATAATGAATGGATTAATTTAAGACAAACATATGCAATGCATTAATGAGGATAACCAAAGTTTGACATAAAGATAAATGTTTAAACAAACAAAGAAATTACAACTGAAAATTTGAATAAACCGAAAAATTTCCTCGCCCAGACCGTCGCTTCAATTGGATGCCCTTGAGGGGTGGTAGAAGAGCTTCGGTTGACCGCCTTGTGTGAACTCCAACGCTCCTCCGTCGGTCAGATTTTGAATCTTGTACTTCAATGCCCAACAATCGTTTGTGTCATGCCCAGGACTATCAGAGTGATAGGCGCACCTTGCCTTGGGATTATATCGGGGGGAAGCAGTATTGGGGTTTGGATGAGGTCTTATCAATGTAATCAGATTCATCCTCAACATGTGTTGCAATGCTTGAGACAATGGCATGTTGATGTTAGTAAACTGTCTTTCGGGCTTGTTTTGCCTTTGCTGATTTTCCCGTTGATGTTGACGAGTTCGTTGTTGGGCCCGTGACATGGCAGCAATTTGGGAAGGTCTGCTCTCCCTAAAACCGGTTTCTGGTCTCATGGGAGGCTGAATAATGACTTGAAGCCCAATCTCGACTGTTTGCTTCATACGTTTGCAACTATCTTGGTGAAGTTTGTTGACGAGGTTCCTTTGCTCCTCTTGTCCCCGAGCTAAGTTTTGGATAAGAGCCATCTGACCCACTAGTTATCCCATCATCTGGATCTTCATTGTTGCCATTTCAGTTTGTATCCGTTCCAACTGGTCATCCTTGTTGTCTTCAGGATTCCCCATGATCATTCCCCTAGTGAGGAGTTCTTTCACCTCTTCTTGTCCCTTGGACAAGTTCAAAAACATTTCCTGAAGTTGAGCATTTTGAGTTTGAATTTCTTTAATAGTCTGTTCTAGAGCCATCTCTACTGAAATAAACAGTAAGCAGATGAGAGACCTGTGTGGAAAAACCTGTCATGATATGATGCATGGTATGTGGATGCAATGTTTTCAAGGATCTCGCAGGGTAAACACAAGAAGATGTTAGAAGTTAAACTTTTACTATAGCTTTGATTTAAGAACCTCATACCGGTGGATGTCCTTCCTCGAGCATCAAGCTCACCATGTCAAGTGGGTCATAGCCCTTGACTCAAGTTACCATGCTTTGGTCTTGACGGCATTTGGTTAGAGGAAAATAAATCCTCTTGCTCTTTGATATGCGTCTGGTTCAACATGACCCTGCATCATAGGCCCTTGAGATCCTTGAAATGGTTATTGAAAATGCTATGGTATGATGTTATGATGTTATGCACAAGTATGAAAAGTAAGCAAGTTGCTATGTACACATATTCATATACACACAAAGCAGATAAGTCCTTAGGTTTTGGCTTGCATGGAGTTTGTAGGCAAGTACCCTCTTGAAGTTTAGTTGGCTCAACCTGTCCTAGTAAGTAACCGGGTTCTAAGGGATCTCAATATCACCGATCTTTCTTCCTCGGGCATTGTTTCAGCGCAAGCCTCTTTAATAGCGACCAAAATATCCTGAAAGTCCAATCTCAATGAGCGTAGTATCGAGTATCAACCAACTTCAGACTTCACCAAATCCGGCTACCTCACTACTTCCTAATGGCCAAGTTGGTCAAGTAAGGTTCTAAAGTCAGTTAGTGCTTCATGATACCACACAGCGGCCCTGTATTCTCCTTGACTACTCAAGGGCTACCGGTAACAACAAATGTGTCACACTAACGTAGCTATTTCTTTGACCATGTCGATATACCCTGCACAGTTTCCACAATCTATTGCTACTTACCTAAAAGGTGCCCCAGATCCGGGTAGAGGATCAAAACAAACCCAACGAAGAACCATAATGTAAAGCGAGCAAGTCAAAAATGAAAACAAGTAAAGGTGATCTAGCCCTAAGGTAACCCCGATTTTAAGTCAATTCCCCAGCAGAGTCGCCAGTTCTGTAACGCGGTGGGAGAACTGACTTGGGTGTTTTGCATTTGATCGCAATTGTTGCGGATAGAAAGAGTCACCACCGACTTTTCTTTTATCCAAAAGGAAAGGTTGAAAAGAACAGGAAAGACCTTTCGAGATTATTTCTTGAGTTCGGGGGGTAGTGTGATACGGTGGCAGAACCGACTGTTTTGAAAATACTGGTTTGCATTTTGCGTTTTTTATTCGCAAAATGTCGCTGTAAGCAAGAGTCACCACCGACTTTTATTTTATCCAACTGGAAAGGAAAAAAGCATATAAAAATTCCTTTTTTTGAGATTTTGAGTACGGGGGGTAGATTATAGAAAGGGAAGGTGTTAGCACCCTTTCTATCCATGGTTTTCCATGGGCTCTTAGGTACTTGCTCATCTTTAAAAATTGCTTGTGTGTGTTTATTTTGAAAAGTTTTGTTTTACTTCGTTTTAACCCTTGTTTTTGTCCTCAAGAGTGTTACGAAGTTTGTTTTTCTGAAAGCTTTGTTTGAAAAGTGTTTGGTGTGAAATGTTTGATTTGAGCAAGTACCTACTAGCATCTACCTACTCGAAAAAAGATCGTTTCTGTTCTTGATTCCTTTAGACAGTGCTATCCTACTATTGAGGAGTAGGTAGTACCGTCGTTGGAGTTGTAAGGGTCAATTCGTAAGGGACGTACGATCACTAAAGCAATGTTAGGACGTCTTAGTAATAACCCTAGAGTCTTAAGATCATTATTCGAGGAAACATTTCTGAGGCAACTTTTCCGAGGCAACATTTCCGAACGGGACTTTTGATATTTGTTAGACAGGAGGGAAACCACTAAGACACCCTATACTTAATGATCGTTTACCGAATGCAACCGAAGTGAGAGTATACCCTAAGAGTGCGCATGTGCGAATGCTTTGATTGCAAGTTATTATCTTTGCACATTAGGGTTTTCTAGCCATTTTAAAATTATCATGCAATCTTGTCATACAATCCTATTAACATACATCTAAACAGTTAATATTTGCGAGAATAAAAATGCGAGAAATAAAAACCTACGCTATTACAAGGCTTCGGGGTAGGGATTAATTACATAGCCAAAAACCCGTAAAAGACGAAAAATAAAGAAAATCCTAAATTAAACTATTACATACCGTGAGCAGTTACATTAATATTTGTAAAAATAATGAACGTGCGCGATGAATCAAAAACGAGAGATTTAGGGTTTTGACCACAACTACCTCATTGTAATTTAAAAGAAAAATCATTTTTTGTGGTTTTTGTGTTATTTAGAGAAAATAAGGTTTAATTGAATAAATAAAAACCTAATTACTAATTAATTTAAAATTTAAGAAAAATAATTAAATTAACCTATTTTTGTATTTTTATTTGATTTGAAAAAGAAATAAAAATTAAATCACAAGCTAACCCTAATTTTTCTAATTGATTTTAATTATATATAAAAAGTTAGAATTACCCAAAATTAAATTTAAACTAAATATTAAATTAAATTAGATAAAATAAAAAACCTAATTCTAAATTTGTGAAACTTGATTTTATGACTTTTTGTGAAAAAAAAGAAACTAATTTTGGTTAACCAATAATTAAGCAAATTAAATATATAAAAGGAAATAGAAAAAAGAATAAGAATGGGCCTGGTTGCTGTTTAGCAAGAAAGGGGGTATGGTTGGCAATTCTGAGCCCACCAATGCTCTTGGCCCCATTGACTTTGCCAGATCCTGTATGTCAGCTTGACTCAAGCGCATGGTAGTCCTTCAAGGAGAAGGCGTTGGATCTGAAGCCTTGATGATCTGATGGTTGGACGCTGATGGTGTATGGTAGACTCGTGGGATGCTAGCACACCTGAATATGTGAGAAAAAATAATATGAAGCATTGTTGGGACCTGGGGATCGAACCCAGGTCCTTGAGCATTATCACACTGCGCGCTTGCCATCTGAAATAGCCATGTTAGTTGTACAAATAATAACAAACAATTATTATATAATATAAACAAAAAGCTGATCTCAAAACGCGCGAGTTTTCAAACTGGCCATTCACTACCTGCCACGCCATCATCTTCCTCGTTGCTTATGTCGTTTTATACAAAAGACCTTTACCTATGAACACCAGGCGTAGGTATAACCCTTGTCCATTCCAAAATCCTGTACATGTATGGTAAATGCAAACCAATGGCACCAATCAACTCGTTACAACCTCACGAGTATCATGGTACCATTATTAATGGCCAATTGTTCATGTATGAAAAATCCCTAAAAATGAAGTATGAACCCTAACCATGGCAACTTGATATATAGTTAACAAAAATGCAATTAATCATAACCATTAGCTTGCAAACATCTCAAGGATGAAAAATATGTTTAACAATCATGCTAAACATGCCAGAATTAACGTATTTGAAATCAAGAAAATATGGAAATCGTGTGACTCTTACAGTGTGATTCTGAGCGTGGGGAAGCTTGCTAACGGTTGCAACACGATCCAGGGGTGTCTAGCAAACGATTGGGATGACTAGAATGCCTTGAAGTGATCTGAAACGTGGAAATTGGTCTGCAACTATTCTTGAATTTTTTGAAACTTGTTTTCTCTCTTGCACGCCTCTAGCCTCTTTGTTTTTGGTCCGCACTTGTCCCTTATGTATCCAAGAATGCATTAGGGTTACAATTTGTTTCAAATCTTCTCCAATTATGAATATTGATTCATGATTTGATCCTTGTGCAAAATCTTTCCAAATCAAGCAAATCCAATCTTTTTCTGTCCATTTTGAACCTTGCAAGATTTGATCTTGTTTCCGTCTGTGTAATGGACCTAATCATGCACAAAATCTCAAGATTTAATTAGCTTTTGATATTTTCATTATTTTATTTTGATTTTATTTGATCTAAATGAAATAAAAATCAAAATAAATGACAAAAATAAAAGAATGACAAGTGGAAGGGATCATGGGTCGTGGGTCACATTACAAACTCAGTGCAAGCATAAAAAGTTGGGCCCATTTAACAAAAAATGCAATTTTGGACACATTTGACTTTTGAATATTTTGCAAAAAGGGTTAACTTTGCCAATGCATAACTCTCTCAATTTTGACCCTAAAGAGGTGTTCTTGGACTTTTTAGAAATCTTAGGATGTCCTATAATCAAGCCTTTTGGTCTCATCTCAATTGAGTCTTCCATGTCCATGAATGATGCTTTGACCCAAAAGGTGTTTTTGTTGACTTTCCAAAATGACCTATAATGTCCAAATTCATATCTTCTTGTGAGTGCATATTTTGAACTTGGGAGCTGAAGATAGACTGTAGGGAATTAAATCCTCTTCAAAATGATCTTTGGATGGATCATTTTTGATAAAGTATGAGAAAGTTATGCTTAGTCAAACTTGAGTTGACTTTTCCTACAAAACCCTAATTTAGCAACTTTTGGGTTTTGATGAATTGTGAGCAATCCTTAAGGAATCATGATCAACCCTTTATAAAATGATGAATAATACTTCAAAATGAGAATTTTGACCAAAAATCTTGAAGTTTGACTGTATGTGGGCCACAGTTGACTTTTGCCCTAGCATAGTCGATTTTCAGGCCTTTGAGCAATTGATTGAGCAAACTTCCTCTGTAAGGCTTGAAACTTGACATGGATGATCTTGAGAACATATTAGGACAATGGTGAGCATTTGGGATCCTTTGGACTCAAGCATCTTGATGCAAAATGAAACCCTAATTTGGGGTAGACTGCCTTAGGAGAGAGTTTGTCTGGTCAACTCTTGGACTTCCTTGAGCAATTTGAGGACCTCACTTGGAATGTATTGAAAAATATGGGAGGTAAAATTTTGGGGTACAACAGGTAGGTTATTAAAAGGGAAGGTGTTAGTACCCTTTTCATCTGTAGTTATCTATGGGCTCTTAGTTGCTTTCTAGATCACTTGCTTTTATTTGAAAATGTGCTTGTGGTGTGGGTTTTGAATGTATTTTGAAAATGTCTTTGTAATGGTTCTCGTTTCATTAAGAACGCGTACAAAGTGTTATTTTGAAAATAGTTCAAAAAGGTGTTTGTGGAATGTGTTTGTGAAAGTGATTTTGAAAAGTGTCTTTGTAATGGTTCTCGTTTCTATAAGAACGCGTACAAAGTGTTTTGTCTTTTGAAAATGTTTCAAAATGAAAATGTTGGTGTATAAAATGTTTTTGTTGTAAGAAAGCGAGCAACTAGGAGCAACATACCCACTCAAAAGGTCTTAAATGTTTTTTTCCTCCTCCTTTAGATGTTGCTATCTTACCATTGATTTGGTAAGAAGCCCCATCGTTGGATGTGAAGGGACGGGCGTGGGATGTTTGTATAGTCATAGAAGGCAACCTATGGGACATTTTAGCAATGTCGTTTAGGGACTAGATCGTTTATTGAAGGCAACATTGAGGGTCATCGAGGGACTACGATCTTTTATCGAGTGTCTTTGCTAAAACGGCCATATTCGAGGGACATGACTATTTTTCCGAGGCAACAAACTGAAATTACCTTAGAGGTGCATGTGTGAATGGTGTGTTTGATTGCATGCATTTAGTATTTGATTAGGGTGGTCTACTTGTTGGTTTTATCGTGCCATGCACCCTAATTACTAACATTTATGAAAGCAATAAAAATGCGGAAAATAAAGGTCCTACGCTATTACATGCTTTTTGAGGGATGGGGTATACAAGTGTACAAGTGGGGGTTGCAAAAAATAAAAGTCCTAATTATTACAACCAAATTGAATGAAAATAAAACCAAAAGGTCAAAATAAAATTAAAATTTATGTTGTCTGGTCTAACACGGGCCGTGTCCTATGACACAGGCACCCGTGTCAGCTTCTGTAATGGTCCATGCTCATTTTTCCTTTTCTGTACCAGTAAAACTGACACGGGCCGTGTCCAGTGGCACGGGGACTTGTGTCAGCCCCTAACCTGCATTTTTATTAGCATAAAGTTCTAATATGTTTGACACGGCCGTGTCGTATGACATGGGCACCCGTGTCAGCCCCTGATTTGGCTCTTTTTTACTGAGTTCTCTTTTTTTTATTTGTCTTTTACATATCTGTGATACGGTGGGAGAACTGACTTGAAGGTTTTGCGTTTTATTGCAAATGTTCCGGTTAGCAAGAGTCGCCACCGACTTTTCTTTTATCCAAAAGGAAAGGTGAAAAAGCACAGGAAAGACCTTTGAGATTGTTTCTTGGGTTCGGGGGGTAGATTATAAAAAGGGAAGGTATTAACACCCTTTTTATCCATGGTTTTCCATGGGCTCTTAGTTACTTGCTAGATCACTTGCTTTTGTTTGAAATTGTGCTTTGTGTGGTTTTTGAAAGTATTTTGTAAAAAGGCCATTGTTTAGGCAATCTTTGTAATGATTCTTTGTTCGTAAGAATGTATACAAAGATGTTTGATCTTTTGAAAATATTTTCAAGTTTTGTTATATGTTTTGAAAGTGTAAGTGTTTGTTTTTGAAAATAGCAAGGATGTTTTGTTTGAAATGGAGCAAGTAATTAGGAGCAATCTACCTACTCAAATGTCTTTCTTCTTCATTTTCTTTTCCTTTGACATTGTTGTCTTACCATTAATTTGGTAAGCAACCCTATCTTTGGATGTTAACGGGATGGGCGTGGGTCATCGTATAACCATGATTAGTAATGTTGCAAGGTATCTTAGCATTCTTTTTGAGGGACTAAGATCATTTGTAAGGCAACTTAGATAGCATCATCGAGGGACTATGATCTTGTATTGGTTTGTTTTTGCTAAGATACCTTACATGTGTATTATGGCCATTTTGTATAAGGCAACCAAGTGGGATAACCCTAGGGGTGCTTGTGTGCAAGTGTATTATTTTCATGCTTGATTTTGTCTTGAATTAGGGTTTTCTATTTGGTTGGTTTTAATCTTTCCATACAAAACCTAATTATTAGCATTGTATATATGAAAGCTGTGATACGGTGGGAGAACTGACTAGGGTTTTGCGTTTGTTTTTGCAAATGTTTCGGTTGAGCAAGAGTCGCCACCGACTTTTTATTTTATCCTAAGGAAAGGTTTAAAAAGCACAGCAAAAACCTTTGAGATTTTTTTCTTGGGTTCGGGGAGTAGATTATAGAAGGGGAAGGTATTAGCACCCCTTCTATCCATGGTTATCCATGGGCTCTTAGGTACTTGCTTAGATCAACTTGCCTTGGTTTTCAATTGTTTGAAAATGGTGCTTTGTGTGGGGTTTTGAAAAATGTTTTGAAAAGATGCCTTGTATAGGCTACCCTTGTAACAATTCTTTACTCGAATGTTTTACAAAATGTGTTTTGTCTTTTAAAAAGATGTTTCAAGGTTTTTGAAAGTTTATTTTGAAAGTGTTTGTGAAGTGGATTTTGAAATAGGCAAGTGTTTTCTTGGAAAGTTTGACAAGTACTTAAGAGTTCATCTACCCTAAAGTTTTTCTCAGAGATTTTTGTTTATGTTTTAAACCTTTTGGCAATTTTGTTCCACCATTGCATTTGGTGGTCAATCTTGTCTTAGGAGATTAAAGGGACGGGCGCGGGTCATCGTTTAGATCATAGTTGCAATAGTGTTAAATGTCTTTGAGCAATTTTCTTTAAAAGGGACTTGATCATTCATTTAAGCAACATTTTGAGGGACTATGATCATTTGATTGTTTTGTTTTGCCCAAAGAAGTTCAACATGCAACATGGCCCAATTATTTGAAGGCAACAAAGTGGAATACCCTAGGGGTGCAAGTGTGAAATGTGTTGTCCATTTTTCATGCTCATTTATCTTGTATTAGGTCCAACTATTTTTTTCATTTTTATTCGCATACAAAACCCTAATTCTAGCATAGTATGCTTAGAAAGCGATAAAGTGCGAAATTTAAATTCCTACGCTATTACATCACAATAATATAGGGAGGGGGGTACAATGTTCAAATGGGGATATTTAGACAAGAAATTAAACCTAAAACTATTACATCATTTTTTTATGAATATTTACAAGATAAATAAAAATGTATAATTCAAATGGTAAATAAAACAAATATGCAAATATGCAAAAGGAATTTTTATATGTATGAAAAAAAAGTATTATTTATGTGAAATAAAAAAAGAAAATAAAAGGGATATTATTTTTTGGAGTATTTTTGAATTTAGGGCAAAAAACCTAATTCTATTAAATAAAGCATACCATTTATTTATTATGAACAAATATTTATGTATATATACAAAAATAAAATAAAATGAGGTATTTGTCAAAAATGCATTTTTTATATTAAATTTTAATAAGAAAAATAAAAGGGGTATATATTTTATATTTATCCTAAATATATTAATGAGTATATGTATATATGTATTATTTTAAATATGTATTATATATATAAATAATAATAATATTTAATATTTTAGAAAATAGTATTTTTTCATATAAATATTTTCAGAAGGCAAAATAAAAATAAAAATGAAAATAAATGTGTTTTTACATATTTCTTAATATTTTAACAAAATGTATATATTTCTTTATTTATGTATAAGTTAGAAGAAAATCAAATAAATATCAAATAAATTAAAAAAAGGTGAGGAAAAATATTTTTATGTTTTTAATATTATTAACAAAAATAAATAAGTCAGAAATAAAAAAGAAAAGTCAAAAAATCAAGCAAATGGACAAAATGGGCTCAGGGGGTGCAATATCAAAAACATGGTGTGAATAAAAAAAATGACACAGGCCCAACCCAAACCACTTCTTCTTCAACCTCTGAATCAAAAAACGCGCGCCTGCAAGCTGTGTTTGAAATCCTGATTCTTTGATTTTTTGAACAAACTTCCAACACAAAAGATGTTAAGCATGAAATCACGATTCTAACCATATGCATAACTTGATCTAACTCTCTAAGATGAGGGAGAATTTCTCCTCCCCCAAATCCTAACCTAGTTTTTCTGCCATTTTAAAACTCCAAATTCTCTCTACTCAGGCAAAAGAAATGAAAAGTAAAGGAATGTACATGTTCAGTGGCATGAATAGGACATTGTTTCTTCACAAACTTAAGACTAATGATGCTTAATAAGAGAGATACGAGTTCATCAAAATACCTGTTCAGCTGGAGTTCTAACTGGCAAATGGGGAGCTTACAATGCAAGATACTGATTGGTATAGCTTCCTTGAGGTGTGGTGATGCTGTTCCAATATCTACTTTGCCTTGAGACACCTTGCACTGAGCTGTAGAACTTCAACTGCAAAATGAAAAAGTGAAAATGGTGGAACTTGTTAGAGGAGTTACAGGTCAGGTTTCAAGGCATGGTTAGCTTGCATATGTGCTAGGGAATGTGTATGAACTGATTTTGGCAAAAGAGCTTGAAGGAAATGGAAGATAGCACTCAAACTGCAGGCTTTCCCCTGTTTGTGCAGTTTGAGGGTGATTATGGCAATGGGAGTGTTTTAGAGGTGCAAGGGTCGTGTGTCAGCTTGGTTATGATATTTGGAGTGTGTTTGATAACTTAGTTCTTGTGTGTCTAAGCTGAGATGGATGTTGTGTAATGTTATGGCACTTTTCTTCACTCTTAAGCAACAAAATGCAACTTGATGGTTTAGGTCAGTAGGGGACCTCTAATCCTGCTGCAAAGCTTCTCTTGATCAGAGCAATTTTGTCCAAAATCTTGTGCCAAAGAGATTTAGCTTGTACTTGCTTGATTTACCAATTGGACATAAAGTGAACTTTTGCAAAAATGGATAGTTCACTTTATCTAAAAATGGATTAGGCTTGTGTACAATACTTGAACTCATAGAATAACACTTTGACACAATGAACAAGCATTAAATTATTGAGTGTAACTTGGTTTAAGGACCTGTAATCTAATCTAAGGCATGCTGAGTGCAAATTGCAAGGTTATGAACATGTAACTTGGTCATGAACAAAGTGGTTTTTTGCTATATTGTGAAATTCGATTCTCCCTAACCATGAGGTTGTTTGAGAAGTTCTTGGACATTTTGGAAAGCTTGGAATGTGTACTACAATCCATCTTTGAAATGAAATTTGAAATTCCAAGTGGAAGTGTATGGAAAATGGCCTTGAAGTGGGGTAGAAAACCTTGTCAAAATAGGTCAAAAATTCACTAAGTTAAGGATGGTTTAGTGCCCTTATTCAAAAATTTGTAACTTGAGATGCAAGCTTCAAATGAGAAAACTTTGTGAATCAAAGTTGTAGATTATGAAACAAACTACAACTTTCATGTTTGGACTTTTGTTTGAATCCAAATGGATCATGGTGAAAAAGTGGGGCAAAGTTGGGAAAAAATTAGGGTTTTTTATAACTTAGAAAAATTCTAAGTTATGAAAAATTCCATTTTAAACCCTAATTTGCATTTTGTGATTTCTTGGTGAACAAGTTTCATGATTTAGCATGCTTTGATGAAAAATGAATCTTGACTCTTGATTTTGACCAAAAAGTCAAAGTTTGACTTTTCAGTACACAGTCAAAATTGATCAATTGACTGGGAAATTCAACTGTCAATCCTGTGTACTTGGGATCTTTTGAGTTTGTTGATCATGTCAAGATAATTCCATAGGGTCCTTGAGTCCATGTGTGAGCTTGGTTTGCCATTGGCTAGGTCAAACAGTCAAAAATTGCCTTTGTGCAGTCAAAACCCTAAAAATGACCATTTTGCCCTTTTGGTGATCTGATCAAATTTCTTGGGGAATTGTGATCCAAACTTGATCAAATGGTCCATATGAGTTCATAATGTTGATGTGGGTCAAATTTCATGAGGTTTGACTGTCAATTGGCTACAATTGATTTTTTCCCCAATACAGTTGATTTCCAGGTCAACTGTCCAATTGACTGGGCAAAACTTGGAATCAAGACTTGAAACTTGATGTGGGTAAACTTGGGAGTCCAATATGAAGCATGAAAGTCATCTTAGGCATTTTGGGTCAAAACATCTTTGTGCAAACACAAACCCTAGTTTGAGTTAACAGTGCAAGGAGAGGTCTTGAGCAGATGAAACCCTAACTGGATCTTGAGCTTTAAAGGCTTTGTGGTGAGAAATTAATGAGAAATAGGAGGGCAAATTTTGGGGTACAACAGTTGCCCCTGTTCAATCTTCTTGAATCCGAAGAGTTAGATGGGCAAGCTTGCCTTTCGTGACTCGAGGGTAAAAGGAGATTGGACACTAGATTGCCCGGAAATTTGCACTCGTCAAAGCAATGGATGCGGGAATGGGCTTAGAGATGCCATTTGGAGATGGGCTTAACGATGCCATCTAGGAGAGTGACAGAAATCTTGTCGGGGATGGGCTTAGAGATGCCATCTGGAAGGGAATATCAGGAAGGTGTCCAAGCTTTGGACCATTTCTGAACTGGGGGGTCTGAACAAGCAATAGATTGACATCCGTTGTCGGGAGGAATCTGTAAACTGTTTTCAGTGATTTGGAGAAGAAACTGAACAAGCGATAGGTTAACATCCCTTTACTTGGAGAACCCGTGAACTGTTTTCAGAAATCTTGAAGTTGAATAAGCAATAGAGCAGCATCTGTTGTTGGGAAGCGTCCGTAAACTGTTTTCAAAAGTTGCATCTGAACAAGTTGATAGATTAACATCCGTTGTTGGGAAGAATCCATAAACTATTTTCAGAAGTCTGGAAGAAGAATCTGAACAAGTGACAGGTTAACATCCGTTTACTTGGAGAACCCGTGAACTGTTTTCAGAAATCTTGAAGTTGAATGATTTTAGTCTGTCGACTGATCTTTCCTGAAAAGGTAAAGAGTTAGTTGTATGCAATGTTATGATGCATGATGCATCAATGTTTATGACATGAATGTGATGAATGCGCATGTAAGCTGACGAGCTATCTTGCTGAGGATAAATGAATCCGAGGTGGCTGAAGATAAAAGCATCTTGACTGCTGCTGGGGAAAATAAATCCTTGGCTACTACTGGGGAAGAGAATTCCTGATGACCTCTACTGGGGAGTAACAATCTAGTAGACTCATGCTGGGGAGGTAAGACTGAGAATCTTCAATTTGATGGGAAGTAACTCTGGCGACCCTACTGGGGAATTCAAGATTTCTCTTCCTAAAACTCTGTGGGGAGAAGGCTCATTAGTCTGGCTCCGCTGGGGATATTGAAAATTTGCACTCTGAGAAAAAATGAGTTCTGGAGGATCCTCTGGCTGGGGATAACAAGGATAAGCTCCTCTGGGGATATATTGATAAATTATGTTGGGAAACTCTTGATGAACTCCGCTGGGGATAGGAAGAATTCTGGCGAGTGCGATCTTTGGTGACTGTTAGCTGAGGATAACCCAGTTATAAGCCTTTGTGGGGAATAACTTGAATAAAACTCGGGAGAGACGTTCGTGCCCTGCGGGGAAATACCTCCCAGAACCTTGCTGGGGATAAGCTTCGGGAGTCTGCTGGAGATAAGCCTCAGGGTCTGCTAGGGATGTGGATTCCAAATCTCTTGGGGGATTTCCTTCGAAAGGGTGTCAAGATATCCATCTTGTATCTTCATCCTATCAGTAATCCTTTTTCTTAGGTTCATTTAGGAAGTGATTATGTTTCAAATGCATATGCCTATTTAACAAAACATTGGACGTTTCTCAAAATAAAACAAATAGTGCAAGAGAAAAAGAAAAAGGGAAATGACACAAATTTTGGGAAAAGTATTTGTATTGATTTTCTTTGAGTATATTTGTACAAAGGAGACAATCATCCTAGTAAGAGGACTTTGCCGTAAATATTGAAAGATTTTATACAAAATAAAGGATGGCTATGTGAAATAATTCCATGGGATTCCGTTCCGCTATAGCTTTCACAACTCTGAATATCTATCCATTCAATGCTTCGTTTGACGATGACTGGATTGATCAGAAGTCTGGAACCAGTTGATGAAGAGATTGTCTTTGAAGTGACCCGACGAGACATAGTCATACACTTTAATTCCCTAACTTTTGCCTGAATCGCCCTTTCGGGTTTTCGATCCACCGGGAAACCCCTTTTTGCCCAAGCCGCCCTTTCGGGTTTTCGACTTGCCGGGTGTACATATTTTTTCATTTTTATCCCTAATTTTTGCCTGAACCGCCCTTTCGGGTTTTCGGTTCACCAGGATGCCCATTTTTGCCCAAGCCGCCCTTTCGGGTTTTCGACTTGTCGGGTTATTTTATGCGTAGTATCTTTTGACTATGTCTGCGTTCGCAGGGTGCGGCAAATCGTCGTCGTCCATGGTGGTCAGAATCATTGCACCACCAGAAAATATGCTTTTGATCACAAATGGTCCTTCATATGTAGGAGTCCATTTGCCCCTGGGATCACTTTGCGGCAGGATAATCCGCTTGATTACGAGATCCCCGACTCGATACACTTGACGTCTGACTTTCTTATTGAAGGCCTTGATCATCCGCTTTTGATACGTCTGACCATGGCATATAGCAGCAAGTCGCTTCTCGTCGATCAGATTGAGTTGATCAAGTCGGGTCTGCATCCAATCATCTTCATTCAAACCCGCATCCTTCATAATCCTTAGAGAGGGGATCTGGACCTCCATAGGAAAAACAGCTTCCATGCCATAAACCAAAGAAAATGGGGTTTCCCCAGTTGAAGTACGTGTCGTCGTACGGTATCCATGCAGAGCAAACGGTAACATCTCATGCCAGTCTTTGTAAGTGACTGTCATTTTCTGAATGATCTTCTTAATGTTTTTGTTCGCAGCTTCAACAGCACCGTTCATCTTCGGCCGATAGGGAGATGAATTGTGATGATAAATCTTGAACTGTTCGCATAATGCAGTGATCATTGTGTTATTCAGATTTGTGCTGTTGTCCGTGATGATCCTGTCTGGAACACCATACCGACATATGAGATTTTGCTTGATAAAGCGGGCAACCACATTTTTGGTGACAGAAGCGAAGGAAGCTGCTTCGACCCATTTAGTGAAGTAGTCAATGGCAACCAGGATGAAGCGATGTCCATTGGAAGCCGTGGGCTTGATCTCTCCAATCATATCAATGCCCCACATTGCAAAGGGCCACGGAGCAGTCAGGACGTTGAGAGGAACCGGAGGAATATGAACTTTGTCAGCATAGACTTGACACTTGTGACAAGTACGGGAATGTTGATGGCAGTCAGCTTCCATGGTAGACCAGTAATAGCCTGCCCTTAGGATCTTCTTAGCCATTGTATGCCCGCTCAAGTGAGTGCCAAATGTGCCGCTGTGTATATCAGTCATGATCAACTCCGCTTCAGCTTTATCCACACATCGGAGTAATACACAATCATGGCTTCGTTTGTAAAGGATGCAGTTGCTCAGGAAGAACTTAGCAGCGAATTTCCTTAAGAACTTCTTGTCATTTACGGAAGCTCCTTCAGGATAATCCCTAGTCTCGAGATACCTTTTGATTTCATGGAACCAAGGTTGTTCCACTACTTCTTCGGTATTAATCTCGTGGCAATGTGTCGGTTCATCCATTCTCTTGATGGTGATTTGGGGAGCCTCGTTATCCCAGTTGAGTTTAAACATGGAGGACATTGTGGCCAGAGCATCGGCTAGTTGATTCTCTTCTCGCGGGAAATGCTCGAAGGTAATTTGCTCGAAATGAGGCAACAACGTCAGGACATGTTCTTTGTATGGGATAAGATTAGGATGCTTGGTATCCCAGTCTCCTTTGATTTGGCTGATGACCAAAGCCGAGTCCCCAAATACGATCAAAGATTTGATCCCCAAGTCTATAGCAGCCTCGAGACCAAAGATGCAAGCTTCATACTCAGCCATGTTGTTTGTGCAGCTGAAGCAAAGTCGGGCCGTGAAGGGAGTGTGACAACCTTCCGGAGAAATGAGTACTGCGCCAATACCGTTTCCAAGTGCATTTGAAGCACCATCAAAGTACAGGGTCCATCGGGATCCCTTTTCGGGTCCGTCATACGGTCCGTCACTTTCAATGTTGTCCAAATTCATGATGTCCTTGTCTGGGAAGTCAAATCTCATGGGTTGATAGTCTTCGATAGCCTGATGAGCCAAATGGTCAGCTAGTACACTCCTTTTTATAGCTTTTTGGGTGGTGTACTGGATGTCATACTCAGTTAAGATCATTTGCCATCTAGCTATCCTTCCAGTTAAAGCGGGCTTCTCGAAGATATACTTGATAGGGTCCATCTTGGAAATTAACAAGGTAGTATGAGTCAACATATACTGTCTTAGTCGGCGAGCAGCCCATACCAAAGCGCAACAAGTTTTCTCGAGCAGTGAGTAGCGAGTCTCACAGTCGGTAAACTTTTTGCTAAGGTAATAAATAGCGTGCTCTTTTCGACCAGACTCGTCATGCTGGCCCAAAACACACCCCATTGAGTTATCCAAGACAGTTAAGTACATGATCAATGGTCTTCCTTCGACAGGTGGCATCAGAATAGGAGGTTCTAGAAAATACTCCTTGATTCTATCAAAAGCAGCTTGACAATCGTCGTTCCATTCCATTACCTGATCTTTTTTCAAGAGTTTGAAAATTGGCTCACAGGTAGAAGTCAGATGTGAGATGAATCTGGCAATATAGTTTATGCGCCCCAAGAATCCTCTAACCTCCTTTTCAGTACGGGGAGCAGGCATCTCTTGTATTGCTTTTACTTTTGCCGGATCGACTTCAATGCCTTTGTTGCTTACAATGAATCCCAGGAGTTTACCAGATCTAACTCCAAAAGTGCATTTGCTTGGATTCAGCCTGAGCTTGTATTCTTTTAATCTGGCAAACAGCTTTTCCAAATGCTCAAGGTGCTCTTCCTCCGTTTGTGATCGAGCTATCATATCGTCTACGTAAACTTCAATCTCATGATGTATCATGTCATGAAATAAAGCTACCATGGCGCGTTGATAAGTTGCCCCTGCGTTCTTGAGCCCGAACGGCATCACTTTGTAACAGAAAGTGCCCCATTGTGTGACAAAAGTTGTTTTCTCCATATCCTCGGGCGCCATTTTAATTTGGTTGTAGCCCGAGAATCCGTCCATGAAGGAAAACACTTTATGCTGAGCTGTATTGTCGATCAAGATGTCAATATGAGGTAGCGGGAAATCATCTTTAGGGCTGGCCCTATTCAAATCCCGGTAGTCCACACACATTCTGACTTTGCCATCTTTCTTCGGTACTGGTACGATGTTAGCGACCCATTGAGGATAGGACGTAACAGCCAGGAAGCCAGCATCGAATTGCTTCATTACTTCTGCTTTGATCTTTTCGGACATGTCGGGCCTCATTCGGCTAACTTTTTGCTTGATTGGTGGACATTCTTCTCTTGTGGGGAGACGGTGAACCACGATGTCTGTGTCTAGACCCGGCATGTCTTCATAGGACCAAGCGAAGATTTCAACATACTCATTCAGCAATTGTACCAAGCGCTCCTTGACTTTTGGTTCCAGGTTGGCACCCACTTGCACCTCCTTCCGATTCTCCTCGGTTCCCAAGTTAACAGCTTCCAATGGCTCTTCATGCGGTAAGATGGCCCTTTCCTCTTGTTGCAGAAGTCTGGCTAGTTCCCCGGGTACTTCACAACCTTCGTCATCTTCATACTCGGCTAGATTGACCAGATCCTCGGAGTTATTGAAAGATACAGCAGAATAGTCACCCATGGAATCCGGAGTGGATGGGTACCTGCATTGGTGAGTGTGGGTGTGTGTAAGGGATAGCCATCCTTAAACAAAAAAATGCAAAAAGAAAGAAAATGAACATAAGCAGTTTATCAAATGAAAAAACGTCCAATGAATCATTAAACATGGCATATGAATATGAAAAATAGTCAAAACCCTTACAAGTGGACCTACATGCCCCGGGCAAGGCAGGAGGTGAAAAGATAGTGTACGGATTGTTTGAAAGTAAAATATTACAGACCAAATAAGAAATGTTTAACAGATAAATTACTGATGAATAAAAGTGATGGGGACAAAGTCTTTAGCCTCCCAATTATTCAATCCTCCTCTGACAGTTGGATAAATCCACCCTTCAATGTTGCTTTCCTTGTCTTCATCTTCCAGGGCGTTGATTCTGTAAGGAGAAATTTTGACTGGCGCTCTTTCAATCTTTGACTGGCGCATAGCTTTTTGGCCAGCGGCTGTGAAACCTAATCCAAACTTGTCAGTCTTATGCGGAATGTCAGGTAACTGCCCCCACGCTGAATTCTTCCCTTCTTTGATTGCGGCTCTTGCATCCTCCAGAGATGCCATCCTAGCCATCTGTCTTGGTGCCTCAGCTGCCAATTTTGTTACTGCTATTTAAGGAAGAACTTCTTCGAAATGTTGAAACAGCGTCTCAATGAACTCTCCTTCAACCTCCACATACCGGAAAGAATTTAAATGGCTAATCATGTACTCTTCTTCGCCGTGGACAATGATGATCTTCCCCTTGACAGGATACTTCAGCATCTGATGCAAGGAGGAGGTGACTGCCCCAGCATGATGTATCTAAGGTCTGCCCAGCAGGCAAGAGTATGATGGACGGATGTCCATTACATAGAAAGTGGATTTAAACACCTCAATACCTATCTTGATGGGAATTTCAACCTCTCCATGGACCATTCTCTTTGACCCATCGAAAGCTCTGACGACAATATCACTCGGCTTCAAATCCAACCCTTCGCAATCTAGCCGGTCCAAGGCCTTCTTAGGCAAAACATTCAGCGATGAACCGGTATCAACCAAAACATGTGCAAGGGTGGTTCCGCGACACTCGATTGAAATATGCAAAGCATCATTGTGGTTTCGGCCTTTAGGGGTTAGGTCGGCATCAGAAAAACCTAATCCATTGTCCGCAGTCAGGCTAGCCACGCAATGTTGAAATTGGTCCGCGGAGGTTTCCTGGGGCACATGAGCTGCCTTCAGAAACTTAATCAAAGCTTGAGCGTGCGCTTCTGAGCAAAGCAAAAGTGCCAGCATGGAGATTTTGGAGGGGGTTTGCCCCAACTGTTCCACCACATCGTAATCACTTCTCTTGATTATCCTCAAAATCTCGTCCATTTCTTTCTTGGAGGCTTCCGGGATCACCAAGGGTTGAGCCCTCGTCCTGACGGGCTCATCTTGTATTCCCTTTCCTTTATCAGCAATGGTAGGAGAGACAGCACTAGGAACAACAACCTCTTCTATCAAAGGAGTTCTGGCAGAGAGTTTTACTGGTGCAGGGACGACTTCTTTAGCTGATGAGGGTCCAAAGACTGCTCTTGGAGGGGCAATCTCTGGAGAAAATATTCTCCCGCTCCTGGTGATTTTGCTGGTGCCCGCAATGTTACTAATGCTGGCTTCTTCATCATCCGAATTTTCTTCAATTATTTCAACTTGCTTGATACCATGGTAATAGATGTCACCACCATAGTTCCAAGGTATCGACTTCTCAGAAACATAGGGAACAGGCCCCAGCATTGTTATCTTCAAAGGTATAGATTTTGCAGCTGGTGTAATCTTAACAGGCTTTTTGACGGCCTCGGAAAGATTGGCGTGAATGGTTATGATTGAGACATTTTCAACATGAACTGGAACAGCAGAAACTTTTTCGAACAAAATTTGTCGGCTATCCATAAGGCCTTGGATGCCTTTCTTTAATAGCGGACAATCAAAAGGCAGAGAGTGGCAACAGTAGCAGTCTTCTTTACATCCCGGGAAGATCCCGATCCTTAACAAATTCAACTTAATGGTTAGCAGTGGAGTAGTCAGATCACTGACGTCAGCAACATACAAATCCTCCTCAATGGCATTGATATTTCGGCCGTGCTTCGGCATAGGTGCAGATATCACATTAGGATTCTCTGGAGCGTCAAACTCTACCTCCTTAGCCTCTATCAGGTCTTGGATTTTATGCTTGAGTGCCCAACAATCATTGGTGTCGTGTCCAACACTATCTGAATGATAGGCGCATTTAGCATTGGCATGATAATGCGGGGAGGACGTATTCACATTCTTTGGCGCCTCCTTGATGGTGGCAAGATTCAACTTCAATAGATGGGGAAGCACTTGCGCCAGAGTCATATTAATACGGGTGAACTGCCGTTGTGGCCTTTCCACCCGTTACTGATTTGGTCTGGACTGGTTATAGCGAGGCTGCTCACTCGGAGTGTTTTGAATCATTACGGCCCCCACAGTTGGCCGACGCTCCATCTTCCCTGCTCTTCTCTGAGAATATACCATAGTTGTCTCCTTCTTAAACGGCTTCTTCTCAACACTTGCAGCAACACCCTTCTGAATCTTTCCTGACTTGATGCCAACTTCTATTCTTTCGCCTGTTAAGATCAAATCGGTAAACCCCGCGGAAGAGTTACCAATTAAATGATTGAAAAACGGCCCAGATAGGGTCCCAAGAAACATATCAACGAGCTCACGATCGGTTAAAGGAGGCTGCACCCTGCCAGCTAAATCCCTCCATTTTTGTGCATACTCTTTGAATCCCTCACTTGTTCCTAGTGACATACCCTGAAGTTGGGTACGAGTAGGAGCAAGATCAGAATTATACTGATATTGTTTGTAGAAAGCGGTGGCCAAATCTTCCCAATTTCTGACACTGGTTCCTTCTAACTGATAAAACCATTCCAACTGAGCTCCCGACAGGCTGTCTTGAAAGAAATGAATCCATAGATTTTTATCTGCCGTATAGGGTTGAATTTTTCTCACGTAGGACCTGAGATGCATTTTGGGACAGGACAGCCCATCATACCTCACAAACACTGGCACTTTGAATTTTGGGGGAATCACAATTCCGGCAACCAAGCCCATGTCTTCAAAATCCAAACTCGGTACCCTTTGCAATTCCATGGCAGCCAATCTGTCTTCTAAACCTTTATATTTGTCATCAGCTGGAGGATACTGCTGGTCAGAATAATCCTCATCCTCTTCAACCTCTTCCTCCTCTGCATCAGACTCGGAAGGCACCGCAACTCGATCTCTTTTACTAGTCCCTTCATCAGAAGTAGGAGGAAATTCAAGCACTCTCCGAGCTTCTCTGTCAAATCTTCTCCCCAAAGTAGCCACTCCGACCCTCTTTTTCTTCTTTACTGGGTCCTTATTCTCCAGATGAGCCTTGATATCCTCTTGACTTTTAACCAAAGTCATCAAGAGTTGCTGGAACTGTGCATTCTGGGCTTGTAGGTCTTTGACTGTTTGCTCGAGATCCATCCTGCTGAAATAAACAGCAGACAGATAAGGAAACCTGGAGTGAGACCTGCTTATGCACATGATGAATGGTATGCTGATGTATGCAATGCATTCAAGGATCTAGAACATTCAAAATTGTTTCAGACAAAGAAGAACGCACGTCATATTAATAAGAAGGAATTTGTTAGTACATAAATGCCCCATGGGCCAAACATTACAAAATAAACTTCTTAAGGCAGAAAGACATTGCGCATCCTCTTTGGTGCGATGTAGGTGTTGAGGGCCTCTTGCTCGTGGAGTCGGCGGGTAAGCTCTAGAACCTTCTTTTCACTGGCGTAGTAGCTAGCTTCAAAAGTGTTCCGTTCCTCCTTGAGTTGAATCCAACTTTTCTGCATTTCCTCCCACGATGTAGGCATGTCTGGATGTAGGATGGTGTAGGGAACCTCTCCTTCATTGACGGGCTCTTTAATCACAGGGAGAACATGAGGATAAGGCATCATCAGACTTTGGGCTCGGGCTCGTACCCACTTGAGATAAGGCTCAAGGGGGATGGAGTTCTTGTGTCCCAGAGTCTTGCTATCAACCTTGTTGAGTTTTCCCCAAGCTCTGATGAATCTTTGGCGAAGTCCTTGCGCATCGTTGTCGAAGTCAAAAACTAGGCTAGGAATCAACATGTCATGAGGGCCATCCCTCCGTGCATATCCAAATTGCCTCAAAGCTAGGCAAGGGTTGTAGGTGATACCTCCCCTGATTCCAAGTAAAGGAACATTAGGAAACTCTCCGCAACGATCGACGATGATGACATTTTCTCTGGACTGAGAACACCAATGTACATCAGAGTGAGTAAGAGTCATCAATCGTTGGGACCACCTTGTACCTTGGTCATTCTTCAAGATAGATTGTGGAAGGTGCGAAATAAACCACCTTGCGAGGATAGGAGTACAGCACATGAGAACACCCCTCTTTCTCATTGTTCGTGTGTAAAATGAGTGAAGGATGTCCCCAAGCAATGTTGGTATTGGATTTCTGGACAAGAAGATTTTGACGGCGTTGACATCTACCAATTGGTCCGGATTTGGGAACAAGACCAACCCATAGATAAGGAGTGCCACAATCTCTTCAAAGGCTTGTAGGTCTAATGAGTTCCAACATTCTTGTGCCTTCTCAAACAAGAATTTTGCTAAGAATCCTTTGACGCCACTTCTGGTTTCCCAATGCCCCTTGATGTTGGATAGTTGTAGATGTAATGCTCGAGCAACATCTTCCGGCTTTGGCTCCTTTTCCGTACCGTTGAAGGGTAGTTGATTAAGGATAGGGATTCTTAGGAGTTGAGAAAACTCCTCCAAAGTGGGTACCAACTGATAATCAGGGAAAGTGAAGCAGTGGTGAAGAGGGTCAAAGAACTGGAATAACACTTTCATCATGTCTTCTTCAATGTTGGTGTTGACTAGGCTGAGTAGTCTACCATGTCTCTCACTGAAGGATGAATTTTCTGGAATTCTTGAGGTGATCTCCTTGAGTTGAGGAGAGATTCTCACAAGGTTGACTTGAATGGTATTTCTGCGAGGGATTTCCATGTCCTACAAAACAAGAACAAAGATGAAGATCCAAAACCCTTGAAATGGTTAGTGAATACATATGATGTTTTATGATGTTTATGATGTATGCACAAAACATATGTACAAGCAAATCACACCAAACCCTAATTTCAGGCTTGCATGGGGTTTCATAGGTAAGTACCCTCTTGAGTGTAGTTGGCTTAAAAACCTGTCCTATAAATAGTAATCGGGTTCTAAGGAGCTCAATATCACTGGATTGTTTTCATTGTTCATTGTTTTGGTTTAGCCACTTAACTAGCGACCAAAATATTCCAAGAAAACAACCCTCAATGAGTGTAGTATCGAGTATCTACCAACTTCGGACTGCACCAAAGCCGGTCATCTCACTACCCCTATTAAAAGGCCAAGATGGTCAAGTAAGGTTCTAGGTCATTAGTGCTTAGTGACATCACTCAGCGGCCCCGTACTCTCCTTGATTGAACTCAAGGGTTACCGGTACTCACAAATATGTCGCACTAATATAGCTATTGCTTAGACCGTGTCGGTATACCCCGCACAGTTTCCACAACGTATTGCTATCTATGAATGTTTCCCAAAATCCGGGTGGAGGATTGTAAACCCAAACAATAGAGCCAAAGTATAAAGCAAACAAATCAAACAATTAGTCATGCAAAAGGGTGATCTAAGCCCTAAGGTTACTCCACTTTTAAGATGTCCCCAGCAGAGTCGCCAGTTCTGTGATACGGTGGGAGAATTGACTAGGGTTTTGCGTTTGTTTTTGCAAATGTTTCGGTTGAGCAAGAGTCTCCACCGACTTTTTATTTTATCCTAAGGAAAGGTTTAAAAAGCACAGCAAAAACCTTTGAGATTTTTTTCTTGGGTTTGGGGAGTAGATTATAGAAGGGGAAGGTATTAGCACCCCTTCTATCCATGGTTATCCATGGGCTCTTAGGTACTTGCTTAGATCAACTTGCCTTGGTTTTCAATTGTTTGAAAATGGTGCTTTGTGTGGGGTTTTGAAAAATGTTTTGAAAAGATGCCTTGTATAGGCTACCCTTGTAACAATTCTTTACTCGAATGTTTTACAAAAGGTGTTTTGTCTTTTAAAAAGATGTTTCAAGGTTTTTGAAAGTTTATTTTGAAAGTGTTTGTGAAGTGGATTTTGAAATAGGCAAGTGTTTTCTTGGAAAGTTTGACAAGTACTTAAGAGTTCATCTACCCTAAAGTTTTTCTCAGAGATTTTTGTTTATGTTTTAAACCTTTTGGCAATTTTGTTCCACCATTGCATTTGGTGGTCAATCTTGTCTTAGGAGATTAAAGGGACGGGCGCGGGTCATCGTTTAGATCATAGTTGCAATAGTGTTAAATGTCTTTGAGCAATTTTATTTAAAAGGGACTTGATCATTCATTTAAGCAACATTTTGAGGGACTATGATCATTTGATTGTTTTGTTTTGCCCAAAGAAGTTCAACATGCAACATGGCCCAATTATTTGAAGGCAACAAAGTGGAATACCCTAGGGGTGCAAGTGTGAAATGTGTTGTCCATTTTTCATGCTCATTTATCTTGTATTAGGTCCAACTATTTTGTTCATTTTTATTCGCATACAAAACCCTAATTCTAGCATAGTATGCTTAGAAAGCGATAAAGTGCGAAATTTAAATTCCTACGCTATTACATCACAATAATATAGGGAGGGGGGTACAATGTTCAAATGGGGATATTTAGACAAGAAATTAAACCTAAAACTATTACATCATTTTTTTATGAATATTTACAAGATAAATAAAAATGTATAATTCAAATGGTAAATAAAACAAATATGCAAATATGCAAAAGGAATTTTTATATGTATGAAAAAAAAGTATTATTTATGTGAAATAAAAAAAGAAAATAAAAGGGATATTATTTTTTGGAGTATTTTTGAATTTAGGGCAAAAAACCTAATTCTATTAAATAAAGCATACCATTTATTTATTATGAACAAATATTTATGTATATATACAAAAATAAAATAAAATGAGGTATTTGTCAAAAATGCATTTTTTATATTAAATTTTAATAAGAAAAATAAAAGGGGTATATATTTTATATTTATCCTAAATATATTAATGAGTATATGTATATATGTATTATTTTAAATATGTATTATATATATAAATAATAATAATATTTAATATTTTAGAAAATAGTATTTTTTCATATAAATATTTTCAGAAGGCAAAATAAAAATAAAAATGAAAATAAATGTGTTTTTACATATTTCTTAATATTTTAACAAAATGTATATATTTCTTTATTTATGTATAAGTTAGAAGAAAATCAAATAAATATTAAATAAATTAAAAAAAGGTGAGGAAAAATATTTTTATGTTTTTAATATTATTAACAAAAATAAATAAGTCAGAAATAAAAAAGAAAAGTCAAAAAATCAAGCAAATGGACAAAATGGGCTCAGGGGGTGCAATATCAAAAACATGGTGTGAATAAAAAAAATGACACAGGCCCAGCCCAAACCACTTCTTCTTCAACCTCTGAATCAAAAAACGCGCGCCTGCAAGCTGTGTTTGAAATCCTGATTCTTTGATTTTTTGAACAAACTTCCAACACAAAAGATGTTAAGCATGAAATCACGATTCTAACCATATGCATAACTTGATCTAACTCTCTAAGATGAGGGAGAATTTCTCCTCCCCCAAATCCTAACCTAGTTTTTCTGCCTTTTTCAAACTCCAAATTCTCTCTACTCAGGCAAAAGAAATGAAAAGTAAAGGAATGTACATGTTCAGTGGCATGAATAGGACATTGTTTCTTCACAAACTTAAGACTAATGATGCTTAATAAGAGAGATACGAGTTCATCAAAATACCTGTTCAGCTGGAGTTCTAACTGGCAAATGGGGAGCTTACAATGCAAGATACTGATTGGTATAGCTTCCTTGAGGTGTGGTGATGCTGTTCCAATATCTACTTTGCCTTGAGACACCTTGCACTGAGCTGTAGAACTTCAACTGCAAAATGAAAAAGTGAAAATGGTGGAACTTGTTAGAGGAGTTACAGGTCGTGTTTCAAGGCATGGTTAGCTTGCATATGTGCTAGGGAATGTGTATGAACTGATTTTGGCAAAAGAGCTTGAAGGAAATGGAAGATAGCACTCAAACTGCAGGCTTTCCCCTGTTTGTGCAGTTTGAGGGTGATTATGGAAATGGGAGTGTTTTAGAGGTGCAAGGGTCGTGTGTCAGCTTGGTTATGATATTTGGAATGTGTTTGATAACTTAGTTCTTGTGTGTCTAAGCTGAGATGGATGTTGTGTAATGTTATGGCACTTTTCTTCACTCTTAAGCAACAAAATGCAACTTGATGGTTTAGGTCAGTAGGGGACCTCTAATCCTGCTGCAAAGCTTCTCTTGATCAGGGTAATTTTGTCCATAATCTTGTGCCAAAGAGATTTAGCTTGTACTTGCTTGATTTACCAATTGGACATAAAGTGAACTTTTGCAAAAATGGATAGTTCACTTTATCTAAAAATGGATTAGGCTTGTGTACAATACTTGAACTCATAGAATAACACTTTGACACAATGAACAAGCATTAAATTATTGAGTGTAACTTGGTTTAAGGACCTGTAATCTAATCTAAGGCATGCTGAGTGCAAATTGCAAGGTTATGAACATGTAACTTGGTCATGAACAAAGTGGTTTTTTGCTATATTGTGAAATTCGATTCTCCCTAACCATGAGGTTGTTTGAGAAGTTCTTGGACATTTTGGAAAGCTTGGAATGTGTACTACAATCCATATTTGAAATTCAATTTGAAATTCCAAGTGGAAGTGTATGGAAAATGGCCTTGAAGTGGGGTAGAAAACCTTGTCAAAATAGGTCAAAAATTCACTAAGTTAAGGATGGTTTAGTGCCCTTATTCAAAAATTTGTAACTTGAGATGCAAGCTTCAAATGAGAAAACTTTGTGAATCAAAGTTGTAGATTATGCAACAAACTACAACTTTCTTGTTTGGACTTTTGTTTGAATCCAAATGGATCATGGTGAAAAAGTGGGGCAGAGTTGGGAAAAAATTAGGGTTTTTTATAACTTAGAAAAATTCTAAGTTATGAAAAATTCCATTTTAAACCCTAATTTGCATTTTGTGATTTCTTGGTGAACAAGTTTCATGATTTAGAATGCTTTGATGAAAAATGAATCTTGACTCTTGATTTTGACCAAAAAGTCAAAGTTTGACTTTTCAGTACACAGTCAAAATTGATCAATTGACTGGGAAATTCAACTGTCAATCCTGTGTACTTGGGATCTTTTGAGTTTGTTGATCATGTCAAGATAATTCCATATGGTCCTTGAGTCCATGTGTGAGCTTGGTTTGCCATTGGCTAGGTCAAACAGTCAAAAATTGCCTTTGTGCAGTCAAAACCCTAAAAATGACCATTTTGCCCTTTTGGTGATCTGATCAAATTTCTTAGGGAATTGTGATCCAAACTTGATCAAATGGTCCATATGAGTTCATAATGTTGATGTGGGTCAAATTTCATGAGGTTTGACTGTCAATTGGCCACAATTGAGTTTTTCCCCAATACAGTTGATTTCCAGGTCAACTGTCCAATTGACTGGGCAAAACTTGGAATCAAGACTTGAAACTTGATGTGGGTAAACTTGGGAGTCCAATATGAAGCATGAAAGTCATCTTAGGCATTTTGGGTCAAAACATCTTTGTGCAAACACAAACCCTAGTTTGAGTTAACAGTGCAAGGAGAGGTCTTGAGCAGATGAAACCCTAACTGGATCTTGAGCTTTAAAGGCTTTGTGGTGAGAAATTAATGAGAAATGGGAGGGCAAATTTTGGGGTACAACAAAAGCGATAAATTGCGAAATTTAAAATTACTACGCTATTACAATACTTGCGGGAGGGGGGTATACAATTTGTGAATGGGGATTGTAATAATATAAACCTAATTAATATATTACAACCAAATTGAATATGTATAAATAATTGAAGAAATATATAAAGTACGAATGCGAATGGAAAGAAATGATTTTTTTGTTTAGATTTTTATATGAAAGAGGTTTTAACCTAAACCTAATTAGAGAAAAATAATTGAATTAAAATTAAATTAACTTAAATTAATTAAGAAAAGAAATTAATTAAGAAAAGATTTTTGAATAAAACCCTAATTCTATTTAGTTGATTAAAAGAAAATAAGTTTAAATAAAAAATATTTTTTGTATTTTTGTCTTGAAAATAATATATGGTGTTGTAAAATATTTTTGGCCTTTTTTATATTAAAATAACTATATTTAAATAAGTATAAAAGAAAATAAATAATAACCTAGTTTTAATTTAATTTACAAGATAATTAGTAAAGACAAATAAAGTATAATGAATAAAAATAATTTTTTGTGTGGGAAAAATATTTAAATTATGTCAAAACATAAATCTACTATTTTTATATTTTTTATAATTTTTTTAGTATTTTAGAAAATATATTTAAAAGAATAAAAATGAAATAAATAAATAAAAATAAATGGGCCAGGGGGTGCCACAAGTCGGCAGGGAGTTAGTCATCAAAAACAAAAAAAGAAAGCCAGGCCCAAAGGGCCCAACGCCTGCAAACAAATCACAAAAATGTCAAAAAATGCAAAAAAGTAAAAATGGTCATGCTAGGGCTTGAACCCAGGACCATGGGGTGAACAGGCGCGCGCTTTACCACTGGGGTGGCTATACATCCGTTTATATAAACAAAACAACAAATATGTAAGGCAAAACAAGTCTTGATAACTTCATCTTCAACCTCCAGCCAATGTACCTGTAACTTCTTCATTTTTCAACAAAAATGGGAGATGACAAAATGAAAGTTGTTGCATTCTTCCTCACGAATCTAACCATGTAAATAACTAAGGCTAAAAGTCAAAGATAGATGAGAATTTCTCCGGCCCTAATTTAAACCCTAAAAATTTCAGAAACTTCTACTCTGAAATTCTCTAAGCTCAGACCATGTAAATGCAAACTATGGATATGTACAACTTCGTGGCAATGAGGTCTACATTTTATCTTCACAAATGCAAGCGTAACAATGCCTAAATAATGAGATAGAAGTTCAAGAAAAATACCTCAAATCTGGAAATTGTGAAATGCAAATGAGCTTGTTTCAGGAAGTTCTGATGATCAAGTTAGCTTCCTTGGACCTCTAGGAAGCTAATGCAATGGCTGGCTTGAGCCGAGGATGGCTGGAATGGTCTGGAGAAGTCCAAATGTGATGCTTTGTTTTTAGTTATGGAAGACATGGAAAATCGTGTTACCAAAATGAAACAACTACAAGGATGAGTTACTCTTAATGCAAGGAAGCTTTAGAAACTAAAAGGCCAAGAAACGCATGAGGGAAATATGAGTTTGGTATGTAAAGTCAGAACTTGCACAACAATGGTGCTTTGAGACAATTTCTGGCTAGAGGGAGTTTGAGTGAGTTTCAGGGTCTTCCATCTCGTGTCCTAGCTAACAAATAGTGCTTCTATTTATAAGCAACAAGTTTGGAGACTTGTTGTTGATCAGAATTTGAATTTGCATCCTTAAGCTAAACATGTGATTTTTTTGAGAAAACAAGTTTCAATGCTTGTGTACTTGCTAAGATAGAGTGGTTATGCTTTAAACACACATTCTTCTGACTTTGTAGATGAAGTGTGATCAGTGGGAACAAGTTAGAGGCTCAAGAGTGGACTTTATGCAAAAAGCTTGCTTTACAAGAATGGCATTGTTAGCTTTCTTCCCAAAATGGCAATGTGAATTGGATAAAGCTTAAATCACTTGGATTATAGCTCAAAAGTTTTTGTAATCCATTAATTATGGGGTGACAAACAAGTTTGAGGCCTTCAAAGCAAAAATTATGCATCCTAACATTGATTTGCATTTGTGTTCATCATGAAAATGACCTATAATTCAAGTGACAAAACACCAACTTCATCTCTTCGATTATCCCTACTCAAGAATGATCTCAAGGAGTTCTTGGAAAATTTGGAAAGCTTGGAATGTTCTCTACAACTCATCTTTGAATTTATTTTGAAGATTCCCCTTGGAACTATGTGAAAAATTTCCATGAAGTTAGGTAAAAAATCTGCCTAACTAGGGCAAAATTTCAAAGTCTTTTTTAGCTCATGAGCATGTATTCATAAAATTATAACTTGAGATCCAAACACTTTTAGGAGAAGTTGTGTGAAGAAAAGTTGTAGATTTCATGGAGATCTACAACTTTCATGTTGGAAGTTTCCTTTGAACCATCTTGCATCATAATGAAAAAATTGCTCAAAGTTATGAAAAAATAAGAAATTTTTTACACTTAGAAAAATTTCTAAGTTTAGAAATTTTGACTTTTCAAAATGAAATCTTGATTTCTTGATGAATAAGTTTCCTATTTTGACATGTTTTGATGAATTGTGATCTTTGGTACTTGAATTTGACCAAAAAGTCAAAGTTTGACTTTTCAATATACAGTTGACTTTTGATTAGTTGACTGTAAAATTCATCTGTCCATCTAAGGGTTTTGCAATGTTTTGAACCATGTCATTAGGTTAAAATGATGTAATTGGACTCTTGAGATCACGCCTTAAACCAATTGACCATTTTCTAGGTCAAAAATCAGAAATTTCCCTTTCCCAGTCAAAACCCTAATTTTGACCATTTCGCCCTTTTAGAGATTTGATCAAATTTCTTGAAGAGTTGTGGTCCAAACTTGATCAAATAATACATATGAGTTTAAAGTGTTTATGTGGATAAAAAATAATGAATTTTGACTATAAATTGGCCATAGTTGACTTTTTCCCCAATACAACTGATTTTTAGGTCAACTACTCAATTGACTGATCAAAATTGTGATCCAAAGCTTGAAACTTGACATGAGTAATATTGGAGGTTCATAATGGTCCATGAAAGTCATATGAAGCATTGATAGTTCAAAAACCCTTGTGCAAACCCAAACCCTAATTTTGGTCATCAGTGCCTAAGGATGTGTCTTGAGCTGATCAAACCCTAGTGCAGTCTTGAGCCCAAGGAGATCTTGTGAGCAAATTATTGATAAGTGAGAGGGAAAATTTTGGGGTACAACAGCTGCCCCTGTTGAATCTTCTTAAACCTGAAGAGTTAGATGGGCATGTTTTTTCATTCGTGACTCGAAGGTGGAAGATGATTGGACACTAGAGTGCCCAGAAATTTGCACTCGGCGATGTGATGGTAGAGGGAATGGGCTTAAAAGATGCCATTTAGAGAGGTGATAGAAATTTGTTGGAGATGGGCTTGTAGATGCCATCCAAAGTGATTGCTGAATTGTAATTTATAAGTTGAAAGAATGAGTATCCGAATGGCATCCGTGTTTGGAGTGTATCTGTACCGCATTTGGAGGCTGATTTTGAATGAGTATCAGAATGGAATCTGTGTATGGAGCGTATCTAAACTGTATCTGGAAGAGGCTCTAAATGAGTATCATAATGGCATCCGCTTCTGGAGCGTATCTGTACTGTATCGGAAAACTGAATCTGAATGAGTATCAGAATGGCATTCGTGTCTGGAGCGTATCTGAACTGTATCTTAGAGTTGAATCTGAATGATTATCAGAATGGCATCCGTGTCTGGATCGTATCTGAATTGTATCTGAAAGCTAGTTTTGAATGAGTGTCAGAATGGTCTCCGTGTCTGGAGCATATCTGAATTGTATCTGAGAGTTGAATTTGAATGAGTATCAGAATGGCATCCGTGTCTGGAACTTATCTGAACTGTATCTGAAAACTCTGAACATTGTTAATGGTAGCTGTTAATCTTATCCTGAAAAGGTTAAAATGTTAGCTAAAATGCGAAGTCATGTTGTATGAAATGTATGATATAATGCATTCGTTTTATCAATGTTTATGATATATGGATGCAATGTATGCGTATGTGAGCTAATTTGCTGCACTACTGTTAGATTGGGGAAAATAAATCCCTGACTGCTGCTGAGGATATGCAAGTCTTCATGTCTTGAAGTCAAAGTGTTGATGAATTTCCGTTCAGAGAAATAAACTTTGTTGTGAGGGAAATGCCATGTACTACTTGTAAAATCCTGTTGGGAAGTCCTGAGAAATTGGATGATTTCTACCGGGGATTGATGACTGAGAGTTCCGTTCCGCTGGGGATTAAACTGCATACTGCGAGGATCTAGAGTATAGAGAGATTTCCCTACCCCTTAAAGCCATCAATGATTGTCTTTCTATTTTGTTTATTTGTAAACAGTAATTATGTTCAAATGGATATGTTCAACAATGAATCATTGGACGTTTTTGTAAACGAAACACAAGCGTAAAGAAAAAGCAGATAGTTTTTGCACTTTCAAAGGGATATCTTTGTATTGACTTTGAGTAAGTATTTTTGTACAGTGAGACAAACATCCTAGTAGGAGAACACCGTCGTAAAAAATGAAATGTTTTAAAAGAAAAGATAGCTAGGTGTAATCATCCCATGGGGTTCCCATTCTGCTATAGCCTTCGTATCTCTGAGCATCTGGTCTATTTGTTGCCTTGTCCGAAGATGATTGAATTGGTCAGGAATGTAGAGTTTGCAAGTTGTCTGTAAAGTGATCCAACGGGACATAGTCATACGCTTTAATTCCCTAACTTTTGCCTGGACCGCCCTTTCGGGTTTTTAGTCCACCGGGAAACCCTTTTTTGCCCAAGTCGCCCTTTCGGGTTTTCAACTTGCCGGGTGTACAAATTTTTTTGTTTTATCCCTAATTTTTGCTCGAACCTTTTTGGTTCGCCGGGATGCCCTTGTCTCGCCTAGGTATGTCAACCTAGAGGGTCTCTTATGCGTAGTATCTTTTGACTATATCCGTGTTCGCAGGATGCGGCAGGTCGTCGCCATCCATGGTGGTCAAGATCATTGCCCCACCAGAGAATATGTTTTTGATTACAAATGGTCCTTCATAAGTAGGAGTCTATTTGCCCCTGGGATCACCTTGTGGCAATATGATGCGTTTGATCACTAGGTCCCCAACTTGATACACTTGGCGTTTGACTTTCTTGTTGAAAGCCTTGATCATCCGTTTTTGATACATTTGACCATGGCAAACAATAGTAAGTCTCTTCTCATCAATCAAGTTCAGTTGATCAAGTCGAGTCTGGATGCAATCTTCTTTGTTCAAACGTGCATCCTTCATAATCCTCAAAGAGGGGATCTGGACCTCGATAGGTAATACAACCTCCATGCCGCAAACCAGAGAATAGGGTGTTGCCTTGGTTGATGTGCGAGCTATGGTATGATACCCGTGGAGAGCGAATGGTAGCATCTCATGCCAGTCTTTGTATGTGACTGTCATTTTCTGTATGATCTTTTTAATGTTCTTATTTGCAGCTTCGACAACACCATTCATCTTCGGCCGGTAAGGAGAAGAATTGTGATGCTGAATCTTGAATTGGTCGCACAAGGCGGTGATCATAGTGTTGTTGATATTAGTACCATTGTCAGTGATGATCCTTTCTGGGATACCGTACCAGCAAATGAGGTTCTGTTTGATGAACCGAGCGACAACATTCTTGGTGACGGAAGCAAAGGAGGCTGCCTCAACCCACTTTGTAAAATAGTCAATGGCCACTAGGATGGAGCGGTGTCCATTGGAGGCTGTTGGCTTGATTTCCTCAATCATATCGATTCCCCACATAGAAAAGGTCCAAGGAGCCGTCAAGACATTCAGAGTAACCAGAGGTATGTGCACCTTGTCAGCATAAATCTGACATTTATGGCAGGTTCGAGAGTGTTGATAACAATCTGCTTCCATGGTAGACCAGTAGTAGCCTGCCTGTAGGATTTTCTTTGCCATCGTATGCCCACTGGAATGGGTGCCAAAAGTGCCTTCATGTAATTCAACCATGATCCTTTCAACTTCAACCTTATCTACGCACTAAAGTAACACAGAGCCATGATTGCGGTTGTACAGGATGTCATTACTAAGGAAGAACTTAGCAGAGAATATTCTTAAGAACATCTTATCATTGACTGAAGCTCCTTCTGGATATTCTTGAGCCTCGAGATACCTCTTGACTTCGTGAAACCAAGGCTGGTCCACTACTTCTTCAGTATTAACCTTGTGACAGTGTGTTGGTTCATCCACTCGTTCAATGGTGATCTGGGGAGCCTTGTTATCCCAATTAAGTTTAAACATAGATGACATTGTGGCTAGTGCGTCTGCTAGCTGATTTTCTTCTCGCGGGAAATGCTCGAAGGTGATCTTCTCAAAATGTGGTAGCAATGTCAAAACATGTTCTTTATAAGGGATAAGGTTAGGGTGTTTGGTGTCCCATTCCCCTTTGATCTGACTGATGACCAAAGCTGAATCTCCAAATACAATTAAGGATTTAATCCCCAAGTCTAAGGCAGCTCTGAGACCAAAGATGCATGCTTCATATTCTGCCATGTTGTTTGTACAATTGAAGCAGAGTCTTGCGGTAAAGGGAGTATGACACCCTTTAGGCGATATGAGTACATCACAGATACCATTGCCGAGTGCGTTAGATGCCCCATCAAAAACCAGGGTCCATCGGGATCCTTTTTCAGGTCCGTCATATGGCCTGAATTCTTTACAGTTGTCTAACGTCATGATGTCATCATCCGGAAATTTGAATTTCATGGATTGGTAGTCTTCTACAGCTTGGTGAGCAAGGTGATCAGCTAATACACCGCCCTTTATTGCTTTCTGGGTAGTATATTATATGTCATATTCCGTCAGGATCATCTGCCATCTTGATATTCTCCCAGAGAGAGAGCAGACTTCTCGAAGATGTATTTTATCAGATCCATTTTAGATATCAACAAGGTAGTATGGGTCAGCATATAATGTCTTAGCCGGCGAGCGGCCCATGCCAGAGCACAGCAAGTTTTCTCGAGCAGTGAATATCTTGTTTCACAGTCGGTAAACTTTTTGCTCAGGTAATAAATAGCATGCTCTTTTCGGCCAGACTCGTCATGCTTCCCCAATACACACCCCATTGAGTTTTCTAAAATAGTTAGATACATGATCAATGGTCTTCCCTCGAATGGTGGAATCAACACAGGAGGCTCTTGTAAGTATTCTTTGATTTTGTCAAAATCAACTTGGCACTCGTCATTCCATTTGACTACTTGATCTTTCTTCAACAATTTGAAGATTGGTAAACAAGTAGCTGTCATGTGAGAGATGAATCTGGAAATGTAGTTCAAACGCCCCAAGAATCCTCTGACTTCCTTCTCAGTACGAGGAGTAGGCATCTCTTGTATTTCTTTAACTTTGGTAGGATCGACCTCGATACCTTTATTGTTGACGACAAAGCCTAGGAGTTTACCAGACCGTACCCCAAATGTGCATTTGTTTGGATTCAACCTCAGCTTGTACTTCTTCAGTCTCTCAAACAGTTTTTGTAAGTGATCAAGATGCTCTTCTTCTGTTTGATATCTGGCTATCATATCGTCCACATAAACCTCTATTTCGTGGTGTATCAAGTCTTGAAATAGAGCTACCATGGCACGCTGATAGGTTTCCCCAACATTATTCAGTCTGAATGGCATCACCTTATAGCAGAAAGTGCCCCACTGCGTGACAAAGGTTGTTTTCTCCATGTCCTCAGGCGCCATTTTGATTTGATTGTAACTTGAGAATCCATCCATGAAGGAAAATACTTTGTGTTGTTCCGTATTGTCAACTAGAATATCAATGTGGGGGAGTGGAAAATCATCCTTAGAGCTTGCCATATTCAAATCTCTGTAGTCCACACACATTCACACCTTGCCGTCCTTTTCGGGCACGGGAACAACATTGGAAACCCATTGGGGATAAGAGGTGACAACCAAGAATCCAGCGTTGAATTTCTTCATGACTTCTGCTTTAATCTTTTCTGACATATTCAGCCTCATGCGGCGAACCTTTTTCTTTACTAGCGGACAATCCTCTCTTGTAGGCAGACGATGTACCACAATATCTGCATCAAGTCCTGGCATGTCTTCATACGACCAGGCAAAGACTTCAACATAATCGTGTAATAACTGAATCAGGCGCTCCTTGACACTGGGTTCCATATTGGCACCCACCTTGACCTCTTTTTTTGTCTTCTTCGGTACCTAGGTTGATTGTATCCACGGGTTCCTCGTGAGGATGAATGGTTTCTCTTCTTGTTGTAGTAGTCTGGCAAGTTGCCCTGGTACTTCACAATATTCCTCACCTTTGTTTTTGGCTTGGTATATTAGATTCTCAGAGTCACAAAAGGCCATAGCAGTATCGTTACCCATGGGATCCCGAATGGATGTATACCTGCATTGTGAGTGTGAGTGTGTGTAAGGGTATAGCTATCTTTGAAAGAAAATAAAAATGTAAAAGAAAAACAATGAGCACAAAAGTTTGTATGCAAAAACGTCCATGATTTATTGATGTCACATGAAAATAAGATAATAAACCTTACAAATGGACCATTGTGCCTCGGGTAAGACATATGGTTTTAAGAGTGCGAATTGTTTTAATATTACAGATCCAACAAAATGTAAAGACAAATTACTATGGGATAATAGTGATCGGGACAAAATCTCTAGCCTCCCAATTGCTGAGCCCTCCATTGACAGTTGGGAAGATCCAATCCTCCAGTTTGCAGCCATCTTCACCATCTTCTACCGCGTTAACGTCACGATTGCTGATCTTTAGGGGTGGTCCTCTAGCACGAGCGCAGCGTACAACCTTCTGAGCATTTGAAGTGAAACCTAGGCCAAACTTGTCAGACTTATACGAGATATCTGGGAGTTGTCCCCAGATAGTGCACCCACCTTCTTCTACCACTGCTTTGGCATCCTTCAGAGATGACATCCGGAGTGGAGGCCTTGTAACCTTGGGAATCTGAGACACAACCTTGGTCACTGTCGCATCTCGCGGGGCCTCTTCAAAGTGTTGAAATGGAGTTTCAATAAATTCACCATCTAATTCCACATATCTGAAGGAATTGAGATGGCTGATCATATACTCTTCTTCTTTATGAACGGTGATAATCTTCCCTTGAATTGGATATTTCAGTATTTGGTGCAACGTAGAAGTGACACGCCAGAATTATGAATCCATGGTCGGCCTAGCAAGCAAGAATATGAGGGACGGATATCCATTATGTAAAAAGTTGAATCAAATGTTTGTGTTCCAACTTTTATGGGAATGTCTACCTCCTCATGTACCATCCTTTTCGAGCCGTCAAAAGCCCTTACTACTATGTTACTTGGCTTCAATGTCAATCCCTCACAGTCAAGCCTATCAAGAGCTTTTTTAGGCAATACATTCAGAGATGAGCCAATGTCCACCAAAACATGGGCCAAGGTTGTGCCCCTACATTCAACTGAGACATGCAATGCCTCATTATGCTTCCTTCCTCTTGGTGTTAAATCATCATTCAAAAAACCTAGGCTGTTATCTGTAGTCAAGCTAGCTACGCAGTCTTGAAACTTATCGGCATATGTCTCTTGGGGTACATGGGCAGTTTTCAGGAATTTTACCAAAGCTTTTGCACGCGCTTCGGAACATAGTAGTAATGCCAGCATGGAAATTTTAGAGGGAGTTTTCCCCAGTTGTTCAACTACATCGTAGTCTCTTCTCTTTATGGTCTTTAGAATTTCCTCCATATCTTTCCTAGAGGTCTCAAGGATAGTCAATGATTGTACCTTCATTCAGACAGGCTCAATCAGAACACTTTTTCCTCGAGTCTCGGTTAACTCGGCAGCAGGAGTATTAGTAGGGGTGATAACAGGGATTGTAACAACTTTGTCAATAGGAGTACTTGCAGAGATGATTATGGGATTGGGAGTAACCTTTGGAACAACAACAGGAATGATTACGGGTCCAGAAATAGCTTTTGGGGGAGCAATTTCTAAAGAGAAGATCCTACCACTTCGGGTAATCTTACTAGTCCCTGCAATATTACTAACGCCGGAATCCACTTTCTCAGAACCTGAATCTTCGGCATCTGGCCAATCTTGCTTAATACCGTGGTTGTAGACATCCCCTCCATAATTACATGGTATGGTTTTGTCTGATGTATACAGGACTGGTCCAGGCATTATAATTATCAAAGGAGATACTTTCAGAACTGATGTAATTCTAACGGGTCTTTTGGTGGAGACCCTGGAAGAATCAGCAGAAATGGTAATGATAGAAACATCTTTAAAAGGAACAGGTGGAACTGAAGTCTTTTCGAACAAAATTTCTTTGTTATCTATTAGGCACTGAACGCCTGCTTTCAACAAAAGACAGCTGGTTGGTGAGGACAAACAGAAATGGAAAACTTTATCACAGCCCGGTAACATATCGACATTCAACAAGTTCATTTTAATAGTCAGAAGTGGAGTCATAAGTTCATCAACTGAAGTAACAAACAATCCTTCTTCAACGACATTGGTATTATGGCAATGTATGGGCATAGGGGCAGAAATGACATTTGGATTTTCGGGCGCATCGAATTCAATATCTTTTTCTTCAATGAGGTCTTGTATTTTGTTTTTTAGAGCCCAACATTTATTAGTGTCGTGGCCGGGACTTTCAGAGTGGTATGCACAACGGGCATTGGGATGATAGTGAGGAGATGTTGTATTAGGATTTTTCGGAGCTTCTTTCAAGGTCACCAAATTGGATCTTAGTAGATGCGGTAATACTTGAGATAGGGTCATGTTAATTTTGGTGAATTTCCTGACCGGTCTTTCCATCCTTGTTTGATTGTTTCTTTGCTGATCAGGCGCATGCTTAGGAATCATAACAACCCCTACCATTGGACGACGCTCGGTCCTATCTTGGTTTCTTTGCGGATATACAGCAACCACTTCCTTCTTTTTGATAAATGGCTTCCTTATAGCAGCAGAGGAGGATGTATCTCTCTGAATCTTTCCACTCTTTATCCTGGCCTCTACCCTTTCTCCGGTCAATATCAGTTCAGTAAAACCCGTCGACGAACTCCCAATTAGGTGATTGAAGAAGGGACCAGACAAGGTGCCCAAAAACATGTCCACTAATTCTATTTCATATAGGGGAGGTTGAACTCTTCCAGCCAAGTCTCTCCATTTTTGTGCATAGTCCTTGAAACCTTCATTGGAAACCAAGGCCATACTTTGGAGTTAAGTACGGGTAGGCGTAAGATCAGCATTGTATTTGTATTGTTTATAGAAAGCTGCAGCAAGATCTTCCCAATTGTGAATGTTGGCTCTTTCTAGTTGGTAAAACCAGTCAAGTTGAGTTCCAGACAGACTGTCTTGGAAGAAATGTACCCATAAGTCTTTGTCAGTGGTATAGGGTTGGATTTTCCTCACATATGACTGGAGATGCATTTTAGGGCATGAAACTACGTCATATTTGGCGAACACAGGTGCTTTGAATTTTGGAGGAATAACAATCCCCGACACTAAACCCAATTCCTCAAAGTCCAAGCCAGGCACTTTTTGGATTTCCATCGCACTCAACCGTTCTTCGAGATGTTTATACTTGTCATTAGCTGGAGGATATTGTTCTTCAGAATAGTCTTCTTCTTCCTCTTCCGATTCTGATGGGACAACTGTTTCCTTGCCTTTCCTATCTTGATTGTCTCTTTCACTGGATGTCGTTGCAAAGTTTAAGGTCCTTCTTGTCTGCTCATGAAATATTCTTCCCATGTTCAAGACTCCGGTTACCTTCTTTGCCTTCTTTTTCTTCTCCTCTGCCAGCAAAGTCTTCAACTCTTCTTGTCCTTTGGTTAGGGTCAAGAGTAACTATTGAAACTGTGTATTCTGAGCTTGGAGGTCTTTCACTGTTTGCTCAAGATCCATCTCACTGAAATAAACAGTAGAGAGATGAGGAGACTTGTTGCAAGAAACCTGCTTATGTTATGATGAATGGTATATGCATATGTAATGATTTAAAGGATTTCAAAGATTCAAATTTGTTTTAGACAAAAGGAAACACACGTTATATTAATAAGTTAAAGCTTGAGTACATCAATGCCTATTGGGCTTATAAGGAAATATCAAAGCTCTAAGATAAAAAGGTAGTGCGCATCCTTTTTGGTGCGATGTAGGCATTCAGAGTCTGCTCCTCATGAAGTAGTTTAGTGAGTTCCAAAACCTTCTTCTTGCTTGCGTAGAATTGGGCTTCGAAGGTATCTCTTTCTCCCTTGAGTTGTATCCAATCTCTTTGTAGGTCTTCAAGAGAGGTAGGAATGTCAGGATGTAGGATAGTGTATGCAACATCTCCCTCCATGACATGCTCAATCATCATCGAGAGAATGGAGGGGTAAGGCATCATAAGACTCTGAGCACGAGTTCGTACCCATTTAAGGTAAGGCTCAAGATAGATGGAATTCTTGTGCCCCAAAGTCTTGCTATCCACATTGTTTAACATCCTCCAAGCTCGGATAAATCTCTGGCAAAGACCTTGATTGTCGTTGTCGTAGTCAAATACCAAACCTTGAATCAACATCTCATGCGGGCCATCCCTTCGGGCGTAACCAAATTGTCTTAAGGCTAAGCATATGTTGTAGGTGATACCTCCCCTAATGCCAAGCAAAGGGAAATTAGGGAGTTCTCCATAACGGTTGACAATGATAACATTCTCTTTGGATCGGGAGCACCAATGAATGTCCGAATGTTTGAGCGTCACCAACCTTTGTGACCACCTTGAGCCTTGCTCATTTTTTAACACAGATTGGGGAAGATGCGAAATAAACCATCTTGCCAAGAGAGGAGTTCAACACATAAGGACACCTCTTTTCCTTATTGTGCAAGTGTGAAAATAGTGTAGGATATCTCCTAGCAATGTAGGCATCGGGTTGCGGGATATGAAGATTTTGACGGCATTGACATCTATGAGTTGGTCAGGATTTGGAAACGAAACCATCCCATAGATAAGGAGAGCTACAATTTCCTCAAAGGCTTACAGATCCAAGGAATTCCAACAACTTTTGGCTTTTTCAAACAAGAACTTTGCTAGGAAGCCCTTGACACCACTCCTTGTTTCCCAATGAGTTGTGACATCAGATGAGTGCAAGTGTAGAGCTTGAGCAATCTCTTCTGGCTTTGGGTCTCTTTCCGTACTGTTGAAAGGTAGTTGATTGAGAATGGAAATCCTCAAGAGTTGGGATAATTTTTCCAAAGTAGGCACAAGTTGATAGTCGGGAAATGTGAAGCAATGGTGTAAAGGATCAAAGAACTGAAAGAGCACCTTCATCATGTCCTCATCTGTGTTAGAGGTGACCAAGTTGAGTAGGCGACCATGTCTCTCGGTAAATGGAGAGTTTTCAAGAATCCTTGAAGCTAGCTCCTTAAGTTGTGGAGGGATCCTTACAAGATTGACTTGAATAGTTTTCCTGCGAAGTGAATCCATATCCTACAAAACAAGAACAAAGATGAATCCCAAAAATCCTTGAAAGGGTTAGTGGATGTATATGATGTTTATGATGTTCATGATGTTATGTACAAGTATGTATATACAAACAAAACAAACAAATCCTTAGGTTTAGGCTTGCATGGAGTTTTATAGGTAAGTACCCTCTTGAAGTTTAGTTGGCTTAAACCTGTCCTAGTAATAGTAACCGGGTTCTAAGGAGCTCAATATCACTGGATTGTTTCCTTGGTCATTGTTTCAGCTCAACCGTCTTTAATGGCGACCGAAATATCCCAAGAAACCAAACCTCAATGAGTGTAGTATCGAGTATCTACCAACTTCGGACTGCACCAAAGCCGTTCATCTCACTACATCCTAAAGGGCCAAGTTAGTTAAGTAAAGGTTCTAGAAGTTCATTAGTGCTTCATGACATCACTCAGCGGCCCTGTATTCTCTTTGATTAACTCAAAGGCTACCGATACCCACAAATATGTCGCACTAATGTAGCTATTGCTTAGACCATGTCGGTATACCCCACACAGTTTCCACAATGTATTGCTACTTACCTATAATGTATCCCAAATCCGGGTAGAGGATTCAAACCCAAACAAAGAACCATAATGTAAAGCATACAATTCAAACAATGTAAGCAAGTAAATGTGATCTAACCCTAAGGTAACCCCACTTTTAGAATAAGTCCCCAGCAGAGTCGCCAGTTCTGCGATACAGTGGGAGAAATGACTTGAAGGTTTTGCAATTTATCGCAAATGTTGCGGTTAGCAAGAATCGCCACCGACTTTTCTTTTATCCAAAAGGAAAGGTGAAAAAGCACAAGAAAGGCCTTTGAGATTGTTTCTTGGGTTCGGGCGGTAGATTATAAAAAGGGAAGGTATCAACACCCTTTTTATCCATGGTTTTCCATGGGCTCTTAGTTACTTGCTAGATCACTTGCTTTTGTTTGAAATTTTGCTTTGTGTGGTTTTTGAAATTATTTTGTAAAGAGGCCATTGTTTAGGCAATCTTTGTAATGATTCTTTGTTCGTAAGAATGTATACAAAGATGTTTGATCTTTTGAAAATGTTTTCAAGTTTTGTAAGATGTTTTGAAAGTGTAAGTGTTTGTTTTTGAAAATAGCAAGGATGTTTTGTTTGAAATGGAGCAAGTAATTAGGAGAAATCTACCTACTCAAATGTCTTTCTTGTTCATTTTCTTTTCCTTTGATATTGTTGTCTTACCATTGATTTGGTAAGCAACCCTATCTTTGGATGTTAACGGGACGGGCGTGGGTCATCGTATTACCATGATTAGCAATGTTGCAAGGTATCTTAGCATTCTTTTTGAGGGATTAAGATCATTTGTAAGGCAACTTAGATAGCATCATCTAGGGACTATGATCTTGTATTGGTTTGTTTTTGCTAAGATACTTTACATGCGTAATATGGCCATTTTGTATAAGGCAACCAAGTGGGATAACCCTAGGGGTGCTTGTGTGCAAGTGTATTATTTTCATGCTTGATTTTGTCTTGAATTAGGGTTTGCTATTTGGTTGGTTTTAATCTTTCCATACAAAACCTAATTACTAGCATTGTATATATGAAAGCGATAAATTGCGAAATTTAAAATTACTACGCTATTACAATACTTACAACCAACCAATTTGTGAATGGGGATTGTAATAATATAAAACTAATTAATATATTACAACCAAATTGAATATGTACAAATAATTGAAGAAATATATAAAGTACGAATGCGAGTGGAAAGAAATGATTTTTTTGTTTGGATTTTTATATGAAAGAGGTTTTAACCTAAACCTAATTAGAGAAAAATAATTGAATCAAAATTAAATTAACTTAAATTAATTAAGAAAAGAAATTAATTAAGAAAAGATTTTTGAATAAAACCCTAATTCTATTTAGTTGATTAAAAGAAAATAAGTTTAAAGAAAAAGTATTTTTTGTATTTTTGTCTTGAAAATAATATATGGTGTTGTAAAATATTTATGGCCTTTTTTATATTAAAATAACTATATTTAAATAAGTATAAAAGAAAATAAATAATAACCTAGTTTTAATTTAATTTACAAGATAATTAGTAAAGGTAAATAAAGTATAATGAATAAAAATATTTTTTTGTGTGGGAAAAATATTTAAATTATATCAAAACATAAATCTACTATTTTTATATTTTTTATAATTTTTTTAGTATTTTAGAAAATATATTTAAAAGAAAAAAAATTAAATAAATAAATAAATAAAAATAAATGGGCCAGGGGGTGCCACAAGTAGGCAGGGAGTTAGTCAGCAAAAACAAAAAAAGAAAGCCAGGCCCAAAGGGCCCAGCTCCTGCAAACAAATCACAAAAATGTCAAAAAATGCAAAAAAAAGTAAAAATCGTCACGCTGGGGCTTGAACCCAGGACCATGGGGTGAACAAGCGCGCGCTTTACCACTGAGGTGGCTATACATCCATTTATATAAACAAAACATGAAATATGTAAGGCAAAACAAGTCTTGATAACTTAATCTTCAACCTCCAGCTGGTGTACCTGTAACTTCTTCATTTCTCAACAAAAATGGGAGATGACAAAATGAAAGTTGTTGCATTCTTACTCACGAATCTCACCATGTAAATAACTATGGCTAAAAGTCAAAGATAGATGAGAATTTTTCTGGCCTTAATTTAAACCCTAAAAATTTCAGAAACTTCAACTCTGAAATTCTCTAAGCTCAGGCCATGTAAATGCAAACTATGGATATGTACAACTTCGTGGCAATGAGGTCTACATTTTATCTTCACAAATGCAAGCGTAACAATGCCTAAATAATGAGATAGAAGTTCAAGAAAAATACCTCAAAACTGGAAATCGTGAAATGTAAATGAGCTTGTTTCAGGCAGTGCTGATGATCAGGTTAGCTTCCTTGGACCTCTAGGAAGCTAATGCAATGTCTGACTTGAGTTGAGGATGGCTGGAATGGTCTGGAGAAGTCCAACTGTGATGCTCTGTTTTTGGTTATGGAAGACAGGGAAAATGGTGTTACAGAAATGGAACAGGTACAAGGATGAGTTACTCTTGATGGAAGTAAGCTTTAGAAACTAAAAGGCCAAGAAATGCACGAGGGAAATGTGAGTTTGGTATGTAAAGTCAGAACTTGCACAACAATGGTGCTTTGAGACAATTTCTGGCTAGAGGGAGTTTGAGTGAGTTTCAGGGTCTTCCAGCTCGTGTCCTAGCTAACAAATAGTGCTTATATTTATAAGCAACAAGTTTGGAGACTTGTTGTTGATCAGAATTTAAATTTGCATCCTTAAGTTAAACATGTGATTTTTTTGAGAAAACAAGTTTCAATGCTTGTGTACTTGCTAAGATAAAGTGGTTATGCTTTAAACACACTTGCTTCTGACTTTGTAGATGAAGTGTGATCAGAGGGAACAAGTTAGAGGCTCAAGAGTGGACTTTATGCAAAAAGCTTGTTTTACAAGAATGACATTGTTAGCTTTCTTCCCAAAATGGCAATGTGAATTGGATAAAGCTTAAATCACTTGGATTATAGCTCAAAAGTTTGTGTAATACATTAATTATGGGGTGACAAACAATTTTTAGGCCTGCAAAGCAAATATTATGCAGCCTAACATTGATTTGCATTTGTGTTCATCATGAAAATGACCTATAATTCAAGTGACAAAACACCAACTTCATCTCTTCGATTCTCCCTACTCAAGAATGATCTCAATGAGTTATTGGATATTTTAGAAAGCTTGCAATGTTCTCTACAACTCATATTTGAATTTCTTTTGAAGATTCCCGTTGGAACTATGTGAAAAATTGCCATGAAGTTAGGTCAAAAATCTGCCTAACTAGGGCAAAATTTCACTAAGTCTTTTTTAGTTCATGAGCATGTATTCACAAAATTATAACTTGAGATCCAAGCACTTTTAGGAGAAGTTGTGTGAAGAAAAGTTGTATATTTCATGGAGATATAAAACTATCATTTTGGAAGTTTCCTTTGAATCATCTTGCATCATAATGAAAAAACTGCTTAAAGTTATGAAACAATAAGAAATTTTTGACACTTAGAAAAATTTCTAAGTTTAGAAATTTTGACTTTTCAAAATGAAATCTTGATTTATTGATTTCTTGATGAATAAGTTTCCTATTTTGACATGTTTTGATGAATTGTGATCTTTGGTACTTGAATTTGACCAAAAAGTCAAAGTTTGACTTTTTAGTATACAATTGACTTTTGATCAGTTGACTGCAAAATTCATCTGTCCATCTAATGGTTTGGCAATGTTTTGAACCATGTCATTAGTTCAAAATGATGCAATTGGTTTCTTGAGATAATGCCTTAAACAAATTGACCATTTGATAGGTCAAAAATAAAAAATTGCCCTTTCCCAGTCAAAACCCTAATTTTGACCATTTTGCCCTTTTGGAGATTTGATCAAATTTCTTGAAGAGTTGTGGTCCAAACTTGATAAAATGATACATATGAGTTTAAAATGTTGATGTGGATAAAAAATTATGAAGTTTGACTGTAAATTGTCCATAGTTGACTTTTTCCCCAATACAACTGATTTTTAGGTCAACTGCTCAATTGACTGATCAAAAGTATGATCCAAAGCTTGAAACTTGACATGAGTAATCTTGGGGGTTCATAATGGTCCATGAAAGTCATATGAAGCATTGATAGTTCAAAAACCCTTGTGCAAACCCAAACCCTAATTTTGGTCATCAGTGCCTAAGGAGGTGTCTTGAGCTGATCAAACCCTAGTGCAGTCTTGAGCCCAAGGAGATCTTGTGAGAAAATTCTTGATAAGTGAGAGGGAAAATTTTGGGGTACAACAATATCTTTTGAACACAAACAGAAAATGTTGTATGGAAAAAGATATTACAGTTTTGAAAAAAAGTATACCTCTTGAAGTGAAACTTTGGAATACGTATGGATATCTCCGGATGCAAAGTGATGAATGACCGAGCTCTTATTTGGAGCTACTCCAATCCTTGATCTGTGTGACAAAGTCCCAGAATCACTCCAAACCAGTCAAAGGTGCAAAGTATTGTTTTTTTGTTTATGCTTGGAAGGTGACAATAAAGGTGTTACAGAAATTGTTCTTATGTTAGAACAATCTCTATGTGATGTATATGAGGTGTTTTGGGTAGTTGGTTTAGGGGAAAGTTTGCAAGGTTGTACAATAACGGGTTGGGGATTTTTTTGTTTTGTGAGTGAAAACAGAGTTGAAGATGAACAAAGTTTTATGGATGAACTGAGTTTTATGAATGAGCTGGGTTTTATGAATTAGCAGAGTTTAACAAAACTTATGTTTTTATCTTCTCTCTTTTTCTCTCCCAAAATCCCCCCCTTGAGTCTTATGAAACAATCCCTTTTGTAGATCCTTGACTAAGGTTTAGGAGGGAAACAAAATAAGTTATTTTGAACTGTTTTTGCCTACTGCTTTGATACTTTTTGCACACAATTTTCTTTTGCCATTTTGGTGCAATTTTGTGGCTGTTATGATGCAGGTTGAAGCACACTGCATAGAGCAATTTTGGACTGGTTTTCTGGACAGATTTTGGACTGTATAGGACAACATATGCAGGTTTTGTGATAGGTTTGTGGTGCAACATAACACAAGGTTTTGTAGGACAATAATTGAGCATGGTTTTGGAGTGTTGTGGCAATGTATAAAAGTAGCATATCATTTTTTGTTCAACAATAACTTGGACAACATAGTTTCCAGCATGAAATAAGTTTGGTTTGTGGAGCAATTTATGCACATTGTATTAAAGACAAAGCATTGTGGCAAGATTTTTGAGTCAAAGGAAAAAGTCCAAGCAATATAAAGTTTAGGATTTGTAAACTTGCAAAAATGCCACTTTGTAATAACTTGAATTCTTTGTAACATCTTGAACTATTTTGAAATGTAGTGACAAGATGCAATGAAGCAATGAACTTAACTTAGAAAAATTTCCAAGTCTTGCAAAAGTTGGATTTTTGACTTTCTTGATTTTTGATGATCAAATTTCATATTTTGGATGTCTTGATGAAATATGATTTTTGGGACTCAACTTTGGTCAAAAAGTCAAAGTTTGACTTTTTAGTGTACAGTTGACTCTTCCCACCAGTTGACCGAATTTTGTCTATCAATCCACTGATCTCAGGAGATGAATTGAAATATGCAATTAGGTCAAAATGACGCGCTCGGATCCTTGAGATCATGCTTCCAACCAATAAGCCAGGTATTAGGTCAAAAATCAAAGTTCGGTAATTTTTAATCAAAAACCTAATTTTGCCCATTTTGCCCTTTTGGTAATTTGAATGACTTTCTTAGAAAATTGTGATCCAAGACTTGAAACTTGAAAAATAATAATTTTGAGGGTCCATAATGATTTATGAAAGTCATTTGGAACATTATGAATCCAACTGCCTTTGTACAAACTCAAACCCTAATTTGAGGCATTAGTGCTGAGGAGATTATTTGACTTAGTCGTTACTTGCGCAAACTTGAGGCATTGAAGATCTTTGTAGGAAATATCTTGAGAAATGAGAGGGCAAATTTTAGGGTGCGACAATAGGGCTGCTTCAGGATGAGTCTGTGTGAAACTTTATCTGGAAATATATGAGAAGGAGCCTGGGTAGGGCTGTCTCGGGATGAGTCTGTGTGAAACTGCATCTCAGGATGGGAAGGAATCTGTAAGATTGCTTCATGACGAACCAGTGTAAAGTTGCATTTGGAAGTTAGAAGGAACCCGTGTAAGATTGCTTCAGCTGGTCGTGTATATAGTTTCCCTGGCTTGTTTCAGGAATTAATCTCTGACCTATTTAAGAAAGAAAGATAGTTTCCCCGACTTGTTTCGGGAGTTAATCTTCAATTTTCTCATGTAGATAGTTGTCCTGTCTTATTTCAGGTATTAATCTACAATCGGTTGTTCACATATAGTTGTTCTGTCTTGTTTCAGGTATTAATCCAGAATCCTCTTTTTGTTGGTCGTAGAGATAGTTGCCCTGGCTTGTTTCAGGAATTAATCTCAGACCTATTTGAGAAAGAAAGATAGTTTCCCCGGCTTGTTTTGGGAGTTAATATTCAATCTGCTCATATAGATAGTTGTCCTGTCTTGTTTCAGGTATTAATCTACAATCGGCTTTTTGTTGGTCATAGAGATAGTTTCCCTGGATTGTTTCAGGAATTAATCTATGACCTATTTGAGAAATAAAGATAGTTTCCTCGACTTGTTTTGGGAGTTAACCTTAAATCTGCTCATGTAGATAGTTGTCCTGTCTTGTTTCAGGTATTAATCTATAATCAAATTTTTGTTGGTCGTAGAGATAGTTGCCCTGGCTTGTTTCAGGAATTAATCTCTGACCTATTTGAGAAAGAAAGATAGTTTCCTCGACTTGTTTCAGGAGTTAATCTTCTATCTGCTCATGTAGATAGTTGTCCTGTCTTGTTTCAGGTATTAATCTACAATCAGTTATTCACAGATAGCTGTCCCATCTTGTTTCAGGTATTAATCTGGAACCCACTTTTTGTTGGTCATAAAGATAGTTGCCCTGACTTGTTTCAAGAATTAATCTCTGACCTTTTGAGAAATGGTTGTGATATTTTCCAAAAGAGGATATTTGTTGATTGCCTTTTTCCTGCAAGGAAAAGGGTTAGTTGCATGCAGATGTATGCTTGGCTTGATAATGTTATCAAAATAAATGAGATTAAGCTTTATGCATTTATCATGTATGTAATGTGATGTATAAATGTGAAATATTTGTTGAAATGTATCTTTTCTTCGGAAAATAAATCCTTGACAAGTGTTGGGGAGCTTTGGGAAGTTAAATCTCGGAATGTTGTCGGGGATGAAGAGTATGCACATCTTCAAACCTTATTTAAAATGTTTCCACTTGGGATTCCTGTTTTGTTGTTTGAGGAGAAATCTGCTATGGAAGATTGACTTTGGGTTGAGAAATCTTGTGGAGAGTGTTGATTTATGCTTGGGGAAAATAGTTTAGGAGTTTTAGTTATCCGTTGCTCTACTCGAGAGTTATACTCTTGATTGGAGAAAATGGAAGTTAACAACTTGTTGGGGATAAAGAAGTTAACTGTTATCTGATCGACTTCCAGGCTTTGCAGCAACTCATTGGGGATAGTGGCAAACTTTACTAGGGAAGAGGAATTTTGTTAGAGATTTGAAGAAGTTACATTAATATCTGGCAGGGTCCAGGTTTTAGTAACTTTTGGGGATAGTAACAACTCCTTTGGGGATATCAATGACTCTACCGGGGATTAAAGGGTTTTGTCTGTTGATTTGTATTGGTCTGGGAAAAGACTTGTGTCGGGGAATCTGATGTTTGTTAGGGAAATAAACCCATTGGACAATCTGTTGGGAAGATGTTTTCTTCTGGCAGAACTCCTCAAGGCTTCCTCTTAAGATCAATTCAGTTGGGGAGAGGGTTTTCGAGAGATTGGAACTTTGGCTAGAGGGTTTCTTGAATCCAACTTTGCAGGGATATCCATGAATTTGGCCTTGTGGGGTTTGTACCCTTATCAGTGAAGATTATTCTGTGGGGATAACCTTATAGAGGTGGCTCTAGTGATTTCACCGGGGATCACCTTATGAAAGGTACTTTATGGGGATTTGTCGTTGTCCATAGTAGTAAGTGTTGTAGCGCTGCCAGAAAATGTGTGCTTGGTCGTACATGACCCTTTGCTGGAACTCATGTTCAATGCCCCAAGTGATTCAGATGCAAACCTACCCCTGGCTAATCAGGACTTTATGAGAGATTTCTTAGGACCTTGAATTGACTTCCCTGGATGGGTTGGACAATAATCATGTTATGCCCCTTGACTATGGAAGATTTGTCAATGGAAATGGTTCTGTTCATTGAGAATATTCGTTCATTAGATATTCGTCGTGTGAATTTCTCCACTGTCAAACAATTAACCATATGCAAACAGTGATATTCAAACAATGCAAAGTTTATGTTTGTCTTTTAAAAATGAAGTTTTAACAAATAAAAGAGTTTTGTAAGAATATGAATTCAAATCAAGATTTACAGTAAACCTTACAGGAGTCAGGATACCTTTTATAACAATATGCTTTTGAATTGACCCATGCTTCAATTAGGACTTTTAAGGGGTTGTAACGTGGCCCGATTCACGAGTTTAAGAAACAAAGGATAATGCTCAAAGTTTATTTATACCCGCCCGTTCTTCATGATGTTCTTCAGTCCTATACTCAGTTAATTACGTGTTTTGAATTCCAATTGAGTATGGAATGACGTTTTGGTGATGGTTCGAACAAGTGAGTTTATTCGTGAAGGCAGTCATTTTTACAACATTTTTCATGTTTGTCGAGGATTTGTAGCACCCTCTTTTTGATCTACTGTCCCTAATTTTTTCCTGACTGTTCTTGTTTTGAGATTACAGCCAACGGGATGCCCTAGTTTTTTCTTAAGTATCCTTCATAGATTTTGACTCAATGGGATTTTCTTTTGAGAGATAATGACTGCCTATTTGACGGGGAACCATCACCATCTTTTGATTCAGAAGGATGTTTGTGTATGAAGTAAAAGCTTGTGGCTAAATGCGCATTTGGATTAACTGAGAAACTACCCTGCCCCAGGTTTTGATTAAAGGTTTCAATTTGTGTGAAAAAGAAAACTCCTACTTCTTTGGCTCAAAGGGGTTGACTAGGGATCATCTTCCTTATAACTCCAGTGTTTAGGGATTGAAAGAACACATGTACATCATCAGCAAGGTCTGTCCAAAAGCATACTGTATGAGATTATGGCATTATTTTCGTTATCCTCCCTCTAAATGCTTTAGACTTGTAGTTGAGAGTTGAATATCATACAAAAAGAGGTAAAAGCATAATTTAAGTATAGTGAAAACGAATGGATTAACTCAAGACAAACATATGCAATGCATTAACGAGAATAACCAAAGTCTGACATAAGGACAAATGTTTAAGTAAACAAAGAAATTACAACTAGAAATTCGAATAAACAAAAGTTTCTTCGCATAATCTTCGTCACTTCAGATGATGTGCCTTTGAAAGATGACAGAAAAAAAGAAAAAAAGAAATCTTTCGATTCATGCAGTATGTTCGAAGCATGCACCCTTTGATTCATAGAGAAAAAACAAATCTTTCGATTCATGCAGTATGTTTGAAGCATGCACCCTTCGATTTACACACCCTTTTTTCTTCTGTTTGGGCATGTAAAGCAGTGTGTGTCGAAGCCTAAGGCTTTGTGTCTTACCATTATGTAATTTCTCACTCAAACATTGTTTTATGGTCTGTACAGGTTAGTTCTTAACATATAATTGACAAGAAAGGAAAAAAACAAAAAGGTTAGCTTCAAAGGCAATGATTATTACAGGTTATCTCCGAAGATGAACCACCAATGATGCTTGAAACGAAGATTTTAAATTCCAGAAGACTTACCTTGAAGCTGGAATGTGTGCTTCGAACTTGAGTTGCTGCCTTGAATGCTCTTGGGTTCAAAAGAAAAGAACAGAGGTGTTGTGTTTTTTTTTGTTCTGGGTTCGAAATAAAAGAACAGAGGTGTTGTGTTTTTTGGTTCTGGGTTTAAGAGTGTTTCAAGTCTTCAACCTTCGTGTTCTCTCTTCTCTCTTTTTTTTTCTCCTCTTTCCTTGTTCAAAAGCCCCCCCTTTGTGTGTTGTGAAAATAACTTATTTATAGAAGAGTCTTGTTGGGGTTTTGGGGGGAAAAACAAATAAAATTTGAACAATTTGGGTATTCTCTTTTCATAGCTTTCGAGGTGCAGATCTTATATGTTAGGTTGGTGCAAATATGGGTCTGGTTTAGGAGCAGCATAGTAGGACTATTTTGCAGTAGTTTTGGAGTGTTGTGGTAGCTTGGTACAAGGCTGTTTCATAGCAGTGCAGCAAACTGCTTTTTGACATGGTTTTAAGCTGTTATATGGACAATACAACAAACTTGGGCTTGGCAGCATATACGACTTTATTCAGCAAGCATCTTGAATACTTCACCCTTTCATTTTGATCAGATAGATCCACAAACCTTCGACCAAACAAATGAATGTTCTTCTAATGGACCACATGTACCACTTACTTTGTCCTTTCGTTTTGATCACATAGATCCATAACCTTCGACCAAACTCATCAACAGACGAAACAATATTTGTTTCTAATAAATGTATGTTCTTCGAATGGACTATATGTACCACTTACTTTGTCCTTTCGTTTTGATTAGATAGATCCACAAACCTTCGACCAAAAAAATGAATGTTCTTCAAATGGACCACATGTACCACTTACTTTGTCCTTTCGTTTTGATCACATAGATCCATAACCTCCGACCAAACTCATCAAAAGACGAAACAATATTTGTTTCCAACAATTGCATACCCTTCGAATGGACCATATTTATCTGAATGTACCACTTTGAGTATGCAAGATGATCTCATTGGCATAGTCAAAACGAAAGAGTTTATGGATTGCTTTCCTACCAGATAAACTTCACAAAGTTTTTCCAGGCATCTCAAGACTTGGAATACTAGTAACCATATCTTGAGTAATAAGCTGATTAAGTGGTTGAAAGTTCAAATGTCCAAACTTCAAATGCCACCACCAACTATCCTTATGGATCGAAGCAAGCATGAAAATAGACTTGTAATCTATAGTGTCGAAACTATGTGTGTCGAAGGGTTTAGAGGTGGATCGAAGCATATTTCTTCGAAGGAAGCCATTTCCCAGTCGAAGCTTGGGGATTGAAGTAAGCATGAAAATAGACTTGTAATCCATAGTGTCGAAACTATGTGTGTCGAAGGGTTTAGAGGTGGATTGAAGAAGGTTGCTTCGAAGGAAGCCATTTCCCAGTCGAAGCTTCTGGATCTAATCAATCCTTCTCTTCTTCGATTTGTCAAAATCTGTCAACCACTCCTTTTGATCAGTTATGTAGTTCGAACGGCCTGAACCAGATTTTGAATTCGACATAGTTATCTGCAGCTGCACACTTTTTCTTTTATCTGCTTTGCCCTTTCGATTGTTTCCTATTCGACCTTATGCTTGAAAGCCCAATGGAAAATATTATGGGGCATTAAAAACCCAATTATACTTGTTCAAACTCAAACCCTAATTTTGAGGTATTAGTGTTGAGGAGGTGGATTGACTTAGTCAATACTTGTGCAAACTTGAGCTTTTGAAATTCTTTGTGAGAAATGTCTTGAGAAAAGAGAGGGAAAATTTTGGGGTACAACACATAGTAACTCAAACGTTTATCTGGTCGGGTCCAGGTTTAAGCAACTCAAACTATTATCTGGTCGGGTTCAGGTTTCGTAGTAACTTGCTTTTAAAGAAATAAAGTTAAACTAGTATCTGGTCGGGTCCATACTTCGTAGTAACTGTTCTTAGAGAAATGATGAATTTGAACTAGTATCTGGTCGGGTCCAGGCTTCGTAGTAACTGTGCTTTGAAAGAGATGAAGTTGAACTAGTATCTGGTCGGGTCCAGGCTTCATAGTAACTGTGCTTTGAAAGAGATAAAGTTAAACTAGTATCTGGTCGGGTCCAGGCTTCGTAGTAACTGTGCTTTGAAAGAGATGAAGTTTAACTAGTATCTGGTCGGGTCCAGGCTTCATAGTAACTTGCTTTTGAGGAATGGAATCAACTGTTATTTGGTCGGGCTCCAGGCTTTACAGTAACTTTTGGTGATAGTAACGACTCTGTCGGGGGCTGTAATAACTTCACCACAGGTTGAGGGGTTTTGTCCCTTGATTTGTAAGAGAGAGACAAACTCGAGCTGAAGAATTTGTAGTTTGTTGGGGAAATAAACCCTGTTGAAGAGAATATTTGACGATCTGTGGGGCGAAGTGAATTCTTTAGGAAGAACTCCACAAGGCTTCTTCTTTTAAGACCAAATCAGCTGGGAGAGAGTTTTCCGGAGATTGAAACTCTGGTTGGGGATTTCATGAACTCAAATTTGTGGGGATATCCATGAAATTGTTCTTGTGGGGATTTGTAGATAGTTTAAACTCTGTCAAAGTGACAAATCTTATACCGATAGACAAACTGACGAGATAATGGGACACACTCGTACACTTTAATCCCTAACTTTTTCCTAGACCGTCTTTTCATATTTTCAATCCAACAAGATGCCCTTTTTTTCCCAAGCCGCCTTTTCAATTTTTCGACTTGCCGGGTGTATAATCTTTTTATATATATCCCTATTTTTTCCTGAACCTTTTGGTTCGCCAGGATGCCCATATTTTTGCCTAGGTATATCAACCTAGAAGGTCTCTTTTCATGCGTAGTATTTTTTGACTATGTCCATGGTGTGGAGAATTGTCATTGTCTGCGGTAGTAAGTGTTATAGAAATACCAGAAATTAATTGTTCGATCGCACGTGGTCTTTCACATGTGGGAGTCTGTTTGCCCCTAGAGTTAGTCTGGTGCACTTCGACGTTTAAGATTTTGATCACATTTCCGATAGTCTTGAACTTGCTAGGTATCTTTTCTAATACTGTCATGGGAGAATCCAAAGACATGATACTGACACCATATGATACTACTTGCACAGACAAGCAATTTGGTGGTACCCAAGATCTTTAGTCAAGTCTCAGAATTTTCTAAGAACTGTCATGGAAGGATCCAAAGACATGATACTCACACCATCTGATACTACTGGCGCAGACAAGCAATTTGGTGGTACCCAAGATCTTTAGTCAAGTCTCAGAATTTTCTAAGAACTGTCATGGAAGGATCCAAAGACATGATACTAACACCATATGATACTACTAACAATTTGGTGGTACCGGAAGTATTCATAGTGGATTTCGTTCAAGCTCATGATCAACGTAACATTTCCTCTCGAGTGGTTCGGATGGAGATTTTCCCCTGGTTATTCAACATTTCTTTGAGAGATTTTTTGAATCTCGACTTGAATGCCCCAGATGTGTTGGACAATGATCATGTTGTTCCCCTTGATTGTGAGAGATTTTTCATTGGAGGTGTCTTTCCCTTTGAAGTGATTCTTGTTTATTGAGAGAGTTTTCATTCATTGGGTATTCGTCGTGAAAATTTCTCCGTTGTCAAACAATTATCCGTATGCAAACAGTGGTATTCAAACAATGCAAATTTTATGTATTTCTTGAGAGAAAAAAAATTAAAAACTGCACTTTTAAAGAGAAACAAAAATTTGTAAGAATATAACTTCAACTCGGGATCTATAGTAAACCTTACAGGAGTCAGGCTACCTTTTGTAACAACATGATTTCGAACTAACCTATGCTTCAGTTAGGACTTTTAAAGGGTTGTAACGTGGTATGGTTCATGGTTTAAGAAACAAATGATAAGGCTCAAAGTTTATTTGTACCCAACCCGTTCTCAATGATGTTCTCCAGTCCTAAACTCAATCGATCGCACATTTATCTCTTACTAGAATCTGGAATGATATTTTGGTGATGGTTCGAATACAGAAGTTTCTTTGGGAAGGAAGTCATTTTTGAAACATTTTTCATATTGTCGAGGATTTGTAGTGACCTCCTATTTTGATATCTTATCCCTAATTTTTGCCTGACTGTTCCTGTTTTGAGATTACAGCCAGCGAGATGCCCTAGTTTTTTTCTTAAGTCTCCTTCATAGGTTTTGACCTAGTGGGCTTTTCTAAAGACTGCCTAATTTATGGGGAACCAACACCATCTTTTGATTCAGAAGGATATTTTTGTTGTGAAGTGACAACTTGCGACTAAATAGGCATTTGGATCAACTGATAAACTATCCCGCCCTAGGTTATGATTAAAGTTTTTAATTTGTGAAAAAGACGACTCCTACTTCTTTGGCTCAAAGAGGTTGACTAGGGATTATCTTCCTTATAACTCCATTGTTTTTGGGATTTGAAATAACGCTTGTACATCGTCAGCAAAGTCTGTCCAAAAGCATATTGTATGAGATTATGGTATTATTTTCATCATCCTCCCTCTAAAGGCTTACAAATCGTAATCCAGAGTTGAATATCATACAAAAAGGAGTAGAAGTAAAGTTTTAGTATAGCGAAAACGAATGTATTAACTCAAGAAAAACATATGCAATGCATTAATGAGAATAACCAAAGTCTGACATAAGGATAAATGTTTAAACAAACAAAGAAATTACAACTAGAAATTCGAATGAACAAAACTTTCTCCGCCTAAACTTTGTCACTTCAGATAGTGTGTCTTTGAGGGGTGACAGAAAAACTCCAATTGACCATCTTGTGTAAATTCCAACACTCCTTTGTCGATCAGGTCTTGAATCTTATTCTTCAATGCCTAATAGTGATTAGTGTCGTGTCCTTGACTGTTGGAGTCGTATGTGCACCTTTCATTGTATTTTTAGTTGGGAGCAAAAGTGTTAGGTTTTTGAGGAGGCTCCCTTAATTTAACCAACTTGGCTTCCAACATATGATGCAATGCTTGAGCCAGGGACATACTGATTTCGGTAAATTGTCTTTTGGGCGTATCTTGCTTATGTGGGCCACTGTTTCGTAGTTGGTGAGGTCGTTGTTGGACTCTTGGCGTAACAACCATTTTGAAAGGTGTTCTCTCAACCAAATCTTCTTATTTCATCTGAGTCTAGTTAATGACTCGATCCCTAACCTTGATTGTTTGTTTCATACAGTTGCATCCGTCTTGATGAAGCTTGTTGACGATAACTCTCAAATCTTCCTATCCCCAAGCTAAGTTTTGGATAAGAGTCATCTGCCCCAACATCTGGATTCTCATTGTTGCTATCTCAGCTTGTAATTGCTTCAACTGGCCATCCTTTTTGTCTTAGGGATTCTTCTCGGTCATGTTCTCAATGAGGAGTGCTTTCACTTCTTCTTGCCCCTTGGATAAATTCAGGAACAAATCTTGAAGTTAATCATTTTAGGTCTGAAGATCTTGGACAGTCTGTTCGAGAGCCATTTTTACTGATAAGCAACAAGTGGATGAGAAAACCTGTATGGGGAAAACATGTCATGATATGATGCATGATATGTGGATGCAATGTTTTCAAGGATCTCGCGGGGTAAACACAATAAAATGTTAGAAGTTGGATTTTGATCACAACTTTGATTGAAGAACTTCGTATCGTTGAATGTCCTTCTACGAGAATCAAGCTCACCATGTCAAGTGGGCCATAGCCCTTGACTCAAGTTATCGTGCTTTAGTTTTTGACGACATTTGGTTAGAGGAAAATAAATCCTCTTACCCCTTGATAGACGTCTGGTTCAACATAACCCTGCATCACAAACCCTTGAGATCCTTGAAATAGTTATTGAAAATGCTATGGTATGATGTCATAATGTTATGTACAAATAATCATATACAAACAAATCAAACAAGTCCTTAGGTTTAGGCTTGCATGGAGTTTATAGGTAAGTACCCTCTTGAAGTTTAGTTGGTTCAAATTGTCCTAGAAAGTAATCGGGTTCTAGGGAATCTCAATATTATTGATCTTTCTTCATCAGGTATTGTTTCAGCATAAGCCTCTTTATTGGCGACCGAAATATCCCGAAAGTCCGATCTCAATGAGCGTAGCATCGAGTATCAACCATTCTTCGGCTCTACACATAAGCCGACTATATCACTACTTCTTAATGGCCAAGTTGTTCAATTAAAGGTTCTAAGGTTCTGTTATACCCCAATTTCCCCCCCTAAGATCCCTTCATCATACCATATTGATTCAATCACAACAAGATCACATTAGGGCTTTTGGTTCTCCTCCCTATCTTTAGCTTTGCTCTTTGATGAATCACCAGGGACCTTGACTTATTTTTATTTTGTGATTATGCATGTTTTGTTTTGACTTTCCTTTTTAATTAATAAAATGCAATGTTAGTTTGTCTTACTTCTTAATAATGTAGGTAAAGGCAATGTGGCTTGGCAAGTTGATCTACGGGTTCATGAGTTTATTTCCATGCCCTAGTCAATAAAGTTTGAGAAGTTCAAACCTCACCATTGGAGTTGTTTTGTAAGAAATGGCATGGCAAGGTTATTTTGGTTCACCATATTTCAAAGTTATCAAGATTGATTCAAAATTACAAGGGGGTTGATTGAAGAAGTTGTCATGGTTGGACAAGGCCTTGTTCCCATTGGTCACAAGTGCATATTACTCTCAATTCTCAAGATATGGAAATGGTTTTGGTGGCTATGAGTTTTCATTATCATCCTCAACAACTTCTGTTTACAATTCAAAAGTGTTGGTACAAGAAGGTTATTCAAAATTGTCAAAGTTCATCAAAGGATTTTCTTGATCTAAGAGTTAGGGTTTTGAACTTCAAAGAAGTATATCTTGCTTATCTTTTGGTATTTTTGAGTGATTCCAAAGACATCATTCTCTTTAAAGGGTTATTAACAAATCACTTCAAAATTTTCAAGGAGTTTTCATGTGGAAGAATCTTGATGATAAAGAAAGATTACAAGTCCTCTAGATGAACCCCCAAATTCCCACATGTGACTTTAAATGATCATAACTTGGTCAATTTTTATCGCCTTGAGCCCACTAATTTTCTATAATGATCTTAAGGATGTGAAATTTATTCCTTCTTTTATGTGCAAAGTGAGAAAATGGATGGAAGATTCCCTAAGGATACAAAAGATTATAGGCCATTTCATGATTGTTTGCCAACGTCAACAATTCATAACTCTCTCAATTTTTGGATATTTTGAATGGTTCAAGTCTCAAAATGTCACTCAAGAGGTCTATTTCATGCCATATTTTTTGGTCAAGAGAAAATTCCAAGTGGAAGGCCATGTTTGGATGTAAAACATTATAGGTCACTTTTGAAGAAAAACTTGAAATATTTCTAAGTATGGAAAGTCAACTTTTTTTCCAACTTTGACTCATTACAACTTTCAGCTCAAACATCCATTTGATTCCATTCTTTTCCCATTTCAAATCTTGTAACCTCATCATTCTAAAGCATCAAGAATCATGCCCTAAGACCCCTTGAGCTGAGAATGCCATTGATTTGAACTTGGTAACTTGAAACTGAAGTTTCTTCAAAAGTTAGAATTTGAAATCATTGATTTAGCTTCTAAACACTTTGTTTCTGCGCGTTTTTGCTTCTAAACATGTTTAGTGAACTTCCAGAAGTGATTAGCATAGCAAAACGCCGTTTTGGATGAGTTTTAATCAAAATAGAGGTCACACTTTTCTTGTTTTCAACTTCACACGATTTCCCTCTAAACTTCATCATTTCACACGCTTGAACATTCTATTTGATTCCCTATAAATAGAGGGTAATCCCTCATTCATTTCCTCAAGCTTGAATAGCCAGAATCACCATGCCAAACTTGCTCCATAACTCAATTTTCTGTAACTTCGAAATCAGTGTTCAATCCTTTTTCAATCTAATTTTTCTATCAATTCACCTTCCTTGATCTTCCCTGAAGCTATCCATACAATTACCTTCAAGAATCGTGCCCTATATTTCTCCATAGAAGTCCAGTTTCAGAGCTCTGCAACTCAACTTCAATAGGTAGATTTCTCCATCAATTCTTCAAAACTTTGATATCATTGTGAAGCTCTTATTGCCCTGGTTCTAGTCGCAACACTTGCATTTATCTGGAAACACATTTTGACCATGAAATTTCAAATCCCTTTTCAAAACTTTCCTTCCAAATTGCTTGAGCTACAATTTATATAAATTTGTCGCGAAGGTGTGGTTGTCTTCGTCTTGAAGAGACGAAGCGAATGACATAGGTCTGAGCTTCTGATTTTACAGTTTGAGAGACTTGCAATTCACGTTGGCTGGAGGTTGAAGATGACCAACGTGTCATCTTCCAACCAATGATGGCTTGCCACTTGTTTTTTTTAAACTCTGATTTTACATTTGATTTAGTGCTTTATTAACTAATGACCATGATATGCACATCACACCAGATCCCTTGGATTTTATTATTAACGTGTTGTGACTCTCATCCAATGGTACACATATTTTTGACTTTATTTTTTATTTCTGATTTTTATATTTAATTGCTTTAAACTTCAAAAAATCATAGAAAATTAATTTTAAGTCCAAAAAATATGAAAAAATTATGAAAAATATTTTTGATTTTTCTCTTTCTGATTTTTACTTTTTCACAATTTTATTTTGTGTTTTGATATTTTTTATAAATTTTCACTTTATTTGAATTGTTTTAAACGTTTAAAAATACTTTTATGCATTTTTAAATTCTGAAAAAAATCTGGAATGATCTAATGATAGGGTGACAAATACTGGTGACCTCATTTATTTTTTATTTCTGACTTTGGTATTTTTTTAACCATTTTTGGGTTATTTTACTCATTTCTTTTAATTTTAAAAAATAGTTTCTGACTTTAAAAAATTACCAAAATTTTTATTAAAATATTTGAGTTCATTTTTGACTTTTCTATTGTATTACTTAATATTTATTGATTAATTGGAACATAGTTGATATTTTTATCCTTTATTTCTATTTTAAAACATTTTTAAACATTTTTTTATAAATTAAATGCAATATTATTTTGTGATTATTTTCTGGATGATCTTGGGTTGAATTTTGATCATGAACTTTATTAACATCATTGGATCCATGGTGTTGAGTCTAACTCCACAAAAATGGATGAATGATTTTAATAATAGTTTTATTAAATTTTAATTCAAATGTGGTTTATATTCTTTCTCACCCCTCTCCATCTTGTCCCTTCCTTATTGCACTAAGTGTTATTGGAGCATGATCTATATATCATGTCTCAAAACAAATGGTGCATAGATTACTATTGACCGGTTTCAAAATAGGTGCGACTTCTATATAAGTCCACTTACGATTGCTTAACATAGCGCTAAATTTTGTCCCGATTCAAATAAATGATCATTCGTGGCCCAAACCTATGTTTGCAAGCCCAAATATGTTATTTTGATCTCTTTGATCTAATAATCTTGAGATTCATTGTGTGGAGGATTTTGTTCTACCAATCCTGTAATGGATCTTCATCAATTTTGGTCAACGCGGATCACTTAAACATTGTTGATCATTACATGTTACTTTTGAGGATTCCAAATGGATGATATACTTGAAAAAAAGCAAATGCAACTTGTTGTGTGGAGGCTTTGGTTCTACCAATCCTCTAATGAGTTCCAAATGCAAGTTTCAAGATGGTCATCCAACTAACCACTAATTATTAAATTGTTTTTATTTTATGCTTTTATTTTTTATGCTTTATGTACCATTTACTTTAAGCATTATATTTCATGCCATTTTTATTTTGCTCACTTGAGCATTTATATTCTTGTAATTTTTATTTTTCTCACTTGAGATTTTCTTTTCTTTTTTAAGACACCTAATAATCAACATGAACCCTAAAAAAAGCTTTAATGATACTTGGACTATTTGGTTACTATCATTGGCATTATGGAGTATTGGACTTCTTGGACTTAGGATTAGAAACCTTGGCCTATGTTGGAGACCTTGTGACTTTAATTGATATTTTGTTTGGAGTTATTAAGGTTTACCTTAAGACATTGGGTTGTTTGTTTGTTTTGTGTGCAGGTTATTATGATTACATTCTTTGTTTGTAATTTGGAATTCACCCGTACGCAGCCATTACTCTGCCCAAATTTTGTGAAGACTTAATACACTTGAAGTTTGGTTCTCTCAAGAGGTCTAGTAGCTTTGCTTGTTTGGTTTCAATCCAAAGAATGGTAATTCTATCTTGACTCATAATCTCAAGTTTTGGCTTCTTGTTGGTTATATGGTTCTTATTCCTAGCTTTTACCTTATGCTTTAGGGTAGTCTCTTCTTCTCCTCCCATCTTCTTTAATTTCAAAAAATCTTCTTCCTCCTTTTGAAAACTCTTCTTATTTTTTAAACTTGAACCACTTTCATAATAAACTTGGACCTAGGTCCATGCATTTTCAAACCCTTTTCATAAATAAACTCCAATCAACTTAATAATATCTTGACATTTTTGTGAGAAGATTAAAAGTCAACTAATCTCATTTCAAACCATTTTTCTACTTTGGCTTTTTACTTTAAAACTTTTTCTCAAAAGATTGGACTCTTGTCAATCCTTGTAGTGATTCAAATAACTATACTTATACAATATGTAGTAAAGAGAGATATTTTCCACTTGGGTGTTGAGTGAGGCATTATAGATTTTAAAAATCCAAGCCATATCCTCCACTTTGAGATGATGCAAATTCTCCTTTCTCATGATTGTGGGTAGTAAGTATATTTTCCACACGGACAATGACAATGATGTCTTATCTTATAAAATCAACCAACACACTTGTGTTTTAAAATTTTCAAAAGAGGAACTACGTGCACCCTGATCCCCTATTGCTCGAAAGGTGGTACGTAGGCACTAAAGGTTCGCAACCGCGGCAGGTGTAAAAATCATAAAAAATATATTTCTTTCCTCACCTCCACCATCTATTTTACATACAATATTTTATATCCAAAATATACAGATTTTTACAAAGATGTTCATGTGGAGTACCGTAGATGTTTAGGGTGCTAATACCTTCCCTTTGCATAACCAACCCCCTTACCTTGAATCTTTCCCCCTCTTTTTGGGTTACTCGCTCTTTTCCCATTCCTTTGGAAACAATAAAGTGCGGTGGCAATTTTTATTTTGATCTGTATAAGTCTAGTCAATCCAATGGCTTAGTCTTAAACATTTCTACCGCTACAGGAAAAATGGCTAGTTCACTGGGGAAAGACTGACCTCTTGCTGGTCCATCCCTAAGTGGGTTGAGCCTATCTTTGTGTTATATGTGCTATTGTTGTTTATGTGTTATATGTTCTATATATGCTTGCCTGACTTTTTCCGATTTTCAGGGTGCTTGGTGGTTACTTATAAGTTCTATACCCGGACTTGGGAAAACTTTAAGATAGGATGGGCGGTATAGTCATGTTAACTTTGAGGGAGTAATCCCAAAAAAGGAGGCATGAGATCCCCCATTCAGTGGAGGCCCCTTTGACTGTAGTGTCGTTTTCCGAGTAATCGGGAAGACGTACTGCTTTCGACCTGGGAGCCTGCTGAAGCTGAGGACCATAGAATACCTAACCCATCTTGGCCTTTTAAGTGTAGTGCGGAAGCTATGATGGAGTAATCCAGAAATAGTTGTCACGCGATACTACGCCTGAACGAGTTTTTCTTGAGAATATTACTAATTACCAAGTTAATTAGGAAGTTGGTAATATCCGAAGGAAGGATGTAGACTCTGGGAACCTCTAGAACCTTGTTCGGCAGGTGATAACTTTTAGATCATACCTTATGGGTAGTACCTTCGACCTCATGCTCGTGACGTTGAACCTATGAACCATATGTTTGTGATCTTGTGTGTGATTGTTGCATCAAGAATCCATGCACTCATAAGCATCTTTTGAAGAAATTTTATTTCGAGGGAATTAAAAGTTGACCATTTGCGAACATCTCAGGTACCTTTTGACCATGGATTCTGGAAAAAGAAATACCGGAAAATACAGTTTCAAAGATCCCAAGATAGATGAGTTGATTAGTATAATTCCCGAGATTGAGTGTTTTGTATATTTTTGGAAGAAGTATGGATCCATCATTCCTCTCATGAAGCTTAGGATGAAGGAGGGTATTCTCTCGACCTTGGTCCAGTTCTATGATCCCATGTATCATTGCTTTACTTTCCCTGACTATCAGTTGATGCCTACACTAAAGGAGTATTCTTATATGTTGGATTTACCTATTACCGATCGTGTTCCTTTTGCTGGTTTGGAGGGTGAGCCAAAACCACACGAGATTGCTGCTTTGATCCATCTGGGGAAGTATGAGGTTGAAGCCCATATGACTACTAAAGGAGGGATTAGAGGATTACCAACTCAGTTCCTATTGGAGAAAGCTTGTTACTTTTCCAGGATGAAGAGTACAGTCGCTTTTGAGGCCATCTTTACTCTACTTGCTTACGGTTTGTTTTTATTTCCTAAGGTTGACAAGTTTGTTGACGTTAATGCTATCAGGATCTTCATAATTGGAAACCCAATTCCTACATTGTTGGGTGATTCTTATTACTCTATTCATATTTGGAATTCTTATCATGGGGGAATGATTATCTGTTGCACGCCTTTGTTGTACCGGTGGTTTATTTCTCATATGCCTCAGTCTGATGCTTTTTGGGATGTCACGAAGGAACCCCATTGGGCTCCTAAGATCATGGAACTTACTCACTCAGATGTAGAGATTATTGACAGTTTTGGTAGTTTCCCTAATGTACCTCTTCTTGGTACAAAGGGAGGAATTAACTACAACCTTGTTCTTACACGACGACAACTTGGTTATCCGATGAGGGATAAACCAAACAATATTCATTTGAGTAGTTTCTTCATGAAGGAGGGAGAAGACCATAAAGAAGATAAGGAGCAGATTACGAAGGCCTGGCGTCACATTTATAGGAAGAGTAGGAAAGACTTGGGACCTAGGGGGGCTGTTTCTTTGGAGCCATATTTTCAGTGGGTCCAAGCGAGAGCTATTCAGCTGAAGATGCCGTATTCCCGGGAAACACCCATGCCTGATTTTTTTGTGAAGACCACTCCTCCCTTATTGGATGATGTAGAAGAGCTGCAACTTTCTTTGGTTAGGATGCAACATGAAAAGGATGCATGGAAGAATAAGTGCCAAACTTTAGAGATTTCCTATAGCGCAGACTTGAAGGAGAAAGACTACCTGATTGAGATTCTTGAGAGTTGGGTTATATAGACCATGGAGAGGAAAGGGGGTTTATTTTCTCCTAAGCCTCAGTCAGATGCTAGTTTCTCACTTCCCAATTCAGTTGATTGGAAGAATGTTTCCACCAGATATGCGGAAGAAAACCAGAGGTTGAAGGCTCAGATTGCCAGGCTTACAGGGAAGCGCCAGCGTATAGAGTGATCTCCGTCAACTTTACTTCTTAGGGTTTTAGACTTTATTTTCGTCTTGTACTTGGGATTATTGAAACTTGTAATCCATTTCGAAGTTATTATAATAAAAAAATTTAGTATTTCAAATATGTTATTACTTTGATATTTACAATATGTCTATAAATCTTTAAGTCCCTTGAAATATTAATAAAATAAATCATGTGCATTGCATATCACACATCATATTGCATATATTTCTTGCATTTGTTATGCATATCCAGGTGTCTTACCAAGCTTCTTTACTTCGTTCAGCAAGCTGTCTCACCACTACAACACTCGAGCTAATTTCAAAAGGAAGATGGACAACTTAGAACAAGAGAATCGCGAGCTGTGCGAGGAAGTTTCTGCTTTGAAGGCTGGCATGGCCAATATTACTACTCTGATGGAATATTTGGAGACTGCTCAGAATCAACCACCGAGTGTTCAACCTCAACAAACAAGGGTCACTACTGAAGCTCCGACTGTTCCTGTGTCTGCTACTCCAACTGTTGTTCAGAACCGCATGCCTCAAGGTTGTCCATGGGAAATTCCAGAGAACTTTGTGCCTGAAGGTTTCAATCTTCGTCCTCAAGATACTCCAGTTGTTCAGACTACTATTACTCCTGTACCTCCTGTGGTTCATGTTGCTCCTGTTGTGCCTCCTTCGGTAAATGTGGTCCCATTTGTTAATGATGATATGTGTCGTCCTTTTCCTCCACCGAGTGAAGACTTGGGTCTCTATGATAGAATCGATGATTTTCAAGAACAGTTTGACAAGATGCAAAGGAAGATGAAGGCCCTCAGGGGAAAGGAATTGTTCGGGCAGAATGTGAATGATTTATGCTTGGTCCCGAATGTCAAGATACCTGCAAAGTTTAAGGTCCCGGAATTTGAGAAGTACAAGGGCAACACTTGTCATCGTGCTCATCTTGTGATGTATGTAAGGAGAATGTCTACCCATACTGATGATCAGCGTCTGCTGATTCACTTTTTTAGGATAGTTTGACTGGTGCTGCGCTGAAGTAGTATATGAGTTTGGACAACGTCAATATCCATACTTTCAACGACTTGGGAGAAGCATTTATCTGACAATACAAATACAACATAGACATGGCACCTGACTATGATCAACTCAGGGCCATGGTCCAGAAGGATATGGAATCATTCAAATAATCTGCACATAGATTGCGTGAGATAGCCACCTAAGTGATTCCTCCCATGGAAGAGAAGGAGATGACCAAGATTTTCTTGAAGACTCTGGGTGCTTTCTACTATGAAAAGATGGTAGCGAGTGCGCCAAGTGACTTTACTGAAATGAGTAGTATAAATAGGAGTCTTAGATGTTAGGATTCAGTGTTTTAACATCTTTGTACAATATACTTAAATACTCAAAGTACCAGTGTTAGAGAAACGAGTTAGTGAGACATGTACGTATGATGCACCATATTTACATTCGAAAGTTATTTACATTTAATGAAATTTCTTCATTTCATTTATATTTTATATGATTTACAGTCTAGAGTAGTTTTATATTTTATTTCTTTTATAAGGACACTTTATTTTGATATCAAAGTGATTCTCTTCGTTTAAAGAAGTTATCATCAAAACCTTTTTCCTAAAAACTAGAAGACAATAGTCCTGAGATCAATCTGATCTATCTCGCAAGTAACTGAATCTTTTTAGAGATTTAGAAGATCGACAGTTGTTTACCAAATCACAGGGTAAACATTATGACATTGTATTTCGTGAGATGGGTCTTTGCCTCCCCTTCTCTGATTTTTGAGGTGGTCGTATTCAGGCACTTGCGCGTGGCTCCATCCCAACTGCATTCGAACGACATCGCGTTCATGCGAGCATTTGAAATAGTTTATGACCACTTGAAGATAGAGGCCACTATTCCCTTGTTCTTCTACTGCTTCCACCTTCAGAGGAGCAAGGTCGACGGAAAATGGGGATGGGTTTCCTTGAAGCAAGGCAATGGGAAGCTGTTTAAAGCTTATTTGGAGTCTGTCTTCCACTTCAAAGATAAATACATTTTGGTGCATCCTTCTTCAAGCAAGGCGATGTTGAATGTCTTCAGAACTGTGTCGGTGTAAAACGAGGATGGTACTCTCCGTCTGAACAGGCTAGGAGAGCCTGTTGTAAAACTGGTTTAGTAAGATTCTCAAGGACGGGGAACATGTATACGTGGCTACCAGTAAGATTCTGGTCCCTGATTATCTCAAGGAGTTCGTCGCTCAATCGACTGGGGGTCCGACCCAACTGTCTCTCATCGCTGAAGAGGAAGCCGAAGTATGATTTTTTGTTGTTCATTCTGTCCTGCGTGCCATATTTATTGTAATTTTGTTTCTCCGGGCTTTTGCCCGTTTATGTAATTTATGAACAAGCGTGGTCTATGTCCACAAATTTATTCTTTTGGATGGGGCGTTAAAATCCTCTTTGTTGTAATATTCATACATTAGCGACCCAAGTGGTCGTTTTGTTTAACTTTTGGCCAATGGTCGTTTGCTTTGAATATTTAACTTGTGTTGTCTACATGTTTGTTGACAAACTAGCCCGTTTAGGACATTTTTTATTTTGCTAAGAGTTTATAGAGGGGATTTGCTCGTTTGGTATGTTCGTCAGTATGGGGAAACTGATCAAAAGGCCAGGGTGAATATTGTAACACCCCAATTCTACCCGATAATTATATAAATAAATTAGAGTTATAAAAACCATTCATGCAAACGAATCAGGATGCCACAAATTCTTCTTTCAAAATTCATTGCATTCATCGTGGATATATAACACTTTTAAGACATCGGGTGAACCATCATCATAAAATCTTCAATTAAATAATTCAACATCTATGCAGCGGAATTCTTAATAACATCTTTATCATCATTACAGCAACTTCAAAATAACACAATGTAATAATAATCAACTTAAAGTTCAATGACTGAATAATCAAAAATCAAAAGCAACAAGCGTTCATCCCCCCGAGTGTTACATATCAGAGCAATGACACCGACTCGAACTACTAAAGGTATACAACCTTCACTCTCGATTACCTGCACATTACCAACATAAGGGCAACATTCAAATAGAAGGGGTGAGATATCTAACAATATAATAAAGCATATGATAATTAATATATTAAATTAGATCACATGACATCACCACTTCTCATCTCATAATCAACAATAATCACAACAATAATACATATTTACAACATCAATACACACTTCTTTATGCAGTCATATAATGCGACTCAATACTATGCAAATGCATGTGGTACCATTTGGAGAAGAACTCTCATCTCAAAAATTTGCCAATTAATAGAGGCATCAACAAGGCATAAGCCTTCATCTCAATATTCGCAAATATAGGCCATCTCAACGAGCATAAGCTCCATCTCAAAATGCAACGTATGCGACACAATCATGAATGTAATGACAACACCATAATTAACAACATCCCAATACACCATCTTCGTTGGCCAAAGGCCTACATCTCAAAAGCATCTCAACATCTCTTCATCAACGTCTCATATCATCATAATAATTCATCAAACATCATTTATTCATCATAAATTATCAAACACAACTTCGTTAATAACATCTCATCAACAACTCAGCTGTACATTAATGTGACAGTAACTCATCAATTTCACAACGTTGGCCATAGGCCTATACAAGATATTCCCTATAATTAATTAACCAACTAAGGCTTACTTCTAAATCACTAAATCCCTACATACTACTATTCTGTAATATTACATCGTTATTATTATTAATCCTACTGTTACAAATCAAACAACAGCCTCTAAGCATCTCATCTTCATCCTTCTTCACAAAACCCACATAACGATTAACACGGGAACTAATTCTAAATCCCAAATTGGCTACTAGGACTACACTTCCTATTTCTTCATTTTAATCCTCAAGAATAAAGCTCATCACGTTATCTATTCAACTCTTTGAATGGCACCTCAAAAGAAGTCTGAAAACTCAAGTTACAGCCTTCTCAAACTGATTCTGCCAAAAAAATAGACAACATGGGTCAGTGCATAACTCCTTAGATCGACACGTACTGCACTGAACTCGCAACATGAGTCGACACATCCTTTCTTGGATTGACTCATACTGAGTCTAACATATAACATGTATCGACACATGCTCCTACGTATCTACTCATCCTGAGTATAAAAGTCCTCATGTATCGATGCAAAACCTCTTCGTGTCGACTCATCATGAGTCTCTAAACCTTCTTGTATCGACACATCATGTTTGGGGTCGACGCATACTGCTCTGCCCTGCATAATTTCTGCGATTTTATATGCATGTTCACTACGGGTTCCATACTTTAATCCCTAAAAACTTAATCTAATCATAGATAATCATCACTTACGATTATCCTACAATTCTACATCAATTACACAACATCAGAACGTCATCGTTCATTTATAATTCATCAATTTCATCATACCACATCATATACATTCAATTCATGAGCAAGACAACAAACACCTCTAACCCCACATACCAATTATCATGAACCCAATTATAGAGTCAGAACCCCACCCTTACCTTGGATTGAAGGTCACTTTATAATCTTCTGGTTGAATTCTCGTTCTGCCGTTTTTCCTCTTTTTCCAACAGCTTCACGTTGTTCTTCTCAATCCTTATTCTTCTTACTGCTTCTTCTTTCTATTCTTTCTAACAATAATGGAATAACCTATTATTCTTTATTCCTTATTGGGCTTAAAAACTAATACACCCCCTTATTACTTCTATTCCTTTAAAACAAGCCCACATCAAATAATATTATGCTTCTAATATTATTTCACCACTTAATAAAATAATTAAATCCAATTGAACACAACACAACTTCACAAATATTCCAAAAATAATTTAATTAAGTAATCAATTAAATTACGGGCGTTACAACTCTCCCCCACTTAGAATATTTTCGTCCTCGAAAATTTACCTCAATCAAACAACTCAGGGTAGGAGTCTTGCATCTTGCTCTCCAACTCCCAAGTCATGCTTTCTCCGGTATCTCCTAGCCAAAACACTTTAACCAAAGCAATCTCTTTTCCCCCCAGAGTCTTAGTTTCACGATCCACGGTCCGTACAGGCATCGTCTCCACCGTAAGATTATCCCGTACTTGCACATCATCCATATGAATCACATGAGATGGATCTGAAACATACTTCTGTAGTTGCGACACATGAAATACATCGTGCAAATTCGAAATATTAGGCGGTAAAGCCACTCTATAATCAACATTCCCCACTCTCTCTGAAATCTGATACGGTCTAATAAAATGAGAAGTGAGCTTCTTAGACTTTAACGCTCTCCCAACACCAGTCACAGGTGTAACTCTAAAAAACATATGGTCACCCGCTTGAAATTCTAAATCTTTCCTTCGCTTGTCATGATAACTCTTCTTTCTACTTTGGGAAGCTTTCATCTTTTCTTGAATCAACTTCACCTTCTCAGTAGTCTCATGAACAAGTTCAGGTCCAAGTACTACACTTTCTCCAAATTCATGCCGACATAAAGGAGTTCTACATATTCGACCATACAATGCTTCAAAAGGTGACATCCCAATACTAGAATGGTAACTATTGTTATAAGTGAACTCTATCAACGGAAGATAAGTATCCCACGAACCTCCATGCTCAAGAACACATGCCCTCAACAAGTCTTCCAACGATTGAATCGTCCGTTCAGTCTGACCATCTGTCTGCGGATGATACGCTGAACTCAATCTCAACTTAGAACCCAACGCTTCTTGCAAACCCTTCCAAAAACCAGAAGTAAATCTTGGATCTCTATCTGACACAATGCACAAAGGAACACCATGCAGCTTCACAATCACACTCGTGTAAATATCAACCAACTTCGACACTGGAAAACTGATGTTAATAGGAATAAAATGAGCTGACTTCGTAAGCCTATCAACAATCACCAAAATTGAATCATGTCCTCTTATAGTACTAGGTAACCCTGTCACAAAGTCCATTGAAATGCTATCCCATTTCTATTCTGGAACTTCTAATGGTTGCATCAATCCTGCAGGCTTCTAATGTTCAACTTTTGACTTCTGACAAGTCAAACATGCATACACAAATCGAGCCACATCACTCTTCATTACAGGCCACCAAAACAAACCTTTCAAATCTTGATACATCTTTGTAGCTCCTGGATGAATACTTAACTTACTTCTATGACTCTCTTCAAGTATCACCTTCTTCATCTCGGCATCATCAGGAATACAAATCCGGCTAGGAAATCTCAACACACCTTGCGCATCTAGCTTTAAATCATTATTCTCAGACTGATCAATCCCAACCATCGAATCTACCAGTTTCACATCCAACTTTTGAGCTTCTCTGATACTGTCTAGAAATTCATTATTAATCTTCAACATACCCAACATAACACTCTGCAGCGTAACCTCGCAAACTAAGCTCATATCTCTGAACTGCTCAATTAATTCCAACTCTTTAACCATCATTGCTGACATATGTAAAGCCTTTCGACTCAACGTATCAGCTACCACATTCGCTTTTCCTGGATGATAATTCAAACCGAAATCATAATCCTTTAACAACTCCAACCATCTATGTTGCCTCATATTCATCTCTTTCTAATCAAATAAATGTAAATGTGTAAAAGAAAAACAATGAACACAAAAGTTTGTATGCGAAAAATGTCTGTGATCTATTGATGCCATATGAAGATGAAATAATGACCCTTACAAATGGACCATTGTGCCTCGGGCAAGACACAAGGTTTTAAGAGTGCGAATTGTTTTTGAATATTACAGATCCAACAAAAATGTAAGGATAAATTACTACGGGATGAAAGTTATTAGGACGAAGTCTTTAGCCTCCCAATTGCTGAGCCCTCCGTTGACAGTTGGAAAGATCCAATCCTCCAAGCTGCATTCCTCTTCACCATCTTCTATCGCGTTGACCTCACGGTTGCTAATCTTCAAGGGTGGCCCTCCAACACGGGCACGACGTACAACCTTTTGAGCACTTAAAGTGAAACCTAAGCCAAACTTGTCAGACTTAAACAGGATATCCAGAAGTTTCACCCAGATGGTGCATCCACCTTCCTTTACCACTACTTTGGCGTCCTTCAGAGATGACATTCTGAGCGGCGGCCTTGTAATCTCGGGAGTCTGGGACACAGTCTTGGTCACTGATATCTCTTGGGGGACCTCTTCAAAGTGTTGAAAAGGAGTTTCAATGAACTCTCCGTCCAATTACACATACCTGAAGGAATTGAGATGCCTAATCATGTATTCTTCCTGTCCGTGGACAGTGATAATTTTTCCTTGAACTGGATACTTTAACATCTGGTGCAATGTAGAGGTGACAGTGCCAGCGTTGTGGATCAATGGACGACCTAGCAGACAACAGTACAAAGGGATGATGTCCATTAGAAGGTTGAATTGAAAGTTTGAGTCCCCACCTTTATGGGGATATCCACCTCCCCGTGTACCATCCTCTTTGAGCCATCAAATGCCCTTACTACTATGTTGCTTGGCTTTAGCGTCAGGCCTTCGCAGTCAAGTCTGTTGAGAAATTTGTCGGTAATACATTCAAGGATGAGCGAGTGTCCACCAAGACATGGGCCAGAGTTGTGCCTTTACACTCCACTGAGACGTGCAACGCCTCATTGTGCTTTCTTCCCCTCAGTGTCAGATCATCATCCGAGAAGCCTAGGCCATTATCCATTATCAAGTTGGCCACGCAATCTTGAAATTGGTCAGCAGACGTCTCTTGAGGCACATGGGCTGTTTTTAGGAACTTCACCAAGGCTTTCACATGTTCCTCGGAATACAGTAGTATGCCAACATGGAGATCTTGGAGGGAGTCTGACCCAATTGTTCAACTACATCGTAGTTTCTCTTCTTGATAATTTTCAGGATCTCCTCCATATTTTTCTTAGATGTCTCAGGGACAGACAATGGTTGGGCCTTCGTCCGGATAGGCTTGACCAAAATGCTTTTTCCTCGAGTTTCAGTAGCAGGAGTGTTGGTAGGAATGATAACAGGGGTCGTAACGTCTTTGTCAGTGGGAGCACTTGCAGAGATGATTATGGGTACAGAAGTAACCTTTGGAGCAGTCGCAGGGATGATCGCGGGTCCAGAAATTGCTTTTGGGGGAGCAATTTCTGGAGAAAAGATCCTACCGCTTCGGGTAACTTTACTAGTTCCGACAATATTACTGATGTCAGAATCTTCTTCTTCGGATTTTATCTCTTTGGCGGCCAGCCCATCTTGTTTGATGCCATGGTAATAAATGTCCCCATCATAATTCCATGACACGGTTTTATCTGATTCATATGGGACTGGCCCAAGCATTGTGATTATTAGAGGAGTTGCTTTCGGAATCGACTTAATTCTAACGGGTCTTTTGGGGACCCTGGAAGAATTGGAGGAGATGGTAATGATTGAAACATCTTCAACAGGAACAGGTGAAATAGGAGTACTTTCAAACAGAATCTCTTTGTTGTCTATCAAGCATTGAATGCCTGTTTTCAACAAAGGGAAATCAGTTGGTGAGGATAAGCAGAGGTGGCAGTCTTCATTATAACCCGGGAACACACCGACATTCAACAAGTTTAACTTAATGGTTGGAAGTGGAGTCATGAGTTCATCAACTTTAGCAATAAACAAATCTTCTTCATTAACATTGGTATGGTGACCATGTCTAGGCATAGGAGCAGAGAGGACATTTGGCTTCTCGGGCGCATCAAACTCAATTTCTTTTGCTTCAATGAGGTCTTGTATTTTGTTCTTCAAGGCCCAACAGTTATTGGTATCGTGACCGGGACTTTCGGAGTGATATGCATAACGAGCATTGGGGTGATAGTAAGGAGATGTTGTATTGGGGTTTTTTGGAGCTTCTTTCAAGGTTTCCAGGTTGGACCTCAGAAGATGCGGTAATACTTGAGACAGAGTCATGTCAATTATGGTGAATTTCCTAACTGGCCTCTCCAGCCTTGGTTAATTATTTCTTTGTTGATTAGGCATATGCTTTGGAATCATAACAGCCCCTGCCATTGGTCGAAGTTCGGCTCTCCCTCGGTTTCTTTGTGGATGTACAGCAGCTACCTCTTTTTTCCCAACAAACGGCTTCCTTACAGCTGTAGATGAATCGTTCTGAATTTTTCCACTTTTTATACCGGCTTCCACCCTCTCTCTGGTTAATATTAGTTCAATAAAGCCTGCAGGTGTGCTTCCTATCAGATGGTTGAAAAAGGGACCAGACAAAGTGCCTAAGAACATGTCCACTAATTCCCTTTCAGACAGAGGGGGTTGAACTCTTCCAGCCAAATCTCTCCATCTTTGGGCATAATCCTTGAAACCATCATTAGAAACCATGGCCATACTCTGGAGTTGAGTACGGGTAGGCGCCAAATCGACATTGTATTGATATTGCTTATAGAAAGTTGCAGCAAGATCTTCCTAATTATGGACGTTGGCTCTTTCTAGTTGATAAAACCGGTTGAGTTGTGTTCCAGACAGACTGTCCTGGAAAACCCATAAGTCTTTATTGGCAGTTTGGGGTTGGATTTTTCTCACATATGAGCAGAGATGCATCTTAGGGCACGACACTCCGTCATACTTAGCAAAGGTAGGCACTTTGAACTTCGGAGGAATCACAATCCCTGACACTAGTCCCAAAACCTCAAAGTCTAGGCCTGGCACCTTTTGTACTTCCATCGCGCTCAACCGCTCTTCAAGATGTCTGTATTTGTCATCCGCTGGAGGATACTGTTCCTCAGAGTAGTCTTCCTCCTCTTCTTTTGATTCTGACAGGATCACTGTTCCTTACCCTTCCCTTTCTGATTGTCTTTTTCTTCGGAGGTGGTTGCAAAATTTAAAGTACTTCTCGTCTGCTCATGAAATCTTCTCCCCATATTAAAAACTCCATTTCCCTTCTTTGTTTTCTTTTTCTTCTCTTCAGCTAGCAGAGTCTTCAATTCTTCCTGCCCCTTGGCTAGGGTCATGAGCAACTGTTGAAACTGCGTGTTCTGAGTCTGGAGATCTTTCACTGTCTGTTCAAGATCCATCTTACTGAAATAAACAGTAGAGAGAGATGAGGAAACTTTGTTGCAAAAGACCTGTTTATGTTATGATGAATGATATGTGCATATGCAATGTTTTCATGGATTTCGAAGATTCAAGTTTGTTTTAGACAAAAAGGAACACACGCTATATTAATAAGATAAAGTTTTAGTACATCAATGCCCCTTGGACAAAGTAATACAAAACTTTAAGATAAAAAGGTAGTGTGCATCCTGTTCGGTGAAATGTAGGCATTTAGAGTTCGCTCCTCCTGAAGTAGCCTAGTGAGTTCCAAAACCTTCTTCTCACTTGCTTAGATTTGGGCTTCGAAAGTATGTTGCTCTCCTTTGAGTTGTATCCAATCCCTTTGTAGGTCTTCAAGAGATGTGGGCATGTCAGGATGTAGGATAGTGTATGGAACATCTCCCTCCTTGACAGGCTCAACAATTACCGGGAGAATAGAGGGGTAAGACATCATGAGACTTTGAGCACGGGTTCGTAACCATTTGAGGTAAGGCTCAAGAGGGATGGAATTCTTATGCCCCAAAGTCTTGCTATCCATCTTTGTTTAGCATCCTCCAAGCTCGGATAAATCTCTGGCGAAGACCTTGATCGTCATTGTCGTAGTCAAATACCAAACCTTGAATCAACATCTCGTGCGGGACATCCCTTCGGGCGTAACCAAACTGTCTTAAGGATAAGCGAGGGTTGTAGGTGATGCCTCCCCTAATTCCATGTAGAGGTACATTAGGGAGCTCTCCACAATGGTTAATAATGATAACACTCTCTTTAGATCGGGAGCACCAATGAACGTCTGAATGTTTGAGCGTCATTAACCTTTGTGACCATCTTGAACCTTGTTCATTCTTTAAGACTGATTGGGGAAGATGAGAAATAAACCATCTTTCCAAGAGAGGAGTGCAACACATAAGGATACCTCTTTTCCTCATTGTGCGAGTGTGAAAAGATTGTAGGATATCCCCTAGCAATGTAGGCACCAGATTATGCGACATGAAGATTTTGACGGTGTTCATATCTATGAGTTGGTCAGGATTGGGATACAAGACTATCCCATAGATGAGGAGAGCCATAATTTCCTCGAAGGCTTGCAAGTCTAGGGAATTCCAACAGCTTCGGGCTTTCTCAAACAGGAACTTTGCTAAGAAGCCTTTGACACCACTTCTAGTTTCCCAATGAGTTGTGACATCAGATGAGTGCAAGTGTAGGACTTGAGCAATATCTTCTAGCTTTGGGTCTCTTTCCGTACCGTTGAAAGGTAGTTGATTGAGAATGGGAATTCCTAGGAGTTGGGAGAATTCTTCCAAAGTAGGCACAAGCTGGTAGTCAGGAAATGTGAAGCAATGGTGTAAAGGATCAAAGAACTGAAAGAGCACCTTTAACATATCCTCATATGCGTTGGAGGTGACCAAGTTAAGTAGACGACAATGTCTCTCGGTGAAAGGAGAGTTCTCAGGGATCCTTGAATCTAACTCTTTAAGTTGTGGAGGGAATCCTGAATCCTACAAAGTGAATCCTACAAAACAAGAACAAAGATGAATCTCGAAATCCTTGAAATGGTTAGTGGATGTATATGATGCTTATGATGTCCATGATGTTATGTAAAAGTATGTATATACAAGACAAAGCAAACAAGTCCCCAATTTAGGCTTGCATGGAGTTTTATAAGAAAGTACCCTCTTGAAGTTTAGTTGGCTCAACCTATCCTAGTTAATAGTAACCGGGTTCTAAGGAGCTCAATATCACTGGATCATTTCCTTGTTCATTGTTTCAGCTCAAGACTCTCTAATGGAGACCGAAATATCCCAAGAAACCAACCCTCAATGAGTGTAGTATCGAGTATCTACCAACTTCGGACTTCACCAAAGCCGGTCATCTCACTACGTCCTAAAGGCCAAGTTGGTCAAGTAAGGTTCTAGAAGTTCGTTATTGCTTCATGACATCACTCAGCGGCCCCGTATTCTCTTTGATTGACTCAAAGGCTACCGGTACCCACAAATATGTCACACTAACATAGCTATTTCTTAGACCATATCGGTATACCCCGCACAGTTTCCACAATGTATTGCTATTTACCTATAATGTATCCCAAATCCAGGTAGAGGATTCAAACCCAAACAAAGAACCAAATCGTAAAGCAAACAAATCAAACAAGTGTAAGCAAATAAATGTGACCTAGCCCTAAGGTAACCCCACTTTTTTAGAATATTCCCTAGTAGAGTCGCCAATTCTGTGATACGGTGGGATAACTGACTTGAGGTTTTTGCGTTTTATTGCAAATGTTGCGGTTTAGCAAGAGTCACCACTGACTTTTCTTTTATCCAAAAAGGAAAGGTGAAAAAGCACAGGAAAGACCTTTAGAGATTATTTCTTGAGTTCAGGGGGTAGATTATGAAAAGGGAAGGTATTAGCACCCTTTTCATCCATGGTTTTCCATGGGCTCTTAGTTACTCACTAGATCACTTGCTTTTGTTTGAATGTGCTTGTGGTGTGGTTTTTGAAAGTATTTTGAAAATGTAACTTTGTAATGATTCTCGTTTCTATAAGAATGTATACAAAGTGTTTGTTTCGAAAATAGTTCAAAGAAGTATTTGTGAGATGTGTTTTGAAAGTATTTTGAAAATGTAACTCTGTAATGGTTCTCGTCTCTATAAGAACGTATACAAAGTGTTTGTTTCAAAAATGTTTCAAAGTGGAAGTGTAGGTGTATGAAATGTTTTTTTGTTGTGAGCAAGAGAGTAACTGAGAGCGAACCTACCTACTCAAAAGGTCTTAGATATGCTTTTCCTCCTCCTTTAGATGTTGCCATCTCACCATTGATTTGGTAAGGAGCTCCATCATTGGATGTGAAAGGGACGGGCGTTGGGACGTTTGTATAGTCATAGAAGGCAACTTATGGGACGTTTTAGCAATATCTTTTAGGGACTAGATCGTTTACCAAAGGCAACATCGAGGGTCATCGAGGGACTGCAATCTTTTATCGAGTGTCTTTGCTAAAACACCCATGTTCGAGGGACATGACTATTTTCCGATAGGCAACAAGTGAGATTACCCTGAGGGTGCACGTGTGCAAAATGTGTTTGATTGCATGCATTTAGTCTTGATTAGGGTGTCTACTTGTTGGTTTTATGTTGCCATACACATCCTAATTTTCTAACAATATATGAAAGCAATACAAGCGCAAAAAATGTAAAGTCCTATGCTATTACAATGTTTAGGGGATGGGGTACATATTTACAAATGGGGATTGCAAATGAGAATAAGTCCTAAATTACCATTACAACCATATCGAAATGCATAAGAATGTATAAGAAGTTGTGAGATGAACTTGTTTTGTTTTAAGAAAATATTTTTGATCTTTTGTTTTAAGAAATAAAATGAAGTGTGAAAGAAATGTTTTTGATGTTTGCTGGTTAATAAAAATAGAAAATGATGGCGAAAATAATGAGAAAAAAGGAGAAAAAAAACGAATCAGCGTGTTGCTGACTAAAATGGTGTCAGAGGTTCTGACCCTGGCATGCTGCAGAATAGAAACCTGTTAGTGAAAATGTATAAGGTCAGAAGTTCTGAACCCATTGGGAACGCAGTAGTTTTCAGAAGTTCTGAAACTGCTAATAACAAAACAGACTCCAAAAATCCTGGTGCCGTTGCCAGAACTTGGTCTCTCTCTCTATGCTAGTCAGAACATCTGCAGTTTGGTTATTTCTCCACAAAACAGAAAACATGCATAGAATAGTTACAACAGGTGCCATAGTGTTTCAGAAATAAGAAATATCATAATCATAAATCAGAGGCAAGTATGCATTCTCTAATCCTAATTCTGAGTTCTAGTTTCTTCAAGAAAGTTCTGAACTGATTCATTCTCTACTTAAGCAGACAGATGCATGAAATCTCAGAGTATGTACAACATCAGAAACATGATATCTACATTGTATTTTTGAGCTTGTAAATATGGTAATTCTTGAGTAATGTGGTAAGAGTCAGCAGAAACTTACCTTGCAGCAGGAAGAAGTTCTGTGAACTGGAGTTAACCTCAATTCTAATGACGCTCTGAAAAGATCCTTCACGTACTCAGTAAGCTGGAAGTTTCCAACTTCTGGGGATGGCAAGGGGGTGATGTTCTGACTTCTTTGAATGGATGGATGGAGAGTATGTAGTAGTGAGAATACAAAAGTTATGGCAGTTTCCAACATGTGGATTAGAAACTGTATGGATGGTTTTTAGTCAAGAAGTATTTGAGAACAAATGAAGTTTGAAGGCAAGGGATCCAAAGTTAACAGGTTTTTTGTGTGGTGTGTTTACAGTTCTTGAAACTCTAGGAATTTTGGCAGAGATTCAAGGTTTTTCTTGCTCAAACTTTCGACCTCTTTTCAGTGGCTAAGGGTGTTCTATTTATAGGCAAAGTTTTGTGGGTTTTAAAATGTCAAGTAGCGCCAACATCATACGCTAGATGTTGACTTGCTCTTGAAGAAAGTTCAAAAAAGGTGTGATAGTTGACAGTTTTTAGCCTAGGCTGGATTAGCAAGCAAGTATTAAGGAAAAGCGAAACCCAAAAGCGAAAAGTAGCGCATGGACCCATACCTAATTCTGCACAAAGGTATTTCTATGCTACACGTGGAGAGACCCTTTGGACAAAGCCTCAAAAGTGGTTGTGAGCATTAATGAGCATTAAATGATGATGAGATTTGTCAAAATCAGAAATTCTGTAATGGGAGATTTTGCATCATTGCTTAAATCTGGGCCATAAGTTCCATTTGAGTGTAATCCAAAACAATGCACCCAAGTTCTGATCTTAGTGTCCTGCTGCCTCAGCATACTCTGAAGGATCCCTCAGACTTTCCAGCATGTTCTGAAAGAGCATTCATACTTTCTATCACACTTTATAACCTTCTTTGTTTTACCCTGGAAAACTCTGACTAAGCTTGCGTAGATGTTGAAGAGTCATGTTCTGACTGAAGACTATATTCTGAACCATGTTCATAACTTCTGACTGCACCTGCCTGGAGGCTGGCTCAGAAGTTCTGAAGTGTCATTTTTCTTAAATACTTATTAAAATCCCAAGTATTTAGAAATTTGGCTTTTCCATAGTAAATTTGACTTTTTGAACTTTTGATGATACAAACTTCATATTCCAACATGTCTTGATGAAATATGAATATATTTTTTTTAGATTTGATTTTGATCCAAAATCCAAAGTTTGTCCTTTTAATGTGAAAATGACTATTTTGCCCTTGCAGGCGACTTTCTTGAAAAATCTATAATTTAAAGCTTGGGATTGGATGAAAGCAAACCTGAGGATCCAAAGTGATATCTTGAGAAAATGAGAGGGCAAATTGTGGGGTACAACAGCTGCCCCTCTTTAATCTTCTTTAACCTGAAGAGTTAGATTGGCGAGATTTTCCATTCCCGACTCGAAGGTGGAAGATGATTGGACACTAGAGTGCCCAGAAATTTTCACTCGGCGACGATAGGAGGAATGGGCTTAAAGATGCCATTTGGAGAGGTGATAGAATCTTGTTGGAGATGGGCTTGTAGATGCCATCTAAGAATGATTTGTTGAGATGTAAATTGTAAGTTGAACATCAGAATGGCGTCCGTGTCTGGAGCGTATAGTATCAAAAGTTGAGTTTGAATGAGTATCAGAATGGCTTCCGTGTCTGGAGCGTATCTGAACTGTATCAAAAGTTAAATCTGAATGAGTATCAGAATGGCTTCCGTGTCTGGAGCGTATCTGAACTGTATCAGGAGGTGTCTTTGAATGAGTAACAGAATGGCATCCATGTCTAGTGCGTATCTGTACTGTATCAAGAGTTGAATCAGAATGAGTATCAGAAAGGCTTCCGTGTCTGGAGCGTATCTGAACTGTATCAGGAGGTGTCTTTGAATGAGTAACAGAATGGCATCCGTGTCTGGTGCGTATCTGTACTGTATCAAGAGTTGAATCTGAATGAGTATCAGAATGGCTTCCGTGTCTAGAGCGTATCTGAACTGTATCAGGGGTGTCTTTGAATGAGTATCAGAATGGCTTCCGTGTCTGGTGCGTATCTGTACTGTATCAAGAGTTGAATATGAATGAGTATCAGAATGGCTTCCGTGTATGAAGCATATTTGAAATGTATCAAGAGTAGAGTCTGAATGAGTATCAAAATGGCTTCCGCATCTGGAGCGTATCCAAACTGTATCAGGAGTAGAGTGGTAGCTGTTAACTTTATCCTGAAAAGGGTAAGATGTTAGCTGAAATGCAAAGTCATGTTGTATGAAATGCACAATGTAATGTATTTGTTTTATCAACGTTTATGATAAATGGATGCAATGTATGCTTATATGAGTTGATTTGCTGTATTGCTGTCAGATCGAGGAAAATAAATCCCTGAATGCTGCTGAGGATATGTTGAGAGAAGTAAATTACGCTTGCGAGGGTAATGCCCTGTACTGCTTGAACAATCTGCTTGAGGAATCTGGGGAAATCAGATGATTTCTATCGGGGATCGACAAACTGGAAGCTTTGTTCCACTGGGAGTATTGAAAACTCTGTAGGGAGAATGTTTATTCCTGCTTGGGAAAAAGAGTTCAGGAGTCTCGGTTGTCCGTTGCTCTAACGGGGAATTATCTTTGGCAGGAGAGAATCAAAAGTTAGCTATTATCTGGTCGGATTTCAGGCTTCACAACAACTTGCTAGGGAATTTAGAGAAATTGGGTGATCTCTCCCGGGGATTGATAAACTGGAAGCTTCGTTCTGCTGGGTAGGTAGTTAGGAGTTTTGTTCTGCTGGGGGGTATTGAAAACTATGTGGGGAGTAACCATGGAATGGTCTAGAGATATATTCTTATCCTTCCAACCCATCAATAATTGCCTTTCTAATTTTGTTTATTTGTGAGCAGTAATTATGTTTAAATGCATATGTTCAACAATGAATCACTGGACGTTTTTACAAACAAAACACAAGTGTAAAGCAAAAAACAAATAGTTTTGGCAATTTCAGAGTGATATCTTTGTATTGACTTTGAATAAGTATTTCTTGTACAAAGGAATAAGCACTCTAGTAAGAGAATGCTGTTGTAGAAAAGGAAAATTTTGATATAAAGAAAAGATAGCTATGTGTATAAAAATCTCACGGGGTTTCCATTCTACTATAACCTTTGTATCTCTGAGCATCTTGTCCATTTTTTCCTTGTCTGAAGTTGATTGAATTGATTAGAACTGTTGATTTTGTCAGTTGAAACCAAAGGTTGTTTGTGAAATGATTTGACGGAACATAGTCATACGCTTTAATTCCCTAACTTCTGCCTGGATCGCCCTTTCAGGTTTTCAGTCCACCGGGAAACCCCCTTTTGCCCAAGTCGCCCTTTCGGGTTTTCAGTCCACCGGGAAACCCCCTTTTTCCCAAGTCGCCCTTTCGGGTTTTCAGTCCACCGGGAAACCCCCTTTTGCCCAAGTCGCCCTTTCGGGTTTTCGACTTGCCGAATGTACATATTTTTTTGTTTTATCCCTAATTTTTTCCCGAACGTTTTGGTTCACCGGGATGCCCTTGTTTTGCCTAGGTATGTCAACCTAGTGGGTCTCTTATGCGTAGTATCTTTTGACTATGTCTGCGTTCGCAGGGTGTGGCAGGTCATCGCCATCCATGGTGGTCAAGATCATTGCCCCACCGGAGAATATGTTTTTGATTACAAATGGTCCTTCGTAGGTAGAAGTCCATTTTCCCCTGGGATCACTTTGTGGCAAGATGATACGTTTGATCACTAGATCCCCGATTTGATATACTTGGCGTCTGACTTTCTTGTTGAAAGCCTTGATCATCCGCTTTTGATACATTTGACCATGGCAGACAACAATAAGTCTTTTTTCATCAATCAAATTTAATTGATCAAGCCGAGTCTGGATCCAATCGTCTTCGTTCAAGCCTGCATCTTTCATAATCCTCAGAGAGGGGATCTGAACCTCAATAGGCAAGACAACCTCCATGCCATAAACCAGAGAAAAGGGTGTTACCCCAGTTGATTTGCGAGTTGTGGTACGATACCCGTGGAGAGTGAATGGTAGCATCTCATGCCAGTCTTTGTATGTGACTCTCATTTTCTGTATGATCTTCTTAATGTTTTTATTTGCAGCCTCGACAACACCATTCATCTTTGGCCGATAGGGAGAAGAATTGTGATGCTGGATCTTGAATTATTCGCACAAGGCGATGATCATAGTATTGTTGATATTTGTACCATTGTCAGTGATGGTCCTTTCCGGGATACCGTATCGACAAATGAGATTTTGCTTGATGAAGCGGGCAACAACATTCTTGGTGACGGAGGCGAAGGAGGCCGCTTCAACCCACTTTGTAAAATAGTCAATGGCCACTAGGATGAAGTGATGTCCATTGGAGGTTGTAGGCTTGATTTACCCAATCATATCAATTCCCCACATAGAAAAGGGCCAAGGAGCCATCAAGACATTCAGAGGAAACAGAGGTACATGCACCTTGTCAGCATAAATTTGACACTTATGGCAGGTTCGAGAGTGCTGATATCAATATGCTTCCATGGTAGACCAGTAATAGCCTGCCCGTAGGATTTTCTTTGCCATCGTATGCCCACTGGAATGGGTGCCAAAAGTACCTTCATGTAATGCAGCCATGATCCTTTCCGCTTCAACCTTATCCACGCACCAGAGTAACACAGGGTCATGATTGCGCTTATACATGATGCCATTACTAAGGAAGAATTTAGCAGATAATCTCCTTAAGAACTTCTTATCATTGACTGAAGCTCCTTCTGGATATTCTTGGGCCTCGAGATACCTTTTGACTTCATGAAACCAAGGCTGGTCCACTACTTCTTCAGTATTAATCTCGTGACAGTGTGATGGTTCATCCATTCGTTCGATGGTGATCTGGGGAGCCTCGTTATCCCAATTAAGTTTAAACATAGATGACATTGTGGCTAGAGCGTCTGCTAGCTGATTTTCTTCTCGTTGGAAATGCTCGAAGGTAATCTGTTCAAAATATGGTAGCAATGTCAAAACATGTTCTTTGTAAGGGATAAGGTTTGGGTGCTTAGTGTCCCATTCCCCTTTGATCTGAATGATGACCAAAGATGAATCTCCAAACACATTTAAGAATTTGATTCCCAAGTCTATGGCAGCTCTGAGACTGAAGATGCACGCTTCGTGTTCTGCCATGTTGTTTGTACAGTTGAAGTAAAGTCTGGCAGTAAAGGGAGTATGACACCCTTCTGGAGATATAAGTACAGCGCCTATACCATTTTCGAGTGCATTAGAGGCTCCATCAAAGAACAGGGTCCATCAGGATCCTTGTTCAAGTCTCTCATATGGTATGATTTCTTCACAGTTGTCTAATGTCATGATGTCTTCATCTGGGAATTCAAACTTCATGGGCTGATAGTCTTCTACAGCTTGGTGAGCAAGGTGATATGCTAATACACTACCCTTTATATCTTTTTGAGTAGTATACTGCATGTCGTATTCTGTCAGGATCATCTGCCATCTAACTATTCTCCCAGAAAGAGCAGGCTTCTCGAAGATGTATTTTATCGGATCTATGTTAGATATCAATAAAGTAGTATGAGTCAGCATATACTATCTCAACCGGCGAGCAGCCCATGCCAGAGCGCAGCAAGTTTTCTCGAGCAGTGAATATCTGGTTTCACAGTCGGTAAACTTTTTGCTCAGGTAGTAAATGGCATGCTCTTTTCGGCCAGACTCGTCATGCTGCCCCAATACACACCCCATTGAGTTTTCTAAAATAGTAAGATACACGATCAGTGGTCTCTTCCCTCGACTGGTGGCATCAACACATGAGGCTCTTGTAAGTATTCTTTGATTTTGTCAAAAGAAACTTGGCATTCATCATTCCACTTGACTACTTGATCTTTCTTCAATAGCTTGAAGATTGGCTCACAAGTAGCTATTAGGTGAGAAATGAATCTGGCAATATAGTTCAGTCGTCCCAAGAATCCTCTGACTTCCTTCTCAGTACGAGGAGCATGCATCTCTTGTATGGCTTTAACTTTTGCAGGATCGACCTCAATACCTTTGTTACTGACGACAAAGCCTAAGAGTTTACCGGATCGTAATCCGAATGTACACTTGTTTGTGTTCAACCTCAGCTTGTACTTTTTCAGTCTTTCAAACAGTTTTTGTAAGTGGTCCAGATGCTCTTCTTCCGTTTGTGATCTGGCTATCATATCGTCTACATAGACCTCTATCTCATGATGTATCAAGCCATGAAATAAAGCTACCATGGCATGTTGATAGGTTGCCCCAGCATTCTTCAATCTGAATGGCATTACCTTGTAGCAGAATGTGCCCCACTGTGTGACAAATGTTGTTTTCTCCATGTCCTCAGGTGCCATTTTGATTTGGTTGTAACCTGAGAAACCGTCCATGAAGGAAAAAACTTTGTGGTGTGCCATATTGTCAATTAGGATATCAATGTGGGGAAGTGGAAAATCATCTTTAGGGCTCGCCTTATTCAAATCTCTATAGTCCACACACATTCGTACTTTGCCGTCTTTTTTAGGTACGGGAACAATGTTGGCAACCCATTGGGGGTAGGAAGTGAAAGCCAAGAATCCAGCATTGAATTGCTTCATGACCTCCGCTTTAATCTTTTCTAACATATCAGGTCTCATGCGGCAAACCTTTTGCTTCACTGGCGGGCAATTTTCTCTTGTAGGCAGACGATGTACCATGATGTTTGTATCAAGTCCTGGCATGTCTTCGTATGACCAGGCGAAGATTTCAACATAGTCGTGTAGCAAATGAATCAAGCTCTCCTTGACACTGGGCTCCAGATTGGCACCCACCTTGACCTCTTTCTTATCTTCTTCAGTACCCAGATTGATTGTATCCACAGGTTCCTCGTGAGGCTGAATGGTTCTTTCCTCTTGTTGTAGCAGTCTGGCAAGCTCCCCTGGTACTTCACAATCTTCCTCACCTTTGTCTTCAACTTGTTAGATCAGATTCTAAGAGTCACAAAAGGCCATAGCGGTATCGTTACCCATGGGATCCAGAATGGATGGATACCTGCATTGTGGGTGTGTGTAAGGGTATAGCCATCTTTGAAAAATGTAAATGTCTAAAAGAAAAACAATGAACACAAAAGTTTGTATGCGAAAAACATCCGTGATCTATTGATTCCATATGAAGATGAAATAATGACCCTTACAAATGGACCATTGTGCCTCGGGCAAGACTCAAGGTTTTAAGAGTGCGAATTGTTTTTGAATATTAAAGATCCAACAAAAATGTAAGGATAAATTACTGTGGGATGAAGTCTCTAGCCTCCCAATTGTTGAGCCCTCCGTTGACAGTTGGAAAGATCCAATCCTCCAAGCTGCACTCCTCTTCACCATCTACTATCGCGTTGACCTCACAGTTGCTAATCTTCAAGGGTGGCCCTCCAACACGGGCACGACGTACAGCCTTTTGTGCACTTGAAGTGAAACCTAAGCAAAACTTGTCATACTTAAACGGGATATTCGGAAGTTGCCCCCAGATGGTGCATCCACCTTCCTTTACCACTGCTTTGGCGTCCTTCAGAGATGACATTATGAGCGGTGGCCTTGTAATCTCGGGAGTCTGGGACACAGTCTTGGTCACTGATACCTCTTGGGGGACCTCTTCGAAGTGTTGAAAAGGAGTTTCAATGAACTCGCCGTCCAATTCCACATACCTGAAGGAATTGAGATGGCTAATCATGTATTCTTCCTCTCCGTGGACAGTGATAATTTTTCCTTGAACTGGATACTTTAACATCTGGTGCAATGTAGAGGTGACAGCGCCAACGTTGTGGATCCATGGCCGACATAGCAGACAAGAGTATGAAGGGCAGATGTCCATTAGAAGGTTGAATTGAAAGTTTGAGTCCCCACCTTTATGGGGATATCCACCTCCCCGTGTACCATCCTCTTTGAGCCATCAAATGCCCTTAATACTATGTTGCTTGGTTTTAGCATCAGTCCTTCGCAGTCAAGTCTATCGAAAGCTTTTTTCGGTAATACATTCAAGGATGAGCTGGTGTCCACCAAGACATGGGCCAGAGTTATGCCTTTACACTCCATTGAGACGTGCAACGCCTCATTGTGCTTTCTTCCCCTCGGTGTCAGATCAGCATCTGAGAAGCCTAGGCCATTATTCGCTGTCAAGCTGGCCACACAATCTTGAAATTGGTCAGTAGACGTCTCTTGAGGCACATGGGCTGTTTTTAGGAGCTTCACCAAGGTTTTCGCATGTGCCTCGGAACACAGTAGTAATGCCAGCATGGAGATCTTGGAGGGAGTCTGCCCCAAATTGTTCAACTACATCATAGTCGCTCTTCTTGATAATTTTCAGGATCTCCTCCATTTCCTTCTTAGATGTCTCGGGGACAGACAATGGCTGGGCCTTCGTCCGGACAGGCTTGACCAAAATGCTTTTTCCTCGAGTTTTAGTAGCAGGAGTGTTGGTAGGAATGATAACAGGGGTCGTAACGTCTTCGTCAGCGGGAGCACTTGCAGAGATTATTATGGGTACGAAAGTAACCTTTGGAGCAGCCGCAAGGATGATCGCGAGTCCAGAAACTACTTTTGGGGGAGCAATTTCTGGAGAAAAGATCCTACCGCTTCGGGTAACTTTACTAGTTTCGGAAATATTGCTGATGTCAGAATCTTCTTCTTCGGAGTTTATCTCTTCGGCGGCCAGCCCATCTTGTTTGATTCCATGGTAAAAAATGTCCCCACCATAATTCCGTGGCACGGTTTTATCTGATTCATATGGGACTGGCCCAGGCATTGTGATTATTAGAGGAGTTGCTTTCGAAACCGATGTAATTCTAACGGGTCTTTTGGGGATCCTGGAAGAATTGGCGGAGATGGTAATGATTGAAACATCTTCAACAGGAACAGGTGAAACAAGAGTACTTTCAAACATAATCTCTTTGTTGTCTATCAAGCGTTGAATGCCTGTTTTCAACAAAGGGCAATCAGTTGCTGAGGATAAGCAGAGGTTGCAGTCTTCATTACAACCCGGGAACACACCAGCATTCAGCAAGTTTAACTTAATGGTTAGAAATGGAGTCATGAGTTCATTAACTGTGGCAATAAACAAATATTCTTCAATAGCATTGGTATGGTGACCATGTCTAGGCATAGGAGCAGAAAGGACGTTTGACTTCTCAGGCGCATCAAACTCAATTTCTTTTGCTTCAATGAGGTCTTGTATTTTGTTATTCACGGCCCAACAGTTATTGGTATCGTGACCGGGACTTTCAGAGTGATATGCGCAACGAGCATTGGGGTGATAGTAAGGAGATGTTGTATTACGGTTTTTTGAAGATTCTTTCAAGGTTTTCAGGTTGGACCTCAGAAGATGCGGTAATACTTGAGACGAAGTCATGTCAATTCTGGTGAATTGCCTAACTGGCATCTCCAGCCTTGGTTGATTATTTCTTTGGTGATTAGGCATAGGCTTTGGAATCATAACAGCCCCTACCATTGGTCGGCGTTCGGCTCTCCCTCGGTTTCTTTGTGGATGTACAATAGCTACCTCTTTTTTCTCAACAAATGGCTTCCTTACAGCTGTAGATGAATCCTTCTGAATCTTTCCACTTTTTATATCGGCTTCCACCCTCTCTCTGGTTAATATTAGCTCAATAAAGCCTGCAGATGAGCTTCCGATCAGATGGTTGAAAAAGGGACCAGACAAAGTGCCTAAGAACATGTCCACCAATTCCCTTTCAGACAGAGGGGGTTGAACTCTTCCAGCCAAATCTCTCCATCTTTGGGCATAATCCTTGAAACCATCATTAGAAACCATGGCCATACTCTGGAGTTGAGTATAGTAAGGCACCAAATCGGAATTGTATTGATATTGCTTGTAGAAAGTTGCGGCAAGATCTTCCCAATTGTGGACGTTGGCTTGTAGACAGAGTGTCCTGGAAAAAGTGCACCCATAAGTCTTTATTGGCGGTGTCAGGTTGGATTTTTCTCACATATGAGCGGAGATGCATCTTAGGGCACGAAACTCCGTCATACTTAGAAAAGGTAGGCGCTTTGAACTTTGGAGGAATCACAATCCCTGACACTAGTCCCAAATCCTCAAAGTCTAGGCCTGGCACCTTTTGTACTTCCATCGCGCTCAACCGCTCTACAAGATGCCTGTATTTGTCATCTGCTGGAGGATGTTGTTCCTCAGAGTAGTCTTCCTCTTCTTCCTCCTCTTCTTCTGATTCTGACGGGATCACTGTTTCCTTACCCTTCCCTTCCTGATTGTCTTTTTCTCCGAAGGTGGTTGCAAAGTTTAAAGTCCTTCTCGTCTGCTCATGAAATCTTCTCCCCATATTCAAAACACCATTTCCCTTCTTTGTTTTCTTTTTCTTCTCTTCAGCTAGCAGAGTCTTCAATTCTTCCTGCCCCTTGGCTAGGGTCATGAGCAACTGTTAAACTGCGCGTTCTGAGTCTGGAGATCTTTCACTGTCTGTTCGAGATCCATCTTATTGAAATAAACAGTATAGAGAGATGAGGAAACATCGTTGTAAAATACCTGTTTATGTCATGATGAATGATATGTGCATATGCAATGTTTTCATGGATTTCGAAGATTCAAGTTTGTTTTAGACAAAAAGGAACACACGTTATATTAATAAGATAAAGTTTTAGTACATCAATGCCCCTTGGACAAATTAATACAAAACTTTAAGATAAAAAGGTAGTGCGCATCCTCTTCAGTGCAATGTAGGCATTTAGAGTTCGCTCCTCCTGAAGTAGCCTAGTGAGTTCCAAAACCTTCTTCTCACTTGCGTAGAATTGGACTTTGAAAGTATCTCGCTCTCCTTTTAGTTGTATCCAATCCCTCTGTAGGTCTTCAAGAGATGTGGGCATGTCAGGATGTAGGATAGTGTATGGAACATCTCCCTCCTTGACAGGCTCAACAATCACCGGGAGAATAGAGGGGATAAGGCATCATGAGACTTTGAGCACGGGTTCGTACCCATTTGAGGTAAGGCTCAAGAGGGATGGAATTATTATGCCCCAAAGTCTTGATATCCACCTTGTTTAGCATCCTCCAAGCTAAGATAAATCTCTAGCGAAGACCTTGATCGTCGTTGTCGTAGTCAAATTCCAAACCTTGAATCAATATCTCGTAAGGGCCATCCCTTCGGGTGTAACCAAACTGTCTTAAGGCTAAGAAAGGGTTGTAGGTGATGCCTCCCCTAATGCCAAGTAGAGGGACATTAGGGAACTCTCCACAATGGTCAATAATGATAACATTCTCTTTGGATCGGGAACACCAATGAACGTCTGAATGTTTGAGCGTCATTAACCTTTGTGAACATCTTGAACCTTGTTCATTCTTTAAGACTGATTGGGGAAGATGAGAAGTAAACCATCTTGCCAGGAGAGGAGTGAAACACATAAAGATGCCTCTTTTCCTCATTGTGCGAGTGTGAAAAGAGTGTAGGATATCCCCTAGCAATGTAGGCACCAGATTGTGCGACATGAAGATTTTGACGGCGCTCACATTTATGAGTTGGTCAGGATTGGGAAACAAGACCATCCCATAGATGAGGAGAGCCACAATTTCCTCGAAGGCTTGCAAGTCTAGGGAATTCCAACAGCTTTGGGCTTTCTCAAATAGGAACTTTGCTAAGAAGCCTTTGACACCACTTCTAGTTTCCCAATGAGTTGTGACATCGGATGAGTGCAAGTGTAGGACTTGAGCAATATCTTTTAGATTTGGGTCTCTTTCCGTACTGTTGAAAGGTAGTTGATTGAGAATGGGAATTCCCAGGAGTTGGGAGAATTCTTCCAAAGTAGGGACAAGCTGGTAGTCGGGAAACGTGAAGCAATGGTGCAAAGGATCAAAGAACTGAAAGAGCACCTTTAACATATCCTCATCTGCGTTGGAGGTGACCAAGTTAAGTAGACGACCATGTCTCTCGGTGAAAGGAGAGTTCTCAGGGATCCTTGAAGCTAACTCTTTAAGTTGTGGAGGGATCTTCACAAGGTTGACTTGAATAGTTTTCCTGCGAAGTGAATCCATATCCTACAAAACAAGAACAAAGATGAATCTCGAAATCCTTGAAATGGTTAGTGGATGTATATAATTCTTATGATGTCCATGATGTTATGTACAAGTATGTATATACAAGACAAATCAAACAAGTCCCTAGTTTAGGCTTGCATGGAGTTTTATAGGAAAGTACCCTCTTGAAGTTTAGTTGTCTCAACTTGTCCTAGTTAATAGTAACCGGGTTCTAAGGAGCTCAATATCACTGGATTGTTTCCTTGTTTATTGTTTCAGCTCAAGCCTCTTTAATGGCAACCGAAATATCCCAGGAAACCAACCCTCAATGAGTGTAGTATCGAGTATCTACCAGCTTCAGACTGCACCAAAGCCGGTCATCTCACTACGTCCTAAAGGCCAAGTTGGTCAAGTAAGGTTCTAGAAGTTCGTTAGTGCTTTATGACATCACTCAGCAGCCCCATTTTCTCTTTGATTGACTCAAAGGCTACCGGTACCCGCAAATATGTCACACTAACATAGCTATTGCTTAGACCATGTTGGTATACCCCGCACAGTTTCCATAATGTATTGCTATTTACCTATAATGTATCCCAAATGCGGGTAGAGGATTCAAACCCAAACAAAGAACCAAATTGTAAAGCAAACAAATCAAACAAGTGTAAGCAAATAAATGTGACCTAGCCCTGAGGTAACCCCACTTTTTTAGAATATTCCTCTACAGAGTCGCCAGTTCTGTGATACGGTGGGAGAACTGACTTGAGGTTTTTGCGTTTTATCGCAAATGTTGCGGTTTAGAAAGAGTCGCCACCGACTTTTCTTTTATCCAAAAAGGAAAGGTGAAAAAGCACAGGAAAGACCTTTAGAGATTGTTTTTTGAGTTTGGGGGGTAGATTATGAAAAGGGAAGGTATTAGCACCCTTTTCATCCATGGTTTTCCATGGGCTCTTAGTTACTCACTAGATCACTTGCTTTTGTTTGAATGTGCTTGTGGTGTGGTTTTTGAAAGTATTTTGAAAATGTAACTTTGTAATGATTCTCGTTTCTATAAGAATGTATACAAAGTGTTTGTTTCGAAAATAGTTCAAAGAAGTATTTGTGAGATGTGTTTTGAAATTATTTTGAAAATGTAACTCCGTAATGGTTCTCGTCTCTATAAGAACGTATACAAAGTGTTTGTTTCAAAAATGTTTCAAAGTGGAAGTGTAGGTGTATGAAATGTTTTTTTGTTGTGAGCAAGCGAGTAACTGAGAGCAAACCTACCTACTCAAAAGGTCTTAGATATGCTTTTCCTCCTCCTTTAGATGTTACCATCTCACCATTGATTTGGTAAGGAGCTCCATCGTTGGGACGTTTGTATAGTCATAGAAGGCAACTTATGGGATGTTTTAGCAATGTCGTTTAGGGACGATCGTTTACCGAAGGCAACATCGAGGGCCATCGAGGGACTACGATCTTTTATCGAAGGTCTTTGCTAAAATGCCCATGTTCGAGGGACATGACTATTTTCCGATAGGCAACAAGTGATATTACCCTGAGGGTGCACGTGTGCAAAGTGTGTTTGATTGCATGCATTTAGTCTTGATTAGGGTGTCTACTTGTTGGTTTTATCTTGCCATACACATCCTAATTTACTAACAATATATGAAAGCAATAAAAGCGCAAAAAATGTAAAGTCCTACGCTATTACAATGTTTAGGGGATGTGGGTACATATTTACAAATGGGGATTGCAAATGAGAATAAGTCCTAAATTACTATTACAACCATATCGAAATGCATAGGAATGTACAAGAAGATGTGAGATGAACTTGTTTTGTTTTAAGAAAATAATTTTGATCTTTTGTTTTAAGAAATAAAATGAAGTGTGAAAGAAATGTTTTTGATGTTTGCTGGTTAATGAAAATAGAAAATGATGGCAAAAATAATGAGAAAAAAGAAGAAAAAAACGAATATGCGTGTTGCTGATTAAAATGGAGTCAGAGGTTCTGACCCTGGCACGCTGCAGAATAGAAACATGTTAGTGAAAATGTATAAGGTCAGAAGTTATGAACCCACTGGGAACACAATAGTTTTCAGAAGTTCTGAAACTGCTAATAACAAAACAGACTCCAGAAATCCTGGTGCCGTTGCCAGAACTTGGTCTCTCTCTCTCTCTCTATGCTAGTCAGAACATCTGCAATTTGATTATTTCTCCACAAAACAGAAAACATGCTTAGAATAGTTACAACAGGTATCATAGTGTTTCAGAAATAAGAAACATCAGAATCATAAATCATAGGTAAGTATGCATTAGCTAATTCTAATTCTAAGTTCTAATTTCTTCAAGAAATTTCTGAACTGATTCATTCTCTACTTAAGCAGACGGATGCATGAAATCTCAGAGTATGTACAACATCAGAAACATGATATCTACATTGTATTTTTTAGCATGTAAATCTGGTAATGCTTGAGTAATGTGGTAAGAGTCAGCAGAAACTTACCTTGCAGCAGGAAGAAGTTCTGTGAACTGGAGTTAACCTCAATTCTGATGACGCTTTGAAAAGCTCCTTCACGTACTCAGTAAGCTGGAAGTCTCCAACTTCTGGGTATGGCAAGGGGGTGATGTTCTGACTTCTTTGAATGGATGGGTGGAGAGTATGTAGTAGTGTGAATACAAAATTTATGGCAGTTTCCAACGTGTGGATCAGAAACTATATGGATGGTTTTTAGTCAAGAAATATTTGAGAACAAATGGAGTTTGAAGGCAAGGGATCCAAAGTTAACAGGTTTTTTGTGTGTTATGTTTACAGTTCTTGAAACTCTAGGAATTTTGGCAGAGATTCAAGGTTTTTCTTGCTCAAACTTTCGACCTCTTTTCAGTGGCTAAGGGTGTTCTATTTATAGGCAAAGTTTTGTGGGTTTTAAAATGTCAAGTAGCGCCAACATCATACGCTAGATGCTGACTTGCTCTTGAAGAAAGTTCAAAAAAGGTGTGATAGTTGATAGTTTTTAGCCTAGGCTGGATTAGTAAGCAGGGATTAAGGAAAAGTGAAACCCACAAGTGAAAAGTAGCGCATGGACCCATACCTAATTCTGCACAAAGGTATTTCTATGTTACACGTGGAGAGACCCTTTGGACAAAGCCTCAAAAGTGGTTATGAGCATTAATGAGCATTAAATGATGATGAGATTTGTCAAAGTCAGAAATCCTCTAATGGGAGATTTTGCATCATTGCTTAAATCTGGGCCAGAAGTTCCATTTCAGCGTAATTTAAAATAACGCACCCAAGTTCTGATCTTAGTGTCCTGCTGCCTCAGCATACTCTGAAGGATCCCTCAGACTTTCCAGCATATTCTGAAAGAGCATTCAGACTTTCTATCACACTTTATAACCTTCTTTGTTTTACCCTGGCAAACTCTGACTGAGCTTGCGTAGATGCTAAAGAGTCATGTTCTGACTGAAGACTATATTCTGAACCATGTTCATAACTTCTGACTGCACCTTCCCGGAGGCTGGCTCAGAAGTTCTGAAGTCTCATTTTTCTTAAATACTTAGAAAAATCCCAAGTATTTAGAAATTTGGGTTTTCCATAGTAAATTTGACTTTTTGAACTTTTGATGATACAAACTTCATATTCCGACATGTCTTGATGAAATATGATTTTTTTTTAGATTTGATTTTGATCCAAAATCCAAAGTTTGACCTTTAAATGTGAAAATGACTATTTTGCCCTTACAGGCGACTTTCTTGAAAAATCTATAATTTAAAGCTTGAGATTGGATGAAAGCAAACCTGAGGATCCAGAGTGATATCTTGAGAAAATGAGAGGGCAAATTTTGGGGTACAACAGCTGTCCCTGTTTAATCTTCTTTAACCTGAAGAGTTAGATTGGCGATATTTGCCATTCGCGACTCGAAGGTGGAAGATGATTGGACACTAGAGTTCCCAGAAATTTGCACTCGGCGACGATAGGAGGAATGGGCTTAAAGATGCCATTTGGAGAGGTGATAGAATCTTGTTGGAGATGGGCTTGTAGATGCCATCCAAGAATGTTTTGTTGAGATGTAAATTGTAAGTTGAACATCAGAATGACGTTTGTGTCTGGAGCGTATAGTATCCAAAGTTGAGTTTGAATGAGTATCAGAATGGCTTCCGTGTATGGAGCATATCTGAACTGTATCAAAAGTTGAATCTGAATGAGTATCAGAATGGCTTTCGTGTCTGGAGCGTATCTGAACTGTATCAGGAGGTGTCTTTGAATGGGTAACATAATGGCATCTGTGTCTAGTGTGTATCTATATTGTATCAAGAGTTGAATCAGAATGAGTATCAGAAAGGCTTCCGTGTCTTGAGCGTATCTGAACTATATCAGGAGGTGTCTTTGAATGAGTAACAGAATGGCATCCGTGTCTGGTGCGTATCTGTACTGTATCAAGAGTTGAATCTGAATGAGTATCAGAATGGCTTCCGTGTCTAGAGCATATCTGAACTGTATCAGGGTGTCTTTGAATGAGTATCAGAATGGCTTCCGTGTCTGGTGCGTATCTGTATTGTATCAAGAGTTGAATCTGAATGAGTATCAGAATGGCTTCCGTGTCTGGAGCATATCTGAATTGTATCAGGAGTAGAGTCTGAATGATTATTAGAATGGATTCCATATCTGGAACGTATCTGAACTGCATCAGGAGTAGAGTGGTAGCTGTTAACTTTATCCTGAAAAGGCTAAGATGTTAGCTGAAATGCAAAGTTATGTTGTATGAAATGTGTGATACGGTGGGAGAACTGACTTGGTGTTTTGCGTTTTGATCGCATTTGTGCGGATAGCAAGAGTTGCCACCGACTTTTATTTTATCCAAAAGGAAAGGCAAAAAAGCACAGGAAAGACCTTTCAAGATTATCTCTCGCGTTCGGGGGGTAGATTATGAAAAGGGAAGGTATTAGCACCCTTTTCATCCATGGTTTTCCATGGGCTCTTAGTTACTCGCTTAAATCACTTGCTTTTGTTTTGACAGTGTGCTTGTGGTGTGGGTTTTAAAAGTATTTTGAAAATGTCTTTGTAATGGTTCTTGTTTCTATAAGAACGCGTACAAAGTGTTGTTTTGAAAATAGTTCAAAGATGTGTTTGTGGATTGTGTTTTTGAAAATGGTTTTGAAAAGATGTTTTGCAATGGTTCTCGTCTCTATAAGAACGTATACAAAATGTTTTGTCTTTTTAAAAATGTTTTGAAATGAGAGCGTTGGTGTGTAAAAGTGTTTTTGTCGCGAGCAAGCGAGTAACTAGGAGAGAATCTACCTACTCGAAAGGTCTTAAACGTGCTTTTCCTTCTCCTTTAGATGCGGCTATCTTACCATTGATTAGGTAAGAAGCCCCATCGTTGGATGTGATGGGACGAGCGTGGGACGTTTGAATAGTCATAGAAGGAAACTTTTGTGATGTTTTAGCAATGTTGTTTCGGGACTAGATCGTTTTACTGAAGGCAACATTGAGGGTCATCGAAGGATTACGATCTTTTTTATCGAAGGATCTTTGCTAAAATGTCCCATATTCGAGGGACATGACTATTTTCTGAAAGGCAACAAAGTGAGATTACCCTAGAGGTGTTAGTGTGCAAGTGTGTTAGTTTGCATGTATTTTGTCTTATATTTGAAAGTCATCTATTTATTGATTTTATCTTGCCATACATCTTATTTACTAGCAATATATGAAAAGCAAGTAAATATGCGGAAAATAAAATCTAAGCTATTACATCACTTTAGGGGGATAGGGGTACAATTTAATAATAGGGATGAAATGGAGACTGAAATATTACAACCATATCGAATAATAATGAAAACAATGTAAAAGCAGTGCAAAACAAAGGGAAAAATGTATTTTGAACTGCTATGTGTCGACCCATGCTGTTATGCATTGACACATAGATTTTCCCTGCTCCTGTAAAACAAAATCAGTTCAATATGGGTCGACACATAATGGGATGTGTCAACTCATGCACCTTCTTGTATCGACGTGAAACACGTATGTATCGACTCATAGGCTCTTCCAGCTTCTATTTTGCAATCTGAACTAAGTATGGGTCGACGCATGGGGGTTATGTGTCGACTCATACCTTGTTTTTTCACTAGGATGAGTTGACACATGAGGATATGTGTCGATACATGTTGTATTTTCCCGCCTTAAACATTGTTTTTCTTGTCTGTACAGGTTAGCTTACAACATATGATGGATATATGTAAATAACAAATGAGTGAATAAGCCTAAATCATAAACAAACGACTAGTTCAAAGGGATAATAAAATACTATATCTTATCTTCAAGAACAACAAATTGTTAATGATGTATAAAAAGATATCAAGTCAAGAGGACTTACCTTTGGGCTGCACTGGTTATTTTAGATCTGAATGCTTTTCCAAATGTTGTGATGACTTTGTGAGTCTTCAGAAAGCTGCTCCGGACTGCTGGAACTGAGTTGGACTGTACTGTAATATTTTTGGTATTTTTGATGGTGAAGATGAATAGCACTACAAGGACTGTTTTTATGTTTGGACAAACTTTGTATGTGATGAAGTGTTTGTCTTTATGGAGAGTTTGTATGGTGGAATGATGGGTTGGGGTTCTGTTTTGAATAAGAACAGAACTGGTTTTTTGAATGAATGAGTCAAGTTTACAAAGGATATTGTTTTTCTATTCAACAAAACTCTCTATGTTCTCTCTCAAATCCTCTCTTCCAAATCCAACCTCTAAAATCCCACCTCCAAAAAATCCAACCTCTTTGTCTTATGAGACAGTCCCCTTTTGTAGACCTTTGACTATGGTTTAGGGGGGAAATCAAATAAGTTATTTTGAATTGTTTGCCTACTGTTTTGATACTTTCTTCACTCAATTTTCCTTTGCCAGTTTGGTGCAATTTTGGGGCTGTTATGATGCAGGCTTGGGCAGACTGTCTAGAGCAGTTTTGGACTGTATTAGGTAGCATGCATACTTGGGGTGTAGTATAGCACAAGGTTTCTTGCAGGGCAGCATGGGGTGTTGTGGCAATGTGGCATATCACATTTTGTTCAACTTGGACAGTATGATTTTTAGCATGTCACAAATTTGGTCTTGTGGAATATTTCATGCACATTATGTCAAGGGCAAAGATATTGTGGTATGTTTTTTCTTTGAGAGAACTCAATCAAGACATAGTTTTAGAATTTGTAATTTTGCAAAAATACCACTTTGTAATAACTTGAATTACTTGCATCATTTTGAATTATTTGGAATTGTAATAAAAGATGTCATGAAGTAAATGAAACTAACCAAGTATTAGAAAATACTTAGAAAATTTTCAAAGTCTTGCAAAGTTGGATTTTTATTCTCTTGATTTTTGATGATCGAACTTCATTTTTGGATGTCTTGACATAATGTGATTTTTGGGATTCAAATTTGGTTAGAAAGTTTGATTTTTTCAGTGTCCGATTGACTTTTCCAGTTGAAACTCCGATTTTTCTCATTTTGCCCCCTTTTGATAATTTGAATGATTCTTCTTAGAAAATGTGGTCTGAGGCTTGAACCTTGACTGAAGTAATTCTAAGAATCCTTGAGACATGAGAGGGCAAATTTTGGGGTACAACAACTGCCCCTATTCAATCTTCTTAAACCTGAAAAGTTAGATTGGCAGACCTACCATTCGTGACTTGAAGGTGGAAGATGATTGAACACTAGAGTGCCCAGAAATTTGCACTTGATGATGTGGTGGTTGATTATGCTGGGAATGGGCTTAAAAGAAGCCATTTGGATAAATGATGGAGAATTGTCGGAGATGGGCTTATAGATGCCATCCAAAGGTGATTGTTGATAGAAAGTCTGAACTTGACTTTAACAGAAAACAAATCAGAATAAACCTTTGGTCGATTTAAACTGGAGCTAGCAGAAGTCTCGAATGTCGTTGGAAAGAATCAGAACATCTTTTGGAGTGATTTAAACTGAACGAAAAGATATCTTGGATTAATCTTGATTGGGAAGCATCGGAATGAATCTTGGTGCAATTTTATCTGAACCAGAGAAAATTGTCAGTGGGGAAGAATCAAAATAAATTGTTGAGAAATTTAAACTGAACTAGTAAGAATCTGAAAACGAATCAGAATAAACCGTTGAGAGATTTATCTGAACCAGTAAGAATCTAGAAATTAATCAGAATAAACCGTTGAGAGATTTATCTAAACTAGTAAGAATCTGGAAACGAATCAGAATAAACCGTTGAGAGATTTATCTGAACCAGTAAGAATCTGGAAATGAATCAGAATAAACCGTTGAGAGATTTATCTGAACCAATAAGAATCTGGAAATGAATCAGAATAAACCGTTAAGAGATTTATCTGAACCAGTAAAAGTCTAGAAAAGAATCAGAATAAACCGTTGAGAGATTTATCTGAACCAGTAAGAATCTGGAAATGAATCAAAATAAACCGTTAAGAGATTTATCTGAACCAGTAAGAATCTTGGAAACGAATCAGAATAAACCATTGAGATTTATCTGAACCAGTAAGAATCTGGAAACGAATCAGAATAAACCATTGAGAGATTTATCTGAACCAGTAAGAATTTGGAAATGAATCAGAATAAACTGTTGAGAGATTTATCTGAACCAGTAAGAATCTGGAAATGAATCAGAATAAACCGTTAAGAGATTTATCTGAACCCGTAAGAATCTGGAAATGAATCAGAATAAACCGTTAAGAGATTTATCTGAACCAGTAAAAGTCTGGAAAAGAATCAGAATAAACCGTTGAGAGATTTATCTGAACCAGTAAGAATCTGGAAACGAATCAGAATAAACCGTTGAGAGATTTATCTGAACCAGTAAGAATCTTGGAAACGAATCAGAATAAATCGTTGAGAGATTTATCTGAACCAGTAGGAGTTTGAAAGAAATATTTTGCTATGTAGATGGTCGACCAGTCTTTTCTCGGGAATTGATCTGTATTTGACTTGTTGAAAATATGTTTGTCAGAAATTTGTTGATAACAATTTCCTGTCGATTAATTCTTTCCTGCAAAAGGCGAATAGTTAATTGTATGCAATGCTATGATGTATGCAATGCATGGTATGATGTTGTTTCTCAAAATAAATGATATTTCACTGTATGTACTTGTGTTGTTAATGTTATGACGTATGAATGCAAATGTATGGACTTAGAGATTGTTCGTGCCATAGTGTTGTTGGAAGCGGGGAAAATAAATCCCTCTTGAAACACTGATGAGTGAGTTTCCAATCATTAGAGAAATAAACTCTGTTGTAGAAGGGAAACGCCGAACATTGCTTGTAGACTTCGTGAAATCCTGCTGGGAAAACCTGAGAAGTTGGGCAACTTACTGGGGAACCTCTGGAGCGGTAGTTGGGAGTTTTGCTCTGTCAGGGGTATGAGAGCGCTTGATACCAACAGGCTGCATATTGGGGATACGTTAGCGATTCTGTAGTAGGATATATTTGCTTCCGCTCTTGCTGGAGAAGGTACCTGCGAGGATCTTATGGAATGGCCTATAGATATTATCCTATTTCTTAAAGCCATTAGTAATTGTCTTTCCGTTTTCTCTTCATTTGTAAATAGTAATGACGTTCAAATGCATATGTTCAAAAATAAATCATTGGACGTTTTTGTAAACAAAACAAAGAAATAAAGAAAGATAGATAGTTTTGCACTTCCAAAAGGGGTATCTTTGTATTAACTTGAATAAGTCTTTTTTGTACAATGAGACGAGCATTCTAGTAAGAGAATGTCGTCGTAAAAAAATGAAAATTGATACAAAGAAAAGATAACTATGTGCAATAATCCTATGGGGTTCCCATTCTGCTATAGTCTTCGTGTCTCTGAGTGTCTTATCCACTTGTCGCCTCGGTGAAGCTGATTGGATTGATTAGAACCATTTGAGTTGGTTGGTCAACACTGAAGATTACCTGCAAGATGATCCAACAGGACATAGTCACACGCTTTAAATCCCTAACTTTTTCCTAGACCGCCCTTTCGGGTTTTCGATCCACCGGGATACCCTTTTTTTCCCAAGCCGCCCTTTCGGGTTTTCGGCTTGCCGGGTGTATAATTTTTTTTATAATTTTCATCCCTTATTTTTGCCTGAACCCTTTTGGTTCGCCGGGAAGCCCTTATTTTTGCCTAGGCCAGTCAACCTAGCGGGTCTTTAATCATGCGTAGTATCTTTTAACTATGTCCGTATTTTCAGGGTGCAGGAGGTCGTCGCCATCCATAATGGTCAAGATCAATGCTCCACCAGAGAATATGCTTTTGATCATAAACGTCCCTTCATATGTAGGAGTCCATTTTCCCCTGGGATCACCTTGTGGCAAAATGATACGCTTGATTACCAAGTCACTGACCCGATATACCTGACGTTTGACCATTTTATTAAAAGCTTTGATCATGTATTTTTGGTACATCTGACCATGACAGATAGCTGTAAGCCTCTTCTCATCAATCAATTTTAGTTGGTCAAACCGAGTCTGGATCCAATCTTCTTCATTCAAACCAGCATCCTTCATGATCCTCAGAGAGGGGATCTGGACCTTAATAGGCAAGACAAACTCCATGTCGTATACCAGAGAATAGGGTGTTGCCCAAGTTGATGTGCGAGCTGTGGTACGATACCCGTGGAGAGCGAACGGTAGCATCTCATGCCAGTCTTTGTATGTGACTGTCATTTTCTGTATGATCTTCTTAATGTTTTTGTTAGCAGCTTCTACAGCACCATTCATCTTTGGCCAGTAAGGGGAATAATTGTGATGTTGAATCTTGAATTTCTCGCACAAGGCGGTGATCATAGTGTTGTTTAGATTCATACCATTATCAGTGAGGATTCTCTCTGGGATACCGTACCGACAGATGAGATTCTGTTTGATGAACCGGGCGACCATATTCTTAGTAACGGAAGCGAAGGAAGCTGCCTCAACCCACTTTGTAAAACTGTCGATGGCCACTAAGATGAAGCGGTGTCCATTGGAGGCCGTTGTCTTGATTTCGCCAATCATATCGATTCCCCACATAGCAAAGGGCCAAGGAGCCGTCAAGATGTTCAGAGGAACCGGAGGTACGTGCACTTTATCAGCATAAATCTGACACTTATGGCAAGTCCGAGAGTGTTGATATCAGTCTGCTTCCATGGTAGACCAATAATAGCCTGCCCGTAGGTTTTTTTTTGCCATTGTATGCCCACTGGAATGGGTACCAAAAGCACCTTCGTGTAATTCGACCATGATCCTTTCAGCTTCAACCTTGTCTACGCACTAAAGTAATAGAGTCATGACTGCGTTTGTACAAAATGTCGTTACTAAGGAAGAATTTTGCCGAGAATCTTCTTAGGAACTTCTTGTCATTCACTGAAGCTCCTTCTGGATATTCCTGAGACTCGAGATACCTTTTAACTTCATGGAACCAAGGTCGATACATTACTTTTTCAGTACTGATCTCGTGACAGTAGGTTGGTTCATCCATCTGCTTAATGGTAACTTAAGGAGCCTCGTTATCCCAATTAAGTTTAAACATAGATAACATTGTAGCTAATGCGTCTACTAGCTGATTTTTTTCTCGCGGGAAATGCTCGAAGGTAATCTTCTCAAAATGCGGCAACAATATCAACACATGTTCTTTGTAAGGGATAAGGTTGGGGTGTTTGGTGTCCCATTCCCCTTTGATCTGACTGATGACCAAGGTTGAATCTCCAAATACATCCAAGGATTTGATCCCTAAGTCTATAGAAGCTTTGAGACCAAAGATGTATACTTCGTATTCTGCCATGTTGTTTGTACAGTTGAAGCAAAGTCTTGCAGTAAAGGGAGTATGACATCCCTCCGGAGATATGAGTACGGCACCGATACCATTTCCAATTGCATTGGATGCTACATCAAAGAATAGGGTCCATCGGGATCCTTGTTCAGGTCTGTCATATGGCCTGATTTCTTCACAGTTGTCTAATGTCATGATGTCTTCATCCGGGAATTCGAACTTCATGGACTGATAGTCTTCCACGGCTTGGTGAGCGAGGTGATCAGCCAATACACTACCCTTTATAGCTTTCTGGGTAGTATATTGTATGTCATATTATGTCAGGATCATCTGCCATCTCGCTATTCTCCCGGAAAGAGCGGGTTTCTCAAAGATATATTTTATCGGATCCATTTTAGATATCAACAGAGTAGTATGGGTTAACATATACTGTCTCAGCCGGCGAGCCGCCCATGCCAGAGCGTAACAAGTTTTCTCGAGAAGTGAATATCTTGTTTCACAGCCAGTAAACTTTTTGCTCAGGTAATAAATAGCATACTCTTTTTGGCCAGACTCGTCATGCTGCCCTAACACACACCCCATTGAGTTTTATAAAACAGTCAAATACAGGATTAAAGGTCTTCCCTCGACGGGTGGTAACAGCACAGGAGGCTCTTGTAAATATTCCTTGATTTTTTCAAAAGAAACTTGGCATTCATCATTCCATTTGACTACTTGATCTTTTTTCAAGAGCTTGAAGATTGGTTCACAAGTAACTGTTAGGTGAGAAATGAACCTGGCGATGTAATTCAAACGTCCCAAGAATCCTCTGACTTCTTTCTCAATACGAGGAAAAGGCATCTCTTGTATCGATTTAACCCTGGAAGGATCAACCTCGATACCTTTTTTGCTGACAACAAAGCCTAGGAGCTTACCAGACCGGACTCCGAACGTGCACTTATTTGGATTCAATCTCAACTTGTACTTCTTCAGCCTCTCAAACAGTTTCTGTAAGTGATCAAGGTGCTCTTCTTCCATTTGCAATCTGGCTATCATATCGTCTATGTAGACCTCTATCTCATGATGTAACATGTCATGAAATAAAGCTACCATGGTGCGTTGATAAGTTCCCCAGCATTCTTCAATCCGAATGGCGTGACCTTATAGCAGAAAGTGCCCCACTGTGTAACAAAGGTTGTTTTCTCCATATCCTCAGGTGCCATTTTGATTTGGTTGTAGCCTGAGAAACCGTCCATGAAGGAAAACACTTTGTATTGTGCCGTATTGTCAACTATAATGTCGGTGTGGGGGAGTGGGAAATCATCTTTGGGGCTTGCCCTATTCAAATCTTTGTAGTCCACACACATTCTCACTTTACCGTCTTTCTTGGGTACAAGAACAACATTGGCCACCCATTGGGGATAAGAGGTGACAGCCAAAAATCCAGCATTGAATTGCTTCATGACTTCTGCCTTGATCTTTTCTGACATATCAGGCCTCATGCGGCGAACCTTTTGCTTTACTGGAGGACAATCCTCCCTTGTAGGCAAATGATGTACCACAATGTCTGTATCAAGTCCCGACATGTCTTCATACGACCAGGCAAAGACTTCAACATAATCGTGCAATAACTGAATCAGACGCTCCTTGACATTAGGTTCCAAACTGGCACCCATCTTGACCTCCTTTTTGTCTTCCTCAGTTCCCAAGTTAACAGTTTTGACCGGCTCTTCGTGCGGCTGAATGGTCCTTTCTTCCTGTTGCAATAACCTGGCCAACTCCCCCGGCACCTCACAATCTTCCTTACTTTCGTCGTCGGCTTGGTAGATCGGATTTTCAAAGTCACAATTGGCCATAGAAGAACTGTTACCCATGGGATCCTGAGTGGATGTAGATTTGCATTTTAATATGTGAGTGTGTGTAAGAGCATAGCTACTTTTGAAAGAAAAACAAAGAACACAAAATTTGATGCAAAAACGTCCATGATTCATTAATGACATATGAGAATGAAGTGACAACCCTCACAAATGGACCGTTGTGCCTCGGGTAAGACACAAGGTTTTAAAAGTCTAAATTGTTTAAATATTACAAGCCTGGAAATATTAAAAGACAATTACTCTTGAATAAAAGTAATAGGAATGAAATCTTTGGCCTCCCAATTGTTGAGCCCTCCGCTGATGGTTGGAAAAATCCATTCGTCCATATCACAGCTGCCATCACTGTCTTCGACTGCATTAACTCCTTGATTGCTGATACGCAGAGGTGGTCCCCTAGTACGAGAACATCGAACAACTCTTTGATCCTCTGTAGTGAACCCTAACCCAAATCTGTCATACTTGTAGGGAATATCCGGAAGCTGACCCCAGATGGTACACCCTCCTTCTTCAACTATTGCTCGAGCATCTTTCAAAGAGGCCATCTTCAGCGGAGGTCTAGTAATCTTCGGGACCTTTGGAGTAGACTTGGTTGCCACGACCGTTGCTAGAACCTCCTCAAAGTTCTGACAGGGAGTCTCGATGAATTCACCATCCATTTCAACATACCTGAAAGAGTTCAGATGGCTAACCATGTACTCCTCCTCTCTCTGAACTGTGACAATCTTTCCTTTAATCGGGTATTTTAGCATTTGGTGCAGGGTAGAAGTGACGGCACCAGCACCGTGGATCCAAGGTCAACCCAATAGACAAGAGTACGAAGGGAGGATATCCATCACATAGAAAGTTGAGTCAAAAGTCTGAGTCCCAATTTTTATGGGGATACTAACCTCTCCGTGCACTGGCCTCTTGGAACCATCAAAGGCCCTTACTATGATGTTGCTAGGTTTTAAGATGAGCCCCTTGCAGTCCAGTCGGTCGAGAGCATTTTTGGGCAAGACATTCAATGATGAGCCAGTATCCACCAGAACGTGGGCAAGTATGGTTCCCCTGCATTCAATGGAAATATGCAAGGCATCGCTGTGCTTCCTTCCCTTAGAGGTTAAATCAGCGTTGGAAAATCCCAATCCATTATCAGAAATTAGACTGGCCACACAGTTTTCAAATTGGTCGATGGAGGTCTCTTGGGGCACGTGGGCGGTCTTAAGAAACTTTACCAAGGCTTTGGCGTGGCTCTCAGAACACAAAAGTAAGGACAACAATGATATCTTCGAGGGGGTCTGCCTCAACTGTTCTACAATGTTGTAGTCACTTTTCTTAATTATCTTAAGTATTTCTTATATCTCCTCTCTAGAATCTTCAAGGATGATCTCGGGACGCTCTCTTGCTTGGACAGACAGTAGGAGTGTCACTGGGAGTGTCGGTAGGAGTGGCAATAGGAAGGATCACAGGAGTAGCAACAGTCTTTGGAGAAATCTCGGGTGAGAAGACTCTTCCACTTCTTGTTATCTTGTTGGTCCCAATGATATTACCGATGTCGGGATCAATATCTCTCGCAACTTCGTCTTTGACAGCCAAATGATCTTGCATGACGCTATAGTAATAAACGTCATCCCCATAACTCCAGGGAACAACTTTATCCAAAGAGTAAGATATTAGTCTTGGCATAGTGATGATTAAAGGTGCAGACCTGGGAACAGATGTAATCCTGACGGGTCTTTTGGTGGAGACCCCAGGAGGATTGTCGGAAATGGTGATTATCAAAACATCTTGAAAGGAACTTCTGGTAAGAGGAAGCTTTTCAAATAGGATTTCTTTACTAGTCATCAGGCGCTGGACGCCTATCTTCAGTAATAAAGAGCCGTTCGGTAGAGACTTGCACAAGTGACAATTTTCATCGCAGCCTAGGAACAGACCAGCTTGCAGTAAATTCTATTTAATGGTCAACAGAGGAGTAACTAAGTCATTCACGGAGGAGACAAAATGATCATCATCAATGGCGTTGATACCTTGGCCATGTCTGGGCATTGGCGTCGTTATTACATTAGGCGTTTCTGGGAGATCAAACTCAATCTCCTTCGCGTTGATAAGGTCTTGAACCTTATTCTTTAAGGTCCAACAGTCATTTGTATCATGCCCCGGGCTTTCAGAATGGTAGGCACATCGATCGTTTGGGTTGTAGCGAGGAGAAGCAGTATTGGGGTTCTTGGGAGCTTCCTTTAGAGTTTCCAGATTGGTCTTTAGAAGGTGTGGCAAAACTTGAGACATGGTCATGTTGATCCGGGTAAATCGTCTCATGGGCACTTCCAATTTGCGCTGATAATTTCGCTACTGATTTGGCACAGGATTAGAAATCATAACAGCCCTTACCGTCGGGCGAAGGTCAGTTTTGTTTTGATTCCTATAGTCATATGCAGCACTGACCTCCTTTTTTCCAACAAAGGGCTTCTTCATCATACTTGAGGATGCATGTCTTTGAATTTTCTGCTTTTTATACCAGCCTCGACCCGCTCACCCGTCATGATTAATTCAGTAAATCCAGCTGAGGAACTCCCAATCAGGTGGTTGAAGAAAGGTCTCGACAAGGTGCCTAGGAACATATCCACCAATTCCTTGTCAGATAGAGGGGGTTGGACTCTGCCTACGAGATCCCTCCATTTTTGAGAATAGGTTTTGAAACCTTCACATGTTCCCATAGACATGCCTTGCAATTGCGTCCTAGTTGGAGCTAAATCAGCATTGTGCTGATATTGTTTGTAGAAAGCGGCGGCCAAATCTTCCCAATTGCGAACATTGGTCCCTTCCAATTGATAGAACCAATCCAACTGCGTCCCAGATAAGCTCTCTTGGAAGAAATGCACCCACAGATTCTTGTCATCCGTATGGGGTTGAATCTTTCTGACGTATGACCTTAGATGTAGCTTCGGGTAAGAGACAACGTCGTATTTGGCGAAAGTCGGAACCTTGAATTTTTGTGGGATGACAACCCCTAAAATGAGTCCTAATTCTTCGAAATCCAAACCGGGTACCCTCTGAATCTCCATAGCATTCAAATGATCCTCTAGCTGTTTGTATTTATCATCAGCAAGAGGATATTTCTCCTCAGAGTAATCAGGTTCTTCCTCTTCTGCAGAAGTTGGGTCATTGTTCACTTCCTGGGTCCCGTCTCCTTGATTATCTCCTTCACCCGATGTTTTCGCAAAGTCCAAAGTCCATCTGGCTTGTCCTTTAAACCTTCTTCCTATGATCACAACACCTGTTGATTTCTTCATTTTCTTCTTCTTCTCTTTGGCCAGCAGAGTCTTCAACTCCTCTTGTCCTTTTGTCAGAGCCAAGAGCATTTGTTGAAACTGGGTGTTCTGCGCCTGAAGATCTTTCACAATCTGTTCAACATCCATCTCACTGAAATAAACAGTAGAAGGATAAGGTGACCTGTTATGAGAAACCTGTATGATGTTATGATGAATGAAGATGCAATATGCAAATGATTTCAAGGAAAATTAGAGATTTAAATTTGTTCAAACCAAAAAAGGAACACACGTCATATTAAAATCCAAGTTTGAATACATCATGCCTCCTCGGGATTACAATGAAAGAAACAAAATACAACCAAACTCTTAAGACAAAAAGACTGAACGCATCCTTTTTGGAGCAATGTAGGCATTCAGGTTTTTCTCTTCATGAAGCAGTTTGGTGAGCTCTAGAACCTTCTTCTCACTGGTGTAATACTGGGTTTCAAAGGTGTCTCGCTCTTCCTTCAACTGAACCCAAGCTTTCTGCAAGTCTTCGAGAGAGGTTGGCATGTCAGGATGAAGAACGGTGTATGGGACGTCTCCTTCAATAACAGGCTCAATGATGACAGGAAGGATGGAAGGGTAAGGCATCAAGAGACTCTGGGCACGAGCCCATACCCACCTAAGGTAAGGCTCGAGAGGGATATAATTTTTATGTCCCAAAGTCCTATTGTCCACCTTGTTCACCATTCCCCAAGCACATGTAAACCTCTGGCGGTAACCTTGGTCTTCTTTGTCGTAGTCGAACACCAGACCTTGGATGAGCATCTCATGAGGGCTGTCTCTTCGGGCATACCCAAATTGTCGAAGAGCTAAGCATGGGTTGTAAGTGATACCTCCCCTAATACCAAGCAGAGGTACGTTAGGGAACTCCCCGCAATGGTCAACGAAAGAGACATCTTCCAAGGATCTCGAACAACAACGGATATCAGAGTGGGTGAGAGACATCATCCTTTGAGACCAAGTCAGTCTTTGCTCTTTCTTCAATGCTGACTGAGGCAGGTGTAAAGTGAACCACTTAGCGAGTAGGGGGATACAACATAAAAGAGTACCTCTTTTCTTCATGGTGCGGGTATGAAGACAATGCAAGATGTCTCCTAGTAAGGTAGGTATAGGATTGCGAGAGAGAAAGACTTTGATGGCTTTAACATCTATGAATTGGTCTGAATTGGGAAACAAAACCAAACCATAAATGAGAAGAGGTAGGACGTCTTCGAAAGCTTGGAAATCCATGTCATCCCAGAACGAATAAGCTTTTTCCAATAGAAACTTAGCTAGAAAGCCTTTAACCCCGCTTCTTGTTTCCCAATTGGCTATGACGTCGGCCCTCTTCACATGTAAAGCCTCGACGATGACTTTAGGTTTTGGAATCCCTTCTAGACCAGTGAACGGTATCTGATCAAGCACGGGCACCCCTAAGAGTAGAGAGAACTCTTCCAGTGTAGGTACCAACTGATAGTCCAGGAAAGTGAAACATAGATGTACGGGATCAAAGAATTGGAATAGTACACACATCATTTCTTCTTGGGAGTTGGATGTAGCCAAACTGAGGAGTCGACCATACTTCTTGGTAAAAGGAGAATCCCCGGGCACTCTTGAAGTTAGCTCTTGAAGTTGAGGGTGTGTTTTTACAAAGCTGATTCGGATGGTGTTTCTTCGGAGGGAATTCATGATCTACAAAACAAAAACAAAGATAAATTTCTAAATCCTTGAAATGGTTAGTGAGCATGTGTATGATGTTCATGATATTTATGATGTTTATGTACAAGTAAATCTATACACACAATAAACAGGTCCCTATGTTTTAGGCTTGCATGAGTTTTGTAGGTAAATACCCTCTTGAAGTTTAGTTGACTCAACCTGTCCTAGTAATAGTGACCGGGTTCTAAAGGATCTCAATATCATCGACCTTTCTCTTAGGCATTGTCTCAGCACAACAATATTTTCTTGCGGCCGAGATATCCCAAAAGTCCAGCCTCAATGAGTGTAGTATCGAGTATCAACCAATTTTCAGCTCTACATCGAAACCGGTTATCTCACTACGTCCTAATGGACAAGTTTGTTCAATTAGGGTTCTAAAGTCAGTTAGTGCTTCATGACGCCACTCAGCGGCCCCGTATTCTCCTCGATTCACCACGAGGGATACCGGTACCCACAAATGCGCCACACTAACATAGCCATTGTTTTAACCATATCGGTCTACGCCGTACAGTTTCCGCAATCTATTGCTATTTACCTAAAAAGGTGTCCCAGATCTGGTTGGAGGATCAAAGTAAGCCCAAACAAAGAGCAAAATGTAAAGCATATAAATCAAACAATGAAAGCAAGTAAAGGTGATCTAACCCTAAGGTAACCCCACTTTTAATTTTTCCCAGCAGAGTCGCCAGTTCTGTGATACGGTGGGAGAATTGACTTGGTATTTTGCGTTTTGATCGCATTTGTGCAGATAGCAAGAGTCGCCACCGACTTTTCTTTTATCCAAAAGGAAAGGCAAAAAAGCACAGGAAAGACCTTTCGAGATTATCTCTCGGGTTCGGGGGGTAGATTATGAAAATGGAAGGTATTAGCACCCTTTTCATCCATGGTTTTCCATGGGCTCTTAGTTACTCGCTTAGATCACTTGCTTTTGTTTTGACAGTGTGCTTGTGGTGTGGGTTTTGAAAGTATTTTGAAAATGTCTTTGTAATGGTTCTCATTTCTATAAGAACGCGTACAAAGTGTTGTTTCGAAAATAGTTCAAAGATGTGTTTGTGGATTGTGTTTTTGAAAATGGTTTTGAAAAGATGTTTTGCAATGGTTCTCGTCTCTATAAGAACGTATACAAAATGTTTTGTCTTTTCGAAAATGTTTTGAAATGAGAGTGTTGGTGTGTAAAAGTGTTTTTGTCGAGAGCAAGCGAGTAACTAGGAGAGAATCTACCTACTCGAAAGGTCTTAAACGTGTTTTTCCTTCTCCTTTAGATGAGGCTATCTTACCATTGATTTGGTAAGAAGCCCCATCGTTGGATGTGAAGGGACGAGCGTGGGACGTTTGAATAGTCATAGAAAGCAACTTATGTGACGTTTTAGAAATGTCGTTTTGGGACTAGATCGTTTTACCGAAGGCAACATCGAGGGTCATCGAAGGACTACAATCTTTTTTATCGAAGGATCTTTGCTATAACGTCCCATATTCGAGGGACATGACTATTTTCCGAAAGGAAACAAAGTGAGATTACCCTAGAGGTGTTAGTGTGCAAGTGTGTTAGTTTGCATGCATTTTGTCTTATATTTGAAAGTCATCCATTTATTTATTTTATCTTTCCATACATCCTATTTACTAGCAATATATGAAAAGCAAGTAAAAATGCAGAAAATAAAATCTAAGCTATTACATCACTTTAGGGGGATGGGGGTACAATTTAACAATAGGGATGAAATAGAGACTGAAATATTACAACCATGTTGAATAATAATGAAAACAATGTAAAAGCAGTGTAAAACAAAGGGAAAAATGTATTTTGAACTGCTATGTGTCGACCCATGCTGTTATGCATCGACACATAGCTTTTCCCTGCTCATGTAAAACAAAATCAGTTCAATATGGGTCGACACATAATGGGATGTGTCGACTCATGCACCTTCTTGTATCAACGTGAAACGCGTATGTATTGACTCATAGGCTCTTCCAGCTTCTGTTTTGCAATCTGAACTCAGTATGGGTCGATGCATGGGGGTTATGTGTCGACTCATACCCTATTTTTTCACTAGGATGAGTCGACACATGAGGATATGTGTCGATACATGTTGTATTTTCCTGCCTTAAACAATGTTTTTCTTGTCTGTAGAGGTTAGATTACAACATATGATGGATAGATGTAAATAACAAATGAGTGAATAAGCCTAAATCATAAACAAATGACTAGTTCAAAGGGATAATAAAATACTACATCTTATCTTCAAGAACAACAGATTGTTAATGATGTATAAAAAGATATCAAGTTAAGAGAACTTACCTTTGGGCTGCACTTGTTGTTTTAGATCTGAATGCTTTTCCAAATGCTGTGATGACTTTGTGAGTCTTCAGAAAGCTGCTCCGGACTGCTGGAACTGAGTTGGACTGTACTGTAATATTTTTGGTATTTTTGATGGTGAAGATGAATAGCACTACAAGGATTGTTTTTATGTTTGGACAAACTTTGTATGTAATGAAGTGTTTGGCTTTATGGAGAGTTTGTATGGTGGAATGATGGGTTGGGGTTCTGTTTTGAATAAGAACAGAACTGGTTTTTTGAATGAATGAGTCAATTTTACAAAGGATACTATTTTTATATTCAACAAAACTCTCTATGTTCTCTCTCAAATCCTCTCTTCCAAATCCAACCTCTAAAATCCCACCTCCAAAAAATCCAACCTCTTTGTCTTATGAGACAATCCCCTTTTGTAGACCTTTGACTATGGTTTAGGGGGGAAATCAAATAAGTTATTTTGAATTGTTTGCCTACTGTTTTGATACTTTCTTCACACAATTTTCCTTTTCCATTTTGGTGCAATTTTTGGGCTGTTATCATGCAGGCTTGGGCAGATTGCCTAGAGCAGTTTTGGACTGTATTGGGCAGCATGCATACTTGGGGTGTAGCATAGCACAAGGTTTCTTGTAGGGCAGCATGGGGTGTTGTGGCAATGTGGTATATCACACTTTGTTCAACTTGGACAGTATGATTTGTAGCATGTCACAAATTTGGTCTTGTGGAATATTTCATGCACATTATCTCAAGGGCAAATATATTGTGGTAAGTTTTTTCTTTGAGAGAACTCAATCAAGACATAGTTTTAGAATTTGTAATTTTGCAAAAATACCACTTTGTAATAACTTGAATTACTTGCATCATTTTGAATTATTTGGAATTTTAATAAAATATGTCATGAAGTAAATGAAATTAACCAAGTATTAGAAAATACTTAGAAAATTTTCAAAGTCTTGCAAAGTTGGATTTTTGATTCTCTTGATTTTTGATGATCGAACTTCATTTTTGGATGTCTTGACTTAATGTGATTTTTGGGACTCAAATTTGGTCAGAAAGTTTGATTTTTTCAGTGTCCGGTTGACTTTTCTAGCTGAAACTCCAATTTTGCTCATTTTGCCCCCTTTTGATAATTTGAATTATTATTCTTAGAAAATGTGGCCTGAGGCTTGAAACTTGACTGAAGTAATTCTAAGAATCCTTGAGACATGAGAGGGTAATTTTTGGGGTACAACAAAATGCATGATGTAATGTATTTGTTTTATCAACGTTTATGATAAATGGATGCAATGTATGCTTATATGAGCTGATTTGTTGTATTGTTGTCAGATCGAGGAAAATAAATCCCTGAATGCTGCTGAGGATATGTTGAGAGAAGTAAATTCCACTTGCGAGGGTAATGCCATGTACTGCTTGAACAATCTGCTTGGGGAATCTGGGGAAATTGGATGATTTCTACCGGGGATTGACAAACTGAAAGCTTTGTTCCACTGGGAGTATTGAAAAATCTGTGGGGAGAATGTTTATTCCTGCTTGGGAAAAAGAGTTCAGGAGTCTCGGTTGTCCTTTGCTCTAACGGGGAATCATCTTTGGCAGGAGAGAATCAAAATTTAGTTGTTATCTGGTCGGATTTTAGGCTTCACAACAACTTGCTGGGGAATTTAGAGAAATTGGGTGATCTCTCCCGGGGATTGATAAACTGGAAGCTTCGTTCCGCTGGGGAGGTAGTTGGGAGTTTTGTTCCACTGGGGGTATTGAAAACTCTGTGGGGAGTAACCATGGAATGGTCTAGAGATATATTCTTATCCTTCCAACCCATCATTAATTGCCTTTCTCATTTTGTTTATTTGTGAGCACTAATTATGTTCAAATGCATATGTTCAACAATGAATCACTGGACGTTTTTACAAACAAAACACAAGTGTAGAGCAAAAAACAAATAGTTTTGGCAATTTCAGAGTGATATCTTTGTATTGAATTTGAATAAGTATTTTTTGTACAAAGGAACAAGCACTTTAATAAGAGAATGTTGTCGTAGAAAAGGAAAATTTTGATATAAAGAAAAGATAACTATGTGTATAAAAATCCCACGGGGTTTCCATTCTGCTATAGCCTTTGTATCTCTGAGCATCTTGTCCATTTTTGCCTTGTCCTAAGTTGATTGAATTGATCAAAACTGTTGAGTTTGTCAGTTGAAACCAAAGGTTGTTTGTGAAATGATCCGACGGAACATAGTCATACGCTTTAATTCCCTAACTTCTTCCTGGACTGCCCTTTCGGGTTTTCAGTCCACCGGGAAACCCCTTTTTGCCCAAGTCGCCCTTTCAGGTTTTCGACTTGCCGGGTGTACAGATTTTTTGTTTTATCCCTAATTTTTGCCCAAACCTTTTGGTTCTCCGGCATGCCCTTGTTTTTACTAGGTATGTCAACCTAGCGGGTCTCTTATGTGTAGTATCTTTTGACTATGTCTGCGTTCGTAGGGTGTGGCAGGTCGTCGCCATCCATGGTGATCAAGATCATTGCCCCACCGGAGAATATGTTTTTGATTACAAATGGTCCTTAGTAGGTAGGAGTCTATTTTTCCCTGGGATCACTTTTTGGCAAGATGATACGTTTGATCACTAGATCCCCAATTTGATATACTTGGCATCTGACTTTCTTGTTGAAAGCCTTGATCATCCGCTTTTGATACATTTGACCATGGCAGACAGTAGTAAGTCTCTTTTCATCAATCATATTTAATTGATCAAGCCGAGTCTGGATCCAATCGTCTTCGTTCAAGCCTGCATCTTTCATAACCCTCAGAGAGGGGATCTGAACCTCAATAGGCAAGACAACCTCCATACCGTAAACCAGAGAAAAGGGTGTTGCCCCAGTTGATGTGCGAGCTGTGGTACGATACCCGTGGAGAGCGAATGGTAGCATCTCATGCTAGTCTTTGTATGTGACTGTCATTTTCTGTATGATCCTCTTAATATTTTTATTTGCAGCCTCGACAACACCATTCATCTTTGGCTGATAGGGAGAAGAATTGTGATGTTGGATCTTGAATTGTTCGTACAAGGAGGTGATTATAGTATTGTTGATATTTGTACCATTGTCAATGATGATCCTTTCTGGGATACCGTACCGACAAATGAGATTTTGCTTGATGAAGCGGGCAACAACATTCTTGGTGACAGAGGCGAAGGAGGCCGCTTCAACCCACTTTGTAAAATAGTCAATGACCACTAGGATGAAGTGATATCCATTGGAGGTTGTAGGCTTGATTTCTCCAATCATATCAATTCCCCACATAGCAAAGGGCCAAGGAGTTGTCAAGACATTCAGAGGAAACGGAGGTACATGCACCTTGTCAGCATAAATTTGACACTTATGGCAGGTTCGAGAGTGCTGATAGCAATCTGCTTCCATGGTAGACCAGTAATAGCCTGCACGTAGGATTTTATTTGCCATCGTATGCCCACTGGAATGGGTGCCAAAAGTACCTTCATGTGATTCAGCCATGATCCTTTCCGCTTCAACCTTATCCACGCACCGGAGTAACACAGAGTCATGATTGCGCTTGTGCAGGATGCCATTACTAAGGAAGAATTTAGCAGAGAATCTCCTTAAGAACTTCTTATAATTGACTGAAGCTCCTTCTGGATTTTCTTGGGCCTCGAGATACCTTTTGACTTCGTGAAACCAAGGTTGGTCCACTACTTCTTCAGTATTAATCTCGTGACAGTGTGCTGGTTCATCCATTCGTTCGATGGTGATCTGGGGAGCCTCGTTATCCCAATTAAGTTTAAACATAGATGACATTGTGGCTAGAGCGTCTGCTAGCTGATTTTCTTCTCATGGGAAATGCTTGAAGGTAATCTGTTCAAAATGTGGTAGCAATGTCAAAACATGTTCTTTGTAAGGGATGAGGTTTGGGTGCTTAGTGTCCCATTCCCCTTTGATCTGACTGATGACCAAAGCTGAATCTCCAAACACATCTAAGGATTTGATTCCCAAGTCTATGGCAACTCTGAGACCGAAGATGCACGCTTCGTATTCTGCCATGTTGTTTGTACAGTTGAAGTAAAGTCTGGCAGTAAGGGGAGTATGACACCCTTCTGGAGATATGAGTACAGTGCCGATACCATTGCTGAGTGCATTGGAGGCTCCACCAAAGAACAGGGTCCATCGGGATCCTTGTTCAGGTCCGTCATATGGTCTGATTTCTTCACAGTTGTCTAATGTCATGATGTCTTCATCTGGGAATTCAAACTTCATGGGCTGATAGTCTTCTACAGTTTGGTGAGCAAGGTGATCTGCTAATACACTACCCTTTATAGCTTTTTGAGTAGTATATTGTATGTCGTATTCTGTCAGGATCATCTTCCATCTAGCTATTCTCCCAGAAAGAGCAGGCTTCTCGAAGAACGTATACAAAGTGTTTGTTCAAAAAATGTGTCAAAGTGGAAGTATAGGTGTATGAAATGTTTTGTTGTTGTGAGCAAGCGAGAAACTGAGAGCGAACCTACCTACTCCAAAGGTCTTAGATATGCTTTTCCTCCTCCTTTAAATGTTTCCATCTCACCATTGATTTGGTAAGGAGCTCCATCATTGGATGTGAAAGGGACGGGCGTTGGGATGTTTGTATAGTCATAGAAGGAAACTTATGGGACGTTTTAGCAATGTCGTTTATGGACTAGATCGTTTACCGAAGGCAACATCGAGGGTCATCGAGGGACTACGATCTTTTATCGAGGGTCTTTGCTAAAATGCCCATGTTCGAGGGACATGACTATTTTCCGATAGGCAACAAGTGAGATTACCCTGAGGGTGCACGTGTGCAAAGTGTGTTTGATTGCATGCATTTAGTCTTGATTAGGGTGTCTACTTATTGGTTTTATCTTGCCATACACATCCTAATTTACTAACAATATACGAAAGCAATAAAAGCATAAAAATGTAAAGTCCTACGCTATTACAATGTTTAGGGGATGGGGGTACATATTTACAAATGGGGATTGCAAATGAGAATAAGTCCTAAATTACTATAATAACCATATCGAAATGCATAAGAATGTATAAGAAGATGTGAGATGAACTTGTTTTGTTTTAAGAAAATATTTTTGATCTTTTGTTTTAATAAATAAAATGAAGTGTGAAAGAAAAGTTTTTGATGTTTGCTGGTTAATGAAAATAGAAAATAATGAGAAAAAAGGAAAAAAATGAATCAGCGTGTTGCTGATTAAAATGGAGTCAGAGGTTCTGACCCTGGCACGCTGCAGAACAGAAACATGTTAGTGAAAATGTATAAGGTCAGAAGTTCTGAACCCACTGGGAACACAGTAGGTTTCAGAAGTTCTGAAACTGCTAATAACAAAACAGACTCCAGAAATCCTGGTGCCGTTTCCAGAACTTGGTCTCTCTCTCTCTCTCTCTCTCTCTCTCTCTATGATATTCAGAACATCTGCAGTTTGGTTATTTCTCCATAAAATAGAAAAAATGCATAGAATAGTTACAACAGGTGTCATAGTGTTTCAGAAATAAGAAATATCAGAATCATAAATCAGAGACAAGTATGCATTCGCTAATCCTAATTCTGAGTTCTAGTTTCTTCAAGAAAGTTCTGAACTGATTCATTCTCTACTTAAGCAGACTGATGCATGAAATCTCAGAGTATGTACAACATCAGAAACATGATATCTACATTGTATTTTTGAGCATGTAAATCTGGTAATGCTTGAGTAATATGGTAAGAGTCAGCAGAAACTTACCTTGCAGCAGGAAGAAGTTCTGTGAACTGGAGTTAACCTCAATTCTGATGACGCTCTGAAAAGCTCCTTCACGTACTCAGTAAGCTGGAAGTTTCCAACTTCTGGGGATGGCAAGGGGGTGATGTTCTGACTTCTTTGAATGGATGGATGGAGAGTATGTAGTAGTGTGAATACATAAGTTATGGCAGTTTCCAACGTGTGGATCAGAAACTGTATGGATGGTTTTTAGTCAAGAAATATTTGAGAACAAATGAAGTTTGAAGGCAAGGGATCCAGAGTTAACAGGTTTTTTGTGTGCTGTGTTTACAGTTCTTGAAACTCTAGGAATTTTGGCAGAGATTCAAGGTTTTTCTTGCTCAAACTTTCGACCTCTTTTCAGTGGCCAAGGGAGTTCTATTTATAGGTGTTGTACCCCAAAATTTTCCCTCCCATTTCCTCAACATTTTCTCATCACAAGACCCTTGGAGCTCAAGATCCAGTTAGGGTTTGCTCTGCTCAAGACTTCTCCTTGCACTGTTGACCCAAATTAGGGTTTGAGTTTGCACAAAGATGTTTTGACCTGAAATGCCCAAGATGACTTTCAGGCTTCATGTTGGACTCACAAGTTTATCCATACCAAATTTCAAGCCTTGATTCCAATCTTTGCCCAGTCAATTGGACAGTTGACCTAGAAATCAACTGTATTGGGGAAAAAGTCAACTATGGTCAATTGACAGTCAAACCTCATGATTTTTGACACACATCAACATTATGAACTCATATGAACCATTTGGTCAAGTTTGGATGACAATTCCACAAGAAATTTGATCAGATCACCAAAAGGGCAAAATGGTCATTTTTAGGGTTTTGACTGCACAAAGGCAATTTTTGACTGTTTGACCTGGCCAATGGCAAACCAAGCTCACATATGGACTCAAGGACTCAATGGCATTGTCTTGACATGTTCAACAAATTCAAAAGATCCCAAATGCACAAGATTGACAGATGAATTTTCCAGTCAACTGAGCCAAATTTGACTGTATACTGAAAAGTCAAACTTTAACTTTTTGGTCAAAATCAAGTGTCAAGATTCATTTTTCATCAAGACATGTCAAATTATGAACTTGTTCATCAAGAAATCAAAAATCAAAAATTAGGGTTTGAAATGAAGAAATTTCATAACTTAGAAATTTTCTAAGTTATGAAAATTCCTAATTTTTTCCAAACTTTGTCCCATTTTTTCATCAAGATACATTTGGATTCAAACAACACTCAAAACATGAAAGTTATAGTCCATTGAAAAATCTACAACTTTGATTCACAAAGTTTCCTCAAAAGCAGCTTGTAGCTCATGTTATGATTTTTGGAACAAGGGTGCAAAACATTCTTAACTTAGAAAATTTTTGACCTATTTTAGGCAGGATTTTTTCCTAACTTCATGGCCACTTTTCACATGCTTCCACTTGGAATTTCAACTTTCATTACTAAGATGGATTGTAGTACACATTCCAAGCTTTCCAAAATGTCCAAGAACTTCTCAAACACCCTTGTGGTTAGGGAGAATCAAATTTGTTAATATGGGTAAAAGTCACTTTGATTCATGGCCAAAGGCATGTTCATACACTTTGCATTTTTGAAATCAGCTTGCACAAGCTAGTTACATGCCTCTAATCTCATTTACACTCAATAATTAAATGCCAATCCATTGTGTTCTAGCATTATTTGGTGCATTTGGTCATTACATGAAGAATTAAGCCATATTTGGAAAAAGTGACTTATCCATTCTTGTAAAGTATGACTTTATGTCAAAACATGAATCAAAGAAGTATAATGCAAATCTCTGAGGCACAAGTTATTGAACTAATCCCACTGATCAAAACTAACTTTGCAGCATGTTTAGGGGGTCTGCATAAGCTTGTAACTCAACTTGGCATTTTTAACTTAAGATAGAAGCAACTTTGCAAACACAACGACAACTCACATTTCTGTCAACACAAGCCTAAGCAAACATTGTGAACATTTTCCAAACATCAAACCAGACCTAAAAAACGAACCAACCAAGTTTCAAACCTTCTCATTCATCAAAACACAGTTTTGTGGCAAAACAGGGCACCTGCTGCAGATTGAGGTCCACAACTCAATCCACTCGTGCGCCTTGGCCAAAACCAGTTCATACACACTCCCTACCACCTATACAAACTATCCCAAGCATTGGACACGAACTGTAACATCCCTAACATCATTTGCCATTTTCACTTTTCTCTCTTGCAGGTTGACTTCTGTAGCTTGATATAGCAAGATTCAAAGCACACCAAGCATTGGAGAAGCATCCCTGAACTTCAAGCAAGCTGTACAAATCCTCACATTGCATTGAAAGTGCCTCCAATGCTGCACACGATTCAAGCTGAATAGGTAAAAGTTTGAACTTCTATCTCTCTATCCAGGCATAGTTAGGTTTAAGTTTGTGAAGAAAACATGTTCTAATCATAGCCCTGATGCCATCCATATAGTTACTTTTCATTTATATTGTGTGTGTTAAGAGTATTTTGAATCTGAACATCTGAAAAAAACTAGGTTAGGAATTGGGGGATAAGAAATTCTCTCTCATTTCTGAGAGTTAGATTAACTTTTTTATATGTTTAGAATCGTGGCTTCAAGCTCTACAAGTTTCATGTTTTAAGATTTGTCAAAGGATCAAAGAATCAGGAGTTAGGGAGATGAACAAGAAGGCGCACGTTTTTTGTTTGAATCTGGCCAGAGATTGAAGACAAAGTTCTTCTGGGCTGGGCCTGTTTCATCTTTCTATTTGCACCACTTTTCCACACTTGCACCCCCTTGGTCCATTGTGTTTATTTTTATCATTTTTTGACTTTTTCTTTTTGTTTCTGACTTATTATTTTTTGCCAAAATATAAAAAATATTAAAAACTTTTTTTCAACCATTTTTGCATTTTATTTGGATTTTTGTTTGTTTTATTTGAATTTATACATGTAAATAAACATATTGCCTTTTATTCAAAAAATACAAAAATAATACAAACACATTTTGTTTTCTAATTTTATTTTATTTTATCTTTTGAAAACATTTTCTAAAAATATACTTTTTTTTGTAAATAATAAATATTTTATTTTTGTACATATTTAATATATTTAGTAAATAATATAAATACTTATATATTTATTAGAATATTTAGGATAAAAACATAAAAATAATACATTTTTATTTTTATTAATATTTAACCTCAAAAATAATATTTTTTTTACAATATACTTCCTTTTTATTTATTTTTTTGTATATAATTAATAAACATTGTATATAATATATAATAAATACCTTTTTATTTATAAAATTAGGGTTTTGCCCTAAACATGAAAAATACCCAAAAATTAATCCTTTTTATTTTTGTTTATTTGACCCATGAAAAACCCTTTTACATACATATAAAAATCATTTTTGCATCTTGCATATTTATTGTATTTTGTTTAATTATTGTACAATTAAATACCTTGTAAATTCCATTTGGATTGTAATAGCTTAGATTTAAATTTCTTGCTAAATATCCCCATTTGAACATTTGTACCCCCCATCCCATAAATTGTGTTGTAATAATTTAGGATTTTATTTTTCGCATTTAAAAGCTTTCTAAATATGCCATGATAGACTTAGGGTTTTGTATGCAAAAAACAACCAAACAAATAGCTTGACCTAATTCAAAGATAAAAAAGCATGAAAATGGACAACACCAATCACACTTGCATCCCTAGGGTTACTCCACTTGTTGCCTTCAATAATGGGCCATGTTGCATGTTAGGTGTCTTTGGCAAAACAAAACAATTCAAATGTTCATAGTCCCTTGATGACGCTTTCGAAAGTTGCCTAAAAATGATCAAGTCCCTTAAAGGAAAAAGTTGCCAAAGACACTTGGCACCATTGCAATCATGGTCTAAACGATGACCCGCACCCGTCCCGTTCACATCCTAACACAAGATTGTCCACCAAATACAATGGTGGAACAAAATTGTTAAAAGGGTTAAAACATAGAGAAAACCTTTGAGTAAATTTAGGGGTAGACAAACTCTTAGTTACTTGATCAAATCTTGCAAACACACTTGCCTACTTTTCAAAACCACACATCACAACACACTTTCAAAACAACTTTCAAAAACATTGAAAACTTTTCAAAAGATATACACCTTTGTATACATCCAAACATGGGTCATTACAAAGGTTGCCACAACAAATGGCCTCTTTTCAAAAACATTTTCAAACCCACACACAAAGCACCATTTCAAACAATTGAAAATCAAGGCAAGTTGATCTAAGCAAGTAACTAAGAGCCCATGGATAACCATGGATAGAAAGGGTGCTAATACCTTCCCTTTCTATAATCTACCCCCCGAACCCAAGAAAACATCTCAAAGGTTTTTGCTGTGCTTTTTAACCTTTCCTTAGGATAAAATAAAAAGTCAGTGGCGACTCTTGCTCAACCGAAACATTTGCGAAAACAAACGCAAAACCTCAAGTCAGTTCTCCCACCGTATCACAGAACTGGCGACTCTGCTGGGGAAAAAATTAAAAGTGGAGTAACCTTAGGGCTTAGATCACCCTCTTGCATGACTAATTGTTTGCTTTGATTGCTTTATATCTTGGCTCTCTGGTTTGGGCTTGAAATCCTACACCCCAATTTGGGGAAACATTCATAGATAGCAATACATTGTGGAAACTGTGCGGGGTATACCGACACGGTTGAAGCAATAGCTATATTAGTGCGACATATTTGTGAGTACCGGTAACCCTTGAGTTCAATCAAGGAGAGTACGGGGCCGCTGAGTGATGTCACTAAGCACTAATGACCTAGAACCTTACTTGACCATCTTGGCCTTTTATTAGGGGTAGTGAGATGACCGGCTTTGGTGCAGTCCGAAGTTGGTAGATACTCGATACTACACTCATTGAGGGTTGTTTTCTTGGAATATTTTGGTCGCTAGTTAAGTGGCTAAACCAAAACAATGAACATGGAAAACAATCCAATGATATTGAGCTCCTTAGAACCCGGTTACTATTTATAGGACAGGTTTTTAAGCCAACTACACTCAAGAGGGTACTAACCTATGAAACCTCATGCAAGCCTGAAACTAGGGTTTGGTGTGAATTGCTTGTACATATGTTTTGTGCATACATCATGAACATCATAAAGCATCATATGCATCCACTAACCATTTCAAGGGTTTGGATCTTCATCTTTGTTCTTGTTTTGTAGGTCATGGAAATTCTTCGCAGGAAAACTATCCAAGTCAACCTTGTGAGAATCCCTCCTCAACTCAAGGAGCTCACATCCAGAATTCCGGAAAGCTCTCCCTTCAGTGAAAGACATGGTAGACTGCTCAGCCTAGTCAACACCAATATTGAATAGGACATGGTAAAGGTGTTGTTCCAGTTCTTTGACCCCCTTCACCACTGTTTCACTTTCCTCGACTATCAATTGGTGCCCACTTTGGAGGAATTTTCTCAACTTCTGAGGATTCCTATTCTTAATCAACTACCCTACAACGGTAAGGAAAAAGAACCAAAGCCTGAAGATGTTGCTCAAGCCCTACACTTGCAACCATCTGACATCAAGGGGCATTGGGAAACTAGAAGCGGTGTCAAAGGCTTCTTGGCAAAATTCTTGTTTGAGAAGGCACAAGAGTGTTGGAATTCATTGGATCTACAAGCCTTTGAAGAAATTGTGGCACTCCTCATTTATGGGTTGGTCTTGTTCCCAAATCCTGACCATCTTGTAGATGTCAACGCCGTCAAAATCTTCTTATCCAGGAATCCGATACCAACATTGCTTGGGGACATTCTTCACTCATTTTACACACGAATAATGAGAAAGATGGGTGTTCTCATGTGCTGTACTCCTCTCCTTGCAAGGTGGTTTATTTTGCACCTTCCACAATCTGTCTTGAAGAATGACCAAGGCTTAAGGTGGTCACAACGGTTGATGACCCTCACTCACTATGATGTACATTGGTGCTCTCGGTCCAGAGAAAATGTCATCATCGTCGATCGTTGTGGAGAGTTCCCTAATGTTCCATTACTTGGCATTAGAGGAGGCATTACCTATAACCCTTGCCTAGCTTTGAGGCAATTTGGATATGCACGGAGGGATGGCCCTCACGACATGTTGATTCCTGACTTAGTTTTTGACTTCGACAACGATGCGCAAGGACTTCGCCAAAGATTCATCAGAGCTTGGAGGATGCCTAACAAGGTAGAAAGCAAGACACTGGGGCACAAGAACTCCATCCCTCTTGAGCCTTACCTCAAGTGGGTACGAACCCGAGCCCAAAGTCTAATGATGCCTTACCCTCATGTTCTCCCTGTGATTAAAGAGCCCGTTAAGGAAGGAGAGGTTCCCTACACCATCCTATATCCTGACATGCCTACATCGTGGGAGGAGATGCAGAAGAGTTGGATCCAACTCAAGGAGGAACGAAACACTTTTGAAGCCAGCTTTTACGCCAGTGAGAAGAAGGTTTTGGAGCTTACCCGCCGACTCCACGAGGAAGAGACCCTCAACACCTACATCACACCAAAAAGGATGCACAACGTCTTTTTACCTTGAGAAGTTTTTTGTAATATTTGGCCCATGGGGCATTTATGTACTGACAAATTTCTTCTTATTAATATGACGTGCGTTCCTTTTGTTTGCAACAAGTTTGAATTTTCTAAATCCTTGAATGCATCGTGTTGTACCCCAAAATTTGCCCTCCCATATTCTTCAAGATTTGCCAAGATCAAGCTTCAAAATCTCTCAAGGGTTGCACAGTCCAATGGCCTCCTAACAGTCAAAAATTAGGGTTTTGGTTCTGGCAAAGAAATTGAAGCTTCCAAGGGTCCAAACAAGTCCCACATTCCTATAAACATTGTCAAGCATCCTTATGCCAAGTTTCAAGACTCACAGCATCAGATTGCACAGTCAAAAACCCTAATTGCTTCACAGTGGGCAAAATGGTCATTTGACAGTCAAAAGTCAAAATTTTTGGTCAACATCTTATTTTGAAGCCACAAACATCGTTTGATCAATTCTTGATCATGATTCTCAAAGCATGGCTCAAAAAGTCTCAAGATGCAAAAGTTTCTATTTTTGGACAGTTGGAAAAGTCAACTGCAAATTGACCAGGGCATAACTTCCACATGGTTTATCAGAAAAATTCCATCCAAAGCTCATTTTGAATATAATGACATTACCTACAACTCATCTTCACACTTCAAGTCCAAGAAATGCTCTCACAAAAAGTTATCAATCTCAACATTATAGGTCATTTTCAAAAGTCAACAAAAAGGCACTTTAAGTCAAAGACCATAACTTGAGATTGGTAAATCAAAATGACATGGGACCAAAGACATTGGTTAGAGGACTTCAAGACCTTTCCAAAATGTCTAAGAACATGATCAAAGCTTAAAAATTGAGCAAGATATGCCTTGTGGAAGTTGGGAAATTTTTGGGAATTTTGAAAAGTCAACTTTGCTTCAAATGCCTCAAAATTGCTAATGGGCCTCAATTTCTTCCATGAATCATTACCCAAAGGCTATGCACGACCCATTGACATCCAAGGGAGTTATTTTCTCATTTTTGATTAATTATTTGAATTTTTATTATTATTAATTCACTTAATTAAAATTAAATATGAAAAAATATCAAATGACACCTTTCAAATCTTTTTATGCAGCATATTCACTCTTTATGAGCTCAAGATTTCGTGCACATTCTAAAAGGAAAGAATCTCCCATGATTGGCAATGATTGGTATGGAAAAGTTTGAAAAAGATGCTTGAAAGTCAAATATCAAAAACATCAATGCATGGATTATGGGCCAGTTTTCTTGACCTAATTCACTCACATACATATGCACATTGAAAACCTAATGCATTGGACAAGCAAGCTGCGCAGAAACTCATAGAACAAGGTTGCACTTTTTTCACAAAATATCAAAAACTGTTTTCATAGTTGCAGTGTGATTCAAAGCTCAAAAAATATTCCAAACGCTTGCTGGGACCTTCCTGAACGTGTCTCAATACCTTTCCAGTCTCCATACTCAAGGAATTGGTAGAACCACGTTGCATTTGTTCATAAAATGTTCATAATCGTGTTTTGATTTCTAGAAATGATCCATGCATTTTTATTGTTAATTTATACTAACATGACTGCTCTGAAGCTAATGGTACCACCCAATTGAAGAATGGATGCCTGTACAATAATCCACCATGAATGCATGTTAGGGTTTCAGAAACCTTGATTTAGGGCTTTACACATATGGAACAATTATACATTTAAACCAGTACCATTTAGATCGTGACCTTCAAACAAATAGAAACCACCCATCGCGCCCTTTTTCTTTTTGACTATATGCTAATCGCTATTATTGCAGTTCTGGCTTAGTGGGGGTTTAAAACCCCCGCAATCTGTTTTGTAAATACAGGGAAAACGTGAAGAAGATGAACGTGTCCCAGGATGACTGGCTCATTTGAATTTTTGGCGCGTGGTGTACCATAAGCGTGTTTTTCTTTTATATTATTCACATCCCATGAATATTACAAATGCGTTCAATGGCTCAATTGGCAAATGTGCTGGCTTGCAGGTATTGGGACCTGGGTTCGATTCCCAGGTCCCCCATATTTCTTCATAATTTTGTTTGTAACATGATCAGGTGACACTTTGCTCCAGTGGTCCACCAAACATCCTTGCCTGCTTGCCTGCCAAGTGTCCAGAGGTCTCAATCCAAAGGCTATCACATGAACTCCATCATACGCGCTAGTCAAGCACTCCATACACAATCACAAAAAGTCAACAAAGGCCTGGATTGCAGTGGGCCTGATTGCTTCAAAGACCTCCCTTTGGGTCCAGACACCCCCAGGGTTTGCTCAATCTTTTTATTCTTTTTCTTTTATTATTTTTTCCCTTTTATTCTTTTTAATTTGTTTTAATGTTCTAATTAATTCACCAAAATAATTTTCATAAAACCAAAAAAATCAGAAATCAAGAAAATAAAAAATATTTATTTAATATTTAATGCATTAATATATTTTGTAAATAAATTTTAAATAATCAAACTAGTTTAATTTTAGGTTTTTTAACTTTAATGCTTTTCTTAAATAAACTAAAAAACATAAAAATTAGGTTTTTAGCATCTTTATTCTTTTTCTCAATAAATAAATTTTTCTTATTATTATTATTATTGACTATTAATTATTTCGTAAATACTCATGTCATTAATTAATTAGGGTAAATTAGGTCAAAACTTAAACATTTTTTTTATAATTAAAAACAAACTTAGAATTAGGGTTTTATTTAATTTCTAATTTCAACTAATTCTCTTTATTTCATAAATACAAAAAAAAACATAAAAAATAATTTCCTTTCTTCGTTGAATAATTAATTCACTTCCAATTTCAATTTAATTACTTTAAAGGGTCCAACGCCCTCGCACTCGATTCTAATTTCTTTTCGCACGTTTATTCTCATGTTTCTTTTAAATATTATGTAATTGCCCCAAAGCCTTGTAATAGTAATTAGGACATTTATTTATTTTCCGCATTTTTTTCAAATCGGGTCTTTGTTAATTTGGCGATGTATAGACCCGCGCCTTGTAATAGCGTAGGACCTTTATTTTCCGCGTTTTAATTTCCGCACCTTTAAACTGTTAATCACATGGAAGAATGAATGGCCCAAATAAAATCAAAGCGTAGCTCACCCAATGCATGACAAGATAAAAAATAACTGAAAACGGCACACAATTCACACACCACTCTTAGGGTACGCCTCACTGTTGCCTTGCCCCTCGAAACATGGTCGTCGAGTATAGGACGTTTTAGTAAGTCCTTATGTCCATGAACATGGCATGGGGGTAGCTTCTAAGGTATCCTACTATTGCTCTGGTGACCACACTGTCCCTTAACGAATTGACCCGAACACCTCCAACGGTGGTGCTACCTATCTCTCAATGGTGGGATGGCACTACCTTAAGGACATTTACACAGCCTAATTCCTTAGGGTAGGTAGATGACTAGTAGATACTTGCTATAATTCAAAACAAATAAAAAACTTCTTTTCACACTGACACTTTTCAAAAAGCTTTCAAAAACAACTTTTCAAACACTCTTGAGGACTGATACAAGAGTCGATCTGAAACTTTCAAAGAAACTTTTTTACACTTGAAAAGCAAACAAACATTTTGAAAACACAAATGAGCAAGTATCTAAGAGCCCATGGATAACCATGGATAGAAAGGGTGCTAATACCTTCCCTTTCTATAAATCTACCTCCCGAACCGAGAACTAATCTCATAAGGAATTTTTCTGTGCTTTTGTCCTTTCCATGTTGGAGAAAATAAAAGACGGTGGCGACTCTTGCTTCCGCGACATTTCGCGAAACCAGCGTTAAACAGTCAGTTCCATATCCACCGATCACAGAACTGACGACTCTGCTGGGGACTCTTAATAAGTGAGGTGTACCTTAGGATTAGATCACCATGTTTTCAATTACCTGCTTTGTTTGCTTTAATATTATGGGCCTGTATCGGAGTTTCATAGATCCTAACCCGGATCTGGGGGATACCCTTTAGAAGTAGCAACAAACTGTGAGGGAACTGTGTAGGGTATACCGACACGGTTGAAGCAGTTTGCTACGTTGATGTGGCACTTTGGTGTGTACCGGTAACCCTTGAGTTCAGTCAAGGAGAGTACGGGGCCTCCGCGTGGTGTCGTGAAGCATCAACTGACCTTAGGAACCTTAATTGAACCATCTTGGCCTCTTTAGGGTAGTGAGATAACTGACTTTGGTGCAGTCCGAGGTTGGTTGATACTCGATACTACACTCAATTGAGGGTTGTTTTCTTGGAATATTTCGGTCGCCAGTTCAGTGGCTAAATCGAAACGATGAACAATGAAAGCAATCCAGTGATATTGGGACCCTTAGAACCCGGTTTCTTCTAATAGGACAGGTTGAGCCCACCAACTTCAAGAGGGTAATACCCAGACCCCATGCAGGCCTAAACTCTAAGGGCTTGTCTTGTGTGACTTGTGTGCCTTACCATGTTTGCCTTTGTGAATATTTGTGGTGTGTTTAATCATAGCATCATGACATCATACAGCATCATATGAATTGACTAACCATTTCAGGGGTTCGAATCTTCATCTTTGTTTTTGTTTTGTAGGACATGGAAACTGTTCGCAGAAAGACAATTCAGATTAGCCTTGTAAGGATCCCTTCTCAGCTTAAGGAGCTTATATCCAGGATTCCTGAGAGCTCTTCATTCAGTGAGAGACATGGAAGACTCATCAGCTTGGTCAACACCAACATTGAGGAAGATATGATAAAGGTCCTGTTCCAGTTCTTTGACCCTCTGCATCACTGTTTCACTTTCTTGGATTACCAACTTGTGCCTACATTAGAAGAGTTCTCCCGGCTTCTGAAAATCCCTATCCTTGATCAACTACCCTACAACGGTACGGAAAAGGAACCCAAGCTTGAAGAGATTGCTAAAGCCTTACACCTACAACCATCTGACCTCAAGGGACATTGGGAAGTTAGAAGTGGTATCAAAGGGTTCTTAGCCAGGTTTCTGTTTGAGAAGGCCCAAGAATGTTGGAACTCCCTTGACCTACAAGCTTTTGAAGAAGTTGTGGCCCTCCTTGTCTATGGTTTGGTGTTGTTCCCTAATCCAGATCAGCTTATAGATATCAGTGCCGTCCAGATCTTCATGTCCAGGAATCCTATACCTACGTTGCTTGGGGACATCCTTCACTCATGTTACACTCGAACCATGAGAAAAAGAGGTGTTCTTATGTGCTGCACTCCTCTCCTGGGAAGGTGGTTTATTTCGCACCTTCCATAATCAGTTTTGAAGAACGAGCGGGGTTTGAGATGGTCACAACGATTGATGACTCTTACACATGCAGATATACATTGGTGCTCTCGGTCCAGAGAGGATGTCACTGTCATTGATCGTTGCGGGGAGTACCCTAATGTTCCTTTACTTGGAATCAGAGGAGGTATTACTTACAACCCGTGCCTGGCTTGGAGACAGTTTGGTTATGCTCGGAGGGACGACCCTCATGACATGTTAATTCCTGACATAGTTTTTGACTTCGACAACGATGCACAAGGACTTCGCCAGAGATTTATCAGAGCTTGGAGGATGCCAAGTAGGATAAACAGCAAGACACTGGGGCACAGGAATTCCATCCTGTTGGAACCTTATCTCAAGTGGGTATGAGCCCGCTCCCAGAAGTTAGTAATGCCATACCCTCATGTTCTCCCTGTGGTCAAAGAGCCAGTCTTGGAAGGAGAGGTGTCCTACACCATTCAACATCCCGACATGCCCACGTCCTGGGAAGAGATGCAGAAGAACTGGATCCAGCTTAAGGAAGAACGGAATTCTCTTGAGACCAGTCTACATGCTAGTGAAAAGAAGGTCTTGGAGCTCACCCGCCTACTGCATGAGGAAAGGAATCTAAACACCTATATTGCTCCGAAGAGGATGCGTAGTGTCTTTTGGGATTGATTTGCTTTGTAATGTGTGCCCATGAGGCTTTGATGTACCAAACAATTATTTCCTTAATGATAACGTGTGTTCCTTTTTGTCTACAATAAATTTGAATTTTCGAACCCTTGAATGCATTGCATAAACACATATCATTCATCATATGCATAGCAGGTACTCTTCTTTTCAGGTTGCTTACTGTTCTTCGCTGTTTATTTCAGCATCATGAACCCTGAATCATCTACCGAGCTGTCTATCAAGGCCCTTCAGGCGCATAACGCACAATTTCAGGAGCTGATCATGGGTTTGGCTCAAGGTCAAGAAGAGCTGGAGGCTTTGCTCCTGAAGAAGGAGAAGAAGAAGAAGAGAACTGTTCTATTCAACACGGGCCGGAGGTTTGGTAACACTCTGCAGAATGAGGAAGCTGGTTCTTCTGTAGGCAAAGACAGTCCCCAGGGGGGAAGGGCTCCAAGTCCGGTGGTCTCTGACAACGAGACTGATTTTAATGAGGAACAGTATCCTCCGGCTGAAGACCGATACAAGCAGTTGGAAGACCGTCTGAATGCCATGGAAATTCAACAATTGCCTGGTTTGGATTTCGGAGACTTGGGTTTATCTTCTGGTGTGATCATCCCTCACAAGTTTAAAGCACCATCTTTCACCAAGTATGACGGGGCGTCCTGCCCTAAGCTACACCTCAGATCTTATGTATGGAAGATGCAGCCGTATACAGTGGATAAGAACTTGTGGATCCACTTCTTCCAGGAGAGTCTTTCAGGGACTCATTTCGAATGGTTCTATCAGCTGGATGGAACCAAGGTTCGTAATTGGGAGGAGTTGGCTACTGCTTTTTACAAGCAGTATCAATATAATGCCGACCTTGCTCCTACACGTACCAAACTCCAGGGTATGTTGCTAGGATCAGGCGAAGGTTTTAAAGAGTATGCGCAGAAGTGGAGGGACCTGGCTGGCAGGGTGCAACCTCCGTTAACTGACCGTGAATTGGTAGATAAGTTCTTGGGGACCCTATCCGGGCCATTCTTTAATCATCTCATTGGCAACTCGTCTGCAGGGTTTACTGACCTCATTCTGACTGGGGAAAGGATAGAGGCTGGCATGAAGTCAGGTAAGATTCAGAAAGGTACGTCTTCAAGTGCTGAGAAGAAACCTTTTAAGAAGGAGGCCAGTGCTGTGTATGGGCCTAGAAGGCAAGACAAACCAGAGCACCGCCAAGCTGTCAACGCGGTGGTGATTGCTAAGCCTGTTGCCGCTCCTCGGCAAAATAATCAACCAAGGCTGAAAGACCCAGAAGAGAGTTTACCCGGCTGAGTATGACCTTGTCACAAATCTTGCCGCAACTGTTATCAACCAACTTGGTGACCGTCAGAGAGGCTCCGAAGGTTGTGAATACTGCATCTCCTAAGTATTATCCAAATGCCCGCTGTGCTTATCACTCCGATAGCCCGGGGCATTCTACTGACGACTGTTGGGCCCTGAGGAATAAGGTGCAGGACCTTATTGATGCAAAGGAGATACAATTTGAGGCGCCTGAGAGGCCAAATGTTGTGACTGCTCCTATGCCCCAGCATGGAGTGAATGCCATTGATGAAGACTTGTATGCCGTTTCTGTGAATGATGTAGCTACCCCTCTGTTGACTATTAAGAAGAACTTGCTGCTGGCCGGTTTATTTCCGGGTTGTAGCGAGGGTTGCCTTTTGTGTGCTGTTTCCCTTACTGGTTGTCCGTTGCTGAAGTTAGGCATCCAAGGCCTGATGGATAGCAAGGAAATTCTGTTCAAGAAGACCGCTGTTCCTTTTTTTCCTGTGGAAGAAGTATCCGTCGTTACAATTTTCAACAATCCAATCAAGGCTCCCCCGAGGAAGCCAGTTAAAATCATAACTGTTGCACCCATTGTGATTACTGTTCCGGGGCCCCTCCCCTATGAATCTGATAAGGCTGTCCCATGGCACTATGGGGCCGATGTATATGTACTTGGAATAAAGCAAGAGTTCAACACTGGTACCAGCATCAGCAATATCACCGGTCCAGCTAAAGTTACCCGCAGTGGCAGGCTCTTCTCGCCTGACATTGCACCACCAGCTATTCGAAGACCTCTCATAATTACGCCTGCAAGTGCGCCTGTTTCCATTTCTGATCAAGTTACTTCCCCTGCTGCCGAGTCATCTAATACTCGGGGCAAAGGGATTGAAGACGAGCCTGCCCGGATGGAGTCACCAAAGTCTGTGAATGTTGAAGCCTCACAGCAAGAGATGGAGGACATTCTTAAGATAATCAAGAAAAGTGATTTTAATGTTGTTGAACAGCTGGGGCATACACCCTCCAAGATCTCTATGCTCTCATTGCTGCTGTGCTCAGAGGCCCATGCTAAGGCCCTGATTTCATTTCTAAAGACGGCCCATGTGCCGCAAGAGACATCTGTATACCAGTTTACTGATTGCGTAGCCAATTTGACAGCTGACAATGGTTTGGGTTTCTCGGATGCTGATCTCACCGCCAAGGGAAAGAACCACAATGATGCCCTGCATGTCTCTATAGAATGCAGGGGCACTACTCTTACGCACGTGTTGGTGGACACCGGTTCTTCCCTAAATGTGTTACCCAAGAAGGCCTTAGACCGGTTGGATTGTGAGGGCCTGGAGTTGAAACCTAGCAACATCATTGTTCGAGCCTTTGACGGATCAAAGAGGATGGTTCATGGAGAGGTAGACATTCCTATTCGTGTGGGTTCTTAAGTATTCGACTCAACTTTCTATGTGATGGATATTCGTCCATCTTATTCCTGTTTACTGGGTCGACCTTGGATTCACAAAGCTGGGGCAGTGACCTCTACCCTACACCAGAAGCTCAAGTACCCTGTCAGAGGGAAGATTGTCACTGTACAGGGGGAGGAAGAATATATGGTGAGTCATCTGAATTCCTTCCGGTATATCGAGATGGACGGGGAGTTTATTGAAACCCTCTTTCAGCATTTTTAAGAGGTACCTCCAACTTTGGCAGCAGCAGAAACAGTGGTTGAAGAGGACTTTCCTTTGAAGATGGCTTCCTTGAAGGACGCCCGGGCTGTAATCGAGAAAGGTGAATGTGCTAACTGGGGCAGGCTCCCTGATTTCACTCCTAAAACTGATAAGTTTGGACTGGGTTTTACTGCAGAGGCTCAGAGGGTTGTGCGCAAGGCTAGGACCGGAAGACCTCCTGTGCTCATTACCAATCCAGGAGTGAATGCTATTGGGGATGAAGACGAAGTGGAAGAATCATAGTTTGATAGCTGGATCTACCTGACGACTGACGGTGGATTGGACAATTGGACCGCCAAAGATCATACACCTGTTACTTTTGTTACACAGTAATGAATTCCTTTGTAATAAACAATGAATTAAAACTTTATGGCCCGGTGTCTTACCCGGGGCACCATTGGCTTCATTTGTGAGGGCTTATAACTGTCATTTCCATATATCATGAATAAAGATCTTGGACATTTTCTCGCATTTCAAATCTTGTGCTCCATTTCTTTCTTTCTTTCTTTATATATTGCAAAACAGTTGTATTTACACACACTCACCTACACAGGTTTCAATCCACTCTGGATCTCACTGGTAACGACTCTGCTACTGCCAGTTATGACTTCGAAAATCCGATCAACTTAGCCGAAGACGAAGGTGAAGATGATTGCGAAGTGCCTGGCGAGCTTGAAAGACTGTTACTCCAGGAAGAGAGGGCAATTCAACCACATGAAGAGTCAGTGGAAACGATAAATCTAGGTACTGAGGCAGATAGAAAGGAGGTTAAGATTGGTGCCAATCTGGAGCTCAGCGTAAAACAACGGTTGACTCAGATGTTACATGATTATGTGGAGATCTTTGCTTGGTCCTATGAAGACATGCCTGGGTTGGATACCGACATTGTGGTCCATCATTTTCCTACCAAGGAAGACTGCCCTCTGGTTAAGCAAAAGGTCTGCCGTATGCGTCCAGAGATGTCTGAAAAGATCAAAGCTGAGGTTATGAAGCAATTCGATGCCGGTTTTCTTGCAGTGACTTCTTACCCTCAGTGGGTTGCTAATATGGTGCCGGTACCAAAGAAAGATGGAAAGGTCAGAATGTGTGTTGACTACAGGGATCTGAACAGGGCCAACCCCAAGGATGACTTCCCCCTACCTCACTTTGATGTTCTGGTTGACAATACTGCTCAGCACAAGGTTTTCTCTTTCATGGATGGTTTTTCAGGGTATAATCAGATCAAGATGGCTCCTGAAGATATGGAAAAGACTACCTTTGTTACTCAGTGGGGCACCTTCTGCTACAAGGTCATGCCATTCGGGTTGAAAAATGTTGGGGCAACCTACCAACGTGCCATGGTTGATTTATTTCATGACATGATCCATCATGAGATTGAAGTGTATGTCGATGACATGATTTCAAGGTCCCAAACTGAGGAGGAACACCTTGATCATCTGCAGAAACTGTTTGACCGTTTGAAACTGTACAAGCTGAGGCTGAACCCGAACAAGTGCACCTTCGGGGTTAGATCTGGAAAGTTGCTAGGCTTCGTTGTAAGTGACAAGGGTATTCAAGTGGACCCTGCCAAGGTTAAAGCCATTCAAGAGATGCCAGTTCCTAAGACAGAGAAAGAGGTCAGAGGCTTTTTAGGACGCTTGAATTACATTGCTCGATTCATCTCGCACCTGACCGCTACCTGTGAGCCAATCTTCAAGCTGCTGAAGAAAGATCAGGTAGTACGTTGGAACGATGAATGTCAGGCTGCTTTTGACAGAATCAAAGAGTATCTCCAAGAACCACCCATTCTTATGCCACCGGTTGAAGGGAGACCTCTGATATTATACCTGACAGTACTTGACAACTCAATGGGGTGTGTGCTGGGGCATCATGACGAGTCTTGCCGAAAAGAGCATGCCATTTATTACCTTAGCAAAAAGTTTACCGACTGTGAGACCCGATACTCACTGCTCGAGAAAACTTGCTGCGCTTTGGTATGGGCTGCTCGCCGGCTGAGACAGTATATGCTGACTCACACTACCTTGTTGATCTCAAATATGGATCCAATAAAGTATATATTTGAAAAGCCTGCTCTGTCTGGGAGAATAGCAAGATGGCAAATGATCTTGACAGAATACGACATCCAGTACATGACTCAGAAAGCCATCAAAGGAAGTGTATTGGCAGAACACTTGGCACATCAGGCAGTAGACAACTATCAGTCAATGAACTTTGAATTTCCAGACGAGAGCATCATGATTGTGACTGATTGTGAAGTACCTGGACCGGATGAAGGACCTGAGGAAGGATCCCGATGGTCTATGCACTTTGACAGAGCCTCCAACGCTTTGGGTAACGGCATCGGCGCTGTGATCATATCCCCTCAAGGCACTCATACTCCACTCACTGCCCGGCTATGTTTCAACTGCACCAATAACATGGCGGAGTATGAGGCGTGCATCATGGGACTCCAAGCTACAATTGACTTAAGGATCAAGTTTCTGAGTGTCTTCGGAGATTCCGCTCTCGTGATCAATCAGATCAAAGGCGAGTGGGATACGAAACATCCGAACCTTATTCCTTACAAAGAATGTGTGTTGACATTGATCCCCCATTTCACAGAGATAACTTTTGAACATTTCCCAAGAGAGGAGAATCAGTTGGCGGACGCGTTAGCTACGATGTCTTCCATGTTCAAAGTCAAATGGGACAATGAGGCTCCCCGGGTCATTATCTGGAAACTGGACGAACCGGCATACTGTTGTGATCTTGAGGTTGAGGTAGTGACTGAGAAACCTTGGTACCATGAGGTGAAGAGATACTTGGAAGCTCAAGAGTACCCTGAAGGTGCGTCTGTCAATGATAAAAAGTTTTTGAGAAGATTCGTAGCGAAGTTCTTCCTTAGCAATGACATCTTGTACAAGCGAAACCATGATTCGACCTTACTGCGTTGTGTGGATAAGACTGAAGCAGAAAGGATCATGGCAGAGCTACACGAAGGTACCTTCGGAACACACTCCAGTGGACATACCATGGCAAAAAAGATCCTTAGGGCAGGATATTTCTGGTCCACAATGGAAGCCGACTGTTACCAACATTCTCGGACATGTCATAAGTGCCAGATTTATGCAGATAAGGTGCATGTTCCTCCAGTTCCTCTGAACGTCCTGACTGCACCTTGGTCGTTTGCAATGTGGGGCATAGATATGATCGGGGAGATTAAACCTACGACATCCAATGGGCATCGCTTCATCCTTGTAGCAATCGATTACTTTACAAAGTGGGTTGAAGCAGCTTCCTATGCCACTGTAACTAAGAATGTTGTGGCACGGTTCATTCGGCACAACCTGATCTGTCGATACGGCATCCCTGAAAGAATCATTATGGACAACGGTACCAATCTTAATAACAAAATGATCACTGAGGTCTGCGAGCAATTTAAGATACAGCACCACAACTCTTCTCCTTACCGGCCGAAGATGAATGGGGCTGTAGAAGCAGTGAATAAGAATATCAAGAAAATCGTGCAGAAGATGACAATGACCTATAAAGATTGGCACGAGATGTTACCGTTTACTCTACATGGGTACCGTACCTCAGCAAGGACGTCAACCGGGGCAACTCCCTTCTCCTTGGTCTACGGTATGGAGGCAGTCTTACCGATCGAAGTGCAGATACCCTCTCTCCGGATAATGAAGGATGCAGATCTGAGCGAAGATGATTGGATCCAGACACGACTTGATCAGTTAAATCTAATCGACGAAAAGAGACTTACTGCTATATGTCATGGTCAGACGTACCAAAAACGGATGATCATGGCATTTAACAAGAAAGTCAGACCACAAGAGTATCAAGTTGGGGATCTGGTAATCAAGCGTATCATCCTTCCTCAGAGTGATCCAAGGGGCAAATGGAACCCTACATATGAAGGGCCATTTGTGGTTAAACATGTGTTCTCAGGAGGAGCCATGATTCTAACCACCATGGATGGTGACGACCTTCCTCACCCCGCCAATGCAGACATAGTAAAAAGATACTACGCATGATAAAAGACCCGCTAGGTTGACATACCTAGGCAAAAATTAGGGCTTCCCGGCGAACCAAAAGGGTTCGGGCAAAATGAGGGATGAAATGAAAAAAATCTGTACACCCGGCAAGTCGAAAACCTGAAAAGGCGGCTTGGGCAAAAATGGGTATCCCGGTGGACTGAAAACCCGAAAGGGCGGTCCAGGCAAAAGTTAGGGATAAAGCGTAATACTATGTCTCATTGGATCACCTTGCATCCAGAATCCGGTATCAACATCAAGTTCAAACGGCATCGATCAATCAGCTTCATCGTCAACTGAGCAGCAAAGTGATGAGACGCTCGGAGATATAAAGGCGATAACAGAGTTGGAACCCAGTGGATTATTCTTTTCACATAGCTGTTTTGTTTTCCCTTTGTACAAATTGTATAAACTCTTTTGTTCGGCGGCGTTCTCTTACTAGGACGTCAACCTCTTGTACATAAAACGCCTATTTACAGGCAAATTCAAAAAATCAATATAAATTCACTTTTCAGATCAATTGCCAATTGTTTTTTCCTTTTTCTGTTTTGTTTTGCGAAGAACGTCCAAGGTTCAATTTGTGATATATGCATTTGACAATAATTGTTAACTCATAAATATTTGCATACGAAACAAAGGATTAATTACAGGTAACATTAGAAACAGGGGCAATAGTAAGTTGTATAAGCGATCTAATTGCTCTGTTCACCAAGGTACCAAGGTAAATTCAGCTGAAGAACATAACCAAGATATCTTAAGTCCCCAGAGAGTGAGCCAGCAAGTCAATGCACTCTCCCCAAGCAGAATTATCCCGTCAGCCTTAAGGAAGTTGTGTATCCTCCAAGCAGATCTCAACATTCCCCAGTACAAGATACGAACATTCCTAACAAGCATCCCCGGCAGTCTTGGTCTAAGATTGTTCCTCGGCGGTATATCAGACATTCAGCGGAGTCACTTCCCCCATATATCTCAAAATTTCCCCAGGAGAGTCCAGTCTGAAGATTTCCCCAGGAAAGTTTGAATCACCCCAGCAGGAAGCTTATCCCCAGTAAATTCTGGAAGCTTCCCCCCTGCAGAGCACGAACGCGTCTCCCGGCTTTATCCAAAGGTTATTTCCCTAACAGGATATAACTGGGTTATCCTCAGCCAAAATCCACGGAAAGATCGTCCTCGGCGAAGTCTTCTCACCCCCAGCGGAGTCTATTAAAACTTCCAACATAACAACGGTATCCCCAGCGGAGTTACCATCAACATCTCAAAATAGTACCTCTCTTCCCGCAGGGTAGTGTTCCCCATCAAGGTCACTAGAGTAATTTCTCCCCACAGAGTAATCGCCAAGGTTATTCCCCAACGAAGTCATTTTCTCCTACCGGTATTATTGCAACCATCATCCCCAGCGGAAACAATGAAGTTCTATTCTTCAACATCAGCCCAGGATTTAACTTCCCGACATCCGTCAAGGATTTATTTTCCTAAGACGAAAGCATACATTCATAAACATCACATTTTCATACATTACAGCATGCATATACGCATCATGAACATACAATCTCATCTTGCATGTCATACATCATGACATCGCATACAACTAACGTTTTGTCTTTTCAGGACAAAGGTTAATACAAAGATAATTACTATCAACGGTCGCAACTAAAGATCTGATTCCTGTATCTCGCCAGGGTGTATCTGTAGACGATCGATTCCAGACCCGATTCCTGTATCTTGCCAGGGTGCGTCTGAAGAGTTTGAGGATCCGATTCCTGTATCTTGCCAGGGTGTATCTGTTGACGACTAACATTACCATACCCGATTCCTGTATCTTTCCAGGGTGCGTATGAAGAGTTCGAAGATCCGATTCCTGTATCCTGCCAGGGTGTATCTGTTGACGACTAGCATTACCATACCCGATTCCTGTATCTTGCCAGGGTGTGTCTGAAGAGTTTGAGGATCCGATTCCTGTATCTTGCCAGGGTGTATCTGTTGACGACTAACATTACCATACCCGATTCCTGTATCTTGCCAGGGTGCGTCTGAAGAGTTCGAAGATCCGATTCCTGTATCCTGTCAGGGTGTATCTGTTGACGACTAACATTACCAGACCCGATTCCTGTATCTTGCCAGGGTACGTCTGAAGAGTTCGAAGATCTGATTCCTGTATCCTGCCAGGGTGTATCTGTTGACGACTAGCATTACCAGACCCGATTCCTGTATCTTGCCAGGGTGCGTCTGAAGAGTTTGAGGATCCGATGCCAGTATCTTGCCAGGGTGTATCTGTTGACGACTAGCATTACCAGACCCGATTCCTGTATCTTGCCAGGGTGCGTCTGAAGAGTTCGAAGATCCGATTCCTGTATCTTGCCAGGGTGTATCTGTTGACGACTATATTCTCCAGACTCGATTCCTGTATCTCGCCAGGGCACGTCTGAAAAGTTTAAAGATTCGATTCCTGTAACCAATCAGGACGCATCTACACAAAGAGTTTGAAGACCAACTCCTGCAACAGGCCAGGTAATCATTTTCTTTCTCAGGTACGCAAGTTCTCGCTAAGGAAACTCTTACGCGATCAACCTCCTGATTGCATCTATAAGCCCATCTTCCTATCCATCAATCTCCAAATGGCATCTATAAGCCCATTCCCACCATCACACTGCTAACATGTGAGCACAAATTTCTGGGCACTCTAGTGTTCAATCATCTTCCACCTTCGGATTACGAAAGGCGCGACAGCCAATCTACATCCTCAGGTCTAAGAAGATTGAACAGGGGAAACTGTTGTACCCCAAAATTTTCCCTCCCATATTCTTCAAGATTTGCCAAGATCAAGCTTCAAAATCTCTCAAGGGTTGCACAGCCCAATGGCCTCCTAACAGTCAAAAATTAGGGTTTTGGTTCTGGAAAAGAAATTGAAGCTTCCAAGGGTCCAAACAAGTCCCACATTCCTATAAACATTGTCAAGCATCCTTATGCCAAGTTTCAAGACTCACAGCATCAGATTGCACAGTCAAAAACCCTAATTGCTTCACAGTCAACTGCAGGGGCAAAATGGTCATTTGACAGTCAAAAGTCAAAATTTTTGGTCAACATATTATTTTGAAGCCACAAACATCATTTGATCAATTCTTGATCATGATTCTCAAAGCATGGCTCAAAAAGTCTCAAGATGCAAAAGTTTCTATTTTTGAACAGTTGGAAAAGTCAACTGCAAATTGACCAGGGCATAACTTCCACATGGTTTATCAGAAAAATTCCATCCAAAGCTCATTTTGAATAGAATGACATTTCCTACAACTCATCTTCACACTTCAAGTCCAAGAAATGCTCTCACAAAAAGTTATCAATCTCAACATTATAGGTCATTTTCAAAAGTCAACAAAAAGGCACTTTAAGTCAAAGACCATAACTTGATATTGGTAAATAAAAATGACATGGGACCAAATACATTGGTTAGAGGACTTCAAGACCTTTCCAAAATGTCCAAGAACATGATCAAAGCTTAAAAATTAAGCAAGATATGACTTGTGGAAGTTGGGAAATTCTTGGGAATTTTGAAAAGTCAACTTTGCTTCAAATGCCTCAAAATTGCTAATGGGCCTCAATTTCTTCCATGAATCATTACCCAAAGGCTATGCACGACCCATTGACATCCAAGGGAGTTATTTTCTCATTTTTGATTAATTATTTGAATTTTTATTATTATTAATTCACTTAATTAAAATTAAATATGAAAAAATATCAAATGACACCTTTCAAATCTTTTTATGCAGCATATTCACTCTTTATGAGCTCAAGATTTCGTGCACATTCTAAAAGGAAAGAATCTCCCATGATTGGCAATGATTGGTATAGAAAAGTTTGAAAAAGATGCTTGAAAATCAAATATCAAAAACATCAATGCATGGATTATGGGCCAGTTTTCTTGACCTAATTCACTCACATACATATGCACATTGAAAACCTAATGCATTGGACAAGCAAGTTGCGCAGAAACTCATAGAACAAGGTTGCACTTTTTTCACACAATATCAAAAATTGTTTTCATAGTTGCAGTGTGATTCAAAGCTCAAAAAATATTCCAAACGCTTGTTGGGACCTTCCTGAACGTGTCTCAATACGTTTCCAGTCTCCATACTCAAGGAATTGGTAGAACCACGTTGCATTTGTTCATAAAATGTTCATAATCGTGTTTTGATTTCTAGACATGATCCATGCATTTTTATTGTTGATTTATACTAACATGACTGCTCTGAAGCTAATGGTACCACCCAATTAAAGAATGGCTACCTGTACAATAATCCACCATGAATGCATGTTAGGGTTTCAGAAACCTTGATTTAGGGCTTTACACATATGGAACAATTGGACATTCAAACCAGTACCATTGAGATCGTGACCTTCAAACAAATAGAAACCACCCATCGCGCCCTTTTTCTTTTTGACTATATGCTAATCGCTATTATTGCAGGTCTGGCTTAGTGAGGGTTTAAAACCCCCGCAATCTGTTTTGTAAATACAGGGAAAACGTGAAGAAGATGAACGTGTCCCGGGATGACTGGCTCGTTTGAATTTTTGGCGCGTGGTGTACCATAAGCGTGTTTTTCTTTTATATTATTCACATCCCATGAATATTACAAATGCGTTCAATGGCTCAATTGGCAAATGCGCTGGCTTGCAGGTATTGGGACCTGGGTTCGATTCCCAGGTCCCCCATATTTCTTCATAATTTTGTTTGTAACATGATCAGGTGACACTTTGCTCCAGTGGTCCACCTAACATCCTTGCCTGCTTGCCTGCCAAGTGTCCAGGGGTCTCAATCCAAAGGCTATCACATGAACTCCATCATACGCGCTAGTCAAGCACTCCATACACAATCACAAAAAGTCAACAAAGGCCTGGATTGCAGTGGGCCTGATTGCTTCAAAGACCTCCCTTTGGGTCCAGACACCCCCAGGGTTTGCTCAATCTTTTTATTCTTTTTCTTTTATTATTTTTTCCCTTTTATTCTTTTTAATTTGTTTCATTGTTCTAATTAATTCACCAAAATAATTTTCATAAAACCAAAAAAATCAGAAATCAAGAAAATAAAAAATATTTATTTAATATTTAATGCATTAATATATTTTTTAAATAAATTTTAAATAATCAAACTAGTTTAATTTTAGGTTTTTTAACTTTAATGCTTTTCTTAAATAAACTAAAAAACATAAAAATTAGGTTTTTAGCATCTTTATTCTTTTTCTCAATAAATAAAATTTTCTTATTATTATTATTATTGACTATTAATTATTTCGTAAATACTCATGTCATTAATTAATTAGGGTAAATTAGGTCAAAACTTAAACATTTTTTTATAATTAAAAACAAACTTAGAATTAGGGTTTTATTTAATTTCTAATTTCAATTAATTCTCTTTATTTCATAAATACAAAAAAAACATAAAAAATAATTTCCTTTCTTCGTTGAATAATTAATTCACTTCCAATTTCAATTTAATTTCTTTAAAGGGTCCAACACCCTCGCACTCGATTCTAATTTCTTTTCGCACGTTTATTCTCATGTTTCTTTTAAATATTATGTAATTGCCCCAAAGCCTTGTAATAGTAATTAGGACATTTATTTATTTTCCACATTTTTTTCAAATCGGGTCTTTGTTAATTTGGCGATGTATAGACCCGCGCCTTGTAATAGCGTAGGACCTTTATTTTCCGCGTTTTAATTTCCGCACCTTTAAACTGTTAATCACATGGAAGAATGAATGGCCCAAATAAAATCAAAGCGTAGCTCACCCAATGCATGACAAGATAAAACATAATTGAAAACGGCACACAATTCACACACCACTCTTAGGGTACGCCTCACTGTTTCCTTGCCCCTCGAAACGTGGTCGTCGAGTATAGGACGTTTTAGTAAGTCCTCATGTCCATGAACATGGCATGGGGGTTGTAGTTGTTTAGGTATTGGCATGCATTTTTGGTAAAACCAGGTGTATGAATGTCATGACTGATGTCATAACATTCTAGTTTATTAGGTACCTTTGCAGAAAAATATTGTCATATAGGTACTGATGTTTATGAGTGTGTATCTGAGCATTTTGCAAAATGATCACATTTACCAAAATCAGTAAACAGGAATTCAGATGTCATAACAAATGTTAAGACATCCTGTTCTGAACTAACAGGTATGCAGTTTGGTTAATTCTGAGTTTTTTTAGGAAAATGACTCAGTCTTTCCAGAACAGAATCTTGCATTTTCTTTGGGTTAACCTAGCTCAACCCCAACCTGGTTGATATAGTCCTGTGACCTAGTCTTAAGGACAAACGGAATTAACCCTAGCTTTTTGTGGAAACCCTAACTGAAGATGCAGCTGCTATATATTCAACAGGGCTGCTATTTTGAATGAATCCCTTGTTGACAGAAGATCATTTAGAAGCTGTATAGTTTTAACTATTGTAATCCAAGCAATTATCATTGTAATAAGTGACTTGGAATAGGTTTTAATTGTAAGGGTTGTGTAGCACTCAAAGCTTTGAAGCAAGAGTGTTTGTATGTCTCTTGACTAAAGCTGTGAAGCAAAGTCAAGTTAGGTTTGTGTATCACTCAAAGCTGTGAAGCAAGAGTGTTTGTGTTGCTTGATTAAAAAGCTGTGAAGCATAATCAAGTGTATGTTTTGAAGAGTGTCTTCAACAATTCATTAGTCAAAATTGTTTTATGTATCACTGTTGTGATTGAGGGGGAGTGAGTAGGAACTCAGGTTTAAGTTGTACTTAGATTGAAGTTGCATTGGGTAGGTCTTAAGTGAAGGAGATAAACTGGTTGGTTTATTCCTGAATTAATATCTCTTATAGTGGATTTCCTCCCTGGCTTGGTAGCCCCCAGAGTAGGTGTTGTTGCACACTGAACTGGGTAAACAATTGACTGTGTTCTTTACTTTTTTTGTGTATTTACTGTCTTATAGTAAGTCAGATACGGTGTCATAACATTGAACGTGACATTGAGTATCTGCAGCCAGAATTTCAATTGGCATCAGAGCAGGAACCCTGCCTGTATTACTGGGTGAGATCTAGGGATATCACTTTCTGGCACTATGGACAAAGAAGGAGTTTTTGGAAATAGACCACCCATTCTGGATGGAACTAATTATGACTACTGGAAACCTCGTATGATTGCCTTCTTAAAATCTCTGGATAAAAAGGCTTGGAGAGCTGCTGACAAAGGATCGATCCATCCCACCATAACTGAGAAAGATGTGACAATCAGTTTGAAGCCTGAGGAAGATTGGAGTAAATAAGAAGATGAGTTAGCCCTGGGAAATTCCAAAGCTTTAAATGCCTTGTTCAATGGAATTGATAGAAACATTTTCAGACTAGTACATCAATATGAACTGGCCAAGGAAGTTTGGGACACTCTCAAAACTACTCATGAGGGCACTTCCAAAGTAAAAATGTCAAGGCTTCAGATGTTGACTACCAAGTTTGAGAATCTAAAAATGATGGAAGATGAAACCATTCATGAGTTTCACATGAACATCTTGGAGATTGCCAACACCTCAGGAGCACTGGGAGAAAAGATGTCAGAAGAAAAACTGGTGAGAAAGATTCTCAGATCCTTGCCTAAAAGATTTGCAATGAAGGTAACCTCCATATAGGAAGCCCAGGACATCAGCAAGTTGAAAGTGGATGAACTGATTGGGTCTCTTCAGACTTTTGATATGGGGATCACTGAAAATGGTGACAAGAAGAACAAGAGCATAGCACTTGTATCCAACACTGATGTTGAAAACAAGGAGGATGAAGAAGAAAATATTTCAGAAGCTATAGCCATGCTTGGAAGATAGTTCAACAAACTCATCAAAAGAATAGATCCAAAGTCAAGGTCTAATGTTCATAACATTCCCTCTGACATTGACAGTTCCAGCAGAAGACCAAGGTCATAAGAGAAGGGAAACCAAGGCAGAGGAATTCAATGCCATGGTTGTGAAGGATATGGGCATATTCGAGCTGAATGTCCAACCTTTCTTAAGAAACAAAAGAAAGGAATGACTGTTACTTGGTCTGACTATGATTCAGAAAGTAATTCTGAAGAAGAATCTGCCAAACTAGTTACTGCTCTAACTGGTGTTTGTACCTCTGAAAGTGACACTAGTGATGAAGAGGTGTCATTTGAAGAACTGGATGATACTTACAAGAAATTGTGTATAAGAAGTACTGAAGTCTGTGTGCAGAATGAGAAACAATCAAAACTCATCATAAAGCTGGAGGCTGAGAAAAGGGCAAACCTTGAAACTATAAGTCATCTAGAAGGGGAAGTTCAATTGCTGAACTCACAACTGAATCAAATGACCAAATCTGTCAAGATGCTGACTAATGGAACAGACAAATTGGAAGAGATCCTTCAGGTTGGACAAATTGTGGGAAATAAATTTGGACTAGGATTTATGGAAGCAAAGAAATCTGGTACAGTCAAGAAGATCATGCCTGATAAACAAATGTCAAAACAGATGTCTCAACACAACTCTCAACATCAGAAACAGAAATATATGAAGAAAAAGTACCAAAGATGGAGATGTCATCATTGTGGAAGGTATGGACACATAAAGCCCTTCTGCTTCAAACTGCATGGATACCCTAATCAAAACTCAGGTGTTAAACCTAAGTCAAAAAGGGTACCACATACTCCTAAATGGAAGAAAAAGGCTACTGCCCTGATAGCCCACACTTCCCTGAGAGTGTCTGCAAAGGAAGGCTGGTACTTTGATAGTGGGTGTTCTAAACACATGACTGGAATAAAGAACATTCTCAATCATGTTAAACCTCGCAACACTAGTTATGTGACCTTTGGAGATGGTGCTAAAGGTGAAATCAAAGGAGTTGGTAATTTGGACTGCCCTGAAGTTCCAAGTCTGAGTGAAGTACTGCTGGTAAAAGGGCTGACTGCTAATCTCATTAGTATCAGTCAATTGTGTGATCTAGGATTCAAGGTCAACTTCTCAAAATCTGAATGTCTAGTAATTAATGAAAAACTAGAAGTTGTAATGAAAGGAATCAGATCCAAAGATAATTGTTACTTGTGGCAGCCTGAGAACACTAATAACTCCACTATGTGTCCAATTACCAAAGAAGAAAAAGAGATGAAACTGTGGCACCATAAGCTTGGTCATCTTCATCTAAGAAGAATGAAAAGAGCTATCTCTATGGAAGAAGTCAGAAGGACTCCAAGACTACAGATTGATAAAAGAAGGGTTTATGGTGAACTTAAAATTGAAAGACTTGGTAAAAAGAAACATGTCTATGATGTGGTGGATAAACTTGAAGAAGGATGTGTTGTCAGAACCAGAAGTAATCATGACAAGGATTTTGGAAACAACAAGTCTAATAAATTCTGTTTCCCAGAAGAAATGAGTCGTGAAGTCTCTTCTCCTATAACTCACCATCAAAATGGAGTTGACAAAAAGAAGAATAAGACCATTCAAGAATCAACCAAAACTATGATTCATGTCAAAAGAATGCCTTCCCAACTTTGTGCTGAAATGGTTGCAGCTAGTAGTAACTGTTCTCAAAATATCTGGACAAAACAGATGCTCACTGAGTATAATGTCTCATAAGATGTTGTGACATTGTATTGTGACAATATGAATACAATCAATATTTCCATGAACCCTATTCAGCATAGCAGGACCAAGCACATTGACTTTGTAGAGAAGAAGTCAATTAAACTGGAACATGGTATCATTAAGCTTCAGCTGGCTGATTCTTCTACCAAGGCTCTTGTTGGAAATAAACTTGAAAACTTGAGGGGCAGGTTGGGTATTTGCCAACATGAGAAATTATAGCAATTAATTTTGCTTAAAACAAGGGTTGAAGGAGTTAATTTTGTTAAGTCTATTTTTAGTGGGTTAATCATATGTTTTCCCAATTCCTTCAAAATCCTTAAGAAGTTGAAAAGACTCTGTTTTGCCTCCTACCTCTCTCGACTTTGCAACCTGTTCCCTTCTCTCAATCAAAGTTTTTTCTCAAATTGCTACTGGTGCTCTAAGTCAATCAAAATGTCTCAAACATCATCTTCAACCAAGGCGACCTCTTCATCTTCATCATCTTCATCATCTGACCAAGACTCTCGAGCAATCACCACATGTATAGAATCTGAAGTTCTTGAGATCACTCCTCTCAGAGAGATGGCAACTGACCCCGCCAAAGTCAAAAAGCTGAGAACTAGACATGCAGGAAGAGCTCAAGCTGCAGCCTCTGGTAATCCTTCTCATCCTTCTTCTTCTGTTCCAAATAGAGAAGGATCAGTTCAAGTTCATCAAGCTATTGCTAGGCTTGTTACTAGTATACTAAGTGGAAACCAACCTGTACCGGGGATTTTTGTCCCTTTAAATCAATCAGGAAGCCCAAATGTGGACGTCTCTGAGAATGTAGATGTCTCTGAGAATGTTGTGACACAAAATGACAACATTCAGAACCCTTCAGAAAAGACTGTTGATCCACCTATCATTGATGTGGATGAGGATTACTCAGATAATGATCTGATTGCCAATGTAAACCCTAACATAGCTAGGAGATTGATGAAAAGAAAGGGTAATCAGAATGATGCAAAATGTGTGTCCAAAGATAAACTTGCTGTTAAGAAATCCAAGGCTGAAGGCAAGGCTGGGGTAGAATCTGTGAAAACTGGTCAGTCCAAAGGGAAGGTGAAAGCCCAGGTGTATACTGGTAGACAACCAATTACAAAGAAGAGAAAAGATCCTGAATATTATGATTCTGATGAGGAATCAGAGTTTGAGATTGATGCTGAAGAAATTCCTATCAGAAGGAAACTGCCCTCCAGCAAAATTGCTAGAGTTCCTGAAGTCCCAACAGACAACATCTCTTTCCACCATCCTGACAATGCAAACAGATGGAAGTATGTTTGCTTGAAGAGAATAGCTTTAGAAAGAGAACTCAACAATGATTCCATGGAGTGCAAACACATCATGGACCTGATCAAGAATGCTGGACTGATGAAGACAGTGATAAAATTTAACAAGTGTTATGAAAATCTGGTCAAGAAGTTCATAGTTAACTTGTCTAATGATTGTGCTGATGGAAGGTCAGCTGACTTTGAAAGTGTTTTTGTTAGAGGAAGAAGGGTTAATTTCTCTCCATCAGAAATTAACAAATTTCTTGGAAGATCAAATGAGGATTGTCCTGATCTGGAAGTCACGGACAATGAAGTTTGTCAAACCATCACAGCAAGGCAAGTGAAGTGCTGGCCCTTGAAAGGCAAGCTGAATGCCAGCAAACTTAGCATGAAATTTGCCATCCTGCACAAGATTGGTGCAACCAACTGGGTGCCTACAAACCATAAATCAACTATCTCCACAGGATTGGGGAGACTTATTTATGTTGTGGGAACCAAGACTGCTTTTGACTATGGCAGGTATATTTTTGAACAAACTTTAAAACATGCTGGTAGTTATGCTGTCAAAGGACCAATTGCCTTTCCCTCCCTCCTTTGTGGAATTATCCTTGCATAATACCCTGATATCCTGGTGGCAAGAGATACTGCTTGCAAAAGAGCTCCTGCCCTTGGGTTGCACTACAAACTGTTTCAGGGATCTCATGCTCCTGATATTGTCATAACATCAGCTGAGACATCGTCTGTGAAGACCCAGTCCAAAACATCTGATGTCATAGCTATATTAAAAGATACCTGCAAAGAACTGGAAGCTAGGAAAAAGACCCTAGAAAACCTAATTGACAGGTTAGAAAAGGAGGAAGCTGAAGGAAACAGAAGGGAAGAGGGTGTAGAAGCTGAAGGTCATCTCAATACTGAAGAAACTAGCTCCTCTGAGTCTGATGACAGTGCTTAAAGGTTGGTGGAGTTGCTGTTTGGTGGAGTTGATGCTGGTCTAGTTTGGAAGTGTGTTCAGTTTTAGTTACTGCTCTTATTACTTTTTCTGGATGACTGTATAAATTTTAAGAACATGTATCTTTGGCCCATTTGTGGCTAAAGAGGGGGAGATATATTTTGGTACTTTATTTGACATTCCATTTTTCTGCAGTCATTTTTATTCTGCTGCTATCTATCTCTGATTGCTTAGGGGCTTTAGCCAAAAATCTGCCAAAGGGGGAGTTTGTAGTTGTTTAGGTATTGGCATGCATTTTTGGTAAAACCAGGTGTATGAATGTCATGACTGATGTCATAACATTCTAGTTTATTAGGTACGGATTTATTAGGTACCTTTGCAGAAAAATATTGTCATACAGGTACTGATGTTTATGAGTGTGTATCTGAGCATTTTGCAAAATGATCACATTTACCAAAATCAGTAAACAGGAATTCAGATGTCATAACAAATGTTAAGACATCCTGTTCTGAACTAACAGGTATGCAGTTTGGTTAATTCTGAGTTTTTTTTAGGAAAATGACTCAGTCTTTCCAGAACAGAATCCTGCGTTTTCTTTGGGTTAACCTAGCTCAACCCCAACCTGGTTGATATAGTCCTGTGACCTAGTCTTAAGGACAAACGGAATTAACCCTAGCTTTTTGTGGAAACCCTAACTGAAGATGCAGCTGCTATATATTCAACAGGGCTGCTATTTTGAATGAATCCCTTGTTGACAGAAGATCATTTAGAAGCTGTATAGTTTTAACTATTGTAATCCAAGCAATTATCATTGTGATAAGTGACTTGGAATAGGTTTTAATTGTAAGGGTTGTGTAGCACTCAAAGCTTTGAAGCAAGAGTGTTTGTATGTCTCTTGACTAAAGTTGTGAAGCAAAGTCAAGTTAGGTTTGTGTATCACTCAAAGCTGTGAAGCAAGAGTGTTTGTGTTGCTTGATTAAAAAGCTGTGAAGCATAATCAAGTGTATGTTTTGAAGAGTGTCTTCAACAATTCATTAGTCAAAATTGTTTTATGTATCACTGCTGTGATTGAGGGGGAGTGAGTAGGAACTCAGGTTTAAGTTGTACTTAGATTGAAGTTGCATTGGGTAGGTCTTAAGTGAAGGAGATAAACTGGTTGGTTTATTCCTGAATTAATATCTCTTATAGTGGATTTCCTCCCTGTCTTGGTAGCCCCCAGAGTAGGTGTTGTTGCACACTGAACTGGGTAAACAATTGACTGTGTTCTTTACTGTTTTTTTGTGTATTTACTGTCTTATAGTAAGTCAGATACGGTGTCATAACATTGAACGTGACATTGAGTATCTGCAGCCAGAATTTCAGGGGTAGCTTCTAAGGTATCCTACTATTGCTCTGGTGACCACACTGTCCCTTTACGAATTGACCCGAACACCTCCAACGGTGGTGCTACCTATCTCTCAATGGTGGGATGGCACTACCTTAAGGACATTTACACAGCCTAATTCCTTAGGGCAGGTAGATGACTCGTAGATACTTGCTCTAATTCAAAACAAATCAAAAACTTCTTTTCACACCGACACTTTTCAAAAAGCTTTCAAAAACAACTTTTCAAACACTCTTGAGGACTGATACAAGAGTCGATCTGAAACTTTCAAAGAAACTTTTTTACACTTGAAAAGCAAACAAACATTTTGAAAACACAAGCAAGTATCTAAGAGCCCATGGATAACCATGGATAGAAAGGGTGCTAATACCTTCCCTTTCTATAAATCTACCTCCCGAACCGAGAACTAATCTCATAAGGAATTTTTTTGTGCTTTTGTCCTTTCCATGTTGGAGAAAATAAAAGACGGTGGCGACTCTTGCTTCCGCGACATTTCGCGAAACCAGCGTTAAACAGTCAGTTCCAGATCCACCGATCACACATCGCATACATAAACATATCATTCATCATGCGCATAAGCAGGTCTCCACACCAGGTTTCCTTATCTTTCTGCTGTTTATTTCAGTAAGATGGATCTCGAACAGACGGTCAAGGACTTGCAGTCTCAGAACTCACAGTTTCAACATCTCCTGATGACCTTGGCTAAGGGTCAGGAGGATCTAAAGGCCCTTCTGGGGAACAAAGAGCAAGTGAAAAAGAAGAAGAAAAGAATCGGGGTGGCTACCCTAGGAAGAAGGTTTGAGGGTGAAGCCAGAAGAGTTCTTGAATTTCCCCTACTTCTGAAGAGGGAACCAGTAAAGGGAATGCGGCTGCGGTACCTTCCGAATCCGAAGCTGAAGAAGGAGAGGCTGAAGAAGATGAAGACTACTCTGAGCAACAATACCCGCCCGCCGATGACAAGTACAAGGGGTTGGAAGACAGGTTGGCAGCTATGGAGCTGTAGAGAGTTCCCGGCTTAGATTTCGAAGATTTGGGATTAGTTGCTGGAATTGTGATCCCCCCGAAGTTCAAAGTGCCAATCTTTGCAAGATATGACAGGTTGTCCTGCCCGAAGATGCATCTCAGATCATATGTAAGGAAGATCCAACCTTACACTACAGACAAGAACCTATGGATCCATTTCTTTCAGGATAGCCTTTCAGGGGCTCAACTCGAGTGGTTCTATCAGCTGGATGGAGCCAGTATCCGAAACTGGGAGGACTTGGCTACTGCATTTTATAAATAATATCAGTACAATTCTGACCTCGCTCCCACGCGTACCCAACTTCAGGGTATGTCACTGGGAACGGGCGAAGGATTCAAGGAGTATGCGCAAAAGTGGAGAGACCTGGCTGGTAGGGTGCAGCCACCGCTGACTGACCGTGAACTCGTGGACATGTTCCTAGGGACCCTGTCTGGTCCGTTCTTCAACCATCTGATTGGTAATTCTTCTGCTGGGTTTACAGATTTGATCTTGACTGGTGAGAGAATAGAAGTTGGTATCAAGTCGGGGAAGATACAAAAAGGTGCCTCCGCGAGTACTGAAAAGAAGCCCTTCAAGAAGGAAGCCAGTGTTGTTTATGGTCCTAGAAGACAAATTAAATCGAAACACCGCCAAGCTGTCAACGTGTTGGTGATTTCAAAGCCTGTCTCTTCTCCTCAGCAGTTCAACCAACCAAGGGGTGAGAGACCCAAAAGACAGTATACTCGGCTCAGTATGACCCTGTCTCAGATTTTGCCGCAACTACTGTCAACCAATCTGGTAACTGTCAAAGAAGCTCCGAAGGTAGTGAACACAGCTTCTCCAAAATACAACCCCAACGCCTGTTGCGCTTATCACTCTGATAGCCCGGGGCATGCTAGGGATGATTGCTGCGCTCTGAGGAATAAGGTTCAGGACCTTATTGATGCTAAAGAAATACAGTTTGAGGCGCCCGAAAGACCCAATGTTGTAACTGCTCCCATGCCCCAGCATAGAGTGAATGCTGTGGAAGAAGACCGGTATGTAGCCTCCGTGGAAGAGATTATTACTCTGTTATTAACCGTCAAAAGGAACCTATTGCTAGCCGGTTTATTTCTGGGATGTGGTAAAGGTTGCCTTCTATGTGCTGTTTCACCTGTTGGTTGTCCTTTGCTGAAATCAGGTATCCAAAGCCTGATGGATAGCAAAGAGATCTTGTTCGAGAAGACTGTTGTTCCTGCTACCCCTATCGAAGAAGTTTCTATTGTTACTATTTTCAACAACCCTTCTAAGGCTCCTTCAAAGAAGCCTGTCAAAATCATATCCACTCAGAAGATTGCTCCTATCATAATCACTGTTCCGGGGCCCCTCCCCTATACATCCGACAAAGCTGTCCCATGGCACTATGGGGCATATGTTTATGTGCTTGGAGTTAAACAAGAGTTTGATACTAGTACCGGCGTTAGTAACATCACCGGGCCAGCCAAAATCACTCGCAGTGGTAGGCTGTTCTCACCAGATATTGTGCCACCAACTATTTAGAAACCTCTTGTCATTACACCTGCAAGTGTGCTTACTTCCCTTCCTAATCAAGTTCCTATTTCTACCCCTGCTGCCGAGTCATCTGACGCTCGGGGCAAAGGGATTGCTACTGATTTTCCTGCCCTGACGGAGGCACCGAAGACAACCACTGTTAAAGCTTCCCAGCAAGAGATGGAAGAGATTCTCAAGATTATCAAGAAGAGTGATTTCAATGTAGTTGAGCAGCTGGGGCACACCCCATCAAAGATTTCTATGCTATCACTGTTGTTGTGTTCAGAGGCCCATGCCAAGGCCCTGATTTCCTTCCTGAAGACGGCCCATGTGCCACAAGAAACGTCTGTTGATCAATTTACCGATTGTGTGGCCAATTTGACTGCCGATAATGGGTTGGGCTTCTCTGACGCCGATCTGACTGCCAAAGGAAAGAACCATAACGACGCCCTGCATGTCTCCATTGAATGCAGGGGCACTACTCTTGCCCATGTGTTGGTAGACACCGATTCTTCATTGAACGTATTGCCCAAGAAGGCCCTAGACAGGTTGGATTGTGAGGGTTTGGAGCTCAAGCCTAGTAACATTGTTGTCCGAGCCTTTGACGGTTCGAAGAGGATGGTACATGGTGAGGTTGACATTCCAATCAGGGTTGGTTCTCAAGTTTTTGATTCAACGTTCTATGTGATGGATATCTGACCATCCTATTCTTGTTTGCTGGGTCGCCCATGGATCCACAAGGCTGGAGCTGTGACCTCCACACTACATCAAAAGCTGAAGTACCCGGTTAGAGGGAAAATTGTTACAGTTCAGGGGGAGGAAGAATACATGGTCAGCCACCTCAACTCATTCCGGTACATAGAAATGGATGGGGAATTCATTGAGACTCCATTCCAGCACTTTGAAGAAGTTCCTCAGACACTGGCATCAGCTGAAACTGTGATTGAAGACCCTCCTTTGAAGATGGCTTCCTTAAAGGATGCCCGAGCTGTTATTGAGAAGGGTGAGTGTGCAAACTGGGGCCGACTTCCTGACTTTACTCCGAAGACTGACAAGTTTGGTTTGGGCTTCACTGCAGAAGCTCAGAGGGCTGTGCGTAAGGCAAGGATTGGAAAACCTCATGTGTTCATCACCAACCCGGGAGTGAATGCTATTGAAGACGACATGGAGGAATCTGAATTTGACAGCTGGATCTACCCAACAACCGACAGTGGACCAAGCAACTGGACTGCCAAAGACTTCACACCTATTACTTTTGTCACTCAGTAATGAACTCTTTTGTTTTCAATTTGTAACAGACAATATTTTGAAACTTTTATGGCTCGGTGTCTTACCCGGGGCACCGTGGCTTCATTTGTGAGGGCTTTTGTATGTCATTTTCATATATCATTAATCAAAACATTGGACGTTTGTTGCATTTCAAAATCTTGTGCTCCTTTTCTTTCTTTATTATATATTGCAAAACATCTATATTTACACACACTCACTTATACAGGTTCCAATCCACTCTGGATCTCACTGGTAACGACTCTGCTACCGCCAGTTATGACTTCGAAAATTCGATCAACTTAGCCGAAGACGAAGGTGAAGATGATTGCGAAGTGCCTGGTGAACTTGCAAGACTGTTACTCCAGGAATAGAGGGCCATTCAGCCACATGAAGATCCAGTGGAAACGGTAAATCTGGGTACTGAGACAGACAGAAAGGAAGTCAAGATTGGTGCCAATCTAGAGCTCAGTGTGAAACAACGGTTGATTCAGATGCTGCATGACTATGTGGAAATCTTTGCCTGGTCTTACGAAGACATTCCTGGGTTGGATACCGACATTGTGGTTCATCACCTGCCTACCAAGGAAGACTGCCCTCCGGTTAAACAAAAGGTCCGCCGTATGCGTCCAGAAATGTCCGAGAAAATCAAAGCCGAGGTTATGAAACAATTTGATGCCGGGTTTCTAGCTGTGACTTCCTACCCTCAGTGGATTGCCAACGTGGTTCCAGTGCCGAAGAAAGATGGTAAGGTCCGAATGTGTGTTGATTACAGGGATTTGAACAGGGCGAGCCCTAAGGATGATTTCCCTCTGCCTCATATCGACGTTCTGGTTGACAACACTTCTCAGCATAAAGTTTTCTCCTTCATGGACGGCTTCTCCGGTTATAATCAGATCAAGATGGCTCCTGAAGACATGGAGAAGACCACCTTCGTCACTCAGTGAGGCACCTTTTGTTACAAGGTCATGCCTTTTGGGTTGAAAAATGCTGGGGCAACCTACCAACGTGCCATGGTTGCGTTGTTTCATGACATGATCCATCACGAGATTGAAGTATACGTCGACGATATGATTGCAAGGTCCCAAACTGAGGAGGAACACCTTGACCATCTACGGAAGCTGTTTGACCGTCTGAAGTTGTACAAGCTGAGGTTGAACCCAAACAAGTGCACCTTTGGGGTAAGATCTGGAAAATTGTTAGGCTTCATCGTAAGCGACAAAGGCATTCAAGTGGACCCTGCCAAAGTGAAAGCCATACAAGAGATGCCAACTCCCAAGACAGAGAAGGAAGTCAGAGGCTTTCTAGGACGTCTGAATTACATTGCCCGATTCATCTCGCATCTAACTGCTACCTGTGAACCAATCTTCAAGCTGTTGAAGAAAGATCAAGTAGTACGTTGGAACGATGAATGTCAGGCCGCTTTCGAAAAGATCAAAGAGTACCTCCAAGAACCACCCATTCTTATGCCGCCGGTTGAAGGGAGACCTCTAATCTTATACTTGACAGTACTTGACAACTCAATGGGGTGTGTGTTGGGGCAGCATGACGAGTCTGGCTGAAAAGAACACGCCATTTATTACCTTAGCAAAAAGTTTACCGACTGTGAGACCCGATACTCACTGCTCGAGAAAACTTGTTGCGCTTTGGTATGGGCTGCTCGCCGGCTGAGACAGTATATGTTGACTCACACTACTCTGTTGATTTCAAAAATGGATCCAATAAAGTACATTTTCGAAAAGCCTGCCTTGTCCGGAAGAATAGCAAGATGGCAAATGATCTTGACGGAATATGACATCCAGTACACGACTCGAAAAGCAATCAAGGGAAGTGTATTGGCAGACCATTTGGCACACCAGGAAGTGGACGATTACCAGTCAATGAACTTTGAATTTCCAGACGAGGATATCATGGTAGTGACTGATTGTGAAGTACCTGGACCGGATGAAGGACCTGCGGAAGGATCCCGATGGTCTATGCACTTTGACGGAGCCTCGAACGCTTTGGGTAATGGTATCGGCACTGTGATCATATCCCCTAAAGGCACTTATACTCCACTCACCGCCCGGCTATGTTTCAACTGCACCAACAACATGGCAGAGTATGGGGCATGTATCATGGGTCTTCAAGCTGCAATTGACTTAAGGATCAAGTTTCTCAGTGTCTTTGGAGATTCCGCTCTCGTGATCAATCAGATCAAAGGCGAGTGGGATACGAAGCACCCAAATCTTATTCCTTACAAGGAGTATGTGCTGACTTTGCTTCCCCACTTCGAGGAGATAACTTTTAAACACTTCCCAAGAGAGGAGAATCAGTTAGTGGACGCACTAGCTACGATGTCTTCTATGTTCAAAGTCAAATGGGACAACGAGGCTCCCCAGATCATTATATAGAAGTTGGATGAACCTGCACATTGCTGCGATCTCGAAACCGAAGAGGTAACAGAAAAACCCTGGTATCATGAAGTGAAGAGGTACCTTGAAGCTCAAGAATACCCCGAAGGTGCATCCGTTAATGACAAGAAGTTCCTGAGAAGGTTTACGGCAAAGTTCTTCCTCAGCAACGACATTCTGTACAAGCGGAACCATGATTCAACCTTACTGCGTTGTGTGGATAAGACTGAAGCAAAAAGGATCATGGCAGAGCTACATGAAGGTACCTTCGGAACACATTCCAGTGGACATACTATGGCAAAGAAAATCCTCCGGGCAGGATATTTCTGGTCCACAATGGAAGCCGACTGTTATCAGCATTCGCGAACTTGTCATAAATGCCAAATCTATGCTGATAAGGTGCACATTCCTCCGGTTCCTCTGAACGAATTGACAGCACCTTGGCCTTTTGCAATGTGGGGCATCGATATGATCAGCGAGATCCGACCTACGGCATCCAACGGGCACCGCTTCATCTTGGTAGTGATTGATTACTTCACAAAGTGGGTCGAAGCAGCTTCCTACGCCACCATAACCAAGAGCGTCGTGGCACGGTTCATTCGGAACAACCTGATCTGTCGATAGCTGTACCTGAGAGGATCATTACGGATAATGGTACCAATCTTAACAACAAGATGATCACTGAGCTCTGCGAGCAATTCAAGATACAGCACCACAACTCTTCTCCCTACCGGCCGAAGATGAATGGGGCTGTAGAAGCAGCAAATAAGAACATCAAGAAGATTGTGCAAAAGATGACAGTAACCTACAAAGATTGGCACGAAATGTTACCGTTTGCTCTTCATGGGTACCGTACCTCAGCACGGACGTCAACAGGGGCAACTCCCTTTTCCTTGGTCTATGGCATGGAGGCAGTCTTGCCTATTGAAGTCCAGATACCCTCTCTCCGGATAATGAAGGATGCAGATTTGAGCGAAGATGACTGGATCCAGACTCGACTTGATCAATTAAACCTAATTGACGAAAAGAGACTCACTGCTATTTGTCATGGTCAAACGTACCAAAAACGGATGATCAGGGCATTTAACAAGAAGGTCAGACGACAAGAGTATCAAGTCGGAGACCTAGTAATCAAGCGCATCATTCTTCCTCAAAGTGATCCCAGGGGCAAATGGACCCCTACGTACGAAGGGCCATTTGTGGTTAAACATATCTTCTCAGGAGGAGCTATGATTTTAACCACCATGGATGGTGACGACCTTCCTCACCCCGCCAATGCAGACATAGTAAAAAGATACTACGCATGAACTAAAGACCCGCTAGGTTGACACACCTAGGCAAAAATAAGGGCTTCCCGGCGAACCAAAAGGGTTCGGGCAAAAATAAGGGATGAAAATAAAAAAATCTGTACACCCGGCAAGTCGAAAACCTGAAAAGGCGGCTTGGGCAAAAATGGGTATCCCGGTGGACTGAAAACCCGAAAGGGCGGTCCAGGCAAAAGTTAGGGATAAAGCGTAATACTATGTCTCTTTGGATCACCTTGCATCCAGAATTCGGCATCAACTATCGGGCTCAAATGACTTCAATCAATCAGCTTCATCTTCAACTAAGCAGCAAAGTGATGAGACGCTTGAAGACATAAAGGCGATAGCAGAGTTGGAACCCAGTGGGATTATTTTTCACATAGATGTTTTATTTCCTTTCACAAAATTGTATAAACTCTGTTTTACTCGGCGGTGTTCTCTTACTAGGACGTCAGCCTCCTGTACATAAAACGCCTATTTTACAGGCAAATTTCAAAATTAATACAAATTCAATTTTTCAGACGAATTACCCATCGTTTTTTTTCCTTTTTCTGTTTTGTTTTGCAAAGAACGTCCAATGTTCAATTTTGATATATGCATTTGACATTAATTGCTAATCATGAATAGTTGCATGCGAAACAAAGGACTGATTACAGGTGACATCAGAAACAGGGGCAATTTAGAATTGTCTAAGTGATCTAGTTGCTCTGTCCACCAAGGTACCAAGGTAGGTTCGGCTGAAGAACGTAACCAAGTCACCTCAACTCCCCACAGAGTAAGACCAGATTCAGCAATACTCTCCTCAAGTAGAGTTGGTTTCCCAGCAGCCCTGAAAAGGCACATTGTTCCCCTAGCAAGTCAGCAATACTCTCCTTAAGTAGAGTTAGTCTATTGTCAGCCTTAAGGAAGTTGGGCATCCCCAGAAGATCTCAACATTCCCCAGTGGAGTATAGACATTCCTCAACAAGCATCCTCGGCAGTCTTAATATAAGATTGTTCCCCGGCGGAATACCAGGCACCCCAGTGGAGCCATTCCCCCAGTACAGCCTGAAAAGTTTCCCCAGGAGAGATGAATCATCCTCCCCAGTAGATTCTGGAAGCTTATCCCCAGTAGATTCTGAAAGCTTATCATCTGTAGAGTACATACGTCTCTCCCCGACTTTATTTAAAGTTTATTTCCCCACCAGGGTATAACTGGGTTATCCTCAGCTAATCACCACGGAAAATGCATCCTCGGCGAAGTTCTTCCTATCCCCAGTGGAGTTCATCAAGTTCCCCAACATAACTTATCAGTGGAATCCCCAGCGGAGCTCTCATCAAAACCCCAGCGAAGTATCTCTTCCCACAGAGTAATTCCCCGCAGAGTAATCTCTCCAACAAGTTTATTCCCCAACGGAGTCATCTTCTCCTGCCGGTTTATTCTTGCAACCGTCATCCCCAGCGGAAACGAAGAACTCCATTCTTCAACATCAGTCCAGGATTCAACAAGTTCCCGGCACTCGTCAAGGATTTATTTTCCTAGATGAAAATACATTCATAGACATTTCACATTTCATACATCCTGCTTACATACATGATAAAGCACATACAACACTATCTCATTTTGAGCATCATGACATCATGCATTTCATACATCATGACATTGCATACAACTAATGTCTTGCCTTTTTAGGAAAAGGTCAATCCAAAGATGATTACTATCAACTATCACAAATTCCAGATTCGACACCTGTATCTAGCCAGGGCATATTTGTGAGTGATTGATTGTAGATTCGATACTTGTATCTAGCCAGGGCATATCTGCATGAAGAGTTTAGAGATTCGATACCTGTATCTAGCAAGGGCATATCTGTAGACGACAAATTCCAGATTCGATTCCTGTATCCAGCCAGGGCACATCTGTAGACAACCAGTTCCAGATCCGATTTTATTATCCATCCATGGCATATCTTTAGACGATAATTCCGGATTCGATTCCTGTATCCAGCCAGGGCATATCTGTCGACCAATTCCAGATCCGATTCCTGTATCCAGCCAGGGCACATCTGTAGACGATAATTTCCAGATTCGACACCTGTATCTAGCCAGGGCATATTTGTGAATGATTTGATTATGGATTCGATACCTGTATCTAACCAGGGCACGTCTACATGAACAATTTAGAGATTTGATACCTGTATCCAGCCAGGGCACGTCTGTAAACAACCTTTTGAAGTTCCAGATTCGATTCCTGTATCTAGCCAGGGCACATCTGTGAGCAACTAATTGTGGATTCGACTCTTGTACCTAGCCAGGGCATATCTTCATGAAGAGTTTGAAGATCAACACCTGTAGCAAGCCAGGAAACCATCTTTCTTTCTCAAGTACGCAAGTTCTCGCTAAGGAATCTCTTACGCGATCAACACTTCCAAATGGCATCTATAAGCCCATTCCCGACAAGGTTCTGTCATGTCTCCATATGGCATCTATAAGCCCATCCTCCTATCCATCCTATCTCCCAAATGGCATCTATAAGCCTATTCCCGACATCACATTGCTGATACTCCATTATGCGAGTGCAAATTTCCAGGCACTCTAGTGTCCAATCTCCTTTTACCTTCGAGTCGCGAAAGGCAAACCTGCCAATCTAACTCTTCAGGTCTAAGAAGATTGAACAGGGGCAACTGTTGTACCCCAAAATTGGCCCTCCCATTTCCTCAACATTTTCTCATCACAAGACCCTTGGAGCTCAAGATCCAGTTAGGGTTTGCTCTGCTCAAGACTTCTCCTTGCACTGTTGACCCAAATTAGGGTTTGAGTTTGCACAAAGATGTTTTGACCTGAAATGAACAAGATGACTTTCATGCTTCATGTTGGACTCACAAGTTTATCCATACCAAGTTTCAAGCCTTGATTCCAATCTTTGCCCAGTCAATTGGACAGTTGACCTAGAAATCAGCTGTATTGGGGAAAAAGTCAACGGTGGTCAATTGATAGTCAAACCTCATGATTTTTGACCCACATCAACATTATGAACTCATATGAACCATTTGGTCAAGTTTGGATCATAATTCCACAAGAAATTTGATCAGATCACCAAAAGGGCAAAATGGTCATTTTTAGGGTTTTGACTGCACAAAGGCAATTTTTGACTGTTTGACCTGGCCAATGGCAAACCAAGCTCACATATGGACTCAAGGACTCAATGGCATTGTCTTGACATGTTCAACAAATTCAAAAGATCCCAAATGCACAAGATTGACAGATGAATTTTCCAGTCAACTGAGCCAAATTTGACTGTATACTGAAAAGTCAAACTTTGACTTTTTGGTCAAAATCAAGTGTCAAGATTCATTTTTCATCAAGACAAGTAAAATTATGAAACTTGTTCATCAAGAAATCAAAAATCACAGATTAGGGTTTGAAATGAAGAAATTTCATAACTTAGAAATTTTCTAAGTTATGAAAATTCCTAATTTTTTCCTAACTTTGTCCCATTTTTTCATCAAGATACATTTGGATTAAAACAAAACTCAAAACATGAAAGTTATAGTCCATTGCAAAATCTACAACTTTGATTCACAAAGTTTCCTTAAAAGAACCTTGTAGCTCAAGTTATGATTTTTGGGACAAGGGTGCAAAACATTCTTAACTTAGAAAATTTTTGACCTGTTTTAGGCAGGATTTTTGCCTAACTTCATGGCCACTTTTCACATGCTTCCACTTGGAATTTAAACTTGCATTACAAAGATGGATTGTAGTACACATTCCAAGCTTTCCAAAATGTCAAAGAACTTCTCAAACACCCTTGTGGTTAGGGAGAATCGAATTTGTCAATATGGGCAAAAGTCACTTTGATTCATGGCCAAAGGCATGTTCATACACTTTGCATTTTTGAAATCAGCTTGCACAAGCTAGTTACAGGCCTCTAATCTCATTTACACTCAATAATTAAATGCCAATCTATTGTGTTCTAGCATTATTTGGTGCATTTGGTCATTACATGAAGAATTAAGCCATATTTGGAAAAAGTGACTTATCCATTCTTGTAAAGCATGGCTTTATGTCAAAACATGAATCAAAGAAGTACAATGCAAATCTCTGAGGCACAAGTTATTGAACTAATCCCACTGATCAAGACTAACTTTGCAGCATGTTTAGGGGGCCTGCATAAGCTTGTAACTCAACTTGGCATTTTTAACTTAAGATAGAAGCAACTTTGCAAACACAACGATAACTCACATTTCTGTCAACACAAGCCTAAACAAACATTGTGAACATTTTCCAAACATCAAACCAGACCTAAAACACAAACCAACCAAGTTTCAAACCTTCTCATTCATCAAAACATAGTTTTGTGGCAAAACAGGGCACCTGCTGCAGATTGAGGTCCACAACTCAATCCACTCGTGCGCCTTGGCCAAAACCAGTTCATACACACTCCCTACCACCTATACAAACTATCCCAAGCATTGGACACGAACTGTAACATCCCTAACATCATTTGACATTTTCACTTTTCTCTGTTGCAGGTTGACTTCTGTAGCTTGATATAGCAAGATTCAAAGCACACCAAGCATTGGAGAAGCATCCCTGAACTTCAAGCAATCTGTACAAGTCCTCACATTGCATTGAAAGTGCCTCCATTGCTGCACATGATTCACGCTGAATAGGTAAAAGTTTGAACTTCTATCTCTCTATCCAGGCATAGTTAGGTTTAAGTTTGTGAAGAAAACATGTTCTAATCATAGCCCTGAAGCCATCCATATAGTTACTTTTCATTTATATTGTGTGTGCTAAGAGTATTTTGAATCTGAACATCTGAAAAAAACTAGGTCAGGAATTGGGGGAGAAGAAATTCTCTCTCATTTCTGAGAGTTAGATTAACTTTTTTATATGTTTAGAATCGTGGCTTCAAGCTCTACAAGTTTCATGTTTTAAGATTTGTCAAAGGATCAAAGAATCAGGAGTTAGGGAGATGAACAAGAAGGCGCGCGTTTTTTGTTTGAATCTGGCCAGAGGTTGAAGACAAAGTTCTTCTGGGCTGGGCCTGTTTCATCTTTCTATTTGCACCACTTTTCCACACTTGCACCCCCTTGGTCCATTGTGTTTATTTTTATCATTTTTTGACTTTTTCTTTTTGTTTCTGACTTATTATTTTTTGCCAAAATATAAATAATATTAAAAACTTTTTTTCAACCATTTTTGCATTTTATTTGGATTTTTGTTTGTTTTATTTGAATTTATACATGTAAATAAACATATTGCCTTTTATTCAAAAAATACAAAAATAATACAAACACATTTTGTTTTCTAATTTTATTTTATTTTATCTTTTGAAAACATTTTCTAAAAATATACTTTTTTTTGTAAATAATAAATATTTTATTTTTGTACATATTTAATATATTTAGTAAATAATATAAATACTTATATATTTATTAGAATATTTAGGATAAAAACATAAAAATAATACATTTTTATTTTTATTAATATTTAACCTCAAAAATACTTTTTTTTTACAATATACTTCCTTTTTATTTATTTTTTTGTATATAATTAATAAACATTGTATATAATATATAATAAATACCTTTTTATTTATAAAATTAGGGTTTTGCCCTAAACATGAAAAATACCCAAAAATTAATCCTTTTTATTTTTGTTTATTTGACACATGAAAAACCCTTTTACATACATATAAAAATCATTTTTGCATCTTGCATATTTATTGTATTTTGTTTAATTATTGTACAATTAAATACCTTGTAAATTCTATTTGGATTGTAATAGCTTAGATTTAAATTTCTTGCTAAATATCCCCATTTGAACATTTGTACCCCCCATCCCATAAATTATGTTGTAATAATTTAGGATTTTATTTTTCGCATTTAAAAGCTTTCTAAATATGCCATGATAGACTTAGGGTTTTGTATGCAAAAAACAACCAAACAAATAGCTTGACCTAATTCAAAGATAAAAAAGCATGAAAATGGACAACACCAATCACACTTGCATCCCTAGGGTTACTCCACTTGTTGCCTTCAATAATGGGCCATGTTGCATGTTAGGTGTCTTTGGCAAAACAAAACAATTCAAATGATCATAGTCCCTCGATGACGCTTTCGAAAGTTGCCTAAAAATGATCAAGTCCCTTAAAGGAAAAAGTTGCCAAAGACACTTGGCACCATTGCAATCATGGTCTAAACGATGACCCGCGCCCGTCCCGTTCACATCCTAACACAAGATTGTCCACCAAATACAATGGTGGAACAAAATTGTTAAAAGGGTTAAAACATAGAGAAAACCTTTGAGTAAATTTAGGGGTAGACAAACTCTTAGTTACTTGATCAAATCTTGCAAACACACTTGCCTACTTTTCAAAACCACACATCACAACACACTTTCAAAACAACTTTCAAAAACATTGAAAACTTTTCAAAAGATATACACCTTTGTATACATCCAAACATGGGTCATTACAAAGGTTGCCACAACAAATGGCATCTTTTCAAAAACATTTTCAAACCCACACACAAAGCACCATTTCAATCAATTGAAAATCAAGGCAAGTTGATCTAAGCAAGTAACTAAGAGCCCATGGATAACCATGGATAGAAAGGGTGCTAATACCTTCCCTTTCTATAATCTACCCCCCGAACCCAAGAAAACATCTCAAAGGTTTTTGTTGTGCTTTTTAACCTTTCCTTAGGATAAAATAAAAAGTCGGTGGCGACTCTTGCTCAACCGAAACATTTGCGAAAACAAACGCAAAACCTCAAGTCAGTTCTCCCACCGTATCACAATAGGCAAAGTTTTGTGGGTTTTAAAATGTCGAGTAACGCCAACATCATACGCTAGATGCTGACTTGCTCTTGAAGAAAGTTCAAAAAAGGTGTGATAGTTGACAGTTTTTAGCCTAGGCTGGATTAGCAAGCAGGGATTAAGGAAAAGTGAAACCCACAAGCGAAAAGTAGCGCATGGACCCATACCTAATTCTGCACAAAGGTATTTCTATGCTACACGTGGAGAGACCCTTTGGACAAAGCCTCAAAAGTGGTTGTGAGCATTAATGAGCATTAAATGATGATGAGATTTGTCAAAATCAGAAATCCTATAATGGGAGATTTTGCATCATTGCTTAAATCTGGGCTAGAAGTTCCATTTCAGCGTAATCCAAAACAACGCACCCAAGTTCTGACCTTAGTGTCATGCTGCCTCAGCATACTCTGAAGGATCCCTCAGACTTTCCAGCATGCTCTGAAAGAGCATTCAGACTTTCTATCACACTTTATAACCTTCTTTGTTTTACCCTGGCAAACTCTGACTAAGCTTGCGTAGATGCTGAAGAGTCATGTTCTGACTTAAGACTATATTCGGAACCATGTTCATAACTTCTGACTGCACCTGCCTGGAGGCTGGCTCAGAAGTTCTGAAGTGTCATTTTTCTTAAATACTTAGAAAAATCCCAAGTATTTAGAAATTTGGCTTTTCCATAGTAAATTTGACTTTTTGAACTTTTGATGATACAAACTTCATATTCCAACATGTCTTGATGAAATATGATTTTTTTTTTAGATTTGATTTTGATCTAAAAGCCAAAGTTTGACCTTTTAATGTGAAAATGACTATTTTTCCCTTGTAGGCGAATTTCTTGAAAAATCTATAATTTAAAGCTTGGGATTGGATAGAAGCAAACCTGAGGATCCAGAGTGATATCTTGAGAAAATGAGAGGGCAAATTTTGGGGTACAACAGATGGATCTACAACAATGCCACTACCTGAAATCACATGACCAAGAAAACTAACCTCCTTCAACCAGAATTCACACTTGGACAGCTTCACATACAACTTCTTCTCTTTCAAAACTTACAATACTACTCTTAAGTGTTCAGCATGCTCTTCCTCTGACTTAGAGTAAATCAAAATATCATCAATGAACACCACTATAAACCGATCCAAATAAGTATGAAAGATACGATTCATGTATTCCATGAATACTCCCGGTGCATTGGTAACACCGAAAGGCATCACCGAATACTCGTAATGTCCATAACGCATTCTGAAAGCCGTCTTCTAGATATCTTCATCTTTCACTTTAATCTGATGGTAACTCGACCTCAAATCAATCTTACTAAACACACGAGCATCCACCAATTGGTCCATCAAGTCATCTATTCTTGGAAGCGGATACTTGTTCTTAATCGTCACTTTATTCAACTGTCTATAATCAACATAAAGCCTCATACTCCCATCTTTCTTCTTTACTAACAACACTGGAGCTCCCCACGACGATACACTTGGTCTTACAAACTTCTTTTCAAGTAACTCTTCCAATTGCTTCTTTAACTCTGACAATTCAGATGCAGACATCCTGTATGGTGCCATAGACACAGGTCTGGTACCAGGTACAAGATCAATAACAAATTCAAATTCCCTCTCTAGCGGTACATCAGGAATCTCCTCAGGAAAAACTTCAGGAAATTCACACACCACCTACAATTCCTCAATTATAGCTTGAGTCTCTACAGATAGTGACGCCATCAACGAGAACATATGTACTTCCTCTTGCATCAACTTCCTTAACTGTCTAGCAGACAACAGACCATCTTCCTCTTCTTCAGGAGTAGAAAACCTCAGACTTGTCATAACAGTTAATATGAACACAGTTATGCTCTAACCAGTTCATACGCAAAATAACATCCAAACTTCTTAACGGTAAACAAACCAAATCCACAACAAAGTCTCTGTTGGAGATCGACAAGGGACACTTAACACACACAAAAGAAGTAGTCACTGACCCCTTGGCTGGAGTATCGACGACCATTTCTCCATTCAAGAAGATAACATAAGACCCAATCTTTCAACAAAATCAGCAGTAATAAAATAATGTGTAGCACCGGTATCAATAATAGTAATTAAAGGAGTACTATTAATGAAACATGTACCTCTTATAAGTCTGTCCTCAACGGTTGTTTGATCCTCCACTAAAGAAAACACTTTACCACTTGACTGAGCCCTCTTAGGTTTCGGACACTGACTACCAATGTGCCCTTCTTCTCTACAATTGAAACAAATTACATCCTTATGTTCACACTCGGATACAACATGTCTGTTCTTACCACAACGGAAACACCTCTTCACTTCATTAGTGCACACATTACTCTTATGCCCAGGTTTTCCACACTTAAAACAAACCACACTAGCAAGAGCATCTCCCCCACTAGTCCTCTGACCCTGAACAACTTTCTATTTACCTCTAACAGTTGGGGCATCATAAGGCTTACAACGATTCTGTTGGTGCTTACCCCTCTTCTCACTGATAATCTTGTAATGAGCATTATTATCCTCCTCATAAATCCTGAAACTATCAATCAAATCAGCAAAGACACAGATCTTATAGTATCCAACTTCCTTCTTGATCTCCGAGTGTAACCCGTTCTCAAACTTGATACACTTCGAAGACTCAGCATCTGCCTCAGCGTAGTGCGGATAAAACTTAGCCAACTCAAAAAACTTGGCAGCATACTCAACAACCGACATATTTCCTTGCTTCAGCTTAAGGAACTCAATCTCCTTCTTACCATGAACATCTTCAGGAAATTACTTCCTCAAAAATTCCCTACGGAACACAGCCCAAGTGACATTTTCACCTGCAGCTTCCAACTTCTGACAAGTCTCTAGCCACCAGTCATCAACTTCGACTGCTAGCATATGAGTACCATAACGAACCTTCTGTGCTGGAGTGCAGTCCATCACACGGAAGATTCTCTCAATCTCTTTCAACAACTCCAATGCTCCATCAGGATCATACTTTCCCTTGAACATAGGCAGATTCTCTCTCTGGAAAGTCGCCAAGCTACGAGATCCAGCATTCCCGTTAGCATTCGGCTGATTCTCCATCGCATGAGCCATTGCTTCTAAAGCAGTAGCAAGTGCAACATCATTCCTTCCATCCATCTCAACTTATCACTACAACATAAACAACGGTTAGAACTCAAATTAACAATACTCGATTGTTAGACAACTACGACTCGACGACAAGGTCGGACCAACCTTTTGCTCTGATACTAACTTTGTAACACCCCAATTCTACCCGACAATTATATAAATAAATCAGAGTTATAAAAATCATTCATGCAAACGAATCGGGATGCCACAAATTCTTCTTTCAAAATTCATTGCATTCATCGTGGATATATAACACTTTTAAGACATCAGATGAACCATCATCATAACATCTTCAATTAAATAATTCAACATCTACGCATCGGAATTCTTAATAACATCTTTATCATCATTACATCAACTTTAAAACAACACATTGTAATAATAATCAACTTAAAGTTCAACGACTGAATAATCAACAATCAAAAGCAACAAGCATTCATCCCCCCGAGTGTTACATATCAGAGCAATGACACCAACTCGGACTACTGAAGGTATACAACCTTCACTCTTGATTACCTGCACGTTACCAACATAAGGGCAAAATTCAAACAAAAGGGGTGAGATATCTAACAATATAATAAAGCGCATGATAATTAATATATTAAATTAGATCACATGACATCACCACTTCTCATCTTATAATCAACAATAATCACAACAATAATACACATTCACAACATCAATACACACTTCTTTATGCAGTCATATAATGTGACTCGATACTATGCAAATGCATGTGGTACCATTTGAAGCAGAACTCCCATCTTAAAAATTTGCCAATTAATAGAGGCATCAACAAGGCATAAGCCTTCATCTCAATATTCTCCAATATAGGCCATCTTAACGAGCATAAGCTCCATCTCAAAATGCAATGTATGCGACACAATCATGAATGTAATGACAACACCATAATTAACAACATCCCAATACACCATCTTCGTTGGCCAAAGGCCTACATCTCAAAAGCATCTCAACATCTCTTCATCAACGTCTCATATCATCATAATAATTCATCAAACATCATTTATTCATCATAAATTATCAAACACAACTTCGTTAATAACATTTCATCAATAACTTAGTTGTATATTAATGCGACAGTAACTCATCAATTTCACAATGTTGGCCATAGGCCTATACAAGATATTCCCTATAATTAATTAACCAACTAAGGCTTACTTCTAAATCACTAAATCCCTACATACTACTATTATGTAATATTACATCGCTATTATTATTAATCCTACTATTACAAATCAAAAAGCAGCCTCTAAGCATCTCATCTCCATCCTTCTTCACAAAAACCAACATAACAATCAACACGGGAACTAACTCTAAATACCAAATTGGATACTAGGATTACACTTCCTATTTCTTCATTTTAATCCTCAAGAATAAAGCTTGTCGTGTTATCTATTCAACGCTTCGAACGACACCTCAAACGGAGTCTGGAAACTCAAGTTACAGCCTTCTCAAACTGATTCTGCCAAAAAAACAGACAACATGGGTCGATTCATAACTCCTTGGATCGACGCGTACTGCACTGAACTCACAACATGAGTCGACGTATCCTTTCTTAGATCGACTCATACTGAGTCTAACACACAGTATGTATCGACACATGCTCCTACGTATCGACTCATCCTGAGTCTAAAAGTCCACATGTATCGATGCAAAACCTCTTTGTGTCGACTCATCCTGAGTCTCTAAACCTTCTTGTATCGACACATCATGTTTGGGGTCGACGCATACTGCTCTTCCCTGCATAATTTCTGCGATTTTTTCTGCGTTTTCACTACGGGTTCCATACTTTAAGCCCTAAAAACTTAATCTAATCATAGATAATCATCACTTACAATTATCCTACAATTCTACATCAATTACACAGCATCGAAACGTCATCGTTCATCTATAATTCATCAATTTCATCATACCACATCATATACATTCAATTCATGAGCAAGACAACAATCACCTCTAACCCCACATACCAATTATCATGAACCCAATTATAGAGTCAGAACCCCACCCTTACCTTGGATTGAAGGTCACACTATAATCTTCTGGTTGAATTCTCATTCTGCCGTTTTTCCTCTTTTTCTAGCAGCTTCACGTTCTTCTTCTTAATCCTTATTCTTCTCACTGCTTCTTATTTCTATTCTTTCTAACAATAATGGAATAACCTATTATTCTTTATTCCTTATTGGGCTTAAAAACTAATACACCCCCTTATTACTTCTATTCCTTTAAAACAAGCCCACATCAAATAATATTATGCTTCTAATATTATTTCACCACTTAATAAAATAATAAATCCAATTGAACACAACACAACTTCATAAATATTCTAAAAATAATTTAATTAAGTAACCAATTAAATTACGGGAGTTACAAATATCGGGCATGGGTCGGAACCCAGGTCTCATTTCGAGGGACCTGGGTTCGGCAGCGTGAACCTCCCATCGCGAGCCGGGCATTCTATCGTCGTGGCATAAGGACTATGGAGCTTGATTGAGTTATCCATGTCGGGTTGAAGGTGCGCTCGTTATAAGAGTGGAGCTTCGCTCCTTCTGAATATTTTGGATTCTATGTTTGTGCCTAGGCATGCACGCATGGTCAGGCGTGGGTGAGTTTGTCTTATCGACCAAGCTTGTCGACTGCTCAGTGTCTTTAACTATAATATTGTTATAGCTTTTCAGTGTTCCATGATCGAACAAGTTGTTCCCCTTGTAAGTTTTCCAAGTAATACGCTCCAGTCCCCGTTTTCGCGGAGACGCGATAAGGACATTCCCAGTTCGCTGCAAGCTTACCCTTGCGAGATTCTTTATGATTTATCTTTAAGATAAGGCTTCCAACCTTGAACTCTCATCGTATGACCTTGGCGTCGTAGCGCATGGCTTTTTTTTTGAGCGAGGCCTCTCGTAGGGTCGCTCCTGTTATGATTTCTTCCACCAGATCCAGTTCTTCTCGGATGGCGGTGTCGTTCATCTCCTAGTCGGGAGGTACCTCGGTTTTCCTGGAAGGTTCCTCGATTTCTACGGGAATGATGGCATCCGTCTTGTAAGCTAGTCAAAAAGGGGTCTCCCCAATTGACGAATGCGCAATTGTTCAGTATCCTCATAGTACAGTGTGTAACTCCTCGACCCACCTTTTCTTAGTCTCGCCCAATCTTTGCTTCAGGCCCCTGAGTATTACTCTATTTGCAGATTTGGCTTGGCCGTTTGTCTAAGGATGCTCGACAGAGGCGAAGTGTTGGGTGGTGCCCAATTTGGTGACGAATTCCTGAAAGGTGTGGTATGTGAACTGAGTCCCATTGTCAGTAGTCATCGCTTATAGGATGCCAAACCAGGCAAAATGCATGTCTCTGTATCGTTGGAATTTATCGCATTTTTTTACGTGCTCTTTCGCAACGTGCTGCATTTAGCTCCACCTAACGAGCTTAAATCCCTCTCCTCCCCCTGGCCTTTTTCTTGGTGGGGATTAGACCTCCTCGGTCTATTCGTGGTTAGAACCAACCAGAACAACTATCTGATCGTAGCGGTCGACTACTTCACCAAATGGATAGAAGTCGAAGCTTTGGCCAAAATCACCACCCAAAACGTCCTTCGCTTCTATAAAAGAAATATTCTCGCTCGGTTTGGCATCCCAAAAGTGATAGCTACTGATGAAACAAGCAACTCAAAATTATCAAACAATGAAGTCGCCATCGAACGTCTTTTATCCCATTTGAAGGGAAAGGTGAACATCAAGAAAACCTAAGAAGGGAGAAGTCACGGTCTTGCGACCGAGAGATCAGGTAAGGGAATCTGTTACGCAAGGGGAAGTTATTAGCACCACACACGCCCATAGTACTCTATGGTATGTACTCTTGTTATCTATCTTATGGGTGCGTCTATTATGTGCTTATTGTTTACTACTGAGGAAGAATACATACAAAAGAAAGGAGAAAAGAATGTAGGAAAAATAAAGTTGTACTCGCTCAGGCCCTACCTCAATTCCTACGTATCCTTTTTGAGGAATCAGAGCTACCGTAGTTCGGCTAACATGTTTTTGTTTGTTTTATGTTTTTTATGAACAATGTTAATCTCGCCTTCTGCCGCAGCTCAATCTTTGGAGACTCACGCGTTGGCACAGAAGTAAATTAATCATGTCCTTGCTGAAAATGATTTCGAGTTACTCCCTCGAGGCAAGAAGCCACATTTGATTGGTTTATATTTTGTTACTTTTAAAAAGGGTTTAAGTATGATTAGCATGTTTTGTGATTTGCTAAGAAAATGTTTTAGTTTTAAATGCATATGCAAAAGGGGAAGAAAAGAGTCTACGGGAGACTAGCCTATTTCTAACCTAATGTTATCATACAATGGTAGCCCTACGATTTAGATTAACAAAAGGGAAACGTCTACCTAATGTTAGCGTGCATGGCTTGCAACCTAAGGTCTAACTTGCGTTTGAAGAAATAAGCATATCCTAAGGGAACATGGTATGTACAAGGATAAAGCAAGCAAGCTTAAAGAAGCAAACACATAAAATAGTAAGGAAAAGAAGAGAAATGCTTTAGTCAAGGGGAGCGTATCACCCGAGACAGACAAGCAGAGTGAGATGTAAAACAAAAAGATGATGTCCAAAGCGAATGAACATCTAACCAAGATATAGGAGATCGAGGTAGACGGCAGAAAGCAATATGAACGATCACAAAGTATCAGAATCAGCCAACACGAACTCCAGATGAAGTGTGGGGGTTCGATTGTGAAACCCTTCCCCACTTGACGACTTTATACACAAGAGCAGGCACAACTCCGAAGCATCATGGTGCGTCACAAGCTAAGGATAACACAGACGAAATTGCGGGGGTTGATTACTAACCCTCCCCGCTCGCCTCTTTTTGAGGACTTATCATCTGTACATATGCAGGCCTAAATATAAACACACCTGTAGAATACCTACTCAAAGGTAGGTTTTTAAACAAACCACACACAAGTAGCACATAATGGAAAACAATGCGTAATTTCCCTAAACGAGTCTTTAAATAAACCAGAGGGGTTCCTGACATGATCAGCAACAAATACCCCCATCATACATCTCTACCCTACTGCTCATGGCATCAGAACATAGTAAAGCCCTACTTCTCATGATATCTAGAAAAGTGGTAAAGAAATGTAGTAAAGTGTGAAGAAGTACAAAGGTAGTAGCGGTGACTACCAAAAGCGAGAAAATCGTCAAGAGCGGACGAAATAAATGGAGAAGCAGGGAGTACGCGTCGAGTAAGATTCACCAAAAAGAAAATAAAGTCAGAAATAATATCTAACTCGAATAAAAGCAAATGCGTGTTGCAAATGCACGCGTAATCAGAAGTTCGTGTACAAAGTATCATAAAGTATCACACGTATCAGAACAACATATAATACGATATGAAGTTCTCTGGACGATGAGAAATAAGGCGTGTCGCATCAGAAGCGAGCATAAGTTGTATGCTTCGATCACCTAACTACCTGTTATGTTACATGATCGAAAGCACAAAAATGTACCTTGCACAATTAACAAACATGTTAAAAATAACAAGGAAAGTATATAGAAGAAAGAGTAGAAGAGTGCTTGGAGAAAGCAAGGCCAAAGCAAGGCAAAAGAAACGGAAAGAAAAAACAATGCTGGCAGTTTGATTCGACTCAAAGATGGGAAGAGTCGAATCAAAAAATGAGTCGACTCAAAGGTCAGCGCGACACTTCCTGCAAGTGGCCAGAATTGGTTTTTGTTCAGTTTGCGTCGACTCAAAGCACTGTATGCATCGACGCACAAGTTTGAGTCGACTTATAGGGTCAGCGCGACATTTCTCGCGGGTGGAAAAATGGTTTTTATTCATTTTTGCGTCGACCGGAGCCAAGTTTGAGTCGACTCAAACTGCCTGATAGTGCAATTTTGTGCAATTTGCAACTTTGACGCAATATGACTTTTGCATCAACTATCTATTTCGTGCGTGGTTCAAATTGTTGGAAATCTTGAAAATTGTAGAATATCCATGATACGAAACAGAAATCAAATCAATGAATGCACACACGGAAAACTCTCCTTGATCATTGTATAATTGAAGTATGAACTCATAATCCATTTTATGAGTTTCAACATGTTTTTACCGGATTAGAAAACCAAGTTTACACCAATTATGCAATCATCATAGCAAAGAGGATTTAGGTGCATTCAAAAATTGGTGATCTCATGCCTTAATGTCAAGATGTCATGACTCGAGCATTGTGTCGAGCATATAACTTACACAAAATTGCACATGGGTTTTGATTCACAAAGAAAGGCTCTAGTTTATGTCAAATCACATGCAAATTCAGATTTCTCATCAATTCTCAAAGGCAACAATGTTAAACAACACGAATAAGCACTTTTCTTGAGAATCAATTAATTTTAAAAGTGATTATTGATCATCCAATTCCGGATCTAAGCATTTTGATCAATCATTTTACAATTCTACCACTAGATCCATAATCACAATACAATTCTCTATTCAAAACTCACTTCAATTATCAATTATAGAAAAGTGATTATTTCAAGAATTAATTATGCAAGAGTGCTTAAATCAAGAAAACCAATTGTGGAATCGAAGAGGAGGTTGAGGAGAAGAGATCGTCGATGTCGGATCGAAGATCGGAGAACTCTAGCAAGAGAGGGAGGGGCGAAATTCTTGAGGAGGGAGAGAGATTTCTTTAACTTCCTTTGTGTTCTTGAACAAACTTGAGAGAAAAGTTGCTTTGATCTTCTTGCCCTTGATAGGGAATCCAGAGTAGTGTTTTTTTATGTTTGTGAAATTATGAGCCTCCTTTATAAAATTGGAATCAAAATGAATATATAGCGTGGAATCATGTGAATGGATTTGGTTAATGAGCCTCAAATAACCACAAGCCAAAGTGCAAATTTTTGAACCGTTTAAGAGCGACACGTTCCGGGAAAATTCGCGAAAATCTATGTGTGATTTCTGAAGTTGAAACACGAAACAAAAATGTAGCCAATGTCGAGAACGACCTCGTGTCCGAAGATGGGCTCAATCAGTTAAACGATGAGAAGGTTATGAATTTCTGAAGTTTCGCCTCAGACAACTTTAATTCCCAATTCAGAATTTTCAATGCATTGCACACACTTCAGGCCAAAACGGAAGCCTTCGGGGTACCGTTTGCTCACAGAAATCAAAACCAAAATTTAGTTGGCTCAATTTTTGAGACAACGTCATTGGAACAGCCTCGACACAATAAAAATCGACCGAGTTACGATTTTTACAATATCATGAAACGGTGCAATGGAGATTCGGTTCAGGACCAAAATTTCTTCGACAACCCAAAATTCCCGGCCCTTTCCTTACAAAATCAGTCTTTGGTCATAGAAGATAAAAAGTAGATGACGTCAAGAAAGAATTTCGGAAAAAATAACGGGTCCAAAATGAGAAACGAGCTTCGAGTTATAAAATTTCTAGCATCCAAAAAAACTGCACCTTCAGCATACTTTTTCCCTTGTTTTTTCACTGAACGCCTTTAAAAGATCTGCATCTTCAGAGACTTTACTTGGGGAATTTTCTCTTGGCCCGAACATATGAAATAAAGTACACATCAATAAGATTATTTTGATATATGAACCAAACCAAGGAAACGAACCAAGTTGGAGTTACGAATTTTTGAATATCCGTAAGACGATGAATCAACAGTTAATTCAGTTTACTGTCTTCAAAGGATTAAAGTTCTTGGATATCTTCATAGAATTAACCTTTGATTTAAGCATGAGAAGTGATAAGGGAATCGATATGTTCTTAATACTCATAGAATCAATTGAATATATTGAACTAGATACAAGTTATAAATTTCCGCATGCCGAGGAAACAAATAACCAATCATAATTCTAATACCGCTTCAGTGAAATTAAATTATTCAGACACTCTGCATATAATTGACTTCAGGCTTGAACATATGAAATGAAGAGAATACCAAGATGATTTTAATGCTTGAAGAATTAACACAAGATAGTAACTCTTGTTGCAAGTTGTGAATTATGAGTTTAAACCATTGAAATGTCGTTTTTGGTTCACAGTATCACACCTTCATTAAAACCTCTGATTTCTTTGCAATAACTCCCAGAAATGAGTACCTTAATCTCATGGTCACTGATGCAAATGACCTAATGGAAGGTACGTAGATGAAATAAGAAGTGCAAAATGCATAATCCAGATAAAAGTAAAAGGGTAGGACAAATTTGGGGTATTACAGTTGCCCTTGTTTAATTGTCTTGAACCTGAAAGTATGATTGGTGCGTGCCTTTCAAAAATTTGAGGTAGACGATGATTAAATACCAATGCCAAAAATTTGTTCTGATGGAAAGTGTGAGTATTTGTTTATGGGATATCTATTGGGGACAAAATTTTTTGTTTTCTGGCGAGAAAGATTTAAGGGTAGCTTTTAACATAGCGACGGTGCTAATACAAGAAAAGGTAATGACTTGTAACGTGGTGTGATGCCAATACAAGACAAAAGTTAATACGGAAAGATGACAGATGAGATCTACGAACGACCTACAATCCAAAGGTGAGATCATCAATTATGACACGATGAGTGTTTAGAAGTTGACACGCCGGGTGTTTAGAAATTGACATTACGAGTGTTTAGAAATTGACACAACGATTATTTAGAAGAGGATATGACGAATGTTTAGAAACCGACACGACGAGAAAAGGTAAATGACACAACGAACGTCTGAAGATAACACGACGAGTGTTTATTAATTGGCACGGCGAGTGTTGGAAGAAAAACTTCATTGGGGATCCGTAACAGATTAACATATACGTGATTTCGAAACAATACTAAAGAACATCAGAAGAGGACACTGACGAGTATCAAAGAAAATTTTAACACGAACGAGTGTGTGATACGGTGGCAGAACCGACTGTTAATACTTGTTTGCGTTTTTTGTTCTTAAATGTCGCGGTAAGCAAGAGTCGCCATCGACTTTTATTTCATCCAACAAAGGAAAAGGGAGAAGAACAGAAAAAACCTTTTTCGAGATGTTTGAGTACGGGGGTAGATTATAGAAAGGGAATGTGTTAAAACCCTTTCTATCCATGGTTTTTCATGGGCTCTTAGGTACTTGCTCATTTTGAAATTTTTTGTGTGTGTTTTGAAAAGTTTTTGTTTAACTTCGTGGTAACCCTTGTATCTGTCCTCAAGAGTGTGACGAAGTTGTTTTTGAAAACTGTTTTGAAAGTGTTTGTGTGAAAGAGTTTTTGTTGTTTTGAGCAAGTACTTAAGAGTTTTTACCTACTCTAAAAAGACTGTTCGTTTTCTCGTTTCTTTTAGACAGTGTTATCCTACTATGAAGGAGTAGGTAGCCCCATTGTTGGAGTTTAAGGGACATTCGAAGGGACAATTACGGTCACAGAAGCAATGGTTAGGAAACCTTAGTAATTACCCTAAAGTCCTAAAGATCTTTCCGAGGCAACATCCGAACGAGTCATCTTTGATCTTTTGGGACTAGAGGATAATAACTAAAACTCCATATACTTCATGACCGTCTACCGAAGGCAACCGAAGTGGGGCAAACCCCAGGAGTGAGCATGTGCAAGTGGTTATTTTTCAGTTTATTTATCTTTGCACAATTAGGGTTTTCTACCTTTTTAATTTCATTTTTCTTTTGCATACAATTCTATTATCAATCATCTAGCAGTTAATAATAGCGGAAAGTAAAATGCGAGAATAAAAACCTAGCTATTACAAGGCTTCGGAGAGGGGGTTACATAGCTAAAATAGGGGAAAAATAATAAGAAAAAACAGTAATAAGACCTAATTAAAAAAAACTATTACAACCCTTGACCGTTACAATAATTGGAAAAATAAATAAATAAAATGCGTGCGAGGAGGAACACGGGAATTAAATATCCTAATGAATCTAATTAATAAAAGGAAATATTTTTGTATTTTTTTATTGAGAAAAATAGTTGAAATTTGCAAGTTAAACTTAATTTTCTAATTAATTTTATTTAACAAAATAATCAATGTTAAAATAATTAAAATAATTAATTTTTAAAAATTAATTTTAATTATAAAAACCCTAATTCTATTTTTGTGATTTTTTGATTTAATAAAAAATGATTTTGTTTTGTAAAAATAATTAAACAAATCATTAAAACAAAAGAAATTAAAAAAGAAATAAATTGGGCTTGTTACTGTTGTTAGCAATCTGGGGGTGTGAAGTAGAATTGTTAAGCCCATAATAATTGGCCCATCTGCCTACGTGTGGATTCAGTGCAGCTGGCCTTCAGGAGGTTCACCATGCACTGCCTTTGTTGGACGTTAGATATGGATATGATAAGATCTCATGGTATGGTGATGGAAGTGCATGAGAAGCGCGCAGGGACCTGGAGCATTGGATGTGAAGACACGAATTAGTGAAAATTAATTTTGCAAAAGGGCTGAATCGAATCCACCCCCTTTTGGACTAAAGCCTTAGCATTCCCTGCCTTGCAACTGAACCAAGTATTTCAACTGTTAACAAAATAACACAAAATAAATATAAGGCAAATAGAGATTTATGGCCACATGTCAAAAACGTGCACGTTGTGGGTCCCCAATGGTTTGAATGTACGAATCAGTGAGCACCACACCATCACCTTCTTCATGGATCCGTTGTTTTAGATGGGGAATTTTTACCTACAGTAGTTTTTCATCACTATATGCTGTAGTAACGGATTTTGTTCGTAACTAAAAACCCTGCATTATTCAAAAATATGATACAAGCAATATTAATCAAAACTAATGCTAGGGATCAATCAGGAATTTTGTCCCGATTCTAGTAGTACCCATAATCCCCCTCAATTTTTCCTGGAAAAAGAAGCCCCAATTTTGAGTTTTCAAACCCTAGCAATGGCGTAAGCCCGTTCCTGCGCTAAAACTCAAATCCAGGCCTTCAAACATATTCCAAGCATGATTATAAACACGTTTATGCAACCAAATTCGATTTAAAACATGTAAAACCAATCAAAAGAATTTAACTTACAAGGGTGCAAACCGTGATCTGTATCTGGAGATTCCTAAGGCTGCAAGCTTGGATAGCGACTGGAAAAGCTTCAAGGACCTTCGTGGATGATCACCGATGCTCCAAAACTCCTTGAATTGGCCTGTATAGAAGGATCAGATCTGTACTTTTCTTTGAAAATTTGGAACTTTGTTTAAATCCTTGAGGAAGGTTGCGCGTCTGAATTCTCCTTTTTTAGGGTTGAGAATACTTGTGCATAAGTATGTGAATCAAATTAGGGTGCTAAGTTTAGAAAAAAAATCCAAGATTTGATAACTTTTGAAAGTTGCTTCCAAACTTTCCAAACTAGGAGATTTTCTCTTGTTTTTTGATTTTGCATGATTTTGTTTGGCTTTGTGACAACAAGCATGATCTCTAATTCAATGCCAACAAATCTCATCCCATTAATTTCATTTATTTTGATTTAATTTGATTTAATTTGAATTTTAAATAAATAAAATCAAAATAAATTAAATAAATAAATAAGGCATGGAATGGTTTATGGGTCGTGGACCATGTTAGGAATGAGATTCAATCTTGAAAAGTTGGGTCCATTTGGAAAAAAAATGCAATTTTGGGCATTGTAGACTTTGTGCAAATTTCCAAAAATGGCCAACTTTGACAATGCATATCTCCTTCAATTTTGACACTAAGAGGGTGTTATTGGACTTTTTGGAAAGCTTAAGATGTCCTCTAAACAACCCTTTTAGTTTCATATCAATTGGAACTTCCGTGTTCATGTAAGAAGCTTTGACCCAAAAGGTGTTTTTGTTGACTTTTGAAAAGGACCTATAATGTCTAAATTTATATCTTTTCATGAGTGCATTTATTGAACTTAAGGGATCAAGATGAGTTTCAGGGAATTGAATCCTCTTCAAAATGATCCTTGAATGGGAAATTTCTGATAAAGTATGATAAATTTATGTCTGATCATAGTTTGGTTGACTTTTCCTATAGAAACCCTAATTTAGCAACTTTTGAGTTTTGATGAATTTGGGACATTCCTTGAGGAATCATGATCAACCCTTGATCAAATGATGAATATTACTTCAAAATGTTGATGTTGACCAAAATCTTGAAGTTTGACTGCATGAGGGTCACAGTTGACTTTTGACCTAGTATAGTTGATTTTTAGGCATTTGAGCAGTTGGCTGAGCAAACTTCTTGTGCAAGGCATGAAACTTGACATGGATGGTCTTGGGAAAATATTAGAACCATGGAAAAGATTTGAGACCTTTGGAGTTCACGTATCTTGATAAAATTGGAAACCCTAGTTGAAGGTTCATTGTCTTAAGAGGAGGATTTGTCTGGTCAATCCTTAGTCCACTTGAGCAATTGAGGACTTCTAGGAATATGTTTTTGAGTAAAAATGGGAGGGAAAATTTTGGGGTACGATAGAGTGTTTGAATCAATACGAACAAGTATCAAAAGAAGATACGAACGGGTATCCGAGAAAGGGTTAAACATGGACGAGCGCTTGAATCAATACGGACGAGTATCGAAAGAAGATACAAACGAGTATCAAAGAAAGGGTTTAACACGGACGAGTGTTTGAATCAATACGGACGAGTATCGAAAGAAGATATGGATGATGTTGTACCCCAAAATTTGCCCTCTCTTTTTCACAAGAAAATCACAACCCTAGGGTTTTCTCTGATTTTTAAGGATTGGCTCAAGAATCGGTCAAACAGACTTTTCTTTAGAAGTTAATCCAGGATTAGGGTTTTCTCTCACATCTCTCAGAAGAAATTGAATCCTCAGAAATTGCTTGTTCAAATTTACTGATTGTTCTCAAAGCCTGATTATCTGGGATAAGAGCTGAGACTTTTGTTTGGAACATTAAGGCATCTGCTTGTTAGTGGAGTGAAAGGTTTACCGTTTAATGGAATGCTTGTTTGTTTAACTGTACAATGCGTATGTTAATTGGAATACCATGCGTATTGTGATTGATTCAAGGTTACGAGACTGCAAAGTTTGTTGATTATTTATTTTATCTGGATTAGAATTATTGGGATACAATTTCAATTATTTTGATTTGAGAGTCTTAAATAATTAAATGAACATGCAAGGAAGAATTGAAAGATATTTGACAGTAGAAATATTCTTTTGGATAAAGACTTTTATTCATTTCAAATGTTGTTACAAAATTTATTTGAATATTGTAAGTTTACAACTTATAGTATTTAAAATAATTGATTACAATAAATGAAAAAAGTTTCTCTAATTCTAAGCTTAAATCTCCTAAGCTTCAGTGCTCCAATGCTCCCATGCTCCCATGCTCAAGGAATTTTTGCTTCCTCTGCTTCCTCTATTGCCCAAGATGCATTCACCTGAAAAAGAAGAAAGAAAAGAAATTAGCACAGTTAATTGAAAAGGATTTTCAAATAGAAAAAAAAGAAAATCATCATTAAAGAGAAAAGTAAAAAATAAAATGCAAGCATACAATTAGTTCAATTGCAAAAACATTGGTTCAAATACAAAGTAAGGTACAAGGCTGCATACAAAGCAAAACTATGCCAAACTGATTACTAACTGCAGTAACCAAACCAAATGCAACAAGGTGCCAAGCATGTCAAACTAGATGCAAACTGTCAAGGCAAAGTACACAATGCAGAAAATATAACAGCAATAGGAGGTAATACAATGCAGAGGAAAACCAAATTACAAGCCAAAAGGACTTGTCATAGCTGTCCTCATTTTCCAGGCCTAGGCAACTTTTCAGAATTTAAAATAATAAGCAAAAAGGTGCTTAGGAGAGAGAGAGAGAAAGAGAGAACCTTTGGTGAAAAAGTTTGCAGTTTGGCTAAGGCAGGCTAACACAAGACAAAAAGAAAAAAGGATATAAAAACTATCTCACTGCATAAACAGAAGGGAAGAAAATACTTTATGAAAAGAAAACCACAAAGCCCTTTAAAGTTACAAACTCCCTAACCTGCAACGCAGTCCAACAGAAACCAAAAAAGCAAAAACAAACCACAAGCTTGCTCAAACCACAAGCTCAAAACCCGCTTGCCAAAGCCTAATCAAAACAAGAACAACAGCCAAAACAAATAAACTGTAAGCCAAGCAAACCTACTGGCCAAACCTGCAAAACAGGCTTGCTATCAATCACAAACCAGCAACCTGCATGAGCCTAAGCAAACCACAAGCTAGCTGCATAACAGCAAGCCAAACCCTGCATAACTGTAAACAACTTGCAAAACCTGAAAACAGGCCAAACTACATAACTTGTCAAACTTGTACCAATCTGCAAACAAGCTTTGCCAAACAGTTTCAGAATCAAATACATTATCCTCAACCATCAACCATGAACATTCAGAAAGAGGAAGACAATATCAACAAAACACAGTAGTTTCAGAATCAAATCATCATTAACAAGCCAAGAAAGAGGAAGAGCATTTCAGAAGCAAAAAACAGTTTTCAGAGGTTTCTCATCATTAACAAGCCAAGAAAGAGGAAGAGGTTCAGAAGCAAATCAAAAACAATACAGTTTCAGAATCAAATCATCATCAACAAGCCAAAAAAGAGGAAGAGATTCAGAAGCAAAGCACTTTGTTTCAGATTCAAGATCATCATCAACATCAACAAAAGTTTCAAAACAGTTTTCAGAATCACTCATCATAAAACATCAAATAGCCAAGGAAGAAGTTCAGAGGTTCAGAAGTGACAAAAATAACAAGTTTCAGAATACATGTCATCATCAACACTCAAGAAAGAGTAGAAGAATTCCAGAAGCGTACCAAACATTAACAATATCAAGAGTTTTATCAAAATCTTATCATCCAAAGAACAACAAATAGAGGTCTCAGAATCAAGTTCATCATTGACCTTCAAAGAAGAAAGGAAGAGGGTTACCAAACGCGCGTCCATCACATCTCTTCCTCTGCTCTGGCCACCAGGAACACCGCCACCAACTCCCATCTCTCTCCCTCCATCTTTTTTCAGAAACAAAACGCTCAAGGTAAGTTTTCTCAACCCCTTTACTGCATCTCAAGCATAAAAGCCATGGATTAAAACATGCAAGCAAGAATCAAACAAATGAACACAACTGTAAAAACCCTAAAAATAAAAACAAAATAAAACTGTACCGTTTACAAACAAATTCTGTGGGCCACTGTAAGGAGGAGATGAGGGAATAGGGCGACGCTCCGGCAACCTGAGGCTTAAGAGAGAATCAACGCTTGTTGTTTGAGGAAGACGAAGAAGAAAACAAGAGAGTGGCGTTGATGTAGCCAATGCACTCCAACCCTAATTCTGAGAATTCAAATGCCAAACCCTAACAAATCTGTGTGAACTTCACATTGGGCCTTCGCCCCAAAATGCTTAAGCCAACAAACACATTTGGTCAGCGCACCCCCTCGTTTCTCCATTCTGCCCCTTTTTGTTCTTTTTCCATTTTTTTATTTTTTTAGGCCCAACAATGATCCCAAGCCCATCATCCTTGTTTTATTTAAATTTCATTTCTTTTTTATTTAACAAATACTAACTTTTTTTTATTGTTTCATTTTAGAATAATTTGTTTTTACTTTGTTAATAATAATACTAGTAGTATTTATTTTCTTAAACTAATTTGTCTTTTTTTTATTATTATTAATTGTTACACTAATAAAAAATACAAAAATAATGGAATCGTTAATTTAAATAAATTTTCTTTCTTTAAAATTTTTTCTTTTCATAAATCATAAAACACAAAAATAATAATAATACTTAATCTTTATTAGGTTAAATTTTATTTGTTTATTTGTAAATAAATACATGCATCCCATAATTTATTGATTTTCCTTATTTCATAATTTGTTATAATTTATATTGAATCGCGACAATTCGATTTGGTTGTAACACTTGATATTTGGACTTTATTATTCTTGAGAGACTCATCCCCATTTGTAAATAATTTTACCCCCATCCCCGGATACTTTTTTGTAATAACTTAGACTTTAAATTCCCGCAATTTATTGCTTTCAATATACTGTATAGTAATTACACGTGTATGGCAAGATTCAAAATCAATCGCTAGATAACCTAATACAAGACCCAAATGCATGAAAATCAATACACAATTCACACTTGCACCTCTAGGGTAACCTCGCTTGTTGCTTTAGAAAATGCAATCATGTCCCTCGAATATGAGACACTCTAGCAAAGGCCTCTTCGATAAACAAAGATCATAGTCCCTCGATGTTGCCTTCGATAAAACGATCTCGTCCCTTATAAAATTGCTAGAGCATATTACAAGTTGCTTTCAATGATTGTATATGATGACTCGCGCCTGTCCCGTTTAACATCCTAACACAAGGTTTTTCACCAAATGCAATGGTGAAATAACACTGTCAAAAGGGTTAAAAACATAAGAAATATCTTTGAGTAAAATAGGGTAGACAGCTCTTAGTTACTTGATCAAAAGCTTGCAAATATCCTTGCTATTTTCAAACACACTTCACAACACAATTTCAAAACATTATCCAAACCAAACTTTCAAACATAGAAATCTTTTCAAAAGACAAAAACACCTTTGTATACATTCAAACAAGAATCATTACAAAGGTTTCCACAACGATGGCCTCTTTTCAAAACATAGTTCAAAACCACACACAAAGCACCATTTCAAACAATTGAAAAGAAAAGGCAAGTGATATAAACAAGTAACTAAGAGCCCATGGAAAACCATGGATGAAAAGGGTGCTTGCACCTTCCCTTTTCATAATCTACTCCCCGAACCCAAGAAAACATCTCAAAGGTCTTTCCTGTGCTTTTTGAACTTTCCTTAGGATAAAATAAAAAGTCGGTGGCGACTCTTGATAAACCGAAACATTTGCGAACACAAACGCAAAACCTCAAGTCAGTTCTCCCACCGTATCACAGAACTGGACACTCTGCTGGGGACTATTTTGAAAGTGGGGTTACCTTAGGGTTTTAGATCACCTTTACATGCTTATCTTGCTTGATTTGTATGCTTTTCTTTTTGGGTTCCTTGTTTGGGTTTGTTTTAAATCCTACACCCGGATTTGGGGGCACCTTTTAGGTAAGTAGCAATAAACTGCGGGGGAACTGTGCAGGGTATACAGACATGGTTGAAGCAGTGGCTACGTTAGTGCGACATATTTGTGGGTATCGGTATCCTTTGAGTCAATCAAAGAGAATATGGGGCCGCTGAGTGATGTCATGAAGCACTAACAAACTCTTAGAACCTTACTTGACCATCTTGGCCTTATTAGGGGTAGTGAGATGACCGACTTTGGTGCAGTCCGAAGTTGGTAGATACTCGATACTACACTCATTGAGGATTGTTTTTTTTGGAATATTTTGGTCGCCAGTTAAGTGGCTAAACCAAAACAATGAACATAGAAAATAATCCAGTGATATTGAGCTCCTTAGAACCCGGTTACTATTTATAGGACAGGTTGAGCCAACTAACTTCAAGAGGGTACTTACCCATGAACCCCATACAAGCCTGAACCTAAGGACTTGTCTGCTTTGTGTGAATATGATTATCTGTATATACACTTGATTACTTTTGCATACCTGTACATAACATCATAACATGATACCATAGCATTTTCAATAACCATTTCAAGGATCTCGAGGGTCTTTGATGCAGGGTCACGTTGAACCAGACGTCTACCAAAGGGCCAGAGGATTCATCCTCCTCTAAACAAACACTGTCAAAGATCAAGTACAACAACTTGAATCAGGGGCTGTGACCCACTCGACATGGTGAGCTTGATTCTCGCAGAAGGACATCCATCGATACAAAGTTCTCCAATCAAATATGTTGATCGAAGTTCAACCTCTAACATTTTCTTGTGTTTACCTCGCGAGATCCTTGAAAACATGCATCCACATATCATGTATTGTATCATGACAGGTTTTCCCTTTCAGGTTTCCTTATTCTCCTACTGTTTATTTCAATAGAGATGGCTCTAGAGAGGACTGTCAAAGATATCCAGGATCAAAGCGCTCAACTTCAAGAAATGTTCTTGAACCTGTCCCAGGGACAAGAAGAAGTGAAAGCTCTCCTCACAAGGGGCATGGTCCAAGGAAATCCAGGGGGCATCATGAATGATCAATTAGAAGGGATACAGATTGAATTGGCAACAATGAAGATCCAGATGATGGGACAACTGGTGGGCCAGATGGCTCTCATTCAAAACCTGGCTCAAAGACAAGAGGAGCTCAGGGTCCTCATCAACAAACTGCTTCAAGATGACCAAGTGGGGCAAACAACTAGGGTTGAAGATCAAGTCATCATTCGACCTCCTTTGAGACAAGAAGACAAGGGAAATGCTCCCTAGCTTGCTTCAGGGTCACAAGCCCAACAACAACCTCGCCAGCGTCAACGGGGTAATCGGCGTAAGAAAAATACGTTTGGAAGACATTTCATTGAGACTGACATACCATTATCTCTAATACTGGAACGCTTGTTGGAGGTCAATCTGACTGCTTTAAAGGATCCTCTTCGGAATCCCAATACCTCTGCTCCTGGCTATCACCCCGACGCATTTTGTGTATACCACTCCTATAGTCCTGGACATGACACCGACGACTGTTGGGCTTTGAAAAACAAAATCCAAGATTTAATTGACAGAGGAGTGCTGAAATTCATGCCGGATGGCAAGACGAAAATCTTCCGCTGAGGGTTCTCCACCTGAAATGACAAGTTCGAACTAAGAGACTTTTGTTTCATTTGAATTTTCAAGTTATAATTTCTTTTGTTATTCAAACAACTATCTGTTGATGTCAAACTCTATTTCATTAATGCATTGCATATGTTTGTCTTGAATTCATCCATTCATTTTCACTATTCTTGAATTATGCTTCCTACTTTCTTTATGATATTTAACTCTTGCTAAAAGTTACAAGTCGTTAGAGGGAGGCTGACGAAAACAATGCCATAATCTCATACAGTATGCTTTTGAACAGACCTTGCTAACGATGTACAAGCGTTTCCTTCAAATCCTAAACACTGGAGTTATAAGGAAGATAATCCCTAGCCAACCCCTTCGAGCCAAAGAAGTAGAATTTTTCTATTTTAAACACAAAATTGAAACCTTTAATCAAAACCTGGGGCAGGGTAGTCTTTCAGTTAATTCAAAAGGTGCGCGTTAAAGTCGCAAACTCTCAGTTTATAATACAACGAACGACATCAAAAAATTTCCTTTGGAACCAAAAGACAGGTGATGGTTCCTTATCTCATAGGCAGTCATTATCTCTCAAAAAGAAAAAAGCCCACTGAGTCAAAGCCTACAAAGGAGGCTTAAGAAAGCTGGGGCATCCCGCTGACTGTAATCTCAAAAACAGGAACAGTCGGGCAAAAAATTAGGGATAACAAAAAAAAAAGAGAAGGAGGTCATTACAAATCCTCAACAATATGAAAAATGTTGCAAAATGATGACTGCCTTCCAAAATCCAACTTGTGTGAACCATTACCAAAACCTCGTTCCAGATTCATTTGGAGTTCAAACGCACAGTTGACTGAGTTTAGGATTGAAGAACATCACGAAGAACGGGTGGGTACAAATATACTTTGAGCCTTTATCCTTTGTTTCTTAAACAGTGAACCAAGCCACGTTACAACCCTTCAAAAGTCCTAATTGAATCATGGGTTAGTTCGAAAGCATACTGTTACGAATGGTATCCTGACTCCTGTAAGGCTTTACTCTAAATCTTGAGCTGAATTTTTCTTATAAAAAGTTTTATGCTAAAAAACTCTTTTTTCAAAATTTCAAGACAAGCATGAACTTTGTATTATTTGAATATTGTTGTTTGCACATGGTTATTTGTTTGACAGCGAAAAAATTCATACAGTGAATGTTCGTATGAACGAAAGCTCTCTCAGTGAATAAAATCACTTCAAGTAGGATGACACTTTCGTTGCAAAAATCTCCTATCAACAAAGGGGGACTTGGTATTGTCCAGTTAACCTGGGGAAGTCCAGTCAAGATTTTAATAAATCTCTCAAGTCCAGTTAACATGGGGCAGTCCAGTCAAGATTTCAAGAAATTCCTCAATTGCAGATTAACCTGGGGCAAGTCTCCATCACCATCACTTGGGGCATTAAAACGTCAATCTCATCAAAGGGTTACGTACAGTCCAAGTTTCCTGGCAATGCCACAAACATTTGATACTAGGGGAAGTGACGAACCTCTCCAAAATCTTTCTGAAAAGAAATTCAAGCATCCTCGAGAAGTTCATCACCTCTCTAGCAGACCAGCAGTCATGGGTTTATTTCCCCAACATTTGTTAAGGATTTATTCTCCAAAACAAATTACATTTCAACAACATTCATAACATACTCAGATTGATCAGCAGGTAAAGGTTATCATCACCTGTTGGAGTTATGATCATCGAAGATTCCTTCATCACCTGTGGGAATTATGATCGTCAAAGATTCCTTCATCACTTGTTGGAAGTAACAGTCGTCAAAGATTCCTCCATCATCCGGTTGAGTCAAAGTTAATCCAAGACCCTCTCTGTTTTGGTCAGATCGACACTAAGACCTCCTTGATTCTTATTCCAGTGGAAGATATTCCGGGTTTTTGTTGTTTCGGATAAATCTCTCAGCGATTTATTCTGATCTTTTCACTATCAGAGATGAAGAATCCAACTCTTTTCTCCCTCACCAGCTCGGGATTTATTTTCCCCAACGAAAGGTCATCTTGAAAGACATTACATCTCCGTGCATCGGGACATCATGCAACGCAATCTCATTTATTTTGAGAACATCATTGTTTGATATATGCCACTAACCTTTGCCTTTCAGGAAAGGTACAATCAAATTCAAGCGACAAAGCTTTTCTTCAGTCGAATTACAGACAAGCTCCTAAATCTCGACAAAGCTTTTACTTCAATCGAGTTACGGACGAGTTCCTAAATCTCAACAGAAACAACCCACCAACAGAATAATGGACAAATGAAGGTCCTAAAATTCTGTTTCTCTCAAGAATGGAGATTCTCATCCTTGAAACCTCAGAAGATTGGTATACTCCCAAGCTCCTGATACCGTTAACAGAATGAAGATTCTCATCCTTGAAACCTCAGAAGATTGGCATACTCCCAAGCTCCTGATACCGTTAACAGAATGAAGATTCTCATCCTTGAAACCTCAGAAGATCGGCATACTCCCAAGCTTCTGATACCATTAACAGAATGAAGATTCTCATCCTTAAAACCCCAGTAGATTGGCATGCTCCCAACCTCCTGACCCAAACGCCTGAATGAAGATTCTCATTCTTGCTTCCCCAGTAGATTGGCATACACCCAACCTCTTGATATTCCCGACAGAATGAAGATTCTCATTCTCAAAGTGGCATATAACTTGAATTCCTGATATTCCTGACAGAATGAAGATTCTCATTCTCAAAGTGGCATATAACTTGAATTCCTGATATTCTCGACAGAATGAAGATTCTCATTCTCAAAGTGGCATATTACTTGAGTTCCTGATATTCCCGACAGAATGAAGATTCTCATTCTCAAAGTGGCATATAACCTAGATTTCTGATATTCCCGACAGAATGAAGATTCTCATTCTCAAAGTGGCATATTACTTGAGTTCCTGATATTCCCGACAGAATGAAGATTCTTATTCTCAAAGTGGCATATAACCTAGATTCTCGATATTCCCGAGAGAATGAAGATTCTCATTCTCAAAGTGGCATATTACTTGAGTTCCTGATATTCCCGACAGAATGAAGATTCTCATTCTCAAAGTGGCATATAACCTAGATTCCCGATATTCCCGATAGAATGAAGATTCTCATTCTCAAAGTGGCATATTACTTGAGTTCCTGATATTCCCGATAGAATGAAGATTCTCATTCTCAAAGTGGCATATAACCTAGATTCCCGATATTCCCGAAAGAATGAAGATTCTCATTCTCAAAGTGGCATATTACTTGAGTTCCTGATATTCCCGACAGAATGAAGATTCTCATTCTCAAAGTGGCATATAACCTAGATTCCCGATATTCCCGACAGAATGAAGATTCTCATTCTCAAAGTGGCACATTACTTGAGTTCCTGATATTCCCGACAGAATGAAGATTCTCATTCTCAAAGTGGCATATAACCTAGATTCCCGATATTCCCGACAGAATGAAGATTCTCATTCTCAAAGTGGTATACAACTTGAGTTCCTGATATTCCCGACAGAATGAAGATTCTCATTCTCAAAGTGGCGTATGATCTTAACTTCTGAACTTCTTCCGAACAGGAATAAGCTTTTCCCAGAGTCCTGGGTTTTACTCTCCAACATGATAGCTACTCTTCAGTAGTACAGCTACTTCCCACAGAGTTCTTATTCCCCAACAAAATCAAGATTCTCATCCTTGATTCTCCAGAGCTTTCTTTACTCTCAGCTTTGAATTTGTCAGAATTTTTAATCCCCTACAGATCGAAGATTCTCGTTCTTGGCTCCTCAACACAAATCCCCCTGGCAGAATGAAGATTCTCATTCTCAATTCTCCACAGAGTTTCCAGATATTCCCCAACGAAGTTCTCCTCAAAACAGGAATCCCCCAGTAGATTGGCATACAACCCAAACTCCTGACTTTCCCCAAGCAGTATAACTTATCCCCACAGAGGTTGTCAAAAAGCTTGAAGACACACATACTCTTCAATAGTGGTCCCAAGACTTCTCATTCTCAACGATCAAAGGATTTTCAATCCCCAGCAGCGGTCAAGGATTTATTTTCCCCGAAAGCGGTCAAAAATTTTATTATATCTAGCTATCCAGGATTTATCTTCCTCAGCAAGACAGCTCATCGGCTTACAGGCGCATACATTGCATTCATATATCATAAACATTGATATAACACATACATTGCATCATACATTTCATGCAACATAACCTTGTGTTTTAGCTAATATTTTACCTTTTTCAGGATGAGATTAGCAAGCTTCAAACTCCAGTTCACTGAAAATATTTTACAGATTCTCCAAACACGGATGTCAATCTATTTCTTATTCAGACCCCCAGCTCAGAGATGTTCCAAACACGGATACCTTTCTGATACTCATTCTTGCACCTACAACATACAGTTCAACAAATATTCTTGGATGACATCTTTAAGCCCATCTCCGACAAGATTCTGTCACATACCCAAATGGCATCTTTAATCCCATTCCCTCAACTATGCTTTGACGAGTGCAAATTTAGGGGCACTCTAGTGTCCAATCATCTTTTACCTTTGAGTCGCGAACGGCGAACTCGCCAATCTGACTCTTCAGGTTCAAGAAGATTGAACAGGGGAAACTGTTGTACCCCAAAATTTGCCCTCTCTTTTTCACAAGAAAATCACAACCCTAGGGTTTTCTCTGATTTTTAAGGATTGGCTCAAGAATCTATCAAATAGACTTTTCTTTAGCAGTTAATCCAGGATTAGGGTTTTCTCTCACATCTCTCAGAAGAAATTGAATCCTCAGAAATTGCTTGTTTAAATTTACTGATTATTCTCAAAGCCTGATTATCTGGGATAAGAGCTGAGACTTTTGTTTGGAACATTAAGGCATCTGCTTGTTAGTGGAGTGAAAGGTTTACTGTTTAATGGAATGCTTGTTTGTTTAACTGTACAATGCGTATGTTAATTGGAATACCATGCGTATTTTGATTGATGCAAGGTTACGAGACTGCAAAGTTTGTTGATTATTTATTTTATATGGATTAGAATTATTGGGATACAGTTTCAATTATTTTGATTTGAGAGTCTTAAATAATTAAATAAACATGCAAGGAAGAATTGAAAGATATTTGACAGTAGAAATATTCTTTTGGATAAAGACTTTTATTCATTTCAAATGTTGTTACAAAATTTATTTGAATATTGTAAGTTTACAACTTATAGTATTTAAAATAATTGATTACAATAAATGAAAAAAGTCTGTCTAATTCTAAGCTTAAATCTCCTAAGCTTCAGTGCTCCAATGCTCCCATGCTCAAGGAATTTTTGCTTCCTCTGCTTCCTCTATTGCTCAAGATGCATTCACCTGAAAAAGAAGAAAGAAAAGAAATTAGCACAGTTAATTGAAAAGGATTTTCAAATAGAAAAAGAAAGAAAATCATCATTAAAGTTTGCCGGCCGGAATCAGAATGCTATTTGTTCATCATGTTTTTATTTTTCTCTTTGCAAATCATAAGAAGATTTCTCTTCTTGGTTCACAAAGAGAAAAGTAAAAAATAAAATGCAAGCATACAATTAGTTCAAATGCAAAAACATTGGTTCAAATACAAAGTAAGGTACAAGGCTGCATACAAAGCAAAACTATGCCTAACTGAATACTAACTGCAGTAACCAAACCAAATGCAACAAGGTGCCAAGCATGTCAAACTAGATAACTATCAAGGCAAAGTACACAATGCAGAAAATATAACAGCAATAGCAAGTAATACAATGCAGAGGAAAACCAAATGACAAGCCAAAAGGACTTGTCATAGTTGTCCTCATTTTACAGGCCTAGGCAACTTTTCAGAATTTAAAATAATAAGCAAAAAGGTGCTTAGGAGAGAGAGAGAGAGAGAGAGAGAGAGAGAGAGAGAGAGAGAGAGAGAGAGAGAGAGAGAGAGGGAGAGAGAGAGAAAGAGAGAACTTTTGGTGAAAAAGTTTGCAGTTTGGCTAAGGCAGGCTAACACAAGACAAAAAGAAAAAAGGATATAAAAACTATCTCACTGCATAAACAGAAGGGAAGAAAATACTTTGTGAAAAGAAAACCACAAAGCCCTTCAAAGTTACAAACTCCCTAACCTGCAACACAGTCCAGCAGAAACCAAAAAAGCAAAAACAAACCACAAGCTTGCCCAAACAACAAGCTCAAAACCTGCTTGCCAAAGCCTAGTCAAAACAAGAACAACAGCCAAAACAAACAAACTGTAAGCCAAGCAAACCTACTGGCCAAACCTGCAAAACAGGCTTGCTATCAATCACAAACCAGCAACCTACATAAGCCTAAGCAAACCACAAGCTAGTTGCATAACAGCAAGCCAAACCCCGCATAACTGTAAACAACTTGCAAAACCTGAAAACAGGCCAAACTACATAACTTGTCAAACTTGTACCAAACTACAAACAAGCTTTGCCAAACAGTTTCAGAATCAAATACATTATCCTTAACCATCAACCATGAACATTCAGAAAGAGGAAGACAATATCAACAAAACACAGTAGTTTCAGAATCAAATCATCATTAACAAGCCAAGAAAGAGGAAGAGCATTTCAGAAGCAAAAAACAGTTTTCAGAGGTTTCTCATCATTAACAAGCCAAGAAAGAGGAAGAGGTTCAGAAGCAAATCAAAAACAATACAGTTTCAGAATCAAATCATCATCAACAAGACAAAAAAGAGGAAGGGATTTAGAAGCAAAGCACTTTGTTTCAGAATCAAGATCATCATCAACATCAACAAAAGTTTCAAAACAGTTTTCAGAATCACTCATCATAAAACATCAAATAGCCAAGGAAGAAGTTAAGAGGTTCAGAAGTGACAAAAATAACAAGTTTCAGAATACATGTCATCATCAACACTCAAGAAAGAGTAGAAGAATTCCAGAAGCGTACCAAACATCAACAATATCAAGAGTTTTATCAAAATCTTATCATCCAAAGAACAACAAATAGAGGTCTCAGAATCAAGTTCATCATTGACGTTCAAAGAAGAAAGGAAGAGGGTTACTAAACACGCGTCCATCACATCTCTTCCTCTGCTCTGGCCACCAGGAACGCCGCCACCAACTCCCATCTCTCTCCCTCCATCTTTTTCCAGAAACAAAATGCTCAAGGTAAGTTTTCTCAACCCCTTTACTGCATCTCAAGCATAAAATCCATGGATTAAAACATGCAAGCAAGAATTAATCAAATGAAAACAACTGTAAAAACCCTAAAAATCAAAACAAAATAAAATTGTACCGTTTATAAACAAATTCCGTGGGCCACTGTAAGGAGGAGATGAGGGAATAGGGCGACGCTCCGGCAACCTGAGGCTTAAGAGAGAATCAATGCTTATTGTTTGAGGAAGACGAAGAAGAAAACAAGAGAGCGGTGCCGCTGTAGCCAATACACACCAACCCTAATTCTGAGAATTCAAATGCCAAACCCTAACAAATCTGTGTGAACTTCACACTGTGCCTTCTCCCCAAAATTCTTAAGCCTATAAACACATTTGGTCAGCGCACCCCCCTCGTTTCTCCATTCTGCCCCTTTTTGTTCTTTTTCCATTTGTTTATTTTTTTAGGCCCAACAATAATCCCAAGCCCATCATCCTTGTTTTATTTAAATTTCATTTCTTTTTTATTTAACAAATACTAACTTTTTTTATTGTTTCATTTTAGAATAATTTGTTTTTATTTTGTTAATAATAATACTAGTAGTACTTATTTTCTTAAACTAATTTGTCTTTTTTTATTATTAATAATTGTTACACTAATAAAAAATACAAAAATAATGGAATCGTTAATTTAAATAAATTTTCTTTCTTTAAAAATTTTTCTTTTCATAAATCATAAAACACAAAAATAATAATAATACTTAATCTTTATTAGGTTAAATTTTATTTGTTTATTTGTAAATGAATACATGCATCTCATAATTTATTGATTTTCCTTATTTTATAATTTGTTATAATTTATATTGAATCGCGACAATTCGATTTGGTTGTAACACTTGATATTTGGACTTTATTATTCTTGAGAGACTCATCCCCATTTGTAAATAATTGTACCCCCATCCTCGAATACTTTTTTGTAATAACTTAGACTTTAAATTCCCACAATTTATTGCTTTCAATATATTGTATAGTAATTAGACGTGTATGGAAAGATTCAAAATCAATCGCTAGATAACCTAATACAAGACCCAAATGCATGAAAATCAATACACAATTCACACTTGCACCTCTAGGGTAACCTCGCTTGTTGCTTTGGAAAATGCAATCATGTCCCTCGAATATGAGACACTCTAGCAAAGGCCTCTTCTATAAACAAAGATCGTAGTCCCTCGATGACCCTCGATGTTGCCTTCGATAAAACGATCTCGTCCCTTACAAAATTGCTAGAGCGTCTTACAAGTTGCTTTCAATGATTGTATACGATGACCCGCACATGTCCCGTTTAACATCCTAACACAAGGTTTTTCACCAAATGCAATGGTGAAATAACACTGTCAAAAGGGTTAAACACATAAGAAAGATCTTTGAGTAAAATAGGGTAGACAACTTTTAGTTACTTGATCAAAAGCTTGCAAATATCCTTTCTATTTTCAAACACACTTCACAACACAATTTCAAAACATTATCCAAACCAAACTTTCAAACATAGAAATCTTTTCAAAAGACAAAAACACCTTTGTATACATTCAAACAAGAATCATTACAAAGGTTGCCACAATGATGGCCTCTTTTCAAAACATCTTTGAAAACCACACACAAAGCACCATTTCAAACAATTGAAAAGCAAAGGCAAGTGATCTAAACAAGTAACTAAGAGCCCATGGAAAACCATGGATGAAAAGGGTGCTTGCACCTTCCCTTTTCATAATCTACTCCCCGAACCCAAGAAAACATCTCAAAGGTCTTTCCTGTGCTTTTTGACCTTTCCTTAGGATAAAATAAAAAGTCGGTGGCGACTCTTGCTAAACCGTAACATTTGCGAACACAAACGCAAAACCTCAAGTCAGTTCTCCCATCGTATCACAAACGAGTATCAAAGAAAAGGTTAAACACGGACAAATGTTTGGATCAATACAGACGAGTGCCAAAAGAAGATACAGACGAGTATCAAGAAAATGCTTAACACTGACGATTGCTTGAATCAATATAGACGAGTATCGAAAGAAGATACGAACGAGTATCAAGGAAAGATTTAACATGGACGAGTGTTTGAATCAATACGGATGGGTATTGAAAGAAGATACGGACGAGTATCAAGGGAAAATTTAACATGGACGAGTGTTTGAGTTAATACGGACGGGTATTGCAAGAAGATACAGACGAGTATCAAGGAAAGGTTAAACACAGACGAGTGTTTGAATATATACGGAGGGGTATTGAAAGAAGATACATACGAGTATAAAGGAAAGATTTAACATGGACGAGTGTTTGAATCAATACAGACGTGTATTGAAAAAAGATACAGACGAGTATCAAGGAAAGGTTAAACACGGACGAGTGTTTGAATTAATACGGACGGGTATTGAAAGAAGATACAGACGAGTATCAAGGAAATATTTAACATAGACGAGTGTTTGAATCAATACATACGGGTATTGAAAGAAGATACGGATGAGTATCAAGGAAAGGTTAAACACAAACGAGTGCTTAAATCAATACAGACGAGTATTGAAAGAAGATACAGACGAGTATCAAGGAAATATTTAACATGGATGAGTGTTTGAATTAATACAGATGGGTGTTTAGATAACTGACACATACGAGTGTCGAAAGAAGATACAGACAGGTATGAAATAAATTTTTAACAAAGAGGGGTGTTTGGATAACTGACACGGACGAGTGTCGAAAGAAGATACGGACGGGTATCAAAGAAATGTTTAATACGGACGGGTGTTTAGATAACTGACACGGACGAGTGTCGAAAGAAGATACAAACGGGTATCAAAGAAATGTTTAACACTGACGGGTGTTTAGGACGATGCAGGTTGACACAGACGAGTGTTTGGAGAGCTAACACAGACGAGTTGGTAGCCGACATAGACGATTGTTAGAAGACTGAATTATTTGTCAGACGAGAACTGGCTACCAGACGGTAATTAGGTTTAGACTTAATTTTCAGACGGGAACTGACTACCAGACGAGAATTGGGTTTATAAGACAAGGTGTATTGATTTTGCTTGGCATTGTGAAGGTGGAGGTCACCAGCTGGGGATTTGGGAGTGATATCCTCTTGTGGGGATGTATTGTTGTCTTTAAATGATTCAGGTCTTTTGTGTAAGGTTCCTGACCTGGCTTATGCTTCTTATGCATGTTTGAATTTCTTTTGCCGCAGAGATCCATTCTGATGGATCAGCTACGCGCTTTTGAGGATGCAATGTTATACAATGATAATTATATGCAATGCAAAGAAATAGACTTTACGAGGATAAGCGAAGGCTCGTTGGGAATTGTTGCTCATCATCGGGGATTCCAATACATATCAGTGCTGGAAACCCATGGTACCAAAGATTAGTGAGGATACTGATAAGAATTTGCACTGTGGTTCTCCTGATGCCGAAGATTATTGATGACTCCACTGGAGATTGAATTACCGAAGAAGCGAGTGTTTGGGTACGCCACTGCATTCTGGATTATATTGTTGAGGAAGAGATAATGAGTACCATGTGGATCTCTTTGAATACATGCCCAAGTTTACGCCACATTGGGGGATTACCTCTTAAATCACTTGGGGATGAAAGATGGGCATGGACACCTGTGAATGCCCCGGTTTACTCCACTGGGGATGCCCCGGTTTACTCCACTAGGGATGCCTTAGTTTACTCTATTGGGGATGCTCTGGTTAAGCTCTTGGGGGACGTGCACTTGTGCGTACCAAGTCAAACGGTAATTTCGAACTTTTTGAATTCACTTGGGGAATCAGGTTTGAAATTGTCGGTAGTAGATGAAGGTGACTTTGCGCGCTGGCTAGGTCAGGTGACCTTTATGATGCTCTTAGCTTGATTGTAGTCATTTGTATAACATAATTGGCTTGAGCATCTTTGCGAGTACGAATGAGGAGTTCCCCTGTTTGGAGGATTTCTGAAAGAATATGTGCTGAATAGAAGATCAGAATATTAGTGGCACCATACGATATGAGGTGGCCTGCCCCAATGTCTTGAGTTACGAAATAAACCGCTCTTGATTACAGCTTTCTTGGAAAGATTTGTCGAATCTCAACATAACTACCCCGGGTTGAATGAATTCTGAATAGATTTATAGACGTGGTAGCCCCTGATCGACGGCAACTTGAAGAGATTTATCAATGTGATAGCCTCTGATTGATAGCTTTGAGGGAATGCCCTAAATTTGGCTGAACTCGGAGAGATCGACTCTTGACATGATTTCCCCAGATTGGCAGAATTTGCTAACTTCATCCCTAAAGGGTACTCAGACTGTGAAGCACCAAGATGCTTTCTCTTGACAGAATCATAGGTTAACTTTCCCATGGATAAGTAATATCTCTTGTGACAGCTGACTCTTGCTTCAACAGAGTATTCAAGCCTCTCTTCTCTGACAAGATTGATCTATTTACCGATTATTCATTATGTAAACTTACTTGATGTCAACAAGTTGTTTTGTATGCAGGAGAATGTTTATTATGAGAATGATAATTCTAATGCAACATGTATGTAAGTCTTGAAGTTTGAGAAAACTTCGAATGAAATGGTGTCGCAACTCTATTGTGAACGAGTCACTAGCTAGAGAGCAACATTTTCAAATTCTTTTTCATGAAAGATAATGCAAGCATATGATGCCAACACAGATATTTAAACATACCTCTTAGGAGTGAGTTAAACACTATCTCATTGTGGCACGCTTTCAAATTGACCCATGCTTCAGTTAGGACTCTCAAGGATTATAACGTAGCCTGGTTCACGGTTTTAGAAAAAAGGATTTTAAGGCTCAAAATTATTTGGTGCCAACCCATTCTCCATGATGTTCTCTAGTTCTAGGTTCAGCCAACCCGATACAAGCATTCATCCCTCGATAAGAGTTTGTGATGGTTGAGGAATCACAGAGGTTCCTTGGACACGATAGTCACTAACTTTTGATTTGGTGTCTGATCACACGACCTTTTTCTTTCGATGAGGATTTTTATTGGTAATCATTTTCTCACCTTTTAGGCTTTTCAATTTCTTTCTCGCTTTTTCCTGGACAAATTCTTTTAAATTTCAATTTGGAACAAGTTTCGACTTAGCGGGGCTTTTTGTTTCTTTCTTATTCATATTTTCCATTTTGAACAAGTCATTGATCTTTACTTCATTTTTTGATTTGTTGGAAGTGATTGTGACTGCCGGAGTCTTTGGTAGATGATGGATAGCCATTGTTGTATCGTCATCTAATCTCGACTTCCTGATGTGTGAGAGATACCCATTGGGATATCGCTCTCTTTGATGCACGCTGTTGTACCCCAAAATTTGCCCTCTCATTTCATCAATATTTTCTCACCACAAGACCCTTGGAGCTCAAGATCAAGTTAGGGTTTGCTCTGCTCAAGACCCCTCCTTGCACTGTTGACCCAAATTAGGGTTTGAGTTTGCACAAAGATGTTTTGACCTAAAATGCCCAAAGTGACTTTCATGCTTCATGTTGGACTCACAAGTTTATCCATACCAAGTTTCAAGCCATGATTCCAATCTTTGCCCAGTCAGTTGGACAGTTGACCTAGAAATCAGTTGTATTGGGGAAAAGTCAATTGTGGCCAATTGACAGTCAAACTTCATAATTTTTGACCCACATCAACATAATGAACTCATATGAACCATTTGGTCAAGTTTGGATCATAATTCCACAAGAAATTTGATCAGATCACCAAAAGGACAAAATGGTCATTTTTAGGGTTTTGACTGCACAAAGGCAATTTTTGACTGTTTGACTTAACCAATGGCAAACCAAGCTCACATATGGACTTAAGAACTCAATGGAATTGTCTTGACACATTCAACAAGTTCAAAAGATCTCAAATGCACAGGATTGACAGATGAATTTTCCAGTCAACTGATCAAAATTTGACTGTATACTGAAAAGTCAAACTTTGGCTTTTTTGTCAAAACCAAGTGCCAAGATTCATTTTTCATCAAAACATGTAAAATTATGAGACTTGTTCATCAAGAAACCCAAAATTGCAAATTAGGGTTTAAAATGAAGAAATTTCATAACTTAGAATTTTTCTAAGTTATGAAACTTCCTTATTTTTCCCTAACTTTGCCCCATTTTTTCACCAAGATGCAAATGGATTCAAACAAAACTCAAAACATGAAAGTTGTATTACATTGCAAAATCTACAACTTTGATTCACAAAGTTTCCTCAAAAGAAGCTTGTAGCTCAAGTTATGATTTTTGGAACAAGGGTGCAAAACATTTTTAACTTAGAGAAATTTTGACCTATTCTAGGCAGGATTTTTGTCCAACTTCATGGCCACTTTTCACATGGTTCCACTTGGAGTTTCAATTTTCATTACAAAGATGGATTGTAGTACACATTCCAATCTTTCCAAATTGTCAAGTAACTTCTCAAACACCCTTGTGGTTAGGGAGAATCGAATTTGCAAAGTTGGGAAAAATCCACTTTTGTTCTTGGCCAAGGCTTGTTCATAACACTTTGCATTTTCAACTCAGCATGGTTTATGCTAGCTTACAGGCCTCTAATCCTCTTCACACTCAATAATTTAATGCCAAACCATTGTGTTCAAGCATTATTTTGTTCATTTGGTCATTACATGCAAGATTAATCCATAATTAGAAAAAGCATATTTGCCATTTTTGAAAAGGTGCACTTTATGTCAAATTCAAAATCCAAGAGACATGGGCCAGATCTTTGAAGCTAGCATTTGTACACAAATCCCTCTGATCAAGAAGAAGATATGCATCATGCTCAAGGACTTGGTACAGGCCTATAACCCAACTTGCATTTCCTTACTTAAAAAAAAACAAGCAAGATTGCAAAACACATACAATCTCTCATTTCCTGTAAACACCAACCTAAGCAAACTTTGTTCTCATCTTTCACACTCCCTAACTGACCTAAAGCACGATTACTTCACCCTCAATCCATCCTCATATCTAAAAACACAGTTTTTCTGCAAAACAGAGTCCCTGCTGCAGATTGACTTCCACAGTCCATTCCACTCGTGCACTTTGGCCAAAAAGAGTTCAAACATGTTCCATATCACCCACTGAAGATATCCCAAGCATTGAACACAAACTGTAACATCCCTAACATCACTTGCCATTTTCAGTTTTCAATGTTGTAGGTGGACTTCCATAGCTTGATTCAGAGAGATTCAAAGCAAGCTAAGCATAGGAGAAGCATCCTTGGACTTCAGGCAAGCTGTACCAAAGTTCAAACTCCATTGAAGATACCTCCATTGTTGTACACGACTCAAGCTGAACAGGTAAAAATATGAACTTTTATCTCTCTATCCAGGCATGATTAGGCTTAAGTTTGTGAAGAAAACATGTTCTACTCATAGCCCTGAAACCATCCATGTATTTACTTTTCATTTATATTATGCGTGCTGTGAGAATTTTGGCCATGAACATTGGAAAAAACTTAGGTCAGAAATTAGGGGTGAAGAAATTCTCCCTCATTTCTGAGAGTTAGGTCAAGATTTTTATATGTATGAATTCGTCTCTTCATGCTCTACGTTGTTTATGTTATGAGTTTTTGTTAAAAGTCAAAGAATCAGGAAGTTTGAATGAAGCATAGAGGGCGCGCGTTTTTGAGACAGAAGCTGGAGGTTGAAGAAGGGTGACTTGGGCTAGGCCTGAGTTGTTCTTGCTGCTTGCACCCTCACTTTCCATTTACACCCCCCTGGCCCATTGTGTAATATTTTGATCATTTTTGATTTTTTCTTTTTGACTCTGACTTATTATTTTTTGCTCAAATATAAAAAATATTAAAAATATTTTTTCACCCATTTTTGCATTTATTTGACATTTATTTGTTTTATTTAGCATATATATGTAAATAAATATAAAAAAAAACCTTTATTTAAAACATTGGAAAATAATACAAAAATATGTTTATTTTCAGCCATTATTTTTATTTACCTTTTGAAAACATTTTCTAAAAAATATACTTTTTGTAAATAATTAGTATTTTTATTTTTGTACATATTTAGTATATTTAAATATATATAATATAAATACTTGTACATTTATTAGAATATTTAGGATAAAATATGAAAATAATACATTTTTTTATTTTATTAATATATGACATTAAAAAATACTTTTTTACAATATACTTCCTTTTTTTATTTTTGTATAAATTAATATATAAATATTGTATATAATTAATAAATAATTGCTATTTATTCAAAATTAGGGTTTTGCCCTAAAACCACAAAAATACTCCAAAATTGACCTTTTTATTTTTGTTTATATTTTACATTGAAAAATACTTTTACATATATAAAAAACCATTTTTGTGCATAATACATTTTGCATATTTATTGTATTTATTTAATTATTGTACAATTAAATAATTTGTAAATTCAATATGGATGTAATAGTTTTAGATTTAATTTCTTGCTAAATATCCCCCATTCAAACATTTGTACCCCCATCCCCATAATTATGTTGTAATAATTTAGGACTTTAAATTTCCGCATTTTAAAGCTTTCAAATTATGCCATGATAGACCTAGGGTTTGTATGTAAAAATCAAATAACAAATAGCTTGACCTAATTCAAAGATAAACAAGCATGAAAATGGACAACACAATGCACACTTGCACCCTTAGGGTTCCTCCACCTGTTGCCTTCAAAAAATGGGCCATGTTGCATGTTGAGTGTCTTTGGCGAAACAAAACAAATCAAATGATCATAGTCCCTCGATGACGCTTTCAAGTTGCCTAAACAAAAATGATCAAGTCCCTTAAAGGAAAAATTGCCAAAGACACTTAGCACTATTGCATTCATGGTCTAAACGATGACCCGTGCCCGTCCCGTTAACATCCTAACACAAGATTGTCCACCAAATACAATGGTGAAACAATACTGTTAAAAGGGTTAAACCATAGGAAAAATCTTTGAGAAATTTAGGGTAGATAGCTCTTGGTTACTTGATCAAACTTGCAAAACAAATCCTTGCCATTTTTCAAAACACACATCACAACACAATTTCAAAACAAACTTTCAAAACATTGAAAACTTTTCAAAAGACAAATACACCTTTGTATACATTCAAACATGGATCATTACAAAGGTTGCCACAACAAATGGCCTCTTTTCAAAACCTCTTTCAAAATCACACACAAAGCACCATTTCAAACAATTGAAAGCACCATTTCAAACAATTGAAAATGCAAGGCAAGTGATCTAAGCAAGTAACTAAGAGCCCATGGATAACCATGGATAGAAAGGGTGCTAATACCTTCCCTTTCTATAATCTACTCCCCGAACCCAAGAAAACATCTCAAAGGTTTTTGCTGTGCTTTTTAACCTTTCCTTAGGATAAAATAAAAAGTCGGTGGCGACTCTTGCTAAACCGAAACATTTGCGAATACAAACGCAAAACCTCAAGTCAGTTCTCCCACCGTATCACAGAACTGGCGACTCTGCTGGGGACAAATTTAAAAGTGGAGTAACCTTAGGGCTTAGATCACACTTTTGCATGACTATGTTTGCTTTGATTGCTTTACATCTTGGTTCTCTTGTTTGGGCTTGAAATCATACACTCGAATTTAGGGAAACATTCATAGATAGCAATACGTTGTGGAAACTGTGCGGGGTATACCGACACGGTTGAAGCAATAGCTATATTAGTGCGAAATATTTGTGAGTACCGGTAACCCTTGAGTTCAATCAAGGAGAGTACGGGGCCGCTGAGTGATGTCACTAAGCACTAATGACCTAGAACCTTACTTGACCATCTTGGCCTTTTATTAGGGGTAGTGAGATGACCGGCTTTGGTGCAGTCCGAAGTTGGTAGATACTCGATACTACACTCATCGAGGGTTGTTTTCTTGGAATATTTTGGTCTCTAGTTAAGTGGCTAAACCAAAACAATGAACATAGAAAACAATCCAATGATATTGAGCTCCTTAGAACCCGGTTACTATTTATAGGACAGGTTTTTAAGCCAACTTCACTCAAGAGGGTACTTACCTATGAAAACCCTTGCAAGCCTGAAACTAGGGTTTTGTGTGACTTTCTTGTACATATGTTTGTGCATACATCATGAACATCATAAAGCATCATATGCATCCACTAACCATTTCAAGGGTTTGGATCTTCATCTTTGTTCTTGTTTTGTAGGTCATGGAAATTCTTCGCAGGAAAACTATCCAAGTCAACCTTGTGAGAATCCCTCCTCAACTCAAGGAGCTCACATCCAGAATTCCAGAAAGCTCTCTCTTCAGTGAAAGACATGGTAGACTGCTCAGCCTAGTCAACACCAGCATTGAAGAGGACATGGTGAAAGTGTTGTTCCAGTTCTTTGACCCCCTTCACCACTGTTTCACATTCCCCGACTACCAGTTGGTGCCTACTTTGGAGGAATTTTCTCAACTCCTGAGAATTCCTATTCTTAATCAACTACCCTACAACGGTACGGAAAAAGAACCAAAGCCTGAAGATGTTGCTCAAGCACTACACTTGCAACCATCTGACATCAAGGGGCATTGGGAAACTAGAAGTGGTGTCAAAGGCTTCTTGGCAAAATTCTTGTTTGAGAAGGCACAAGAGTGTTGGAACTCCTTGGATCTACAAGCCTTTGAAGAGATTGTGGCACTCCTCATTTATGGGTTGGTTTTGTTCCCAAATCTTGACCAACTTATAGATGTCAATGCTGTCAAGATTTTCCTATCCAGGAATCCCATACCTACATTGCTTGGGGACATCCTCCACTCATTTTACACACGAACAATGAGGAAGAGAGGTGTTCTCATGTGCTGTACTCCTCTCCTCGCAAGGTGGTTTATTTCTCACCTTCCACAATCTGTTTTGAAGAATGAGCAAGGCTTAAGGTGGTCACAACGGTTGATGACCCTCACACACTCTGATGTACATTGGTGGTCTCGATCCAGAGAAAATGTCATCATCGTCGATCATTGTGGTGAGTTCCCTAATGTTCCATTACTTGGCATTAGAGGAGGCATTACCTACAACCCTTGTCTAGCTTTGAGACAATTTGGATATGCACGGAGGGATGGCCCTCATGACATGCTGATTCCCGACCTAGTTTTTGACTTCGACGACGATGCGCAATGACTTCGCCAAAGATTCATCAGAGCTTGGAGGATGCCTAACAAGGTAGATAGCAAGACACTGGGGCACAAGAACTCCATCCCTCTTGAGCCTTATCTCAAGTGGGTAAGGACCCGAGCCCATAGTCTTATGATGCCTTACCCTCACATTCTCCCTTTGATTAAAGAGCCTGTTAAGGAAGGAGAGGTTCCTTACACCATCCTATATCCTGACATGCCTATGTCATGGGAGGAGATGCAAAAGAGTTGGATCCAACTCAAGGAGGAACGGAATACTTTTGAAGCCAGCTTCTACGCCAGTGAGAAGAAGGTTTTGGAGCTTACCCATCGACTTCACGAGGAGGAGACCCTCAACACCTACATCGCACCAAAGAGGATGCGCAACGTCTTTTTACCTTAAGAAGTTTTTGTAATATTTGGCCCATGGGGCATTTATGTACTGACAAAATTTCTTCTTATTAATATGACGTGTGTTCTTTTTGTCTGCAACAATTTTGAATTTCTAAATCCTTGAATGCATTACATGAATAAACATATCATTCATCATATGCATAAACAAGTCTTCACACCAGGTTTCCTTATCTTTCTACTATTTATTACAGTAAGATGGATCTCGAACAGATGGTCAAAGATCTGCAGGCACAAAACTCGCAGTTTCAACAGCTCCTAATGACCTTAGCAAAGGGTCAGGAGGATCTTAAAGCACTGCTAGGGAATAAAGAGTAAGAAAAAGGGAAAAAGAAGAAGAAAAGAGTCGGGGTAGCTACACTGGGAAGAAGATTTGAGAATGAAGCTAGGAGAGTTCTTGAATTCCCCTCCGCATTCGATGAGGGAACCGATAAGGGAAAAGGAGTTGCACTACCTTCTGAGTCCGAAGCTGAAGAGGAAGGGGTTGAGGAAGATGAAGACTACTCAGAGCAGCAATACCCGCCAGCGGACGACAAATACAAAAACCTGGAAGATAGACTGGCAGCTATGGAGCTGCAAAGGGTTCTTGGGTTAGATTTTGAAGAATTGGGTTTGATTGCTGGGATTGTGATCCCTCCAAAGTTTAAAGTGCCAATTTTTGCAAAATATGATGGGTTGTCTTGCCCGAAGATGCACCTGAGGTCGTATGTCAGAAGAATTCAACCTCATACATCCGACAGAAATCTTTGGGTACACTTCTTTCAGGACAGCTTATCCGGTACACAGCTAGACTGGTTTTACCAGCTTGAGAGGTCAGAGGTGCATAGCTGGGAAGACTTGGCAGCTTCCTTTTATCGCCAGTATCAATATAATTCTGACTTGGCGCCAACCCGTACTCAGCTACAAAGTATGGGAATGGCCTCAAATGAGGGGTTCAAAGAATACGCCCAGAAGTGGCGCGACTTGGACGGGAGAGTGCAGCCACCTCTCTCAGATAGGGAACTAGTTGATATGTTCTTGGGGACCCTATCTGCCCCGTTCTTCAACCATTTGATCGGGAGCTCTTCCGCGGAGTTTACTGAATTGATTCTGACTGGCGAGCGGGTGGAAGCTGGTATTAAGAGTGGGAAGATTCAAAGGGATGCCTCTGCATCTACAACTGTTAAAAAGTCATTTCCAGCCAAGAAGGAGGCAGTTGTTGTGTACTCTCAGAAGGGGTCAGGAAGAACTGAGCGCCGGCCGACTGTAGGGGCCGTGATGATTCAAAATTCGTCAAATGATCAGCCTCGTACCAATTAGCCTAGACCTAACCAGCAACGAGTAGAACGGCCACAACAGCAGTTCACCCGCATCAATATGACGCTTGCACAAGTTCTTCCCCATTTGTTGAAGTTGAATCTGACTGGTTTAAAGGAGGCACCGAAAAACCCTAACACCACATCTCCATACTATCATGCCAATGCCAAATGTGCCTACCATTCTGATAGCGCCGGACATGACACCAACAATTGTTGGGCGCTAAAGAATAAAATTCAAGACTTGATAGATGCAAAAGAGGTTGAGTTCGATGCTCCGGAGAAACCAAATTTAATATCCGCTCTGATGCCAAAGCATGGCCATCATGTTCATGTTGTTGAAGAAGATATGTATGTTTCTGCTGTTGATGATCTGGTAACTCCATTACTGACAATCAAGTTGAATCTGTTGAAAGCTGGGATTTTCCCAGGATGTAAAGAAGACTGCTACTGTTGTTCCTCCCTACCAATCGACTGTCCATTGCTGAAGATAGGCATCCAAGGCCTAATGGGCAGTCAACAAATTCTTTTCGAAAGGATTCCTGCTACTCCAACCCCTATCAAAGATGTTTCAATAATCACCATTTCCACCAATCTTTCCAAGGTCCCTAAAAAGCCTGTTAAGATTACATCCGCTACGAAGTTTGTTCCTCTGAAAATAACCATGCCTGGGCCTGTCCCCTACAAATCTGACAAATCAATACCATGGAACTATGGTGGAGAAATCTACTACCATGGTGTGAAACAAATTGAGATAACTGAAGAGAGCTCTGACGAAGAAGCTGCCGACATTGGAAACATTGCCGGTACGAGCAAGATTACCCGAAGTGGGAGAATTTTCTCTCCAGAGATTGCCCCTCCAAAGGCAATCTTTGGACCCTCAGCTACTGCCAAAGTTACTCCTGCACCGATAAAACTTTCTGCAAGAACTCCGTTAATTGAAGAAGTTGTTACTCCTGTGGTTGTCCCTCCTACTTCTGCTGATAAGGGGAAAGGGATCCAAGATGAGCTCGTCAGGACGAGGGCTCAGCCATTGGTTATCCCCGAAACCTCTAAGAAAGAAATGGAGGAGATTCTGAAAATAATAAAGAAAAGTGATTATGACGTCGTAGAGCAACTGGGGCAAACCCCCTCGAAGATATCCATGCTAGCTTTGCTGCTTTGTTCGGAGGCTCATGCCAAAGCTTTGATAAGGTTTTTGAAGACAGCCCATGTGCCCCAGGAAACCTCAGCCGATCAATTCCAGGATTGTGTAGCCAGCCTTACCGCAGACAACGGCCTGGGTTTCTCTGGTGCTGACCTGACTCCGAAAGGAAGAAAGCACAATGACGCATTGCATGTGTCAGTTGAATGCCGGGGAACTACTCTTGCCCATGTTTTGGTCGACACTGGTTCTTCTCTGAACGTGCTGCCTAAGAAAGCTCTGGATCAATTGGATTGTGAAGGCTTGGAGCTGAAACCAAGTAATATCATTGCCAGGGCCTTTGACGGGTCTAAAAGAATGGTGCATGGGGAGGTCGACATTCCCATCAAGGTGGGCACTGAAGTATTCCACTCAACTTTCTACGTGATGGACATCCGTCCGTCATACTCTTGCTTGCTAGGGAGACCATGGATACATAATGCTGGCGCAGTCACCTCCTCTCTACATCAAATGTTGAAATACCCTGTCAAAGGAAAAATCATAACTGTACACAGTGAAGAGGAATATATGATCAGTCACCTGAACTCCTTTCGGTATGTGGAAGTGGAGGGCGAATTCATTGAGACACCATTCCAACACTTCGAGGAAGTTGCTCCCGAAGTTGCAGTAGCAAAGGAAGTAGCTGAAGTACCCAAGCAGGTGGCCAGGATGGCATCTCTGAAAGACGCACAGGCTGTAATGAAGGAGGGAAAGAGCTCAACATGGGGTCAGTTGCCAGACTTTCCCCACAAGACAGACAAGTTTGGGTTGGGATTTACCGCTGTGGGGCAAAAGGCTATGCGTCACTCAAAAATTGAAAGAACACCCATCAAGATTTCTCCTTATGGGATCAATGCTTTGGAAGACGAAGACGAAGAGGCCAACATTGAAGACTGGATCTTCCCAACCATCGGAGAGGGACTACACAACTGGGAGGCGAAAGACTTCGTCCCCATTACTTTCATTAATCAGTAACTTATCTTTCGAACATTTCCTGTTGGTCTGTAATAATTACTTTTAAACAATCTGCACACTACTTTTTCACCTCATGCCTTGCCCGAGGCATGTAGGTCCATTTGTAAGGGTTTTGATTCTCTTCATATTCATATGCCATGTTTAATGATTCATTGGACGTTTTTTATTGATAAAATGCTGTGTTCATTTTCTTTCCTTTTGCATTTTTGTTTGTTTAAGGATGGTTATCCCTTACACACACCCACACTCAAAAATGCAGGTACCCATCCACTCTGGATTCTATGGGTGACTATTCTGCTGTATCCTTCAATAACTCTGAAGATTTGGTCAATCAGGCTGAGTATGAAGATGATGAAGATTGTGAAGTACCAGGAGAGCTAGCTAGACTTCTACAACAAGAAGAAAGGGCCATCTTGCCTCATGAAGAGTTGGTGGAAACTGTCAACTTAGGAACAGAGGAAGACCGGAAGGAAGTACAAGTGGGTGCCAATCTGGAACCAAGTGTTAAGGAGCGCTTGATACAGCTTCTAAATGAATACGTTGAAATCTTCGCCTGGTCTTATGAAGACATGTCAGGTTTAGACACAGACATCGTGGTTTACCGTCTCCCTACAAGAGAGGATTGTCCACCGATCAAGCAAAAAGTCCGCCGAATGAGGCCCGACATGTCTGAGAAGATTAAAGCGGAAGTAATGAAGCAATTCAATGTTGGCTTTCTGGCTGTTACATCCTATCCATAATGGGTTGCTAACATTGTGCCAGTACCTAAAAAAGACGGCAAGGTTAGAATGTGTGTGGACTACCAGGATTTGAATAGGGCCAGCCCTAAGGATGATTTTCCATTGCCACATATCGACATCTTGATTGACAACACAGCTCAGCACAAGGTGTTTTCCTTCATGGATGGATTCTCGGGCTACAACCAGATCAAAATGGCCCCCGAGGACATGGAGAAAACAACCTTTGTTACACAATGGGGTACCTTCTGCTACAAGGTGATGTCGTTCGGACTGAAGAACGCAGGGGCAACTTATCAACGCGCCAAGGTAGCTTTGTTTCATGATATGATACATCATGAGATCGAAGTTTACGTAGACGATATGATAGCTCGATCACAAACAGAGGAGGAACACCTTGAACATCTGCAAAAGCTGTTTGCCAGGTTGAAGGAGTACAAACTCAGGCTGAATCCAAGTAAGTGCACTTTTGGAGTTAGGTCTGGTAAACTTCTAGGATTTATTGTCAGCAACAAGGGCATTGAGGTCGATCCGGCAAAGGTAAAAGCAATACAAGAAATGCCTTCTCCCCGTACTGAAAAGGAGGTTAGAGGGTTCCTGGGGCGCTTGAACTATGTTGCCAGATTCATCTCTCATCTGACGTCTACCTATGAGCCAATTTTCAAGCTATTGAAGAAAGATCAGGTAGTCGAATGGAATGACGATTGCCAAGCTGCTTTTGATAAGATCAAGGAGTATTTGCTAGAACCTCCTATTCTGATGCCACCCGTCGAAGGAAGGCCGTTGATCATGTATCTGACCGTGTTGGATAACTCAATGGGGTGCGTACTGGGCCAGCATGACGAGTCTGGTCGAAAAGAGCATGCCATTTATTACCTTAGCAAAAAGTTTACCTACTGTGAGACTCGCTACTCACTGCTCGAGAAAACTTGTTGCGCTTTGGTATGGGCTGCTCGCCGACTAAGGCAGTATATGTTGACTCATACCACTCTGTTGATCTCCAAAATGGATCCTATCAAGTATATCTTCGAGAAGCCTGCCTTATCTGGAAGAATCGCTAGATGGAAAATGATCCTGACTGAGTATGACATCCAGTACACCACCCAAAAAGCTATAAAAGGGAGTGTACTAGCTGACCATCTAGCTCATCAAGCTATCGAAGATTATCAATCCATGAGATTCAACTTCCCGGACGAGGACATCATGACTTTGGACGACATTGAAGGTAACGGACCGTATGACGAACCTGAAAGAGGATCCCGATGGACCCTGTACTTTGATGGTGCTTCAAATGCACTTGGAAACGGTATCGGTGTGGTACTCATTTCCCCGGAAGGTTGCCACACACCTTTCACGGCCCGACTTTGCTTCAGCTATACCAACAATATGGCTGAATATGAAGCTTGCATCTTTGGTCTCAAGGCTGCTATAGACTTGAAGATCAAATCTTTGATCGTATTTGGGGACTCGGCTTTGATTATCAGTCAAGTCAAAGGAGAGTGGGATACCAAGCATCCTAATCTTATCCCGTACAAAGAACATGTTCTGACATTGCTGCCTCATTTCGAGCAAATCACCTTCGAGCATTTCCCGCGAGAAGAGAATCAGCTAGCAGATGCTCTGGCTACAATGTCCTCCATGTTTAAACTCAATTGGAATAACGAGGCTCCCCAAATCACCATCGAGCGAATGGATGAACCTGCACATTGTCATGAGATTAATACCGAAGAAGTAGTGGAACAACCCTGGTTTCAAGAAATCAAAAGGTATCTCCAGACTAGAGAATATCCCGAAGGAGCTTCCGTAAACGACAAAAAGTTCCTAAGGAAATTTGCTGCCAAGTTCTTCCTGAGCAACGACATCCTCTATAAACGCAGTCATGATTGTGTTTTAATCCGATGTGTAGACAAAGCTGAAGCAGAGTTAATCATGACCGAGATACACAGTGGCACATTTGGCACCCACTTGAGCGGGCATACAATGGCTAAGAAGATTCTAAGGGCAGGCTATTACTGGTCTACCATGGAAGTAGATTGCCATCAACATTCCCGTACTTGCCACAAATGTCAAGTCTACGCTGACAAAATTCATATTCCTCCTGTTCCTCTCAACGTTCTGACGGCTCCTTGGCCATTTACAATGTGGGGCATTGACATGATTGGAGAGATCAAGCCCACAACATCCAATGGACATCGCTTCATCCTGGTCGCCATTGACTATTTTACCAAATGGGTCAAAGCAGCTTCCTTCGCCTTTGTTACTAAAAATGTGGTTGCCCGCTTCATCAAGCAGAATCTCATATGCCGATATGGTGTCCCCGACAGGATCATCACAGACAACGGTACAAATCTGAATAATACTATGATCACCGCTCTATGCGAACATTTCAAGATTTATCATCACAATTCATCTCCCTATCGGCCGAAGATGAACGATGTTGTTGAAGCTGCGAACAAAAACATCAAGAAGATCATTCAGAAAATGACAGTGGCCTATAAAGACTGGCATGAGATGCTACCGTTTGCTCTGCATGGATACCGTACCACAGCACATACTTCAACTGGGGTAACCCCATTTTCTTTGGTATATGGCATGGAAGTTGTCCTACCCATGGAAGTTCAGATTCCTTCTCTAAGGATTATGAAGGACGCTGTTTTAAATGAAGACGATTGGATTCAGACCCGACTTGATCAACTCAATTTGATCAACGAGAAGCGACTCACTGCTGTTTGCCATGGTCAGACGTACCAAAAATGGATGATCAAGGCTTTCAACAAGAAAGTCAGACGTCAAGTATATCAAGTCGGAGATCTCGTAATCAAGCGGATTATCTTGCCGCAAAGTGATCCCAGGGGCAAATGGACTCCTACATACGAAGGACCATTTGTGATCAAGAGCATATTTTCTGGTGGTGCAATGATTCTGACCACCATGGACGGCGACGATTTGCTGCACCCTGCAAACGCAGACATAGTCAAAAGATACTACGCATAAAACAACCCGACAAGTCAAAAACCTGAAAGGACGACTTGGGCAAAAATGGGCATCCCTGTGGATCGAAAACCCGAAAGGGCGATTCAGGCAAAAATTAGGGATAAAACAAAAAATCTGTACACCCGACAAGTTGAAAACCCGAAAGGGCGGCTTGGGCAAAAAAGGGTTTCCCGGTGGATCGAAAACCCGAAAGGGCGATTCAGGCAAAAGTTAGGGAATTAAAGCGTACAACTATGTCTCGTCGGATCACTTTAAGGACAATCTCTTCATCAACCAGCTCCAAACTTCTGATCAATCCAATCATCGGCGTACGAAGCAACGAATGGACAGATATTCAGAGTTGTGAAAGCTATAGCAGAATGGGAACCCCATGAAATTATTTCACATAGCCATCTTTCTTTTGTATAAAATTTTCAATTTTTACGACGACATCCTCTTACTAGGATGCCTATCTCCTCTGTACAAAGATACTCATAAAAAGTTAATACAATACTTTTCCAAATACAGAAATTTGCTTTGTCTTCCTTTTTCTCTTTTGCACTTATGTTTTATTTGAGAAACGTCCAATGTTTTGTTAAATAGGCATATGCATTTGAACATAATCATTTTCCTTACAAATCAAGAAAGATGATTGCTGATAGGTTGAAGGTACGGGTAGATATCTTGATGCCCTTTCAGAAGGAATCCCCAGCAGTTGTAAACTCCAAATTCCTCAACAAAGTCAAAATCCAGAACTTAATCCCCCAAACAGAATTAAGCTTCAGGATCTCCAGCAGAACATAATTTTTTTCCAAAACTGATTTCCCCAGCCAGAGAGCCTTCTAGAACTCAATTCCCCTCAGAGTTAAATTTTAGAATCCCTAGTGGAGCCTTAAAAATCTGAAAATCCTATCCCCAGCGGAGCTAAAACTTCCCACTATCAATCCCCAACGGAACCAGACTAGTGAACCTTCTCCCCACAGAGATGCTTCCCATCAGATTGAAGATTCTCGGTCTCACCCCTCCAGCATGAGTCTCCCAGGTTCTGAACTCCCCAGTAGAGATCATCAGAATTCTCATTCCCCACATATCACCAAGGAATTCCAATCCTCAACAGTGGTCCTAAGATCCCTCAACAATTGAAGATCTCGTTCCCCGAGCAGTCGGCAGTCAACAAGGATATCTCAGCTTTAGCACCCGGAGATTCTTGCAATCCCCTGCAGCAGCCAAGGATTCACTTTCCCCGACAGCAGTCAAGATTCTATTATCTCCAGCTACCCAGAATTCATCTATCCTCAGCAAGACAACTCATCAGCTTACATGCGCATTCATTACATTCATATATCATAAACATTGATATAACATACATATTGCATCATACATACAACATAACTTTGTGTTTTAACTAACATTTCATCCTTTTCAGGATAAGATTAAAAGGCTATCATTAACAATTATTCAGAAACAGTACAGATACACCCCAGACACGGTGGTCATTTTATTACTCATTCAGAATTTCAAGTCAGATACAGTACAGATACACCCCAGACGCGGCGGTCATTCTACTACTCATTCAGACTACAGCAATCAGATACAGACTAGATACGCTCCAGACACGGCAGCTGTGATACGGTGGGAGAACTGACTAGGGTTTTGCGTTTGTTTTTGCAAATGTTTCGGTTGAGCAAGAGTCGCCACCGACTTTTTATTTTATCCTAAGGAAAGGTTTAAAAAGCACAGCAAAAACCTTTGAGATTTTTCTTGGGTTCGGGGAGTAGATTATAGAAAGGGAAGGTATTAGCACCCTTTCTATCCATGGTTATCCATGGGCTCTTAGGTACTTGCTTAGATCAACTTGCCTTGGTTTTCAATTGTTTGAAATGGTGCTTGGTGTGTGGTTTTGAAAATGCTTTGAAAAGATGCCTTGTATAGGCTACCCTTGTAACAATTCTTTACTCGAATGTTTTACAAAAGGTGTTTGGTCTTTTAAAAAGATGTTTCAAGGTTTTTGAAAGTTTGTTTTGAAAGTGTTTGTGAAGTGTGTTTTGAAAATAGGCAAGCGTTTTCTTTGCAAATTGGCAAGTACTTAAGAGTTATCTACCCTAAAGTTTTCTCAAAGATTTTTGTTATGTTTTAAACCTTTTGACAATTTTGTTCCACCATTGCATTTGGTGGACAATCTTGTCTTAGGAGGTGGAAGGGACGGGCGCGGGTCATCGTTTAGACCATAATTGCAATAGTGTTAAATGTCTTTGGGCAATTTTTCTTTAAAAAAAGGGACTTGATCATTCATTTAGGCAACATTTTGAGGGACTATGATCATTTGACTGTTTGTTTTACCCAAAGAAATCTAACATGCAACATGGCCCAATTATTTGAAGGCAACAAAGTGGAGTACCCTAGGGGTGCAAGTGTGGAATGTGTTGTCCGTTTTCCATGCTTTTTTTTCTTGTATTAGGTCAAGCTTTTTTGTTCGTTTTATTCGCATACAAACCCTAATTCTAGCATAGTATGTTTAGAAAGCATTAAAGTGCGAAATTTAAATTCCTACACTATTACAACACAATGATATGGGGAGGGGGGTACAATGTTTCAAATGGGGTATATTTAGACAAGAATTTAAACCTAACTATTACATCATTTTCTTTGAATATTTACAAGACAAATAATTGTATAATTAAATGGAAATTGAAATAAATATGCAAAATGTAAAAAGAATTTTTATGTGTATGAAAAAAAGAATATTATTTATGTGAAAATAAAAAGAGAAATAAAAAGGTCTTATTTTTGGAGTATTTTCAAATTTAGGGTAAAACCCTAATTTTTTTAATCAAAAGGGATATTAATTAATTAATTCATATAATATTTACTATTTACATACAAAAAATAAAATAAAATATAGTATATTTATAAAAATGTCTTTTTAGTGTTAAATATTAATAAAAATAAAAATATGTATATTTTTGATATTTTTACCCTAAATGTATTATATATATATATATATATATATATATAATACATTTAGGGTAAAAATATCAAAAATATACATATTTTTATTTTTATTAATATTTAACACTAAAAAGACATTTTTATAAATATACTATATTTTATTTTATTTTTTGTATGTAAATAGTAAATATTATATGAATTAATTAATTAATATCCCTTTTGATTAAAAAAATTAGGGTTTTACCCCTAAATTTTTTTAATCAAAAGGGATATTAATTAATTAATTCATATAATATTTACTATTTACATACAAAAAATAAAATAAAATATAGTATATTTATAAAAATGTCTTTTTAGTGTTAAATATTAATAAAAATAAAAATATGTATATTTTTGATATTTTTACCCTAAATGTATTATATATATATAT